>JAWHQI010000375.1:1200000-1800000 GCA_033032865.1 Dactylorhiza incarnata
ACTTTCGTGTTGAACACTTTTCCTAAAAATGGACACACAAGACGTACTTCCAATAATTACGCCCATGTTTCAATCAGGGAGGCAATACGTCTTGTGCATGGGTAAGGAGTATTTTCAAAAGGCGCATAATAACTCTTAGAAATTGGTGTGTCCATAGCCAAAATTGGTGTGCCCGTAACACCACTCTAATAATATTGGCTATGCGCACTAATAATATTATTTTGAAAATTGACTATCCGCAAGTAATATTTTTATCTGCACACCCTAAATCTGTAAGTATGAGGCAGTGGCTCTCTTCAACGACAAGATCTGCAGCGCGGTTTCCGATTTACAGTTTGTTGTTCTCTTCCTCTTTGTTCGGCAAAGGCGGCCGGTGCAGATCCACAGGCGGCGGAAATTTTTTTGATTTGATGGTTTTGACCGGCGTAAATTTTATTTGATTTGATGGATTTTCCGATCTCAGCAATACTACATGTGATGGGAACTGCAGCTTGAACGGCAGCGATCTGAAATCCCCCCCCCCCCCCGCCCTTTTTTTTATTTGATGTCTTTGACCTGCTGCGAGACTTCCCTATTTTCTTTTCGATCGAGGACCGGCGGTGATCTGCTCTTATCGAGCGGCTTCTGCAGGGATCTCCTCCCAGCGAGACGAATCCGGCGGCCAAGAAACGAGAACGAAGGCCTGGCACCGGAGGTTTCACAGAAGAGCGGTGCGGAGCAGAAAACTGAGAGAGCATTTTTTTTCCTCCGGCGACAACACGCGAGAGAATGAGAGAACAATGATTTATTCCTCCTTGTGAGAAGGACAAGCTCAAACGAGCGGCGGTGGCAGTTTCGCACGAGAGAGAAAGGAGCGGGAGAGAGCGGAGCGGCAGAAAAAATCGAGTTGACAGCTGCAGTGCGAGAAACAGTGCTGGTAGAAGAAGAAATAGTCCTAAAATTTATTTCATTTGCAGTGCGAATAGCAAATTTTGAGGTGCTATTATCAGCGCCCAAAATAAAATTGTCGTTTTGCTTTGGTTACCGATAATACTACCGTTAGTATGAAAAATAGGTTTAAAGTTTAATTTAATTTAATTTCCATTTATTTTTACTTTATATATATATATATATATAAAATGTGCTTTTGTAAATAACTTATTTTTATTTTTATATAGAGGACTGATGGTGTATCGGGACCTCGTGCCCCGCATGACAGTACCACGGTCACAGTATTACCCTCGGCGTGAAGGCTCTCCCGCCGCTAGCAAACCCTTGTGCATTGTGCTCCGCTCGTAACTCGAATTTGTCGTGCGCACAGGATTTTGTGAGGGGGAGGGGGGCGTGCCCTGCGCTACAGTACTTTCGTCGCTCGCCTCCTCCCGACTGAGTGTGCGGTGACAATCGGACCCTGCTACGCTCGATCTTTTCTCGCTCCAGAAAAGACATTGACATGAAGTTTATGTGATATAACACCATACAAGTCTTTTTCTGAGCGAGGGGAGGTTGGGCGAAGCAGGGTCTGACATGTTGGGTGTGGCCCGCCATCCAGGTGTTGGATGGGGTGCCACCCGGGCGCATACGGAGCGGCTTCTGGCATGGGTGCAGGGGAACTCCATGGTACGGTTTAGTTCAAGGGAGTCGGGTTGGCTCCGGGCATGAGTACAGGGAAGTTCCGGGCACAGTTTAGTGTGAGGGAGTCATGGGAACAATTTGACCGGTCTTGCTTGATAATAATGAAGGAGTTAGTAGTGTCTTTCCTAACACTCCGGGGTTTTGGGATAGTTGGTAGGCGTCACTCCCTAACAATGGTATTAGAGTCGGGGGGAGGTCATGGGTTCGATCCCCCTGGATGGCGTTCCAGGTGGAGTTTGTTGGGTGTGGCCCGCCATCCAGGTGTTGGATGGGGTGCCTCCCGGGCGCACCCGAGTTGGCTCCTGGCATGGGTGCAGGGGAACTCCATGGTACGGTTTAGTGCAAGGGAGCCGGGTAGGCTCCGGGCATGAGTACAGGGGAGTTCCAGGGCCGTTTTAGTTTGAGGGAGCCATGAGAACAATTTGACCGATCCTGCTTGATAATAATAAAGGAGTTGGTAGCGTCTTTCCTAACACTCCGGGGTTTGGGGATAGTTGGTAGGCGTCACTCCCTAACATGACCGTCACTGCATACTCAGCCGGGAGGAGACGAGCGGAGGGAGTACTGTCGCGGGATGCCCGAAGACTCTCTCGTGCATTGTCACTCGTATATTTATATAGAAATATGTGAATTAAAATTAAAAATGTACATTTAAAAATTTAAATTATTTTTCCCGACATTCATTACAAAGAATTGAGAGAACATGCTCAATACTTAAGTAGGCTAATTATCACCCGTTGCTAGTTCATGGTATAGTCGTGACAATGAATGCATGCTCAATACTTAAGTATGTATTTATTTATTATCTCGCGAAAAAATGTTTTTGGTTTTTAGTTTTTGCGTTAATATTTAAGATGGCTCAAATATCTCAGATATGACTCAAATATCTCAATTATTTTAAAATAGCTGAGAGATGACTCGAATATCTCAGATATTTAAGAAATAACTCAGATATCTCAGCTATTAGAGTGAAAACTATAGCAAGACATATCTTTCCATATGTCAACATCTTGTGAGCCCCACACATAGATTTGTGACCGGGGCTTGGACCCAAAAAATTCGGCGGGATAGGTGTAAGACCCCCCCTCCCGGAACACAAGACACGGTCGAGGGGAGTCTTATGCCCAGAACAGCCGCATTGCGGTAGCGTCAGCACACGGACTAACATGTACCACAAGACGCATATCCTGCCGGCTGAACCAATATCACAATGTCAACCCCGCAGGAGCTACAGACCACCGAAATTTATGTGCCACCCTATTCCGAAAAGGTATTTTTAACCCAGCAGGGCATATCTGGACAGCAAGCTGTCCTGTATATAAACAAGATCCCTTCCGGCACAGCCATTTTCGATTTCATTTTGCGGGAGATACAGAGGTCCCCAGAAAACGCATAACCAGTCGTTGGAAAGGTCTTTCCGAGGGCTATACCTTTTATGTTGAGCGCAAGACCTGAATATGGCTGGATCATATCTAAAAATGGGTTTGAAGTCCGTCGCGTGCAGAAAAAAGAATTTGTCATTTATAAAATCTGCACGGATCTCAAGACAGATGAACAACATCTGTTCATCTTCTTCCTCCAGCACACACATAAATTTCACCTTCTCTCCTCCAATAATACCTCATTAGACCACTGTTCTTCACGAAATCAACTTCTAAAACTTCGTTTTGAAGAGAGAAGTAGATCGAAGACATTATCTCGATGAACGACGCCCTAGAACAAAAGTTCCAGCGTGGTCTCTTCCTAGAAAACTACATTAAACTCACAAAGTCTAGCTCTCTTGAGCCAACATCTCTCCTAAATCAGATCTAAAGATCTAGCACCAAGGGAGAGGGGGTGGAAGTCACCTGATTCTGACCATGTATCTCGTTTGTCTTCTTGGCGGCATGGTGACGATCGGTCAAGCTCCAAATCCTTAGCTTTGTTCTTCCAAATAGAAAGGGGTGTCTGGTTAGCTTTTTGAGGTGTGAGGAAGAGGAAGAAAAGAAATGACCAGTCCTTGGATGAGGGAATGAAGTTCACGGTTAAGGGAGGAGAGAAAAAATTGGAGGCTAATTTAACTAAAATTAATGGGAAAGATACTTCCCATGCTCTTGATTGGACAACACCACCACGTGTTGCTATCCTATAGGACCACCTTGATTATAAAACATAAAATAAAATTTAAATAACTCAGAAGTCTCTTATTCGGACGGCACACATCCCAACATAGCGAATCTGCGGAAAAGAATTGTACAGGCCGATACTCGACGAATTCGTCGAGAATTCGTCGAGTGGTCTCGACGAATTCGTCGAGTGGTCTGGACGAATTCGTCTAGTCCACTCGACGAACCGTCGAGTCCACTCGACGAAACGTCGCGTCGACTCGATGATTCGTCGCTTCCACTCGACGATTCGTCGCGTCCACTCGACGATTCGTCGCGTCCACTCGACGATTCGTCGCGTCCACTCGACGATTCGTCGCGTCCACTCGACGATTCGTCGCGTCCACTCGACGATTCGTCGCGTCCACTCGACGATTCGTCGCGTCCACTCGACGATTCGTCGAGTCCTCTTAATGGCTTCGTCAAGCCCTTTTTGTCGCGCTGGCATTTTCCGCTCAAGTGCAATCTCGGCCCGAGTCAACTCACGAAACGCGCGTTCAAGGGGCCTAGCGTGAATCAGGACATTACAATAGGGATACATGGCACAACATTGGACATATGACTGGCATAGGATGACGATCCAAATGTGCAAGGCATTGTGTTGGGACATATAAGTGGCTTGTGTCAGCACCGCTCCCTTGTGGGCTGCCTGACAGTTCAACATGCCTAGGACTGGTACCGCCCACTCTATATTCGATCTACTAAGCAAGCTTGTTGGAACATGTTTTCCACATCTCTTGGTTTGAGAATAACAAATCTCATTGTATTTGATCATACTTGAGATGTGTTTGTAGTTTGCAGGAACTTCAGCTCTCAAGCTCCTATGAGTGCAAAAAGAAAAGACGACGAACCTCTATCGATATGGCGCTCTGTTAGTTTCCATAGAGCGCTATCGTACCGCCGACAGTAGCATCTGCATAATTGGAAACAACGTCGAGAAGGAAGCATCGTCGAGAAAGGAATGTCGACGGGATGCAGATATAGCAAGTCCTATCGCGACACATTAAGACTAACCCCCGACGATATCTTTTTGTAGTCCCGTCATCTCGCTGCTGATTGAGGAGCAAAAGAGGAAGGAGATCTGACGACAAGAAATGATATATCGCTAATGCGGCGCGTTAGTGTTACCGCGACGCGGTAGGAGGGGCAACCATATTTGGAGTAGAATGTTGCCAAAGATGACTCTATCCGCATGCCAGCAAACATGCCTAAAGAGGTTACCGCTCGGAGGTAGCGTTGCCGCTAGGTCCAGAGTCTATTTAAAGAGAAGCCAAGTAGACTCTAGGGTCAGAGACTTTTATATATAATTTGTCTCTTTGCTTCAAAATAGGAAAATTCTCTTTGGTGCAGATGGGCAGCTTCATTGAGCTCATTTAATTGTGATGCTCACCAGCCATAGTTTGTGCTAACAACCCAATATAACTTAGGGATCTTGTTCTAAGATGTTAGACCTTTGAACTTAACACCCTCTGATACCAATTGAAAGATTTGGGTTTGAATATAATACACATAGAGGAGGTGATTAGGTGTTTTCACAATTATTTAATACTTTAAAAATTATCTAGCACAACACAGAAACAACACAGAAAGCACACAGAGATTTATAGTGGTTCCCTTCAAGACAATGTGTTAAGAGGTAGTCCACTATCACACTCACTTATCTAGCAGTGTGCTAGACTAGACAACTTCTCCAAAAACTCAGATCTCTTTTCAATACGACAGATCTTAAATTGGATTATAAAAGAAGAAGTATATGTTGAACAACCCCACAACTTTATAAATATTTTTTTCAAATCATGTGTATAAGTTAGAAAAAGAGCTTTATGGTTTGAAACAAATGCCATTTGTTTGGTATGAAAGAATAACGTTTTTATAAATGCACAGTTATAAAATGGGAAGTGTAGATAACACTCTCTTAATTAAGCATGTTAATAATGATTTGATTATATTGCAAATTTATGTAGATAATATTATTTTTGGAGCCACTAATGAAGAGTTGTGTAATGAAGTTGTTTTAGTAATGCAAAAAGAATTTGAAATGAGCTTGGTAGGAGAACTCACATATTTTTTAGGATTTCAAATCACACAAAGACATGATGGAATTTTTTATTAACCAATCTAAATATATTTATGATATGCTTAAAAGATTTGGATTTGAAAATCTAAAGCAAGATAATACACCAATGAGTGCATACTAAAATTAGGAAAAGGTGAAGCCGATATTTCAATTGATTAAACATCATATAAAGGTATGATAAGATCATTATTATATTTGAGTGCATCTAGACCCAATATTATATTTATTATTTGTTTATATGCTAGATTTTAAGCTAATCCCAAAGAATCACATTTATTACACGACTTTTCTGATTCAGACTATGCAGGATGTTCATTAGATCGTAAGAGCACTAGTGACATGTATCATTTCTTAGGTCATTCACTTGTACCATGGTCGAGTAGGAAACATAATTTTGTTGCTCTTTCCACCACCGATGCCAAATATATCGCACTAGGTACTTATTGTGCACAAGCTTTATGGATGACTTAAATATTAGAAGACTTTGGAGTCAATCTAAATAACATAGAATTAAAGTGTAACAACAAGAGCGATATCGATCTTGCAAATAATCTCGTATATCACTCTAGATCTAAACATATAGATGTCTGACATCATTTTATTAGGGACCATATTAAAAAGGAACATGTAAGAATTAGCTTTATAGGGACTGATTCTCAACTTGCAGACATTTTCAACAAACCACTCCCTGATGCACGATTCACTATGCTTAGATTAGAATTTGGAGTTTTGGACATCTTAGCTTAAAATTTTAAATCCGCAACTTTTTGATTATTTTTCTGATTTCTTTGTTGTATTTGATAGCCCTACAATGACAAATCATAATTAAGAAAAATTGGAAGAAAAAAATCACGAAAATATGCATTTTACATGAAAAATCAGATCTCTGTAAGATACCGCCGGGTGATAGCCTAACGCAGGCGGTAGCCAATTTCTTTAAATCTCTGATCCATCACAGATTTTTTCTTTCTGAAAAATTATTTTACTGCATTTCCATTGCATTCAGAAAGTTTAACTTACTTTTTATTTTGTTTTTCGAAGACCAAAAATATGTTTTGCTTATTATTTCTTTGTGTATATTTATTTTTTTAATATAAAAACTAAAAAAATTTGTTTATGCTTCATTGCCAAAGTCAATGATGATTAGATTTATCTATTAAATATTAATTATAATGTTTGTTTTTTCCAAGTTTCTTAAAACGTTATTTTGATTAAGTATGTCTTGACTACTATCTTATAATATGCAATGAAATTGATTGTAGAACATGTGTAGGAATGTTTTACCATGTCTCTATGTATGAGTAATGATTTATATTTGATAATGTTTTATTTACTCAATTTCTTTAATACATACATGTGTTTTTAATCTTAATCTTGCATGATTGTGTAGTGTAATAACATAACTTATTGAAATACATAAATAAATTACTTACACAACATTGATCTTTTCTTGCACTTTGTTACTTAAGAAGTGTGATTTTAAAATTAAAATATTTACAAAACAAGTGAATTCAGTGTTCTTAGTCATAAAAACTAAAAAATCTAATAAAATTTGACAAGGAAAATTTCACCATGCACTACTCACTCCTCCTTATAAGTCTTAATAAGCATTGTGAGGATGGACACCTTATAGAGAATTGTAAAGTTTGTTGTGCAAACAAAACTTTATCACTTCTCTTTTGTACTTTTCATTTATGTGCATTAAAATATTATGGAAGTAAAAATATTTGTGTATTTTAATGTTATGTGCTTTTATTATATGTTTTCATGTATTTTTGATTAATGCACATGTATACTTTATCAAAACATTTTTGTACATTTCATTATCTTTTGTAAACTTCTACTAATGAGAATTAGATCCTAAAGCATATCTTCACTATTCTTTGCAAACTTTAGTAAATGCACTAGATAGCAAAGCATGACCATTAAAATATTTATGTTTACTTGAATGTAACTTTTATTACATTGTAGTTATATATCTTTTCTTGATATTTTTTTAACTCATGCTTGCAATTTTATCTTAAAATCTTTAATGAAATATCATCTCTTATTCTTAAATTCAAACATCTTTTAAGAAGCTTATAACTTGTTATATTTTTATACTATTATTTTCTAAAATGATGATTACTTTAAGAATGCTTAACATATATTTTTCGCTGTATTACTACTTGTGCTCGATCATGATTATATATATACTTAGAATTTATTGTCGTCTCTACATATACCACAATAAACTTTTTGCTAACACTCAACCCCACCCACTTTTGATAATACCAAAATGGGAGAATAAATTGAAGAAATCTATTAATTTAGGGGGAGTACAAATAAAAAAAATCATATGAAGCATCTATGTAGGGGGAGCATCCATATAGGAGGATATGCACGTTTATCACGCTTATCATTTACTATAAACACCACTATAGTTATTGTAGGGGGAGATTGTTGGAGCATGCATTCCACATCTCTTGGTTTGAGAATAACAAATTTCATTGTATATTTGATCATACTTGTCGTCTGTTTATAGTGTGCATGAACTACAGGTACAATATCCAGCAAATGAAGGATGCATAATGAAGATGATGCTCTGAATAGAGAGCTAGTGCTCGGTGGTAACACCTACCGTCGGCGGTAGCTTATCGACTGGAAGCTTACGTCGACTAGAAGAGTTAACACAGCGAATGCCGACTAGAAGAGTTCGTGGAGCGCTACTATTAGCGCAACGCGGTAAGGCCATGTTCTGTCATGCCCAACAGGCTCCATGTGCATGATTCCGACGATCAGAGCTAGCGCGAGGCGCTTGTACTTACCGAGGCGCGGTAGATGCACATTCTGCCACTTCTCCTGCATTTCGTGTGCATGATGGAGGCCACGATTCTGGATGATTGGATAGCGCGCGGCGGTAGCATACCAATGACGGTAACTTTCTAAGGCTATTTAAAGGTTGGATCCCTTGATGAATGGTCATCACATCAAAAGCGACAACTTCAACCTTTCGTGAGAGCCTTTATCCCCGAGTTCCAGAGCACTCCCAACTCCATCTTTGAAGATCAAGAGCTTGAAGGAGGATTCCAAACTGTCATACTACAATACAGACGCACACATCAACTCCAACGATTTCTATGGCGATCTTTCATCATCTCTTTCACAGTTCTTCATTACAAGAAGTTTTTTTCAGCTGATTTTATATTGTATTTCTCTTTTACTTTTTAATCCATTTGTGTTGGTCGGGAATTCATCGTGGTTGTTGGCGACTAGGCCTTGTGAGGTTTAGGGAGAATTCATGGCGGTGCGTGTGTGGCGACTATAAGTCTAGGTGTAGATTTAGGGGGTGTCTAGAAGTCTTATCTGTGGTAAGATAGGGTAGATATAGCCAATCGGTCCTTAGTAGAAGGGTCGATATAGAAACGAAAGATAATTTTTCATTAAGCCTCGATCCCAAGCGTTATTGGAATCAAAACATTGTATTTATCTTTTGAAATAAAATCATTTTTCGTCTTTCCTTATTATTTAGATTTTATTTTCTTCAGTTGTTTCAAAGAAAAATCTGTTTAGCACAATTTTCGAGAAGGTTCAATCTCTGGACAGCGCCGCGTGGTAGTACCTACCGCCAGTGGTAGTTAACAGAGACTGAGATTTTTCTTCTTCATCACACCAAAATTGATCCCTCGAAGAGCGCCTAAAGATCCAACAACTAGCACCGCCGTTTACAATTTTTGTTTTTGACTGGCTGACGGAATGGAGCGAAGCGGGGGAGGAAATGTTTCGATTTCGAAAAAGAGAATGATGCCCCTTGGACTTGGCGCCTATTTAAGTCCGCACGGAAGAACAGTACTTTCGAGGTGTCAGTTTTTTTTCAAGAGATAGATAAGAGAAGAGAAACGAGAGAGGGGGCTGCGCAAATTTTAAACGAAAAAAATACAAAATTAGGCGGAGAGAGAAGAGAAGACAAGAGAGAGGGGCGACACAATTTTTATGCTATTTTATTACATTTGATTTTTCATTTTCTTATTTTACATTCAGCGGTTGGAATTGCGAATGAACTCCAATTTTGCATCAATCTTGCATGGAATAAAAATGGTTGGAGCAAGGAACTTAGTGATCATCAGATGATTTTAATCTGGAAAGTAAAGTTAATTTTCACTGTAAAAAAATGTAATTATTCTATACCCTTCATTCTTGGATGAGGAAACCCTAAACAATACATTTTCTTGGTTGAGGAAATACTAAAACAATGCTTAAAAGGCTTTTCAACTTCATCCAGTTCAAGTTGATGTTCTTCATAAAAAGATTAGGAAGAAAACCCGGGACAAAAAAGTAGAAATGAATACTGATATGATCCATACCTTGAGCTAAACCAGGAGTTCCTGTGTCTGGAGAAAATATCAGAGACACATAAATATTGTCTGCAATGACCTCCTGCTGTAGGGCCTCGCTCAATCCTCAAAGTGCAAATTTGCTTGCTGAGTATGATGTGTTACCAAAAATGCCCAACTAAATTCAAGAAAACAAATCACAAGCTACAATTAGAACTGAATTTAAGAAAACAAATCACAAGCTACAATTAGAACATGGTAGGTGATATAAAATCAAGAACAAACGCAATGAAGAACGACTAGGAAACAAACCTGTCCAGCTTGGGAGGACATTATGGCAATGGAGGCCGGGGTGCCAGTCTCTTTTGCCTGCACCTTCATCGCCGGCAGGGCGGCTTTTATGAGATAGAATGTGCCCATCAAATTAACATAGATTATGAGCTTGATATCTTCCAGATCCTGCTTCTCCAGCTCCAGCGGGGCGAACACGCCCTGGCTGCAGATCAACACGTCGATAGGGCCGGCCTCATGGACGGCGCGGGCGGCGGCTTTAGCATCGCGTACATCGGCGCGGAAGATGGCCGCCTCGACGTTGTTGGCGAGGCAGATGGAATCCCGGGCTTCTTCGAGGCGCTTGAGGCTTCGGGCGAGGATGGAAACCCGAGCGCCTTCGGCGGCGGCCTAGATCACGATGGCAAGGCCAATGCCGCTGGAACCTCCAGTGATGAAAACATGGCGGTTCTTGATGGTGATTTGGGCGGGGCGGGGGCGAACGATAAGGCATATGATGAGACGCAATAAGAGTGGGGGGGGGGGGGGGGGGGGGGGGCAAGATCAAGAAGATGGTGACGTACATCAGATGAAAACGCCCATCCAAAAGATGGTGACGTACATCAGATGAAAACGCCCATCCAAAAGAACCTTATGAAAACATAAAAAATGGGTGCTTCGCAGAAGCTTGAGAACACTTCAGAATAATCATTTTAATTCTTAATAAAATAATTTTAACTGTTCAAAAATATGAGTTTATTTATTTACTTATACTATATTGTCTTGAAAAAAATTCCCTATGTTGAAATATTTTTCTTCCAATTTTAAAACTATAGTTTCTTCCTTTTAATCTAATAATCTAATTGATAGGGGCTCATAACAGAGACTCGTATTTATAAGATAATTTGGCAGAGAATATTTCCAAAGGCAACGAATGTTTCCAAATGCGGAGTTTATTTCCAATAACACTCCCCCACCGATTCGGCGGGAAAGTTTGGCGCACGAAGCCGCGACGAGCGCAAAGGCGACGCCACCTCCCCTCGCGGGAGCAATCCTCGCAACCGCGCCCCGCAAGGGGCGCACCCACGCCGCTCCCCAAGCGGGGTGCGCCCGGGCCGCACCCCCAAGGGGTGCGGCCGTGGCCGCACCCCCTTGGGGTGCGTCCAAGCCGCACCCCGCGAAGGGATGCGTCCAAGCCGCACACCGCAAGGAGGTGCGGCCGGGCCGCACCCCCTCGGGGTACGGTCGCGCCACACCCCACACAGGGTCCGGCCGCGCCGCGCCCCTTCGGGCTACAGTCGCGTCGCCCTTCTCACCTCGTGCGGGGTGTGGCCGCCCCCCCCCCCCCCCCTCCTCTTTCTCTCTCGACCGGGGGGCTTGCGAGGAGCCCTTCTAGGCGTACTCTTCGTCTGGAGCGTTGGGTCCTGTTTTCTCCTTAGGGCGCAAACTCCCGTTTCGCCATTCACCCAGAGCGTTTCGCAACACGACCGGGACGTCTCCGCGATTCGTTGCACGCTCAGGACCCTTTAGCGCTCGCACGTACTCAGAGCACTTCTGAGCGCGCTCAGAAGCCTTCTCACTTTTTGTCTTTCCGACCTTCTCACTTTTTGTCTTTCCGACCTTCTCACTTTTTGTCTTTCCGACCTTCTCACTTTTTGTCTTTCCAGTTTCTCAGATTTCAGGAACAACCTATCGCCTTTTTCGCCTCCAGCAGAACTGCCCGAACTACCCGAACTGCCCGAAGGGTAAGGTGGTCATTTACGAAAAATGGCGATCTGTGTGCCCCGAACCAGAAAATATGATTCGTCCGCCGAGCATTTATGGAAACTGCAAACGACAAAATTACCGGACTGCCCCCGGCCAAAGCTATAAAAGGAGCCCCAGGGCTTCATTTGAAAGGACCTTGACTTCTGGACCCAGGAGAGCTCCTTGCAGACTTTTGCGGAATTCTCCTTCGGCGCTTGAAGATCTCCTTCGTGGACTTGAAGATTTCCTTCGTCACGAAAGGCGGCTCAGCTTCTCACTTCCGTTCCGGAAAGGCGACTCAGCTTCTCACTTCCGTCCAGGAAAGGCGACTCGGCTTCTCACTTTCGTTCCGGAAAGGCGACTCAGCTTCTCACCCCCGTTCCGGAAAGTCGACTCAGCTTCTCACTTCCGTCCAGAAAAGGCGACTCAGCTTCTCACTTTCGTTCCCAAAAGGCGATTCAGCTTCTCACTTTCATTCCCGAAAGGCGACGCAGCTTCTCACTTTTGTTCTCCAGAATTCTCAGAAGAGAAAAAGACTTAGTTTTTCCGAGAGGTGGCCTGTCACCCTCGGATCTCTCTCTCTCTCTCTTACTGTAACGAGTAGCGGCCTGTCGCGCTCGAGTTCCAACTATCAAGTTGTAACCACCCGAAGATAGTGAAGTTTGGTCGGCATAGCTCCAGCCGCGTGGTTTTTTACCCTTTCCGGGTTTTCCACGTTAAAAAGTCCCAGTGTACTCAGCGAATCTCGAATTGACTGTTTGCGCGCTTAGTTCGCTCACGAGCTAAGTTGGTTTGATTGGACCGGTCTACCAAGAGCCCTAAGCGTTCCGCAACAGTTTGGCGCCGTCTGTGGGAAATGGATTCCCAATTACCAAACAAAAGATCCCTGAACGCAGTGCCCGCTTCACCTGAGTTCACGGAACCAGCAAGGGTGGACACCTCCCCCGAACTGTCCGATGCATGCAGTTCCGCAATTCCTGAAGGCCCGGTGAAAAGAGCGCCTATCGCCGCACCAATCCAGCCCCAGTGGGATGGACCGACTAGCAAGCCGGCCCCTCTCACGGCGGGACAGGATCTGAACGATATCGCGCACCCGCAAGGGCGATCCCCCCTGTTAGCGTCAATTCTGGCACACCCAGTCCCGTCATGGTTGAAGCTCCCGCACATCAAGGAGTTCCGCGGAGCAGAAGACCAGTACGCGCACGTTAATCACTTCTTGATGACGGTGCGGACGTTCGGACTTCCCGACCAAATCAGCTGCAAACTCTTCACCAATACACTGCGTGGGAGCGCCCTCCGCTGGTATCAATCCCTGCCAAATGGAGCAATTCACAACTTCACCGATTTTTCTCAGCTGTTCGTTGAATGACACGAAGTGCGCACATCGAGGATCCAAGAGCAAGGGCAGGAAAAGCCCGACGCGGATGAGCCACCCCGCCTAAGGGAGGCGGAGCGGAGCATGCAGCAGCAGAAGATCCGTGCAAGTTTCCACCAGGGGCGTCCCTACGCAGGGATGGACTTCGCCCTAGACGCAAGCATAGGCAGTCCACCCTGTGAGCTAAGGAGAGCCTTGGTGACTCACCGCATCTCCTTAAACATCTTATTCCTGACCGCCGTAGTACGGCTCAAACTCCTAAGCGGGAACCTCAAGCTCAGGGCCAGCGACGCAGAGTTCCCAGACGGAACTACGGTACCCACCGTAGGAACCATCATCCTCCCCGTCCAAGTGGGGACGCACGCAGAACCAGTTCAATACGACGTTCAGTTCATCGTCGCCGAGGCAGACTCCCCCTACGACGCAATATTTGGGATCCTCTTACTAGACGCCCTGGACCACGACGTTTCCATGTCCAGGCGCATGGCCAATATAGGGAGTATCCTCAGGAATGCGATTCACGGTTTCGACGCGCCCGGCTCCAAGCTCCCTTGGATCAACAACGACCCATCACCGAAACCAAAGTCTGAGAAGAAAGGCGCGCGGGAGGACCGCGCAACCCCCACGTTGGCTGAAAAAGCCAAATTTCAGGCGTCAACAAGTCCGCTGCAGTTCGATACATGCCGCAAGAGAAAGGGACAGCAGCAGCAGTTCGAGAAGGCTGAACTGCTCACTCAGAGCCGAGCAGGCCATTCCCAAGGGCTAGCAAATCAAGGCTCCCGGAGCTTCACCCCGCTGAATACCCCCCGCGAGCACATATTGTCTATAATCAGCAATATCAAGATCATCAACTGGCCCAAACGGCTCTCCCTGCACAAGGGAGACCAAGCCCAGTTTTGCCACTTCCACAAAGGCCGAGGGCACCGAACGGAGCACTGCACAAGGCTGAAAGAAGAAATCGAACGCCTCGTCCAGTTAGGGCACCTGGAGGCTTTCCGCGAAGAGGCACAGAAGGATGCCACCAAAGATCGGTCACCGGGCCACCGCCGCCCACCAAGCCGAACGACCGAAGAGGCTCGAGCAAGCATAGCGCAAAGGGATCTCAAAGATTATCTTCTCTATAGACAAAACTTGTATCAGAAACTCACCAACTCAGGAACCGCAAGACTGCACTTGCGCATGCATCATCATTCATTTTCTAAATTGAATTCTACCTGTTCTAAACTATTCTACTGCAGGAACCGCTTTGGGGCCCTGCCCCAGGGACTTTGCACCGCCATCGATTGAAGGTTTGCCCTTCTCCTCCGCCGTCAAGTCCCGGTGTCGTGGGGGCCTGCCCCCCCTACGATCACCCCCGGTTTGAATACACCCGCTATTCACCGGCCAAACCGCGAGCACAAACTCGTGCACCAAAGCCGCGAGCACAGACTCGTGCACCAAAGCCGCGAGCACAGACTCGTGCACCAAAGCCGCGAGCGCAGACTCGTGCAAAAAGCCGCAAGCACAAACTTGCGCAAGCTAATTTTGTATATATATAATTTGAAAGCCGCGGGCTCAGTCCCACGCAAAACTCATCTTGAAAACAATCAAACCATGCAGGTACCAACAACCAAATTAACAGGGTCGCGCAGAGAAATAAACGCGATAAACTCAATAAGGGAATACAACCACTTCGGCTAAACGCTGCACGCAAGTCAAACGATAATGCGAAAAACAGAAAGACAGAATACAATCAAACCAGCCCAGTGCAACGCCCAAGCAAACGATAGTGCGGAAAGCGGGAAAACGAAAGATAGCCAACATCAGTATTCGGCCGCGTCCGAGCATTCATCCTCTGAAAGATCCCCGGCTCCGAGACCAGCGGTGTCACATCCAAACTTCTTCCCCATCATGCGAAGAGTCTTCTGAATACCGCGCTGGAAGGCAACTTCGCGCTCATCCTCTATCAGAGGCTCAACCTCCTTCGTCATGATCTAGGCACGAATCTCCTCCGCCATCTGAAACCGCTCCTCAACGAAGGCAAGGGAGTCTTTATACTCGGTCACACCAGCCGCCTTGGCCTCCTCAAGGCTGCGCTCTATCGATGACAACCGGTCCGCCTCGCTCCTCAGAAAGCCCAGCTCCCCCTCCATGCGGAACACCTCCCCCTGAGCCTCCGACAGCTGACGAAGCGCGTCCTGGGCAAGCGCCTTGTCCCTTCCATACTCCTCCCGCAACTTCTCGACCTCAGATCGGGAAGAAGAAATATCGGCCTCCAGCTGCTTGATACGGGATAAATCGTGATCCCTCTTCCTCTGCAGAACGGACATATCGCACCTCGCCACGCGCAGCTCCTCCTGAAGAGAGATATAGCTATCTTTGAGGCCCACGTAGTAATCATTCCACGTAAGAGCAACATTAGTCAGAACATTCTCCTGCAAACACCAAGGAGGCAGACAAGGAGCATAAGCAATGATAGCAAAGACGAGCCAACACCCGGAAAGAAAAACCCCACTTACCGCAGAAGTCATCGCCTGAAGAGAAGAAGAAACTCGCCTCGGCGGTGGGTATGGGGGAGGCGGCGACAAATATCCCTATGTAACCCGATCGGCAGTAGGAGATGCCAGAATCTCGACCTCCGGATCGGGCGAAGTCGGCTCCCCCCGGCGGCGGCTCGGGCCAGCCTCATGATCGTGGCTCCTGGACCTTGGCGGAGCAGGGCCCGAGCCAGAATCTCCGTTGTTAAAAACAACCTTCCTCTTTTTTCCGCGCTCTATGGGAACGGCGGCCTCTCGCTCGGCATCCCAGGAAAGCCCCACCGAGAGCAGACGACTCTCCTCCACGCAGTTGAAAACGCTGAACAAAGCCTTCGACAACCCTTCCCGGCCAGGAAAACCGGGAATAGGAAGGAACTCGTCTTCCCGTCCGGTCAGCCGGCGGCAACGTCCAGGGAGCGCTCTCTAAAGCTCCGGAAGCTCCCAGCGATTCCGGACGTACCCGTAGAGGGTGTTCCCATGACGATAGTCTGTTTTCTCGCCAAAAGGAAACCAGCTCTTGTTGCTCCGAACCTCAATCCGACCACCCGAGTCAGTGGAGACCTCACACCAGTCCTTGAAGAGCTCGATAGAAAAGCGCGCGCTATGCTCCCGAAAGAACACCACCAGCCCCATAATGTTTGACATCCCGGCAGGAGTGAACTGGGTAATCGGGACGCCACGGAACCGGAATATCTCAATAGCCTCCTCAGATGGAGGAAGGCGAAACCCAGACTTCAGGCAGCTCTCAGAAAGCGTCACGAAGCCCGTGGGCGGATTCTGAACGCGCTCCTCCACCCCCGGGATTTTCACCTCGACATTCGAAGGCAACCCGAATCTTTTGCGCCACATCTCGATTCGAGCACCATCAAGTGAAGAACGCAGGCGCATCGGCATCGACTGGCCGCCTTTCTTCGAAGCCTGAAAGGAAAGAAAACACACATGTGCACGGGCGTTAAAAATAATATCAAAAGTCCAAAGGGGCGCGAATCAAATATAA
Source organism: Dactylorhiza incarnata (assembly GCA_033032865.1). Taxonomy (NCBI): domain Eukaryota; kingdom Viridiplantae; phylum Streptophyta; class Magnoliopsida; order Asparagales; family Orchidaceae; genus Dactylorhiza; species Dactylorhiza incarnata. The sequence goes on from JAWHQI010000375.1 coordinate 1,217,053, forward strand.
GCCGCGCTTTCGACCAAAAATGCACGAGGGCGCGCGCCATTTTCCGCAAGTAACGGCGCGCGGGCACCGGATGCCCGCATCATCGGCCCCATCCGCGCGCGAGCGCGCAAGGGCACCGGGCGCCCAGCCGTGCGCGGATGGCGCCCGCGCGCAAGACGCGCAAGCACGAGCCCGCGCGCAGGACGCGCAAGCACGAGCCCGCGCGCGAGCGCGCAGGCGCCGACCGCGCTCGGGGGCGCGCGGGCGTCGGCCGCCCGCGCCCCCACCTGCTCACGGTCGCGCGCAAGGTCCCACGTGCGTCGGTCGCGCGCGGGGCGCGCGGACGCCGCCCCCGCGCGCACCGGCCGTACGCGGGGCGCGCGGTTGCCGGACCGCGCACGGGGGCGCGCGAGCGACCACCGCGCGCAGAGGCATGCAAGCGCCAGACGCCCGCACCCTCCACCGCCCTCGGCCGCGCATGGCGACCCGCGCGCACCGGCCGAGCGTGACGACCCACGCGCACTAGCCGCGCGGGGCGACCCGCTCGCGCCGGCCGCGCGCTCCCCTGCCGGTTCCAGCCGCGCGCGAGGGCGCGCAGGCGCCGCCCGCTCGCATGGACGCCCGGCCGCCGGCCGCCCAAGCCCGGCCGCCCGCTCTCCCATCCGCCTCCAACCGCTTTCCCTCCGCTTTCCCTCCGCTTTGTTTTTTAAAAAATAAATGGCTTACCCCAGTCATCGTTCGGCGCGCCACACGGAGATGACGACCAGGTCCGCTACCAACTGTTCAAAAAATCTTCGCACTCCTTAACAAGGCGTGGATTACGAAGGTTTGGGGGGCTTATGATAGGGGCTCATAGCAGAGGCTCGTATTTATAAGATAATTTGGCAGAGAATATTTCCAAAGGCAACGAATGTTTCCAAATGCGGAGTTTATTTCCAATAACACTCCCCCACCGATTCGGCGGGAAAGTTTGGCGCACGAAGCCGCGACGAGCGCAAAGGCGACGCCACCTCCCCTCGCGGGAGCAATCCTCGCAACCGCGCCCCGCAAGGGGCGCACCCGCACCGCTCCCCAAGCGGGGTGCGCCCGGGCCGCACCCCCGAGGGGTGCGGACAAACCGCACCCCATATGGAGTGCGGCCACGGCCTCACCCCCTTGGGGTGCGGCCCGGGCGCACCCCGCTTGGGGAGCGGTGCGGGTGCGCCCCTTGCGGGGCGCGGTTGCGAGGATTGCGAGGAGGTGCGGCCCCCTAGGAGGTGCGGCCGGGCCGCACCCCCTCGGGGTACGGCCGCGCCACACCCCACACAGGGTCCGGCCGCGCCGCGCCCCTTCGGGCTACAGTCGCGTCGCCCTTCTCACCCCGTGCGGGGTGTGGCCGCCCCCCCCCCCCCCCCCCCCCTCTTTCTCTCTCGACCGGGGGGCTTGCGAGGAGCCCTTCTAGGCGTACTCTTCGTCTGGAGCGTTGGGTCCTGTTTTCTCCTTAGGGCGCAAACTCCCGTTCCGCCATTCACCCAGAGCGCTTCGCAACACGACCGGGACGTCTCCGCGATTCGTTGCACGCTCAGGACCCTTTAGCGCTCGCACGTGCTCAGAGCACTTCTGAGCGCGCTCGGAAGCCTTCTCACTTTTTGTCTTTCCGACCTTCTCACTTTTTGTCTTTCGAACCTTCTCACTTTTTGTCTTTCCGACCTTCTCACTTTTTGTCTTTCCAGTTTCTCAGATTTCAGGAACAGCCTATCGCCTTTTTCGCCTCCAGCAGAACTGCCCGAACTGCCTGAAGGGTAAGGTGGTCATTTACGAAAAATGGCGATCCGTGTGCCCCGAACCAGAAAATATGATTCGTCCGCCGAGCATTTATGGAAACTGCAAACGACGAAATTACCGGACTGCCCCCGGCCAAAGCTATAAAAGGAGCCCCAGGGCTTCATTTGAAAGGACCTTGACTTCTGGACCCAGGAGAGCTCCTTGCAGACTTTTGCGGAATTCTCCTTCGGCGCTTGAAGATCTCCTTCGTGGACTTGAAGATTTCCTTCGTCACGAAAGGCGACTCAGCTTCTCACTTCCGTTCCGGAAAGGCGACTCAGCTTCTCACTTCCGTCCAGGAAAGGCGACTCAGCTTCTCAATTTCGTTCCGGAAAGACGACTCAGCTTCTCACCCCCGTTCCGGAAAGTCGACTCAGCTTCTCACTTCCGTCCAGGAAAGGCGACTCAGCTTCTCACTTCCGTCCAGGAAAGGCGACTCAGCTTCTCACTTCCGTCCAGGAAAGGCGACTCAGCTTCTCACTTTCGTTCCCAAAAGGCGATTCAGCTTCTCACTTTCGTTCCCGAAAGGCGACGGAGCTTCTCACTTTTGTTCTCCAAAATTCTCAGAAGGGAAAAAGACTTAGTTTTTCCGAGAGGTGACCTGTCACCCTCGGAGCTCTCTCTCTCTCTCTTGTTGTAACGAGTAGCGGCATGTCGCGCTCGAGTTCCAACTATCAAGTTGTAACCACCCGAAGATAGTGAAGTTTGGTCGGCACAGCTCCGGCCGCGTGGTTTTTTACCCTTTCCGGGTTTTCCACGTTAAAAAGTCTCAGTGTACTCAGCGAATCTCGAATTGACTGTTTGCGCGCTTAGTTCGCTCACGAGCTAAGGTGGTTCGATTGGACCGGTCTTCCAAGATCCCTAAGCGTTCCGCAACACTAATTATTAACTTATATATATAATTTAAATTAGATATTTTGAACATCTTCGCACAGGCTTCACCCTCATTCGATACTTTCAGCGTGCTTCCCTCGCATCCAGGCGAGTGTAGCCCGCACTACGCCCATATCAAGTCGCTTCTACACGAATTCACCAGAGATCAACATGAATGTATATATATGCACTTCTGCACACGCACCCACTCCAGAGCCATGGGGATCCTCTCCATTTGGAGTGAAATGGATAGTATCCATTTCACGTTCGAGATCTATTTTTTCCTGATACTACGGGTTCACTAATCTCATCCTTTTATATTTTCTTTATAATCAAAAAATTCTCCATCATTAGATTAAGTGAAAATACATCCACACCACAAAATAGATTCCTCTTTGCATTAAGGATGGCCTGACAATTGGATTCGTTTTTCTACTGTTATCTGATTTTCTAATTGCTTATTTTTCTATTATATTACTTCATGAGCAATTGAAGGAGGTTGATTTAGAGAAAAAAGAATCCATTACTAAGGATGGCCTTGATTAAAGAAACTCCAGAAAGGATTGCGTAAATAAGAAATATTGTTTATATAGATTCCTACAATTAATTTGATGCAAAGAATTTGATTAAATGAGAAGTATCCAGAAAGGGTTTCAATGTCTTAGAAATGGCTCTTAATGATCATGTATTTTCAAGCTATAGGTAAGCCAATATGTTAAAAATACAGAAAAATGTGATTGCATGCATGATTCTTTTTATTTGTGCAGAAAAATGGTATTGCATGGTTTTTTTATTTGTGCACTTTCACTCTTAGAAGGCAAAATGCTCGAGTTCCCAACCAAAAACTCTACTTTAAACCATAGGTGAATGGTTTGCAAATAATATGATTGTTTTAGTTATCGTAATAATTATCATGACTTCATTTGTCACAATGTCTGTGGTCAATTGTTCATTTTCTATGAACTATTTTATGATTCAAGTTTGCGATTAGAAGTGATTTGTGGCCTGAAAATTATTTTACATTGATTATCCATTATTTTCCCATTACACTATATCTTCGTCACAATGTGAAGCTGAATATGATTTATGTGTTTTTTGGCATTAGATATTTAATTTATTATGTTCAACATCTACTCCATAGGGAGAATGCTGGAGATGATTTATGCATTTTGTGCAATGCTTCATTCTAAATTCCCACTCTTTTAAGCTGCAACAAAAATATTTGATGAACTGCCCCAATGAATTGGACTGCTACTATTAAAAAAAAATTGAAGGTTTTTGCACTTAATCTCCTCTTCTTGCACTTAGTCAATGTCGCTTTAGTTTTCTTCAAAAACTTATTGTATCCTTGAAAGTCTGAGATTCAGGTTAGGGATATTTTTATTTCAGCTTTCATTATTTTGCTATGGGGATTGAATTGCAAGTCAATGCATGTGAGCTTCTTCTTCGTCTTTCTCCTTATCTACAATTATCTTGGAATTTATCTGAGCCTCTTATTTCTACCTGCTTCTAGCTATTTCTCTTGGTCCATCTACATCTATCTCTCCATTTTGCTCTCTCTCTGTCTCTCGAAAGTCTGAGATTCAAGACTCTGATTTCTACCTGCTTCTATTTCTCTTGGTCCATCTACCTCTGTCTCTCCATTTTGCTCTCTCTGTCTCTCGAAAGTCTGGGCTGCTGTGGTAGTATTTCTGTTGATATGGTTCTTATAATTGCTGCATAAGTGTAGTTCTTAAAGGCCTTTCCATTTGAAATTTTTACTGCGATATGGTTCTTATAATTGCTGCAGAAGTGTAGTTCTTAAAGGCCTTTCATAACTCAGCTGATGTTTTCCCAACTTTTAGTACTTGCTTTATCCATTTGTTATCCATTTATCTGCTTTTTCTTCATGCTTTAAATGATACTAAACATGCTAAGTTCCGTTGAAATATGGTATTATCAAAAATAAGTTCTTCAGCTACCTAACAAATGTACTGAATTTGCCTGCTAAAAATGCAAGCTTCATACTTTAGAGAGTTTTCTCATTCATTTCTATAGAATCACATTATTATAGCACTGCCTAAACTTCGACATCTTCATTTCTATAGCACAGTGCAGTGTACTTTACAGCTTTATATTCCATTTCATTTCTATAAATCCTTTACAGTGCAGTATAAACATAATCAGATAATAGAGGACAAAAATAAAGTTTGATTTATCGGATAACCAAAACATAATAATATAAATCCTTTACAGTGCAGTGTAAACATAACCAGATTTATCTGGAATAATATTATGTTTTGGTTATCTAGCTTTAGACTGCAAAGCATTTAATCGGTCTTCAAGCTGAAACACTGCCTACACATAATCGCCGCCCCGATCAATGTCGCCCAGATGACCAATATCGCCACCCGACCAATGTCGCTCCCACGACCAATGTCGCCCCGACGATCAATGTCGCCCTCACGATTAATGTCGCCCCCACGACCAATGTCGCCACCACGACCAATGTCGCCCCAACGACCAATGTCGCCCCCACGATCAATATCGCCCCCACTACAAATGTCGGCACCCCGCCCCCCCCCCGCACGGGGTCCCCTGTGCACGACTGCTCGTGTGTGTGTGTGTGTGTGTGTATACTATATTAAAAAGAAATATCAAATTGGGTTCCATGGCAATGTAAAGAAGAAATGAGAAGAATCTCCACCATTAGATCTCATCACGATGGGCTGCGAATAGTCATAGCAATAAAACAAAATCCTCCCTCCCCAAAAATCCCGTGCTCCCCCTCCCCAAAAATTCCTGCCTCCCCTTTTGGGCTGCCGCCGCCGGCTGGCCGGAGAGAGACCCCCGGCACGTTCGCCGGACTCCGGCGAACCTACCGGGGGTGTTCCGGCGGCACTCCAGCAGGACCGCCGCCGGCGGTGGCCCTGCCCGTGAGGCCCAGTCCCCACCGCCCCTTTTGGGCTGCCGCCGGCGGCGCAGCCGCCGGCTGGCCGGAGAGAGACCCCCGGCAGGTTCGCCAGAGTCAAAAGCAATCGCACGCTCATCCTCCGACAACAATTCCTACCCAAGGCACCGCAAAAAAAGTAATGATCAAAGCCGCCACAGAAAAATCGAAACCTCCGAACTCCTCAGCGCAGAAGTCCGGACTCCGAAGGTTTGGGGGGCTTATGTTACATATCTGTAAAGGCCTTGGGGTGCGTTTAGAAAAAACTCCACTTACGAGAAGTGCGGTCAACGGTCAACGCATGATCGCCCAAGTTGGAGAAACCGAAGTCGCCATTTCCGCCGCTAATACGCAAACACGCATGAAACGCACATCACGCCCCGCCATGACCGAACCCCACTACTGGGGTGCGATTAGCCCGCACCCCACTAGTGGGGGTGCGAATAGCCGCATCCCCCATAGTGGGGGGTGCGACCAAACCACACCCATGAGGGGTGCGGCCAAGCCGCACCCCATGTCGAGTGCGGCCAAACCGCACCCGATATGGGGTGCGGCCAAGCCACACCCCATGTGGGGTGCGGCCAAGCCGCACCCCCTTGGGGTGCGGCCAAACCGCACCCCATGAGGGGTGCGGCCAAGCCGCACCCCATGAGGGGTGCGGCCAAGCCGCACCCCCCTAGGGGTGTGGCCAAACCGCACCCCATGAGGGGTGCGGCCAAGCCGCACCCCCTTGGGTGCGACCGAGCCAAGCCGCACCCCCTTGGGGTGCGGCCAAGCAAAGCCGCTCCCCTCCCTCGGGTGCGGCCGCGTCGCGCCCGCCTTTAGGTGCGGTCGAACCGGTCTCCCCCGTAGCAAGGTTGGGGTGAGTCCCCCTCTTCCGGCTCGCCGCCCGCTTTCAGGCTCCGGACTTCGTTCGGAACAATTCTCCGTTCGTTATGTGCTCTGAACACTCCTGAGCGCGCTCAGAGCACTTTCACATTTCAGGCACGCTCACTTTTTGTCTTTCTAGCATGCTCACATTTTGTCTTTCTAGCATGCTCACTTTTTGTCTTTCCAGTTTCTCAGATTTCAGGAACAGCTTGTCGCTTTTTTCGCCTCCAACAAAACTGCCCGAACTGCCCGAGGGGCAAGATGGTCAATTACGAAAAATGACGATCCGTGTGCTCTGAATCGGAAAATATGATTCGTCCGCCAGGTGGTTACGGTGGTTACAACGGCGAAATTACCGGGCTACCCCCCGACCAAAGCTATAAAAGGAGCCTCAGAGTTTCATTTCAAAGGACCTTGGCTTCTGGACCTAGGAGAGCTTCTTGCAGACTTTCGCGGAATTCTCCTTCGGGACTTGAAGATTTCCTTCGTCCCAAAAGGCGACTCAGCATTCTCACTTTTGTTCTCCGGAGCATCTCACTTTTGTTCTCCCAGAAGGCGACTCAGCATTCTCACTTTTGTTCTCCAATATTCTCAGAAGGAAAAAGACTTAGTTTTTCTGGAGGTGGTCTGTCACCTTCGGAACTCTCCCCCTCTCTCTCTCTCAATTATTGTAACGAGCAGCGGCCTGTCGCGCTCGAGTTCTAAGTCTCTAATTGGCCTGTCACCTTCGGAACTCCCCCTCTCTCTCTCTATTATTGTAACGAGCAGCGGCCTGTCGCGCTCGAGTTTTAAGTCTCTAATTGTAACCCCCCAGAAGATAGTGGAAGTTTGGTCGGCACAGCTCCGGCCGCGTGATTTTTTACCCTTTCCGAGTTTTCCACGTTAAAAAGTCTCAGTGTACTCAACGAATCTCTAATTGACTGTTTGCGCGCTCGGTTCGCTTCTGAGCTAAGGTGGTTCAATTCGACCGGTCTACCAGAGCACCCGAGCGACCCGCAACAATATATATATACATATATATATATATACATATATATATACATATATATATACGAGCATCTTCGCACGGGCTACGCCCGTGCTCGATGCTCTCGGGCGGCCTTCGACCGCATCAATGCGGGCTTCGCCCGCACCGTGAAACCCTCATTGATGCGGCAGAAGGCCGCCCGAGAATCTTCGTAGCCCGCCCGAGAATCTTCGTAGCCCGCCCGAGAGCATCTTCGTAGCTGGCTGCGCCCGCATTCGACAGTACTCGTCCGGCGACGGAGGGTTTCACCCGCAACATATACATATGAGTACTCAAAATGACGGTAAAAAATGTATCAGCAGTGTGGGTGTCAATGAGAGCGACAACAGAGAGGATGTCAGAGATATACTTCTGTTGAGATACAAGGATGCCACATTTGGACCTGAAAATATCCAACCCAAGGAAGTAGTGAAGGGAGCCCATGTCCTTCATCTCGAACTGACTACGTAGGTGCTGTTGAAGAGAGGCAATGGTGGCATGGTCATCGCCAGTGATAATCATATCATTCACCTATAGAATAAGGATGACACATCCCTGACCAGAAGAGCGAGTGAACAGAGCATGATCAGTCTGTCGTTCAATAAAGCCAACCTTGAGAACAACAGTACGAAAGCGCTCAAACCAGGCACGCGGGGCCTGTTTGAGACCATAGAGAGCCCGATGGAGATGACATACGTGGCCGGTGGGTACGGAGAGACCTGAGGAGGAGTCATGTAAATCACCTCGGTAAGATCACCATGAAGAAAAAACATTAGTGACGTCCATCTGATGGAGAGGTCAATTGCGAGCAGCAGCAACCGCAAGTAAGGTGCGCACAGTTGTCATACGAGTAACCGGTGCAAAGGTCTCATCGTAGTCGATCCCATGCTCCTGCAAGAACCCACAGACAACTAAACGGGCTTTGTGGCGGTCAATAGACCTGTCCGGGCGAGTCTTGATCTTGAATATCCATTTGTAGCTGATGAGATCAGTTACACCAGGGGGCACATGACGAGATCCCATGTATGAGTTTGGTGGAAAGCCAGAAGTTCAGCGGTCATAGCTTGCTGCCATTCAGGGTGTTCAACAGCCTCTTGGTATGACTTGGGCTCCCGGTGGGAGTGGAGAGCGGTGAGGAAGGCCTGGAAGGTAGGGGAATAGGAGACAACTGTGGTGAGAGCAGATGAGTTATACTTGTTAGGACTGTGGTCATTGAGAGCCGACGGGTGTCGATGGTGAGAAGGGTTACGCCGAGGAGGAGCAGGATCCACGCGCGGAGAGCCAGACGGAGGAGCGTCAGACAAGACTGTATCAGTAGGAGCTTGATAGGAAGGGGTAGCTGTAGTGGAAGGGGGTTCCGTGGGCGGAGGAGTAGCTGAAGCAGACGGAGGATCCTCGACCGGAGGACTAGCTGGGACCGGGATAGGTGAGACAATTTGGTTCCTGGGATGAGTGGGTGTAGGGGGAAGTATCAGAAGGGAGAGTGGTGGGGTAGCGGAGGTTTGAGCGGGAAATGTTGATGAATTTGGCACGGAGGAGAAAAACATCTCATGTTCAAGGAAGGAGACATGACGAGAGATGTGGATGCGGCAAGTCACCGGGTCATAACAATGATATCCTTTGTGGTGAGTACTGAGGACTAAGTGAACATAACGAGCTGAGCGAGCTGAGAGTTTGGTGCATTCAGTAACAGGGAGGAGAACAAAGCAGGTGCATATAAACGTGCGGAGAGATGCTTAGGTTGGTGGGCGTGAGTGCAGTTGTTCATAAGGAGTGACGCCAGAGAGGGCCGAAGAGGGAGTGATGTTGATAAGGTGAACAATGGTGAGAACAGCTTCGACCCAGAAGGAGTGAGGAGCAGAGGCAGAGATGAGAAGAGCAAGGGCAGTTTCGATGATGTGACGATGTTTCCGTTCAGCAACCACATTTTGTTCGTGGGTGTGCGGGCAAGACTGTTGATGGATGGTGCCATGAGAGTGAGTGAGGTCGCGCATGTTGTAGGAAAGAAACTCCTGAGCATAATCGGAGCGAAAGATTTTAATTCGACGCCAGAATTGAGTGTGAAGCATTGCGGTGAAAGTGCGATAAATAGTTGGTATTTCAGACCATTGTCGAAGAAGATAAACCCAAGAGCAGCAGGAGAAATCATCAATAAAACTCACATAATACAAATAGTCAGAATGAGAAGCAATCGGGGTCGGACCCCAAACATCAGAGTGAACTAAGTCAAAGGGGGCTGTTGTTTGAGAAACACTGCTGGAAAAGGGTAGAGCAAGGTGTTTGGCCAAATGACATCCCGTATAAACAGAGAGGGGGAGGAAGAGACACGACCCAAAGCTCCGGAACGGATAACACTTCAGAGTCGGTCATGAGACAGATGACGTAAATGTATGTGCCACAAGTCAGCATGAGAGGTAATAGAGAGAGCAGAAACTGACGAAGATGAGGAGGGTGGAACGTGAAGATACTCCATCTGATACATGCCACCAGTTCTATGGCCCTGTCCAATCCTCTGAGCCGTCCGTGAATCCCGTGTTGGGTTTTTCTTAACAATGAAGTAGACATCATTGTTGGATCGATTGGCGCCCTTAGAGGGGGGGGGGGTGAATAAGGGAATAAAATTCTTTTTATAATTTTATGAAAATTACTAAATTGTTTTATGATAGGAAAAAGCAAAATAAACAATTTAGATAAAGTAATTAGAATTAAAAACTTTGTAGCCAATATTTAAAGATTATGCCTAATGATAGAAATCAAGTAAACACAAAAGGAGACATGATTATATTAGATAAAAAAGGTGTTTACATAAATTGATTTCAATATCGCTTGAAATCGGAGGGGTATAAAGTAATATACTTTTTCCTTTTCTATACCGACTTGTATCCCCACAAACTGGTTGGCTTTAGCCTATCCTTCCCCGGATAAGGCCTCAAGCCGCTCTAGCCAATCCTTCCCCGGATATGGCCTTGAGCACCCCCTAGATCTAATCACCTAGAACTAGTCACCAACACAAGGCGAATTCCTCCCTAAGTCCTACCCAAACCTAGTCGCCAACACAAGGCGAATTAAATAAACGATTACAAAAAGTATGGAATGAAAATAAAGATAACAATAATAAAACTCCCTATATGAGATCTTCTGAAGTCGGAGATAAAGGATCACTGTAGTATGAGCGAGGTCGAAGCGATCATTCTTCGGATGTAGCGTGACGTAGTCCTCCTCCAGAATTCTCCTTAAGCTTTTAGTGGGAGATCCATCTTCGGCAGCATAACAACAATAGAATTGTGGCACAAGCAATCTCTCTGGGATGGATAGCCATAACGAGAAGCAAAGCTCCAATTTATAGAACTTCTCGCTAGCACCTGCGGTAGCTCCTAGCGCCTGCGGTAGCGTTCGTGTGGAGCGGTTGCGAAACTGTCGGCGACGTGACGTTGTGCACGAACTTGAGATAGCGCCAGGCGGTAGCGCTAGCACTGGCGGTAGCGTTCGTGTGGAGCGGTTGCGAAACCGTCGGCGGCGTGGCGCTGTGCACGAAACTGAGATAGCGCCAGACAGTAGTACTATCGCTGGCGGTAGCGCTAGCGCCTACGTTAACCCTTAACGCTGGCGGTAGTGCTTCAGTTCAGTTTGTTGGTTCCAAGCTGCTTTCTTCCTGTAGAGTATTGCACCTATAGTTCCTGCACACTATAAACACACGACAAGCAAGATCAAATACAATTTGGGATTTATTATTCTCAAACAAAGGGATGTGACACACATGTCCAACAATCTCCCTCTTTTGATAATAACAAATCCTCTTAGCAAGAAATCAACAATAGTGTTTATAGTATATGGTAAGCATGATAAATAGTGCAACTATAAAATATGATAAGCATGAGAAATGTGCATACTCCCCCCATCTTAATGCTCCCCCTACATAAATGCAATTTATGTTTTACTCCCCCTAAATGATAGATTACATGAATTAGTCTCCCCTTATTCTTCTATATTTCTCCTATATAGATTTCTTCAATTAATCTCCCCCTTTTGGTATTATCAAAAGAAGGTGGGGTGAGGGTAGTAAGGAGACATTTCTTATAAATGATAAAGAATGATCGAGCTTTTGTAATATAGATAATGATAAAGATTTTAAGCATAGTATACATAAGAGATTTCAAATAAAAAGATAAGAGTTGTAAGCATGCGGAAGATTATAAGAAACATCTTTTTATAAGCATGAAAAACATAAGTAAAAAATATGAGTTTTAGTTCAAAATTGAACCTTTTTGAAATCTCAAAGTTTTTCATAAAGATACCAAGCATGAAATGAACATATCAAAGAGAGATTATACTACAATGTTACTTAATTTTAAGTTCAAGAGATACCAAAACATTGTAGAGATCATGCTAGGTTATCAGTGCATTTCTTATATAAAGAGTAGTATAGATAAAGCATTAGAATCTAATACTCATGAGAAGAAGTGTTAATAATGTTGTGCATATAAGTGTATTTTGAGCAATATTAACAATTGATTTAAATCACAAAATACAAGACATATGTAGAGTAAAGTGCACAATAAAACACAAGTATATTACTTCACACACTTTTAATGCACATAATTTTTAACAAAGTGGTGTAATAACCAAGGTTTGCACAAGACACTTTACTATTCTTTTCAAGGTGCTCAACCTCACAATGCTTACGAAGACTTATCAGGAGGTTTAAGTAGTGCTTGGTGGAGTTATATTTCTCTATTTTTTGTTCACTTTTGTGAGACAACATTCTCCGAATATACTTGCTTTGCAAACCTAAACAATATTTTTAAACTCAACCACTTTTTTTAATTTCTTAAGTGCAATTCAAATGTAGTGTAGGTAATAAACTTATGCAAGTTTTAATTCATTGTACAATTACAATACACAAGCAAACATTTTAGATTTAAACACACATGTTGATTACCAAAATAAGTGAGTGTAATGTATCATTATCAATCATAAAATATTTACTCATACATAGAGACATGCTAAGCTTGGTTCTACACATATTTTTCAATAAAATTGATGCACTTAATTAGATATATCAAAGCATGATAAAACAAAACAATGTTCATAGTAATATGAAGAAACAAGTTTTAACATTGTAGATAATTCTAAATAATAGAATTCATACATGCTTGATATTAGCAATAAAGATCATACAGCTTTTTTTTGTTTTGAAAATTTTTAATAAAAGAAAAAAAGCAGAAAAAAACAAAAACATATTTTTGTATTTTTGAATTTTAAAGTTTTGTAGTTGATTTTTCATAAAATAAATAAAAACAGAAAACCGTAAAAACATATTTTTGAATTGTTGAAATTTGAAATTTTATAATTGATTTTCCATAATATAAATAAAAACAGAAAATCTCAAAAACATATTTTTTGTATTTTTGAATTTTGAACTTTTATAATTGTTTTTTCATAATATGAATAAAACAAAAATAACAAAAGTCAGAAACACAACAAATAAGTAGTACATATGAACTAACATATTTTATAGATTTTTAGAAAGTTTAAAACACGGAAAAATCACAAACCCACGCTAGCGCCGACGCTAGTGCTAGCGAGGCAAACAGTACTTGATTTTTTGGGAATTTTAAAAATCTGATTTTTGATATTTATTAAGTGTCCTTAGAGTAGTCTTATGCAAAAATTTTGTAATTTTTGGAGATGTCTTGATTGCTCAAATTTGAATAAAATTTTAGCTTTTTCAAATACATGTGTTTTACAAAAACATTTAAGCTCAAAAATATAAATTATGCAAACACAAGAGGACATTTTTTTTATTAAACAACCCAAAATATGCATGAGTTAAGTGATAAGTAAAATAAAAAGTTCATGCAGTGAATATAAGTATGTCCTAAGATTAAAAACTATCCTGACTAAATGTCTACACCCTAGCCCCGTACTAAGTGACGGATGGGCATGAGGAGCTGCACACATGTCGTATGTTGGGGTGTTAATCCCATATGCACACACTAGAGAACGCTCAACCTAGCACTCTTTCCCCCCAGTACCTCGCAAGGCCCCACTGGAACCCTCCCCAGTTAAGGACAAAATATGACTTAGAGGTTAGGTCTCTAATGCATACAACCCTACGCCCCCGCTATTGTGAGATATGAAGTCATATGTGAATAATCTTTGGACAACCTATGCTCTTAAACTATGGATTGATTTATAAACTATGGGTTTTGTTTAAAGTGATGAGTTATATAAATCCACATAGTTTTTCTACTTTTATGAGATGACGATATGAGATAACTAGCACAATTATTAATATTCAATAAGTGATAAAGCTAGTAAGATGAGTTTTGGGTTTAATGTCATGTCATAAGATTAATATTAATATTGCATGTATTCCAAAATAGAGTTTCAAATTATAGATCTAGAATAGAGTGATGATTAAGTTTGATTTATACTTTCATTACAAAGATGATTCTAGAGTCTACAAATATGAGAGATACATGCAATCACTAGCAAAGCATATTCATACATCAAATAGTGTAAGAAAAACATTATTCATAATTTTTATCATAAGATTCATAATTCCTATTATTGATTTGAGATATTCTCTGATAGAACGTGAATTATAATTTATGATTATAGAGAATTTTGCATAGAATATATGTTAGATCATCATGATGTATGTAAATTCTAATTCTTCTAGACTTATGACAATATGATTTGATGATTTTCTTTTGAATGAGCATGTTTGATTTGTAGGTCTAGAAAAAATGATGATCATCCAATCATACCAAAGACAAAGATCACATATATAACATTTTGAAATTTATAATAAAATTGCGTTGGATAATTAAATTTATTGATCTTTGGTTTTGCATGATGATATATAGTTTCATGATATATATACTAATGATCAAACCATAAACTATGTGTTTGTTGGAATTTTTGTATTCTATTTATGATTTCAAATCACATAGTTATCATGAAATTTGAATAACATTGTAAATGTTATACCTAGCATAAGTATATAAGCATAGACCAAGAAGTGTTGCTAGGATTATGAGTTCGAATGCAATGTTATTAAATAGGATTAATGGAGATAATGTTGCATGTAATATGAGAAGTTTTCAAATTAATTTTCTTTAGACCTAGAATGAAATGATTAAACTTTTGATTTGATCTTAATGATACAAGATGATTCTAAGGTCTAAATTGCATGCAAACAATGGTGACACACATCACACACATAATATCTAAATTAATATATGAAACAATTATACTAAGGATATCATGTGATGAAAAATCCATAAACACAGAAATTTCCGAATCAAGCAAACTAAGATAGCTTTTAAAACAGAGTTGAAATTGGGCAAATTGACAGCACCAAACGAACTCAAATGGGCAAGTCTAGTTCGCCGCTGGATGGAGATTTCTGTGCTCTTTCCGAAAATATATTAAATGCAAAAATCGGACGAGCGGATCAAAAGATATGGCTGTATGATGTTTTGATCGTAAACTCGCATTTTTGAAAGATTAAACATGCGTATAGATGAATTTTTGCTTTCTATTTTTCTAGATAATATTCTTCATTATAAGGGCTATCATTTGTAACAAACTAAAATAGAAAATAATCAAAAACGTTGTGCATTTTAATTTTTAGTTTAAGCCCTTTAATAAACCATTTAAATCCAATCTTTAAAATAGGTTACTTTGATAATAATTTCAATATTCAATTTATCATGATAATTCAAGACAATTAAGGGTACAAGATTTAAAAAGGATAAAGAACTAAGAAGATTAGAGATAGGTTACTTTGAAAAATATATGACTTAATATTCAATTTTAATTCAATTTGATTTGTTAAATATTAGGCTTAAAATGTGTAAGTCATATCCCATGAAATATAAAGAGACCAAAGACATTTTGGATCAAAAATACAAAATAAACTAAAGAAAAAGGAAATAGAGCACATCATGAAGTAGAGTATTGATATTTCATTTTTAATTGTTTCTACTTCATGCAAATGATAGGATACTAATGAATAAGAGATTTAGGTGTCCAAAGGGGACCAAGTGGGATGATTCCTTTGGGTACCCAAATACATCGTGGTGGTTTTTGGGAAGATAAATTAGATAATGATGAATGGGCTTTTTTAATTAAAGATGATATGTCATTTTTCTTTATGGGTCTCCATTCATACATTGGTTGTTTATCACTTAAATCCATATAATGATTATGTGACATCTTTATATGATGATAATTGTTTGAAAAACAATTCATTGGGGGTTTATGTAATTCAAATTATTTTTCAAAATAGCTTGATGTTGATAATCATAATGAATTTTATTATATGAATTCTTTGAAAGTTTATAAGAGTGATTATCTTTCTTTAGAAGTGATTGTTGAAAGAGTGGGTTACAATATATTTTAAAAGATTGATTCTTATTTTGATGATTTTTATTTCCACTCTTTCTTATAGACAAACTCTTATAATATGAAGGATAATATTTTGTAGTTTGATTTTCATGTAAAGGAGTTTTTAAATTTGAGTCATGATTGAAAATATATTGAGACTTATAATAGTGACTCTTAAGAATTTTGTGAGGGTCATAATTCTTTTTGAAACTAAACTCCTTTTGAGTTGATGTATGAAAATGGTCCTTTTTAGAAATGATTTTATAAGTTAATTTATCTTTGTTATTCAAAATCTTATGATGAAAGTCATTATTAGAAATTAAAACTTTTTCAACAAAAGATTTTAATTGTCTTAACTTACAAGTTAAAGCATCATTTTCAATTATCAATTTTTCATTATGCTTTTTAGAAACTAAGAGCCCTTTTTCAATATCCTTGAATTTTTCTTTTAATAGATTGCAATCAAAACTAGGAATAGGAATTTTAACTAAAGAGCATGAAATAGAATTTAACACATCAATATTTGATTCTACTTTATCGTTTGCTTTTAAAGATTTATTTTCTAAACGTAATTTGGAATTAGTAATTTTAAACCTTAAAATTTTACGTTTAGCAATGTTAAGCATACGAAATGTAGAAATAGAATTTGGTATAAATAGAGAAGAATTTGATTTACTTACATTGCTATCGGGAGAAGCAAGATTTGAACATAAAGTTCCTTTAACATTCTTTTGGCACTCCTCTTCCAAAGGTAAGATTTCTTCTTCTCTTCCACTTGATGTGCTCTCCATGGTTTCATCCTGAGAGATTCTTTCTTGAATGCTTGTGCCAATTTGAATGTTTTCCAATTGTTGTGCATGCTCCAAACCTATACACGGAAGATCAAACATTTCATCAAGAAATTTCCAAACTTTGTAAGCATTAGTAAAATAATAAATCAATTTGGAAATATCTTTTGATAAAGCGCAAAATAAAGTATTCATAGTCTTCGCATTTAAATGACATTCCAGTTTATTTGATTCATCTGCTGGTCTTATAATTGCCGTATTCCAAATTTTGATATCATATGAGTTAAAAAAGATTTCATTAATATTTTCCACCCTTTATAATTTTTGCCTTCAAATAAAGGTGGTGCCAAAGATTTTTCATTTGTATAAAAGTTTTTCCCATTAGTAGAAGCGAGATCATGAGACGTCATTATTCCCGTTTTTTAAGCCGTTTGGAATAACCTATCTCTGATACCACTTATTGGATCGATTGGCGCCCTTAGAGGGGGGGGGGGGTGAATAAGGGAATAATTTTTTTTTATAATTTTATGAAAATTACTAAATTGTTTTATGATAGGAAAAAGCAAAATAAACAATTTAGATAAAGTAATTAGAATTAAAAACTTTGTAACCAATATTTAGAATTAAAAACTTATAACTCAAAGAGGCATGCGTTCGACGAACTCGAAGAGGCCTGCGTTCGACGAACTCAAGAGGCCTGCGTTCGACGAACTCGAAGAAGCCTGCGTTCGACGAACTCAAGAGGCTTGCGTTCGACGAACTCAAGAGGCCTGCGTTCGACGAACTCAAAGAAGCCTGCGTTCGACGAACTCAAGAGGCATGCGTTCGACGAACTTAAGAGGCCTGCGTTTGTGAACTCGAAGAAGCCTGCGTTCGACGAACTCAAAAAGGCATGCGTTTGACGAACTCAAAGAGGCCTGCGTTCGACTATACACTATAACTGAATTCGACTATACACTATAACCGAATTCGACTATATAAATTCGGCTATATAAATTCGTCCAAACCCTTTAGCCGAATTTTGACATAGCCGAATTCGTCTAAACCCTTTAGCCGAATTCGTCTAAACCCTTTAGCCGAATTTGACACAGTTCGGTTAAACGCTTTAGCCGAATTTGTCAAGTATAAATCCATTCGTTTACACCTTTTAAACGATTTCCCATTGAGATATTCTCAACTTAATTCCAAACAGTCACAAGATTGGTCCTCCACTCATATCCTATATAAGCAAGACCAACTCGATTCTTTCTCCAATTTCTCCAAGCACTTTTATGTGCGACCCTATAGGCTCATATTGCGTTGGAAGTAAGACTAACTGTCGATTGCTTTGAGATCACCTCAGAAACTCCAACATCCCACACAACGCAATAGGGGCGAGCTTGGGGGGCGAGCAGGGGTGGGGAGGCGCAAGACGGAGGAGGGGCGAGCTGGGGTGGGGGGGGGGAGCGAGTAGGGCCACGAGCAGGGTGGGGCGCGAGCAGGGGGGCGGCTTGGGGGGGCGCGAGCAGGGGCGGGCGGTCAGGGGGGTTGCGCGAGCAGGAGGGGGGTCGCGAGCTGGGGGGGCGAGCAGGGGGCGCGAGCAGGGGGGCGAGCATGGTGGGGCGCGAGTAGGGGGCGAGCAAGGGGGGCGCGAGCAGGGTGGGGGCGAGCATGGGTGAGCGAGCAGGGGGGGATGCGAGCAGGGGCGCGACGGGCCTCGCGGGAGTAGACATGCGAGTGGTCTCGTGGGAGGGGCATGAGGTTACAAATTGCTAAAAAAAAAAAATAACAAGCGGAACCTCTCTTTGATACCATGTTAGACTTGGAGAAACAAGTAAATGTATATATGTTTAACTGTAAAGAAGGACCCATGAGATCATACATATAGAGCAAGAGGAGAGCCCGAAAACACCACAAGCGGTGTGAGACTAAAACTGAAAATATAATAACATATTAATTACATTAATATTAACACAAGCGAAGCCCACACTACGACGCCCATAACAACTCGCAACTACACGAATTCACCAGAGATTAATATGAATGTATATATATATACATACGAGTGACAGTGCACGGGGGCCCCCCATGCTCCCGACAGACGGACTTATTTTAAATTTTTTGTTTCATTATTTTTTTTTTTGCATTTCAAGTACATATGAACGGGTTGCGCCCGCATATGAGCGGACTGCTCCCGCATATGAGCACTTACTTTTATTCAAAATATATACACATGAGTACTTAAAATGACCGTAAAAAAATATGAATCAATATTCCTATTTTTATTTTGTAAAAAATATAAAATTTTACCTAAAAAATCAATTTCTCTCTCCCGATCTCTCTCTCCCTCTCCCTCTCTCACTCCCGCCCCCTCTCTCCTGCCCTCTCTCTCTCCCTCTCATCCCCTCTCTAGCTCCCCCCTCTCTCTCTCTCCCTCTCATCCCCTCTCTAGCTCCCCCCTCTCTCCCCCTCTCATGTAGGTTTAGGAGACCTATAAAAATTCCCTCTCTCCACCTCTCTCTCATCTCTTTCTCTCTCTATCTCCATTGTAAGGTTGAGATGCAAAGTTTGTCTCATTTTGGATGGCTAATATTTATTGTATCACTTCAAACTACTTTCATATAGTAGTTAAGATATATCTATACTGTATATACAAAGATGCATGGAAGCCTTTTTTGGTGTAACATTTAGGTCCATCAGGCGAATTTGAACCCTCCGATCAAAATCTAAACAATCATATCCATTCGTAGGTGGTCTGCGAATAGCGCTGGTTGGCTATTCGCAGACCACTGAAGTCTACGAATAGCCAAACAGATTTGCACCACAAGTATTGGAAATCTGTTTTGCGCTGGTTGGCTATTCGCTGCGGTTCCTTGATCAACACTCATATCCATTCTTAGAATTAATGGCCATTTGATCTCGATATGGATTAATAATCTTATTCTTATTTTGAAAAACTTGTTTATGCTGTTTCACATTTCAATTTTCATCATGTTTTTTTTTTCCAACAACCTGCTATAACTTCAATTTCACTCTTTCATTTATGTGTTAATTTTGAATTTCCATTAGGATGTGTTCGTTTGGAATGTTTTCAGTGAATGGAATTGGGATTCTAGCGTTTGTTTTCTTTCTTCACACGGTGGAATTGTAATTCAACAAAAAACCATCGTTTTTCATTTATTTAAAATACTGTGGAGAAGCAAAATTGATTTAGTTAATCCAAGATCGGACGTCACATGGATTCTAGCGTTTGTTACTAGTTTGTATGTTAATAATTGTTCTGAAAATTTAGCCCGTTCCAATACTTGCGACTGCCAAACAGATTTGCGCTGGTTGGCTATTCGCTGCGGTTCTTGATCAACTACAGAGTAGCATGATTGCAAATAATTAATGATTACAACAAATTCAAAGTTGCAGCGAAGCATGCATGACGGCCAACGTTAATTCAATATATGACGGCCAAATAAAAAAAGCCAATCAAGCAAATAGAGACCACCTTAGAAAGGAGCCGCAGCGAAACCACCCCATGCATTTAATGAAGTCATTGACTCCGTTTGGTACAGCGGTGTCGGTCATGAACATGGTGGTAAAATCGTCTTTCATGAACACTCATCTATGAAACTTTATCCACTTGAACATATATAAAAGCGGATGAAGTTTCTTAGGTACCCGTTCACAAATGACAGTTTTACCGCCGCCGCGTTCACGACCGCCGCCGTCGTGTCAAGCTGCAGCTGCGATGGGAACAGTCGTCGAATCAGCATTATTGGCGGCAGCAGTGACGTGGCAGCATTTAGTAAGAGTACCCGCGCCGCCGCCGTCGATATCGAAATTTAGGTTTCTAGGCCTCACGCGCACGCGCAGACCGTTCTTCATAAAAAGTGTGAGCGACATCTTCTGCTGCACACGATGGCCGGGCGCCAGCTCCAGGCGGTGGCGCAGCAGCACGGCGGATGCAATGGACTTCATTTGGAGGTATGCTAGGTCCTTGCCGAGACATGTCCTCGGCCCGGCATTGAAGGCCACGAATCTGTACTTATCGGCCATGTTCGGCTCAAAGCATAATCGCGCGGACACCTTCCCATCTTCCGCCACCTTCAACCAGCGCTCCGGCTTGAAGCTCAAGCAGTCGTCCCCCCATATCGACTCCATCCTTCCAGCCGAGTAGATGGAGTAGGTGATCGTCGACCCCGCCCGGACGACCGTGCCATCTGGCAGGACGTCGTCGGCGGCCACGTATTTGGAGTCCTCCGGCACCGACGGGTACAGCCGCAGCGTCTCTGCCAGCGCCGCTTTGAGATACACCAGCCGCTCCAGCTCCTCGAACTCGAGCGGATCCTCCGCCCACCTGCTTGCGTCCGCCCCCCGCGTTTCCCTCAGCACCGAAGCGATCTCCGCCACCACCTTTCGCTCTACGTCGCGGCGCCGCATGAGAGTCCAGAAGAACCAGCTGAGGGCGACAGAGGACGTGTCCCTGCCGGCCAGCAGGAAATTGAGGGCTATCCACTGCAGGACGGAAGCTGAGAACACGTCGCCGTTTCCGTCTCTCTTCTTCATGAAGCGAGAGAGGAGGTCGTCGGAGGGGTTGCTGTCGGCCGTTCGAACGGCGATGGTTTCCGTCATGTAGCGGTCGACGACCTCGAGGCTCAACCGCAGGCTCCGCTCGCTGCCGATGTCCAGCGCCTTCTTGATGCGCCAGAAGACTCCTGGGAAGAGGAGCCGCTGCAGCGTTGCTTCCGTCGCGGTGTCGAAAGCGCGGGCAAACGGGTTGTCGGGGAGCTCCGGGGAAAGCGTTTCCGGGTCTTTTCCGAAGGTCAGACCGCATATGTTGTCGAAGGTGAGTCGGAGGAGGAGGTCCTGCAGGTCAACGGCGGGACACGTGGAGGCGTCTGAAGAAGCGTCCGCAAGGATGCGCCATAATCGTGTCTTGATGGATCGGTTGGCCCACCGAGCCATGGCTAGGCGGAGGGTGCGGGTGGTGAACTCTAGGGCGGCGGTCTTCCGTTGGATGAGCCACGTGTCGCCGTCGGAATTAAAGATGCCCGGGCCCAGCAGATCGTGGAAGGCCGACTGCCAAATCGGCCCCTTCGGGTAGTTTTCGAAGCGTGTGCGGAGCACGTGCTCCATGTTTCGCGGGTTGGCCGTGACGGTCACGAGCCCCTGGCGAACAAAAGGCAGCGGAAGAACGCTGGTCTGGTAAGTGGTCGCGGTGGACTTGAGGTTGTCGGCAATCCAGTCGTGGATGCGGTTGCGGTTGGCGATGAGGCCCGGCAAGCTGCCGACCAGCGGCCACACGTTGGGCCCGGTCAGTCTCCGGCTGAGCGACCAAAACCACACCAGGTACGCGAATGCGGCCGCCGCCGCGAAAGCCGCAGCAACAAGGCCCGCGATTTCCATTTCTCTATTTAAAAATTCCTTCTGATGAATTTGCAGTAATAATGTGCCGCCCGAGCTCTATTTATAATCCATGTAACGTCCGAGCTTGGATTAACTAAATTAATAGGTTATATGCATAGTAGCTGCTGTTGCTAATTAATTTACACGTTCGCTACAAGAAACAATGTATTATAGCTTTGGTTTTGTTTAAGACCAGGTTCTTATTTTCCTCCCCCTCTGCAGCTTCTAATACAATTTTATCGATCCCCATTACATGAATACCAGGTTCGGCGAGCCTCCAAATAAAGTGCAGTCGTAGGAGAAAAGTGATGACCTTGATGAATTCCATGCACCTCTAAGGCAGTAGAAACAACATTTTAACAATATCCTTAACAACATTATCCACTCTTTGTTCAAAATTATTGTTCATCTCCATTTCAAGTTTCTCCAACTCTTCAACACGATCTTTGTACTTCTCAATTACAATTTGTGTATTGGTTCTTGAACTAGTACCAGAGATGACACTCTCACGATCTTTTTCTCAAATTTTTTCTTTTTCATTTCAGATTTTCATAATTTTTTCATTAAATGACACCCCAAATATATTAGGGAGGATCCCTAAACGATTGCAAGCTCCACCACTAACAAAATGTCATCCACCACCACCATTACTGAGAATTTTTTTTAAACGCAGCTCAGAGCAAAGTGTGAGAGGGATCTTGGCTTTTAGGCTTTGGTGGTGATAGTGAGGTGAAGATGAAAGCAAAGGAAAAGGTGTAGGCACAACTCGTGTAAAGCAGTGGTAGTGAATGTAGGATCGGATGTGTAGACTCAAACTATCCAACGAAAGGCCTAGATCATTTAAGTAGAGTTAATTTATAAAATGTGTACATGCTTTGAAGGTCGCTAGGGGCGAGTTCTAGACCTCGAGAATGGACATCATTTCATCGTGGTCCGATAATACGCATCTAGCGACACTACACACAACGTTACCTAACGTCAGACAAAATCACTTTCTAACTTGAAGTGAATATACAAACCGCCCGATAGATTGCAAAAAGATGTGTAAAAACATAAGCTAAGAAATCAACTCAAAAACTAATCTACCCGAGACACGTGCACTCGCCTATGAGTACTGCACGAGTCTACAATCCACTATCGGAATCAATTAAAATTAGTCAATCCTACACACTGATAAGTAAATAGAATACATGAAACTCACAATTATTCATGTCAAATCATGTGGGTGCAACAAAATACATGGAAGAGCGATGGAAAAATTGAAAAATTTGGGCAAAAACACGCGAACAAAAATGCAATAAAATATGTGTTCGGGCAAGTGAGCGAGCTACGAGATGAGAACTACCACCAGAATTAATATGATAATTGTCCTCAATGCTTGAAGATAACAAAATGAATATAAGGAATGCAATAAAAATAAAGGGGTAAGAAATGTGTTACCCAATGCCCAAGAATGGGGCATTACAGAAGCGAAGAGTACATGCGGCCCTAAGCTGTGTGGCGGGCCATCTCTCCCAAAAAAGAGCTACATCCATAAACAACAAGGTTCCCGACCATGTTAGCTCAACAAAAACATAATAGAAAACATCACAGAATTTGTAAGATAAACGATGCAAACAGACAAAGGCTAAAAACTAAAATTTACAAGCAGATAATCATGGGGTACCTCTCAAAAGCGCTTTGTTTAACATCCTTGAGCTGGATCAAATATCTGTATTATACAGTTATATAATTGTTTAGCAAATATAAGTCTAAAACTAAAAATGTTTGGAAATCCTAATTACTAATTAAATACGATTATTAAAATAATCAACTGTATGCTGATTTGAAATAGTAACTGAAGATAAATGCAAAAGGTCGGGAGACCATATGGTAGGGGTGGATAAGAGGAGTGTTTGCCCTCCATCCCCAAATCTACTCTTTTTTTTTGATCAATTTCTCTACTCCAACATTATATCAGCATACAAGAATCTCTAGCCACTCTGTAGTCAATCTTTCAAGGAAAGCATAGGCAGTGACGATGGGGTGTGAAACAGCACAGTGACTCCCCCGAGTATTCTCTAGAAGGGGGAAGGGTGAATAGAGATTTTAAAAAAAATTCACTAATAAGTGCACAAAAAATCAATCCTAATTACTAGGCATCCAGAATTTTAACTAGAATAAATATAATCACAGAATAATAGAAATAATTAAGAGACAAGCACAGAAAATTTCACAACACAGAAGACACGAGAGCTTCCCCAAAATCTGGGTACATCCACTCTTTTACCCCATTGGTAGGAAATTCACTATCACAGTGTCTGAGTCTTTTGATAAGGAGACTCTTAGAACCACTGAGTCTTTTGATAAGGAGACTCTTAAACCACTGAGTCTTTTGATAAGGAGAATCTTAGAACCAAAGACTGAGTCTTTTGATGAGGAGACTCTTAGAACCAAACCAGATCTTTTGATAAGGAAATCTTGAACCAAACTGAATCTTTTAAAGAGGGATTCTTAAAACTCTTTACTCAATTTACAGAAATTAGAAATAGGGTAAGAGGAAGAGGAAGAAGAAGAAGATGAGGTGTAATATTCTGATTATAATCTTCTTTCAACAATCACTGAGGATTCCATACACTAAGTGTTCTGGATCTCTTTTCAGAGAATGAATCCTTGCTTAGAAGAAGATGCAAGGATTATTAGAGCACTGATCCAGTATTGATATATGTATCCTTTGTATGCTTCTTTTAGAGATAGAGGAAGAAGAAGCCTTCTGGAACTTGTAGAAGATGAAGTGATGTACAGAGATCTGTCGGGTAGACTGAGAGAGAGATGGATGAGAATCATTGTTTCACACCTTTTGGAATTCTGTATGTATAATCTTCTGTCGATTCAATTGAATTGGAGATGAATGACCTTCCTTTTCTGATCCTTCTCCAATTGGAATGTTTGAGAAGAATTTTTGCTCTCTTTCTATTTATGTTGACAACCCGCTATACCTTATATATAACTTCCAATTTAATCACTTTTGAATCTCTGTAATTATTCTTTCTCTTCTTGTACATATGCGACCCGTTATAATTCAAATATTTTCCATATATACCTTCTAAATAATCATCAGAATCTATTCCAGGAAGTTTTCCAAATCTTTGACTGTATTTTATGTTGTGTCGAATAACTTCTGCCTCATATCGACACACCTTTGAATTCTATTAAAAGCAGCTTCAAAATCTTCCCCAGCTTTGAATCGAGCTCTGCTATCGACGTTGCGTCGATTCCTTTATCGACGTATCCGTCGAGATAAAGAACGTAGACTTCAAACTCTACCTTCTGCGTCGAATACCATTCGATGTTGCATCGACTTCCAATGAAGCGTTGACTGCCAGTCAGAGTAATCTTTACTTCTATTTGAAGTTACTTCGACTTTCAATCGAAGCTGCGTCGACTTCTTTTCAACGCGGATTTAACTCAACCGGATTTTGATCTCTTTTTGATTAGATTTTGACACTATAAAGTGAATAAGTCATCCTAGAACATGTAAAGACCATATTACCCTTACAATATAACATGGGTAATAAATCCTAGAGAATAAAATCACTTTTTTAGAATTGGTAAGATAACGCAAGATGATATTTTTCCCAACAATCTCTCCTTATTTATATTAACAAATTTTACAGATTTTTAAGTGATTTTAACAGATTGAAAAATAAAAGAATATATATCAAAGTATATGTTAAAAGAATGACAACATAAACTGAGAATCTTTTGAAATGAAATTTGAGAAACTTCTGAATAAGGAAATAATTGTCCAGCATAATTATATCTCAAATATATACACTGTAGAATTATAAGAGTAATTTTACACTTTCTTCTCACCTGATTGTTACTGATCTTTGTGTTTGGGAGAAACTTTTCTTTTTCTAGAAAAGAAATGTGTTGTCATATTTTTTTGTAGAAATTTAAGAGTCTCCTTCTCTTCCTCCTCAACAGTCCTGTCAGCATTTTTCTTTTCCTCCTCCTCTGCAAATTTGTTAGCATCTTTTTGAAGCTCCCCCTGAATTGATACAGTATCTTCAGCAATGTGAACAACTTCATGAACAATTGTAGTAACTTCCTTTAGAATCTATTCATCAGCTGTGATGAGCTCAGGAAACTCCCCCTAGATCTGTGTAGGCATTTCTAGAGCAGGAACTGAAACATCTGTAGCAGGCACTTCCTCCTCTTGAATAGTCTCCCCTTTTGAACCTTACTGGCAAGTGAGGTTAAGAAAGATCTTGTTATGTTGGAGGAAGATATCAGTGTGTTGATTTCCTGTATTGATTCCTTTGTTTCATTTATTTCAGTTTCCATCTGAGAATATTTTCTTTGAAACTTCCTTGAATGTGTCTATATCAACTCAGATAATGTCCCAGTGGCCAGGCCCACGACTTTAAATATTGCATGATCAATATCAAAAGTAGGCATTATATGGGAGATAGAAGGTATGTCAATAGAAGGGGTTTGTTGAGGATGAACTTACTCTAGAGGAGCAGAAAGAATGGCTGTAAGATTAGTTTCTGGAGAAGTAGTGGATTGTGGTTATAGAGGAGGGATCTGTGCTGGATGTACATCAGCCGGGGTATCTGGTATGAATGCTTCTTGTTCTTCAGTAACTAGATATGAGGGAGGAGATGGTGGAATTTGACCAGGCTTCAGAATTTGCCGGGGCCACTTGGAGAAAATTCTTATATTAATTCATTTTCCAGGAGGTATGAGCACTCCTTTGGATCTGCATACCACGGATAGTGGTGATATAACATTTTTGACTCATAATTATCATATATGCATTCTCTTTATGAGCATACTTGTGACCGATTATCTTCAGGAGGCACCTCCCCTAGTGAATTCTTTTGTTCAGGACCAACACACCCATTATTTGTAGTTGTTGTTTGGGAATGACATCATGAGCAGAGATTTTACATAGTAAGACCTTGCATACTATATCATCCAGAAACATATATTCTTCAGAGAAATCATTTTTCTTGAGATTGATTGATTTTTCTTTATTGAAGTTCATGATCCGCAATGCTTGTTGAGTTTCCCTTGCCGTCAGTTCAGATGAATCCTCACTTACTGGTAAGTCAAAGGTGAGATTCAACAATTCCTCAATAATATGGATATTATTATCAGAAATTCTCCCTCGAAGAGACCCATCCTCGTCAATATGAATATTATCTTTCAGCTCTGTCAATTCAACATCATTTATCTTTCTAATGGTGGAGATTAATTTGACGAGTCCAGCAGTTTCGAATAGGCCTAAAATTCCTTTAAAGTTATCGACAGCAGCATTGAAGGAAGCTATGTCAACATCAAAATCGGAATTAACTTTTGGAGGCGCCATTGAATGTACCTACAAACATAAACTAGAGAGGAAGAAAGAAGGGAAACAACAACGCAAGAGAGCAAGAGAGAGAGAGAGAAAATTCGAAAGCTTGAAAAGATCTAACAACTGTGTTGCTTTAAGAAGATCATTTGTCGTAGCTTAGGTTTTTAATCAAAGCAATGTCGAAAGGAAATAAATTCAGCGCGCCAAAATAAGTCGAGGTAGTTTCTAGAAGCAAATACTATGCGCGCTCCGCATGTCAACGTTGCGCCGAGTAGTAATCGACGTGACTTTGAATTCATGCAACAACTATTAAGTTGACGCATGTGTCGATATGAATTCGACGCTGCATCGAGTGCTCTTCAAATTAACTATCCCAGACAACTCTCGAAGTTGGCGTCGAGTAGAACTCAACGGTGCATCAAATTCTATTTGACGCGGCTCTGAATTAACATTTGAATTTTCTTCAAAGAATTTTGCTATTTTTCCCAGCAATAGATTTTTATTGAAAATAGGATTTACTAGATAATATGTGTGAATTAGAAAGCTCCATCAAGAGGCTTAGAGAAGAGATCAACCCTTTGATTATCTGTAGTTGCACATTGAAGGGTTAATTTCCCTTTTTGACATTGTCTCTGAGAAAGGGACCCTAAGTTTACCTGCACATGAAATTCAAAGATTAGAGGGCACCCAGGTTACCTTTGGCCCTTTGCTTTTTCCTCATCCTCCAGCTCTGACGCAGATCTCCTGCCCTCATCAACCGGCAGGTCAGAGGGCTCGCTGTCATCTTCAGGGCATTCCTCATCTGTGTCGCCCCCAAGGATCTCAACAAGCCTCATCCCTTCGAACAAATATGCCAACATTATAGGCTCTTGACCAGTGGACTTCCCCTCAATCTGCTTCAAGTTGAGGTCCACACCTCTAGAAGAGCTTGCCCTCAATCCCACTCCCTCAGTCTCTGTGACCGGCACTTTGGGTGTGCTCTTGTCCATCAGAATTTGTGGAGTCTCCTTCAACTGTCCAGTCGTCGTAGCAGGTATATCCGCCTCATCCCCTGCTGCCTTTTGGACAGTAATCTTCTTTAGCTTATTTGTTGTTCACCTCTTTGTGGAGGAATCCGTCGGGGGAACTGGTGGATTGGTCGATCTCTTGGAGCCCCACTCACTACTTCTAGGTCCATATGTTTGTATTCTATGGTGGGATCGGTGTCCAAAAATGACATCATATCAGACATGGTGACCTCTTTTCTTGAGCTCGCTACTGGATGGGAGGAGAGTTAATCGCTCTCCTTGGGAATGGCAGGTACCTTAGCGCAAGGCTTGGTGGAGGGACCGCCCGTCAGTTTCTTCTTTGAAGGCACAACCACCTTACTCACGTTCTCAGACGCTTTGACCGTCGGGCCTCCACTTTTCTTCTTCATTAAGTCAGTAAGAAGAGCTTGGTTCAGGGCGGCCATCCTTCAGAAATGAGAGATCACAACACTGCGAAGCAAATTAAGCAAGATGATCCAGGGATTGAGCCCTAGGCTACTTATAGATTTTTGGTGGCACGAGGATCGAGTCATAGTCTTTGCGGTTATCAATGTACTTTTTCAAAGTCCACGTAGACTTACAAAAGTGTGGGGATTATGTTAGCCCAAATCCTATGACCTCAGCATGCACTGGTTTAATCCAGCTCCAAGACCTTCGGCAGACAATCCGCGGGGTGGGTGTTTACTCGGTTAATGGTTGCGCTTCCCTCTCCTCGAAAAGGGTATGCATGATTACTTGGTGAATACTTGCGCGCTCCTCCTGCCAGTTTGCAGTAGGGTCTATATCAGAGAGGTCGGGGCGAATGCAGTCCAGAGACCGCCTAGCTCCCTCTCCCCTTTTGTCTAGCAAAGGTCCATACGATTACAACATGTTGTGCCCGCGTGACCTCTTTTCCTCTCCCCACTACTTGACTCCTCGTGTACCACGGGTAGTTGAGCATTTAATGATGCATTTAATGATCTCAACCGTTTGAGCAGCCTACCCTCATGTATAAATAGAGGATCATGGGTTCTTGGAAAGGACACAGAACTTGGCCAGAATCTGCCCCGTTGTAAGTGCAGCTTCAAGTTTTTTCATTCGATTGCCTTCTAGTTTTGTGAATGTGCCTTATAATATCTTGTAATAGATTTTGAGAAATATCATTGTCTACAATAACTAACATTCATTGCTGCGGGTACGCCTGGTGTTCACCACTGCCAGCAACGCCTTCTCTTTTTTGTGCTTTGTTCGCTAAGCCCTTGTGGGTCAGCAACAGACTGTTTACGATTCTTGATCTCCCTCATTATCACTTTGGTTAGTCGTTGAGTGAGGAAGGTTGGTGACAATTTTGGTGCCAACAGAGATCTCCTCGCTGTCATAAGATTTCAATCGGTAAGCACCATTTTCAATTAGGTGTCTGCCCAATTTGGATTGAGCTTACCAACTGAGGGCATTATTCCTGTGGCGTTTACCTTCTTCATGATGAGGTCTCTAGTGGAAAAATGCTTCACTCTGACACATTCCTCAAAGTACTTGACCATCCTTCTTTTTACCTCTTCCTATCTTATTGTGTCCTGATCCTTTAGATCCTCAATCAAGTCAATGCTACATTTTATCTCTTCATCATTATTTTTGACTCAATCCTCATCATTCCGCTTCGAGAGGAGAACTCTTGGGCTCATGAATCGAACTCCACAGGGATGAGGGCCTCAGACCCATGCACTAGATTGAAGGGGGGTATCTCCAATGGTCGGGGTAGGAGTAGTTCTTAGTGTCCACAAAACCAAAGGCCACTACTCCGCCCAGTTACCATGAACGTTCTCTACTTTTTTCTTCAACAGGTTCAGGATCAGCTTGTTGGCTACTTTCACTTGCACATTACTCCACTGATGGTGGACTGAGTCAAAACGCAGCTCGATACCAACCTATTCACAAAAATTAAACAAGCCAACATTGGCAAATTGAGGTCCATTATCGGTGATGGTGGCCATTGAGATTTCATGTCGACACAAGAATTCCCCCCATATGAAATTTTTGACAACTTGAATTGTTGTCTTCGTTAACATCTTAACCTCGATTTATTTGCTGAAGTAATCAATCATTACAAGGATGAAACGTCATTGTCCACTTGCCATGAGGAACGATCTGATGAGATCCAAATCCCAAACTGCAAACATCTAAGGGTTTGAGATGGAGCGTATCTGATGAGCGGGTTAAAGCTGTAGAGGTGCAAACTTTTGGCACTTGAAGCACTACCTGGCAAATTCACCAAAATCTTTCTTCATGGTTAGCCAGAAGTAACCATGAAGGAGAATCATCTTTTCAAGTTTTCTGGCACCCGAGTGACTCCCGCATTCTTCGGAATGGATTTCTTATGAGATATTTTGAACTTTTTTCTCTGACACACACCTTGCCAAAGGTGACAAGGATGTTCTTTGATATAAAACTCCTTAGAAAAGGAAATAATGCACAACTTCGAGCCTAAACCTTCGCTTATCAATGACTGAAGGATGGAGCTTCCTGGTTATAAAGTAATTGATGAAGGGATCTACCCATGACAGGAGTTGATCGATCTCCATAATTTTCACTTACTCAATAGATGGATGAAAAAGCTCAGCGACGGTTCCTCTAGAAGGGTGACCGTACTTTGCCAGCCCATCAGCTTTTGCATTTTCTTCCTGCGGTATATGTTGAATGCTGAAGGTACGAAATCCTCTGATTCCTTGTTTGGTCACTAATTGATACTTCTTAAAGATGGGCTCTTTGGTTTCGAAATCCTAATTTACTTGTAATACCATGGCCAAAGAGTTTGCACGGACTTTGATATCTTTAATGTC
Source organism: Dactylorhiza incarnata (assembly GCA_033032865.1). Lineage (NCBI taxonomy): Eukaryota > Viridiplantae > Streptophyta > Magnoliopsida > Asparagales > Orchidaceae > Dactylorhiza > Dactylorhiza incarnata. The sequence continues at coordinate 1,248,262 of JAWHQI010000375.1, forward strand.
AAGTTCTCGCATGGAGTCAAAATCGAATATGAGTGCTTTGTACTCCGCTTCATTATTGGTGGTTGGAAAATCATGCTTAACGCCTTGCTCAACTCTAATGCCATTTGGCTAATCAAGACAACTTGTTGAGAACATTGCCTACAATGTTCCTGATTTGAAGAAGTCCTTAAGTTAATGATAAATACATTTTGTATTTGATGATAATCTGGTTTGGTATGTGTACGATCATTATGAAATCATATAAATCATTCTCAGTGAGTCAAAAGATCAATAGGTGTTCAAGGGTTACTTAATTAATTCACAGAATTATTCTAAGTACAATATCGTTTTGATAAGTTGGAAATATCGCCGAGGCCATCCCAAAATTGTTTTGAAGATATTCAATCTTAGTCAAATCGTCTTGACAAGGAAAAGTAGTTCAAGCTCCTATATATCGTCTTGATAATACATAGGTCAAGACGATATCGCTTTAACAAGGATCAGTTATACAAATATCATCTTGAAGAAGATTTACATGATGTTATCGTCTTGACAAAGCTGAAGTATATGCACATCGTGTTGATGACTAAAAATCTTCATAGAGAAGATCTCACACTAAGTAAAGATCGTGGAGGTAAATGAATATCGTTTGGAAGCCCTTCATTGAAGATAAAACTACTCTAAGTCAATTGTCATCGAGAAAAAGTAAACTGTCATCGAGAAGCCTACAGGACAATTCAAAAGCATGTTGAGTTGAGAATGATTAAGTCCATATCCTCTAGATATGGCTACCCTTTTGCCCAAACAAGCACAGGATCTAAGAGTTAAGCCTTATCATTCTGACAAGGTTTAAATATCGTGCTGATATTGTTGGGAATAGTGTCCAGTAATGTTCCTGATTTGAAGAAGTGCTCAGGTGTTTAGTTTATGCTTGCAGAGATTAAGTCATATGTCCAATACTTCTCTAATCTCACTAAGTCTAATATCATCGAGAAGGACTGGATATATCGTCGAATAAGCATGTATACATCGTCGAGATGATACTCAGAGTTAAGCAGAAGGATCATGTCAATTATCGTCGAAATAGTATGGACATTCCAATGATATTGTTGTGACATCAAAGTACACACGACAATATCGTCGTAAGAATAAGAAGAATCGATCTAATTCCAGTATCGTCGTGTCAACCGGAATCACACGACGACATCGCAGTAAAGTTTAAGAAGAGCTAAGTCAAAGTATTCGGCTTTGTCGACAACATCGTCGTAAAAGAAGCCTTTCGTCGAAAAGGCTAAGGGATAACTCTTGAAGACAGCTTACGGAAAAAGAACTGCTTATTGTCAGAATGATCAAGATAAGATCGTCGAAATGACAACATGATTTCAACGACATCGTCGATATGACAGTACGGTTTCGACGACATCGTCGATATGATAGTATGGTTTCGACGACATCGTCGGAATGACAGTATGGTCTCAACAACATCGTTGAGAAGACAACAAGTTGACAACAAGATTACACAAGATTACGACGACACGTTTAATACGATTTTATGTCGTCGTAAGTGCCAGTGCAGCTGTGATATCTTGTATCGTCGAGATATCATTGTCTAAAGAAGACTTGAAGATTTGTCCAAGTCCAAAATGGATCGTCGTAACGGAAAGTTCTGTCATCGAGATGTTGCAAATATCATCGAGACAGGTCAAGACATTTTAAATCGTGTTGTCTGCATTTAATGCCGCCATCTGGTGGTCCAATCAACACGTGTCGTTAAGTAATGGGCCTCTGACACTTATAGTACATCCTAGGAGACCGTTAGTCAGCTCCCCAGTCTTATAAAAGGGATAAGTGTTTGCCCTAATAAAAACAAGGAAGTAACAACAAGAAACACAGAAAATACGCCGAATCAATAGAACAATAAAGATGCGAAAAGAAGGAACAAGAACTAGAGAATAAAACTTCCTCATCAAGCATTGTCCAAGTTTCAGTCAAGCAACATCGACTGATAAGAAGTGTTCCAGATTGAAGAAGGGATTGAAGAAGAATTTGTGTTATTCAAGAAAAGAACATAAACATTCACTTCAAGTCCAAGAAGCCAATCCTCATCCGACTAAGAACTTTTTCAAGAAGCCAATCTCCATCAGGCTAGAGAACTTTTTCTCCAAATCTTTTTCTGTAGGGCTTGCGGGCATGAGTTGTAGGATCTATTTTTAAATCTAAGATTGTAGGGCTTGAGAGCCTGAGTACTGTAGGCCTTGAGGGACTGAGCTGTTGAGGGGCTAAGCTTTGTAGGGCTTGAGGGCCTGAGTTGTGAGCCTTGAGGGGCTGAGTTGTAGGGCTTAAGGGCCTGAGATTGTAGGGCTTGCGAGCTTGCGTTTTGGCGGAGTTTGCCGACTCTAGCACACTGCTAGATAGGCATAGAGGGACAGTGTACTACTCAAGACACTCTGACTTGAGGAACCACTATAAAACTTTGCGTGTTTTCTGTGATGTGCTTTTAATCTTTATACTAGGACCTTCATAGAAACAGGCTAAAAAGAAAGAGGGGCAAAAGATTTTAAAATACCTATTCACCCCCCCCCCCCCCCCTCTAGGTGATTTAACATCCATAAATAATAGATATGATGAAGCATTCTTCCTGAAGACAGAAATCGTGTTGAAGTCAAAATATTGTTGTGAAGATCACATATATCGTCGAGAAGAAGCAATATCATCGTGACTGCAGTTTCATTGATCTAATATCGAAGTAATGTCGAAAAGAGAAAGGATCAGCTTGAAGAATTAAATTGTTGTCGAGACAAAATGAAATGTCGTCGAGACAATATGAATATCATCGAGACAATCCAAAGTTGTAGAAATTTAAAGATTGTCGCCGCCAATTGCGCCAATCAGATCAGACCCTTAAGGAAAAGTATATCTGACATAAAGTATTCCTAGTTTGGACGTTTAAGGGTTGAATCTCTTATAAATACTGATAATATATGAGATGGAAACACCAATCATAATTCTAATCATAAGAATCACAGATCTCTAAACATTCAAAGTGTCGGTTGCAATAGAATAGTGCTCTCATCAAAAAATCAAAAGGTTGTTGACAAGATCTTCAAAGTCTAAGAACAAGAAGCTGAAGGAGATTTATTCAAGAATCATCTAGTTCTCCTAGCTTGCTCCAAGTTCTTCATCTACGATTCTACAATCATTTCAGATCAAAGATGTTCTCAGATCCCAAGGTCAGTCTGATCTAGGTTTTCTAAAAGAAGGTTCAATCAAGATCTTGGTTGAACTAGTGAAGGATATCTGCTTAAAAGTCTAAGAAGTCTCAATCCTTATGAGAAACATATACCAAAGATAAAACCGTTTTTCAAAAGGTCATGTTGCCTACCAATATCTATACTCATGATCTATCCTATAGATTTCTATCCAATGAGTGCTCTACCGATGGAACTAAGCCAGAGAACTCAAGGAATAGAGCAAACATTGGATTGTGTGTTCTCAAAGAACTACATGAAGAGATCCAAATAAGATGCCATGGACAATGTGTAATTGGTTCCTCAGCACCAACAATTAAAGGCAAGGAAAAGGTTGTGATTCAAAAGCATGTTCCTAAGAAAAAGCTTGTGACTATGTTGCCTTCTTCTTATCATGTACACAGCCACAAAGCCCATAACAAAAATGCTTAGAATTCTGCAGTCTGCTCTTCCGATCACCAGTACCCCCTATTCCTAAGGTAAACCAGAAGAGGAGATATAACAAATTTGACTGTTGGTGTTGTAGAAAAATTGGCCACTTTGACATAGATTGTTGGTTCAATCCAATAGTGCAAAGGGCAAATAATGTAAAGCTACCTGTGAACATTATAAGGAAATGTCCAGTTATAAGAACAACAAGAACCAATGACCCAAACCTATTTGGGTTTCTAAGGTAAGGTAATTTCATTTTGCAGGGATGTCTAAAGGCCAATCAAATGTCAATATGGTACTTGGACGTGAACCGTCCATCTCTGCCGCTAATGATTCTCCTCGGAATCACATGAACTGCACAATATTTTGAACATACAACACAATCATCTTCTCGATGCAATCATACTTCCTATTCAAAATGAAGTGAACCACCTTGGTTAGGCGATCCACAATGAACCAAATCGTATCATTACCATGCTGAGATTGGGTCCATCTATGCACAAAGTCCACGAAAATGTCGTCGAAGTTCCACTCGGGGATTGAAAGAGGCTTTAAGAACCCACTCGGCCATTGGCACTCTACCTTCACTAGAGCGCACGCCTGATACCTACTCACAATCAATGCTATGTCCCACTTCATCCCGGTCCACTAGAAGGATTTATTCAAATCCAAATACATCTTTATACTTTCTGGATGAATGGAGTACTTCGTGAAGTTAGCCTCAAACATCAACTTCTCACAGAGCTTGCCAAAGCGTGGAAAGCACACTCTGCCATTATTCTTCAAGAGTTTGTGGACAATCTCCAAGACCTTGTTATCTCCCTGTTGAGCCTCCTGTACTAACGGTTGAAACTCGTCATCAACACTAGTCGCCTCCGAATCCGGTCTGCTAAATTGCACTGCAGCTCAATCCAGTTCAAACATGTTGCACTAGCTTTGCCCCTAGCCACACAAGAGATATTAAGATACTCAAAATCTCGCACTAATTGCACAATGTGCGCCTCAATGTAGTTGCCCTGCCCTGAGTATTTCCTGCTCAATGTGTCGGCCACCACGTTCACATTACCCGACGTGTACTGAATCTCTATGTCGTAGTCCCTAAGGAACTCGACCCACCTGCACTGTCTTATATTCAGATCATTTTGGTCCAAGAGATTCTTCAGAATTTATAGTTTGTGAAGATCTCTACATTTGCACCATAAATGTAGTGTATACACAATTTCAAAGCAAAGATTACCGTCGCCAACTCCAAATCGTGAATGGGGTAGTTCTTCTCATGCGGATTCAGCTTTCTTGATCCAAACACAATCACACTAGGAAGACTTTATAGTTTGGCATGTACTGAATCTTCACTTGCACGCAACCCAAACCACAACCTAAGACATCGTTAAAGATCTGAAATCCCTCGATCACACTAGGAAGACTTAGGATTGGAGCAGACATCAACTTTTCTTTTAGCATTTTCAAATGCTCGATCGCACTTCGACATTCACACAAACTTATGATCCTTGCGAGTGAGAGAGGTGAGGGCAAATTCAATCCGCGAAAAGTTCTTAATGAACCTTTTGTAATAACTGGATAGTCCAAGAAAACTCCTGACGTCTGCAATGGTTTTCAATACATGCCAATCTCTGATGGCTTCAACTTTCATCAGATCCACCGCCACCCTATTCAGTTATTACAAGCTCTGTAGAACTAACCTCAAGAACTTATGATCCTTGCGAGTGAGAGAGGTGAGGGATACCTAGATTTGTTCGTGGTGGTTTATCAACAATATTCTAGTGTATTCGAGATCAGCGGTGGAGTATGAGACTCACTTGAGGTTAGTTCTACAGACCTTGAGGGAGAACCGACTTTATTCCAATTTCTCTAAGTGTGAGTTTTGGAATAAAGCCGGTTCTCCCTCAAGGTCTGTAGAACTAACCTCAAGTGAGTCTCATACTCCACCGTCGATCTCGAATACACTAGAATATTGTTGATAAACCACCACGAACAAATCTAGGTATCCCCTGAACACCCTGTTCATAACATCCATGAACACTGACTGCATGTTCATCAAACCAAATGGCATCACAGAAAACTCGAAGTGTACATATCTCATTCCAAAGGCTGTCTTTAGAATGTCCTCTTCTCGAATCCTCAACTGGTAGTACCCTAATTTCAAGTCTAACTTGGAAAATAATGTCAACCCAACCAACTGGTCGAAGAGATCATCATTATGCAGAATCAGGTACTTGTTCTTGATAGTCGACTTGTTCAGCTCCCAGTAGTCGATGCATAGCCGCATACTGCCGTCCTTCTTCTTCACAAACAACATCAGTGCAGTCCATGGTGAAGAGTTTGGTCTGATATACTCTTGCTCTAGCAATTCTTACAATTGGACCTTTAACTCAGCTAACTCCTTCGGTTCCATAATATATGGAGAACGGAACACCGTCCTTGCATCGGGTGCAAATCTATCGTGAAATTGATTTCTCTTTGAGGGGGTGCTCCAGGAAGCTCGTCAGGAAACACATCTTCAAACTCCACCACCACTAGCACTTCTCTAATTTCTAGCTCTGTGGAGTGAGTCTCCAACAAATCTACGAACGCCTCGCCTCCATGATTTACTGCACACATCAATTGCATGGTGGAAATTAGGGAGCAGACCACTCCATTCAGACCCTCGAATTTGACTTTAGCTCGTCCTTCGCTCCTTAGGGTCACCACCTTCAACATGTAGTCGATATTGTCTCGTTGCTTCACAAGTCAATCCATTCCCAAGATCACATCGAACTCTGCTAAAGGTAGAATTGCTTCTTCCAACTCGAAGTCAAGATCGCCTATTCTCAATGAAATGCGCCCTTTTCTCCTGGTGGTCATGAAAGACCCATTCAGCATTCACATGCTCAGCTCCAATCTTGCCTCAAAGGCCACACCAATTCTTTGGACAAAGCTATTCACTAGAAAGGAGTGTAACATCCACCGTATCAAATAATAATATGGTGACTGTCGAACACTAGCGCGAAGCCTAAACCTGCATGCACAACAAACATAGCTGGTAGCAAACTTCAAATAGAAAGTAAGATTTTAAAGTATAAACAAATTCTAAACTTTTTATACCTATCACCACGTCAGGTTGACGAATAGCCTCTTGCTGCCCAAGACTATAGGCTCTAGGCTGCGCATGAGGAAATCATGAAGCGCTCGACTCCGCCACCTTCCCCTTTTTAGCATACCTGGGGCCTGATCTTATCGACAACCCCTACTTTCGCTCGGGCTTGGGTCGCCCTTTGGTACAGAATCGGGATATGTGGCCCAACTTGCCACATTTAAAACACGTCAGTGGTCCCTTCGGATGGAACTCTCCATAGACAACACTGCTCCTCTCCCCTGTCTCAAGGAAGCAGTATTTCCTTTGCCCTTGGTACACCTCATCATTCCACTACAATTGAGAAGGTTTCCACTCTCATTGCTTTGCTGCAAAACCCTTGCGATACTGGATTCAGTTAAAGTCCCTCTCCAAGTCCAGCGGCTTCAACCAACTCATTAAAGCCCACATTCCGAGCTATGAGTGGATGCCTCATATTATCCCTCAACCCTTCATAGAAGAGATTATCCCTCTCCTCATCGTCAGTCATAATCATTCCTGTATAATGACCCAACCGAGTAAACTCATGCAGATACTCGTCCACTGTCATATAACACTACACCAATCTCAGAAATTGCCTTTGAAGAGCCAGTCTTGTTGATGATGGGATGTACCGCTTTAGTAAAGCGCTCGTGAACTCTCCCATAGATGGGATACATCCAGTAAAACGTCTAACACTCTCTCCCACCCACCATAATTTGGCAACACCTTCCAACATGAAGGCTGTAAACGATGTTTTTTTATCCTCGTCGGTCTCTGATGATTCTAGGAGCTCTTCGATCTTGGCCAACCAGTAATCGACATCCGTCGGTGTACTGGCTCCCTTGAATGTAGGAGGATGGAAACCCAAAAAGTTCTTTAGTTGGCGATCTCCTTGCCCAACTGCCTGCTCCGCTATCGGCTCTGCATGCCCTTATGCCCCATCCGGTGTGACAGGTGTTGCAATCGGTGTCACTATCGCCGCTTGAGCCGTCATCATCGCCTCTGCTAATATACGACAGAAATATGTCGGGGACAAATTTACATTCAGGAAACCTGGGGCAGTACCGCGCTACTTGTCGTATGATCCTCTCGCAATATGGAAGTCCTCACATTTTCTCTACCACCCTAACATAGGAAATACAACAAATTAATTTAGATCCTATAAACAGGCATCACGCACATGGACACTGTTGGGTATTGTAACCACAATTACCTTGATTTGAAGAAGTGTTCCTTTGAATTAAGTTGAATTGAGTTGTATTTGATGTTGTTTTCTAGTTATGTGTTTGCAGATTATAAATGACTAAGTACAAACCAATGTCAGGTTTCAATAAGTTGTTAAACACAGGACTATACTATGTAATTCCTCATGGTATAGACCAAAGTGTTAACTTATGTGAAATCTCTATATTGGGGTATACTTTTTATTCAAGCACAAAGGAAGGCTAAGAGAAAGTTGCTGGAAGAAAAAAGGAAGAAATATTTTTCTAAGTATTTAGCTTTTCGTCAAACGCAAGAATTCGTCGAACGCAAGAATTCGTCGAACACAAGAATTCGTCGAACGCCGTTCGACGAAGTAAATATACTTCGTCGTTCTCTGGTTTGCTGTTAGTTGAAGCAGTTCGTCGAACGCAGAGCTTTGGCATTTCGTCGATCCCTGTTCGACGAACTGAAGCATTTCGTCGAGCGATGTTCGACTAAGTGAATGTATTTCATCAATCTCTGGTTTGCCGTTAACTGAAGCATTTCGTCGAGCGCTGCTCGACTAAGTGAATGTATTTCATCAATCTCTGGTTTGTCGTTAGCTGAAGACATTTCGTCGAACGCAACTTATTAGCAGTTCGTCGAACACAGGGAATCAGTAGTTCGTCGAACGCAGTAATTATTTAATTTGTCGACCGCTGTTTGCTTATATTTCATCGACCGCTGTTTATATATATACTTCGTCGATCGCGCTCACCGATCTCCGTTCGACGAAAGGAAGGAAGTTAGTCGATCGCAGTTCCGTTCGACGAAATTTTGACAGATTCTGAATTTTCGCTGGCGCTGTTTCAAAATTCAAATCACTGGGTTTCTTAATGTCTGCTTTCCATTTAAGCTTCTACCGCGTACAACATTCTTGGAAAATTTCCCTTGATTATTGCAGACAGCCGTTGGAATTGATTTAATTCCTTATCTCTTGATTATAGCCGTTTGAGAAGGAATGTCTTCCTTAATTTCTGCTTGCAGCCAGCCGTTAGAAGATTGTTTGCCTTAATCTCTTGGAGATAGCCGTTTGAGAGAATATTTTTCCTAAATTCTTGCTACAGCAAAAGAAAGAAATATTCTTCCTTATTTATTTAATCTAGCCGTTGAAGAGGAGTTAAAAATATATATACTCTCTGATTTTTCGTACAGGCAAAAAAGTGAGTGCAAATATTATATACAGATTTTCTTTCTCTCTTGTTTTGTTGGCTGGTATTATTTCTCATACAAGTTCTTCTCCTCCAACAAGAAAGTGTTTTGCGATTCTTCATCGCCAAAAGCAGTCGACAAGATCAACACAAATAAAAGATTCATTCTCATTTTGATCCAGTCGACTCTAAGTTTCAGATCAAGCATTCAAGAAAAGGTTTCTTCTTCCTCTCTCTAGATCCAGATTTTCTATTCTTTCAAGGAAGAAGAAGTTCTATCATTTTTTTCAGATCTGATCAAGTCAAGTCTCCAGAAGATTTCAAGAAGATTGTTTTTCAATCTAAAGTTTTGTAAAAATCTCTTACATATTCTTGTAGGAGGTTTTCCTCCGAGTTTTTAGTAGGAGTTGTTTGCTCCGAGTTTGATTAGGAGAAGATTGTTCTCCGAGTTTTTAGTAGGAGTGGTTTGCTCCGAGTTTTTGTAGGAGTTGTTTTGCTCCGAGCTTGTAGGAGTGGTGACTCCGAGTTGTAGGATTATTCATAATCCGAGTTAGTGAAGTAGCCTAGTCTAGCCGGTCGTGCTAGATAGGTGAGGTGCAAAGTGGACTACCCAAGATCGAGGAACCACTATAATTCCTTGTGTTGTGCTGCGCTCTGGTTTTCTGTGTGCATTTATTTCTAAGTTTTTAATTCCGCAAAAAGCTATAGAAACCACCTATTCACTCCTCCTCTAGGTGATTTAGGTCACAACTAGATACTTTCAGACACTCATGGTCCCAAGAATCACTCTTATGTGGATAACTCTTTTACATAATCTAGTTATACTAATTCATTCACTACCAGTCTAGAACCCCTAAACCTCTCTATGATACCAAATTGCCTCCACTACAACAACAATATAGGATGGGTCGGCCGAGATCCCACAATATAAAGTCACTACATATTAAGTGTTATAAGATGATATAAGGAACAAACCAAGAAATTTATACTAACACACAACGGAAACTTTGAACCACACACCATGAGTTTTCCACAACTAGAAGAGAGAAACCACTAAAGGAGAAGTCTGGCCTTAAGGACTTACAAAACATGCATCCAATACAAACAAACATCACAATGGTTCAAGCATAGAAAAACTCCTAAGCTACCTTGGTGTGCAAGTCAAAATAAAAGCTGTAAAAAAATAAAGAGGGAGGGGATACACTTCATGAGACTTTGGTCTTTTGGCCGGCTAGCTAGCTCCAACTTGAGATCATTGCCCTAAAATCATCACAAAAGAAGCGGTACACAAGGGTGAGCTAGGGATGACCAAAAGTACGCAACAACACCCCTCCTCCTAACCTTCTTAGTGGACATAGGGGAACTACATCACCCTGCAAGTCATCACTTTGTATGCAATACGAGAATAAAAATATAAACAAGCATAATACTTATATTATATTCTATATGTCACAAGCATCAAACATGTCTCTATGTTGAGCATAAAGTAAAAGGGCATATTTATGCATTATGTATGCAACTGGGTCTCACCAACGGCTCCCAATTGCATGTATGGATCTAATACATCATCACCACACAATCACATCCCACATTCAACGAGGTACTCATCCCCTCATGATAATACAACCAACACTAAGAACCCCCTTCTGAGACTTCTGCCCACACATGGATGCACACACCACATGGACTTGTTAACCAAGCATGGCGATTCTCATCAGTTTCACCAACTCCACAGGGTACTTACACCCCTCAAGGCCCAACAATCGATTATAAGAACCCCTTCTTACCCCCCACATGGATGCTCACACCATGGGGACTTGTCAACCAAGTATGTCGGTTCTCATCAATTTCCAAATAAGGAACATATGTTGATGGAATAGCTACCACACGTGAACAATCCCATCATGGGGCTAGTCAACCGATCACAAAGATAAAACCACGCCTTAAACATACAGTTCATAATAATAATAAGTGAACAACGCATTTCAAAACCCTAGGATTTTCCACGTACGCTCCCCGCCATAATCTCATCATCTGTTATTCTCACAGAAATCAGGCATTACAATGATGACTTCGCCGCAACCGCACATCTAGAAAAAACTAAATGCAATGTCAAACAAACATCACAAAATCAGGCCACGAGCCACAACTTTGGCTTCACCCACCGTGCCTAATTCGTCAAACAAATAAGAATTTCTAATGCATCATGTTGGGGATGGACTCAATCAACCCGGCGGTTCTCAATAAACTAAGGCTACCTCAATCCCTCTAATTAGAGGAATCCGGTGCCAAAATGCAAAAATCATAGCAAGGAAAATAACGAATGCAAACACACATCCTCAAACCGGGAGGAGAAATTTCATTACCCTATGAGATTTCTTTATCGCCATCAAACGCTTAAAGTGCATGGATGGAGAACGAGCGCCTCCGGGTCCTCTCCATATTGTCGATCTCGGATCGTCGATCCGAGCACTAAAGCTCCTCCAATTGAGGGGGAGAACTCCTGCTCTTCAACTCTTCTAACCTAAGAGAGAGAAATTGTTAGATCTACTCGCGCCCTTAGAGAATGGGGTGAATAAGGTTCGCAACAGTACTGCGAGTTTTTATAACTTTATGCCAGATATATATGTTTTCTGGAAGGTAGCGCATGGCGATAAGATTACCGCCGATGGTATCTCCCAGAAAGCGTATTCTTGTGTGTTAAGTTTGTTCGATTCGCACAAGTGATCATTGATGAAGCTAATTTAGCTTAATTTATTAGGGTAAAAATATGTATTTTCTTACTTAAATTTATGTACATTATGAATTTGAAGCCTATAATTAGTTTATTTTTGAAAATATTGTTCAAACTTCTTATTTTATGTTTTGCAAAAAATTAGTTGTTTTGACAATTTTTCTAAGTACACGCCCCAAGTCACGGGCGTGACCTGGGACGTGTAATCCGATCCCGACGCAGATGGGATCCCGAACCCGGAACCAGAAGAAAATCAGATTACACGCCTGGTGTCACGAGCGTGACTTTGGTCACGCCCGTCGTGTCCGAGGGTATGTTCATCAAGTTCCAAGCTCTTATTGCTGCAGCGCAGCTTGCGCCGAATTGTGGCCCACCATACTCGACACGCCCCAAGTCACAGGCGTGACCAGGGAGGGCATGTTCACCAAGTCATGAGCGTCGACTGCTGCAGTGCATCTTTCGCCGAGGCTCACAATACATTACACGCCCTAGGTCACGGGCGTGGTCGAGGGCGTGTTCAACAATTTTTGAGCCCGACGCAATCCCGCCAGCTTTTCTCCAGCCGAAAGTCAATTGAATATTACACGCCTTAGGTCGCGGGCGTGACCGAGGGTGTGTACTTCGCAAAAATTTTCTATAAATTCCAGTAGCTCCCATGAGTTCAGGGTTCAGAAATTTGGAGTGGGGAGGTGCTGCTTGCGGCTGTTATTACTGTTTTTGAGTTTTTTTCCCTTATGTTCTCATTTTCTCTCCCTTCTTTCATGTAATTTTCTCTTAGTTTTTTCATGCAATCTCTATTAGTGAACTTGTAATATCATTTTATTAATGTTGTAGTCACTTTTTGAACTTGTAATCAACTTTTATTATTAATTGAATTCGATTTGTCTTTTCTTAATCTCTCTCTCTTTTAGTTAATTTTCATGCAAATTTATTTCATGCCTTCCTGTCACCCTTCCACCATGATTAACTAAACTATCATTAGTACTCGATCAAGATGATCTGAGGATGAGATAATCAAGTTATGATCCTTAAGCCTTCCTTTTCTCTTTAAATAAGCACTTTTGATTTACCCTTAAATTTTAAATTACTGATGCCATATTTTCGATATATTGTTTTTGCTTAGGTTTTCATACTTAGTTAGCCGAGAGAACCAAGTATGAATCGATCACTCAAAAGGATAAAGTGAGTTGCATGCACCCCTCGAGAGAGGATGAAGTAAATCTCCCAGATTGGAGTCAAATCCAATAGTGGGGTTCATAGCGTAAAGCGAGCCTTAGGTATTCGATTATAGAACGAGAGTTCGGTCATTTTTTTCTATGCTCAGTTGAGCACTTCCTCGAGAGAGGCGTGTTCATGCTTCGGGAACCTCCACGGTCAAAGTATTTTATTTAAAGAGAATTAGAGTTTTGTTATTTACTTTTTTGATTATTCTCAAGTCAAGGTGATTCAAGACCGAGTACAAATCTTTTAATCATTACCTAAATCCCTCCATAATTTTGCAATTTATCTCTCTTCTTAGTTAAGTAAAACAAATCACAAAAATCAGATGATAAGATAATAGTTTCATCCTCGAAGTAGAAGTGATCGACGCTCCCCGGGAAATAGGACCTTGATATTCTCTTAAAGTATCATATACTATATAGACGATAATGTACACTTGCTTTCATCGAATATAGAATTGGAAAACATCATTAACAAGCATTTCATATATCATCCGCCTTTAAAATGCTTATCAAATTTTTGGAGCCGTTGTCGGGGACTTTGGGTTGATATTTTGAAAAAAGATAGCTATTAATTTTATCATCTTCTTTTTTTTTTCAAAAATCTTAAGGGTGTAATTTAAATCTTGGAAAGGGAGGTTTGTGCTATCATCCCAACACACCTCCTATTAATAGTGTGAACCCTTCGGGTAGACCTTGTGAAAACCAAGACTAACTTAATTCACCTAAAAGAAGAAAAAATAGTTTTTTTCTTATTATTCTCTCCTTTCTCTTTCTTCTTTTTTCTTTCTCCCCCTTCTCTCTTTTTAGTGCATGACCCGAGATAGCTCTTCGAATATCCCTTTTGATCCAGAGATCGAGCGCACCATTTTGCGGCGCCTCCGTACTCGTGATCAAGATTTGCATTTAGCCATCGAAGAGTCGATCGGGGACACTGCCACAGAAAACATGGAACCTAATATGGAACCTAATCCGCCAAATCCTAATGAGGCCCAGCAAAAGACCGTGTCCTATTATGCGCGGTCGAATTTGGAAGGTACACAGTCAAATATTGTTTTCCCCGCGGTGGCGAACAATAACTTTGAGATCAAGTCTAGCATCATACAAATGGTGCAACTATTAGTGACCTTTGATGGCATGCCGGACGAAGATCCAAACTCTCACATTTCTAATTTCCTCAAAATTTACGACACTTTCAAAATCAATGGCGTTACTGATGATGTCATTTGATTACCTCTTTTTCCTTTTTCTTTGCGGTCAAAGGCCAAGCAGTGGTTTGTCTCTCTTCCTAAAGTGTCCATCACTATATGGGCCTAGATGGCGGAAAAATTCCTCACTAAGTATTTCCCACATGCTAAGACCGCCAAATTGCGCACTGATATTGCTTCATTTATGCAAATCGACTCGGAGACTCTCTATGAAACATGAGAGCACTTCAAGGAGCTTTTGCATAGATGCCCTTGCCACGCACTACCTAATTGGAAACAAGTGCAAATTTTTTATAATGACTTGAATTTCCAAACAAGGCAGATGATTGATGCAGCCGCCGGGGGTACGTTAAATAACAAGACCCGGGAGGCCGCTCAAGAGATTTTTGAGGAGATGTTCATGAACACATATCAATGGAATGTGCCCCGAGCATGGCCTAGCAAGCCGACCAGTATTTTTGAAATTGATGCTACTGCAAATTAGCTTTACAAGTTGAGCGTTTAACAAAACAAGTGACAGAGATGTCTGCTTCCTCCGTCACTCATCTTTGGGCTAATAATGTTATAATCAAAGAACAAGTTGATTACATGGGAAATTCACCTCAGCCTTCCTTTAACCTGAACACATCTCCGTATAACAACACTTACAATGCGGGTTATAGGAATCATCTGAATTTCTCATGGAGCAACCAAGGAAATGCTCAGTGCCTATTAAAATTAAATCAGTCTCTTAATTGAAATCCCCCTATAAATTTTAATCCACCCGATTTTCCACCGCAACCAATGCAGCCCTCTCCACTTGAAGAGGTCTTCACCAAATATGTTGCTACAAATGAGTCGAACATCCGGAACCTCACTGGATCGATCAACAATTTAGAAAATCAAGTGGGTCAGCTAACTAAAATGTTCTCCGTGTGTCAGCATGAAGCTCTACCAGGAAATACTGAACCAAATCCAAAGGAAAGCACGAATGTGGAGGGTGTTCGAAATGCTTTCTGGTCTTCCTCCTGAACTCAAATTTCAGAGAGTTCAGATGCTGGGAAGAGATTTTGTGCCTGATATGGAAACAATGCCTCACTATATTCAAGGGGAGACAAGCTGCATAAACTCCACTCGTTTAAATGTTCATATTGGCCATGAGAAATCCACCCTCGTCGCTGAGCAGAAGAGGTGGCAGTCAGGAAATATGAGACAAGAAGATAAGAGTAGAATGATGTGTCCTCACTGTGGGAAGAAAGGACATGGGAAAGAGAAATGCTGGTATCTTCATCCTCACTTGGTTCCTTCAGGGTGGACCCATGGTTTTGATGGGAAATATGTGAGGCCTCAAACAACTATGTATAGCAACTTAGAGAATACAGGATATCTCCTGGCAGAAAACGAGAGTTTGACTAGGGAGCTCAAGGTTTGAAAGCCAATACTGCTGGAAGACCTGTTTCTGGAAGTCCTTTTTTTGGTGACTTGGCGGGCACTGCTGCCATGTTCACACTACTTCGGTGTCCTCAAAACGACCCTCTCCTCCTTGGATCATTGACTCAGGGCCTCCGACCATATGACTGGGTCTTCTGTAGGGGTTTCTTCTATTTCTCCTGCATTTGGCAGTGTGAAACTCGTTGATGGATCCTCGACTTCTGTGACTGGTAAATGAGTTATTCATCTTTCTCCCTCTGCTTCTCTCAAATCTGTGGTTATTGTTCCCTCATTCCCTACAAATCTGTTATCTGTGAGCAGTTTAACCAAACAACTCAATTGTTCGATTACTTTTTTCTCTTTTCATTGTGTTTTCCAGGATCCGGCGAGTGGGAAGATGATTGGTGGTGGACATGAGTCAGGTGGTGTATATGTCATGGACAACCGTCAAGCTTTTGGTGCACAGTTGCCAACCAATCATGATCAGTTGATGTTGTGGCACAAGAGATTTGGGCATGCTAGTTTGTTGATATTAAAAAAACTACTCTTAATTTCCAGTCTTGTGAATTAGCTAAGCACTGTAGAACCAACTATGCTCCTATCCTGAGTCAAAGTGTGAAATGTTTTGATTTGATATATTATGATGTCTGTACATCACCTGTTTGCTCTATGAATGGATTCCAATATTTTGTCTCTTTTATTGGTGATCATTCTCGCTTTACTTGGGTGTATCTTATAAAAAGGAAAAATGAGGTTTCAAAATTTTTTTTAGTTATTTTATCATCATGTGCTGACTCAGTTTGAAGCTAAAATTAAAATCCTTAGACGTGATAATGGAGGTGAATATACAAGTAGTGATCTTCAGAGATTCTTGGGAGATCATGACATTACTTTTCAAAGTTCCTGTCCGGGGACCCCTCAGCAGAATGGGGTAGCCGAAAGGAAAATTGGTATATCATGGAGACTACTCGTTGCCTATTGCAAGAGATGCACCTCCCTAAGGGGCTATGTGGAGAAGGTGTCCTCACATCTATTTATCTAATTAATCGGATGGTCACTGACACTTTGGAGGGAAAGTATCCTCTAACGCTTCTTTGCCCAAATATGCCTCTATTCAACCTTCCTCCTAAGATATTTAGATGTGTTGCCTTTGTCCATATTGTGGGGCCTCATAGGGATAAATTAGGTCCTCAAGCGACAAATTGTATCTTTGTGGGATATGCTGCAAATCGAAAAGGGTATAAATGTTATTCGCCTGCTCTTTGAAGAAAGTTTATATCAAAAAATGTCACCTTCTTCGAAAACACTCCCTATTACTCTGATGTGGGTAAACCTATTACTTTTCAGGAAAAGAGCAAAGAGGAGAGTGATATGATCCCTCCCTTACCTGTGCTAGTTGATGTGATTGCAACTGGCAGTATGGATATTTTGGTCAGGAAGGAAGGACCCACCAATGACCTTTGGGTGTACAAAAGGAGGAAGGATCTTCAAGTCTACAAAAGAAGGCAAAACAAAAATATTGGGCAAGAATGTCACACTCATACTCCACCACCCACCACCACTCCGCCAGATCCAAGAACCAACACCACTAAGGAGACCACTCCCGCTCTTCAAATTCATAGTGGTCATACCAGATACCCTATTGATAAGTATGTTGGGTATCACTTTATTTCTCACTCCTTGAAAGCTTATCTTGCTACCGTTTCCTCTATTTCTATTCCTAACAATTTTTTAGAAGCTAGCTTGAATCCTCATTTGTTGAAAGCTATGAAGGAGGAGATGAATGCCCTCCAACGTCAAAAGACTTGGGAAATTGTTCTTATCCCACACGGGAGTCACCCTGTTGGATGCAAATGGATATATACTACTAAATTTCTACATGATGGAACTCTTGATAGATATAAAGTGAGACTGGTGGCGAAAGGATTTACTCAGATCGATGGAATTGATTTCCAAGAGACATTTGCTTCTATTGCTAAACTGAACTCAATTAAAATCTTGTTGTCAATTGCGGATCATAAGTCCTGGACTCTACACCAGCTCGATATAAAAAATGCCATCCTCCACAGTGAACTGGAGGAAGAAATCTATATGATGCCTCCTCCTGGCATGGATGTTCCTAAAGGATATGGGTGTCTCCTCAAGAAAGCCTTGTATGCTCTCAAATAGTCACCTCGTGCCTAGTTTGCCAAGCAAAGTAACAAACTCTTGGATTTAAACTTCACTCGTTGTACCTATGGCCACTCAGTCTTTGTCTACATAAAAGAGGAATGTACCATTATTTTCATAGTTTATATAGATGATGTCATTATTACTGGAACTGATGATTGTCACATTACTCAAGTAAAAAAGAAATTGGTGCCTGCCTTTGAAATCAAGGATTTGGGCCTCCTTTGATACTTTCTCGGAATTGAGATTGCTCGATCCGCGGGGAAGATTATGATCTCTTAGCACAAATATGTCTTAGACCTTCTCAGTGAAGTTGGATATTTGGGAGTCAAACCTGTGGATAGTCCAGTGGATCCTAATTATGAAATTCACAAGGAGACTTATCCAAATCTTGAGAGGAAGTTTGAATTTCAACGTATTATGGGAAAACTGATTTATTTGACAATTACCCGACCTGATATACCCTTTGTTGTTAGCCTGGTCAGTCAATTCATGCACAGTCCTAAAGTTCATCATCATCAAGATGTTCTTCGAATCCTCAAATACTTAAAAAAGGATCCCGGAAAAGGTATTCTCTTTCATGATCATGACCACCTTAAGGTCTACGGATACTGTGATGCCGATTGGGCGGGTTCCTCACTGGACAGAAGATCTATGAGTGGTTACTATATCTTTGTTGGTGGCAACCTTATTTTTTGGAGAAGTAAAAAGCAAAATATTATTGCTCGTTCCTCAACTGAAGCAGAGTGTCGTGTCATTGTTGTCACTACCTGTGAACTCATCTGGGTTTAATCTATCATGGGAGAAATGAGCTTCCCTGTTCTTGAGGCCATGCATCTTCACTGTGATAATCAAGCTGCAATTCATATTGCCAACAATCCTATCTTCCATGAGAGGACAAAACACATTGAGATTGATTGACACTTTGTGTGGGACAAAATTCAGGATCAGTTTAGTATGATGGTGTTTGTGCCTTCTGAAGATCAACTTGCAAACATGTTCACCAAAGCTGTTTCTAGTAAATCTCTTCATTCATACTCCCCCAGGCTTGGGATGTTGGATGCTTATGGTATTAGCTCAGGGGTGTTAATGTAAGATCCCTTCCCCGCACCAGAGAGTTCCCGGACCTTACGGTGACACCAACTCACAGGTTAGTCATCTCCGCAAGATGTCGATCCTGCCGGCAAGAACGATCAACTAGGCCAACATGAAATGAGAAGAAAACTATAATAAACAAGTCCACAATCACACATATTCATATCAAAAGACATAAATACATAGTCCATCAATGAGCTCAAATTAATGAGAGTAAGGGCTTATGCCCGGTACATGTCCCAAAATAAAGCAAAAGCACATACTCTCACTTTACATCTATGCGGAAGCTAACAAAACTCTCATCAACCTGTCGTCGGTTAGTAGTAGTAGTGTGCGGCGACTGCTCCTTAGGTCTTGCCATCACGTCCCACTTGTCGTACTGCTGCTCCATCTCCTCGGACCCCTGGTGTTGCGGTCACATCCGACCGTTAGTCAAAAAGACTAAGCCAGTTTTGTCCTCGCCCCCCCTAGGCACCGTGAGGGAGGAACACTCAGAGGACAACAAGGGGTAAAAACAAAGCAAGTGAGATGGAACTAACTAGCAAGCATGTCCATATATAAACAACTATAGATAAACTATTATAGGATAAGAGCTATACTAGCAATTTTATATATTACTCAAGCAGCGTAAGAGAAATAGTAAAGAATGACAAACAGTAAGCATAGTAGAAATTTAGGTAAGGTAAGAGCAGCTACAAAAGTAACCTTAACTTATATGGAAGCCCATACAAACATATAAGTTAAGGGATCTGACACTAAGGTAAACTCATCGTATAAAAGAGCCAATATTAATTTATACGATGCGGGCTTATTTATGAAATGATGTAAAGTCATGATGTCCAATGCAATGATGCAACTCACCCACTCGACAATGTGCGCACAAACCTTTTGTAAGTTCCCTTTGTTCGAGTGTGTCAACTCAGGTACCCCGTTGAGGCAAACAGGGACAGTGGATCAGGTATGTCCACTTCTAGGCTCTATTCAATACCTCCTGGCCTAGACCTTATGTACGCCCCTAAGAACACACAAGGTATCCATGTACTATCTGGTAAGTAACACCTTTATCCTGCTTTTCGAGTCTCCGCCCAGGTACACCCCGTTGAGCCAAACGGGGGCAGTGGATCGGGTCCTCCACTCCTAGGCTAGTATGACACCTCCCAGCCTATACCTTATGTACGCCCCTAATAATACACAGGGTATCTACGCACTATCTGATAAGTAACACCTCTTAATTGTATTTCCCAGAGCCTCCAACTCGCCTGACAATCCAATCCTCCTTAGATAACAATGAGCCTACCGCTTGCAGGACTAACCCGTCCTGATATCATAATTTCCTGAGTCTCCAGCTCGCCGGACAATCCAGTCCCCCTTTGATAACACTGAGTCTACCGCTCGCAGGACTAACCCGTCCTGATGTCATAAATTTCGATCCCCCGGCCGCAGGATCAGCAAGTCCTTGTACCATTCAGTATCATATTTTGGGATGATGTTTTATCAAGCTCTCATACTTAAACTACTCTTGTCTATCGTTTAATGGAACTTAGAAGTTTAGGGTGAACCTTGGACTTTCCGAGGGCTACCCGGTGAAGGGCTCACAACAGTACTAGGAGGTATGATGGGGTGACATCCCAAACCTCCCTTTCTCAAGATATTTAATCTTATTAGTGGCTACTCATTCTACATACCCACTTCCTCTCTAGTTACTATAACTTCATAAGGTGGCTTACAATTACCGGGATAGGGAAGCGACGATGTTCAATTGAACCTCAATCTTTGCCCCTTTCTTAGTGATTAACAACATCTTCACTTCTTCACTCAATCCCTACCTAATGGTTCCACATTCTGATATTAATCACGACTCAAGTTGCTCGTGGATCTCTCCTCATGTCCCTTACCACGACGTTATCAAAATCTCATTTTGATAATTTACTAAATGCACCCCAAACCCAAATATTAAGTGCTGACACTAATTGGTTGATCTACCAATCAATCTATGATGTATCCAATGTTCCAGGAGTTAATAATTATGTGTGTGAAGTTCAAGTGGGGTCTAGATCAAATACTTCACGTTTACTACCCGCAGACTAAATTGTCCTCAAACATGATACATGACCAAAAAAGGAACTACATGACCCTCATAGCTAACATATATTCAAGTATGGTTCCAGAATTTGCACAAATGATAAGTTCCTAATTTCCATCATCTTTACATGAATATGATTATGTTTGGGCTAATCCAATTTCTTAAAATTTAGAGAAATCCATCAATTTGTACATGAAGTGTCAACTAGCATGACCCAAAGGGTCTAATAAAGTTTACTGAGTTTTGTTATGACCTAAAACAATGTCCAGCAAATATTCATAATTTTCTCCCTAATAAAATTAAAGAAAATAAATTAAATATTCAAGGGTACTATTCATAACATTGTGAAGGGTCTACTACAATTATGCATCCAAATGCTGTAAATAAATTTTCCATGTATTTGTATAACTCAAATATGAACATCAACATGATTTGACATTTTTCTAACAACACATTATCATCTAAATTAAGTAAATCATATAATCCCATTATTTTTACTTTGTGAAGGAACTACTGTAAATCATCATGAAATAATTACAACATAATTATAAGGGCATTATGGTGATATAACAAGTCCTCTGGTTAAGTCTCATAATTTTCCATTTCCATTTAACCAGCAATAATAATTATTAAAGGAAAACGACAAATCTCCACTTTATGAAGGAACTACTGTGAATCTTTAGAGAATAAATGTGACAACATTAAAAAAAACCTTATTATGAGCTAAAAAATATGTTGAACAAGTTTCATAATTTTCTAACTTCATTTGACCAGCTATATTAATTACTCTAAGAGACAAACAAATTTCAACTTGTGAAGGAACCATAGTAAATACTCATCAAATAAATATCATAAAATTTCCAGAGGTTACTAATGATCCCAAAAGCCTCACTACTTAGTTTCATAATTTTTCAGACCAGTTTGACCAGCATTTATAAATAATTAATGGAGACATTAAAATTTCACTTTGTGAAGAAACCACTGTATATACTCATCAATTAAATCCAAATAAATTCTCAGAGGCTAATAATGCTCTCAAAAGTCTAACTGCTCAGTTTCATGCCACATAAAATTCCTTTGCCCATAAAGAGGAGGGGTAAATTAATTGGGGTAATTTAAATAAGTGCAATTTAGTGGACTATAGCAACACTAAAAATTCCAATTAAAATTTCCAGAGTTTAATTACACCATCTAAGGTGAATCCCAGAGTTTCATAATATTCCAGGGAGATTTGACCCCTAATTTATCAATAGTGCTCAATGTCAAAATATTATATTTAAATTAAAATACTTAGGGAATCTATTACAAAATCCCAATCCTTCCAGATGAAATGTATTTCATCATAATACATGCATGACAACAATTTCACTCACATGTAGTAAGTTATTTAGGCTAAATTCACCAATATGAATTGTGTGCTATTAGCACAACATTTCCAATCCTACATGGATCTTGCACGTGGAATTTCTTCACATGTACAGAGCCAATTGGTTCCAAATTGTTACCAGAGGCATATAGTCACATACACTACTATCTATAAAAATTTGTGGTCACTTGGTGTTGCCTAGCCATGTATACTACAAATACATGATTTATCAAATTATTGTAAATACTATGAGAAGATGCTTTCCAAAAATTACCATTTTTGGATAGAGAGTGTAAATAGGCATGATATGCCCATGATTAAAATTTTAGCCCGATTAACCCAATGGTTTGAGTTATAATCACAAAATACTCTCGGAGTTATAAAAATACTATTTCCCATACTAGGTTATATTTGCATGATGAAAATACTCATATGCATAAGTCCAAATGGTCCAAAATTTTGGACAGTGACTTTTATTGTCCTAGTTGATCTTCCAGAGAAGGTTTGATGGATTTTGAGTTCATAAACTCAAAAATCAACACATGCATGGATTATCAAAATATTTTATAAAACTATTGAAAAATGTTGTCCAAAAATTCTCATTTTTGGATAGGAAGTGGATCTCGGGTACATGCATGCATGTCCCAAATTTCAACCTCATACCTTCAACCATTTAAAAGATATTTAAATTATATGAATTGTCCCCTCCTAGGGACCACTCCCACTAAAATTATCCTATAGGGAGCTGTAGGGAACCAAATGGGTTGATTTTAATTCAATATTAAAGTAGACCCCAAGGGCTACCTTTTTCATGTTTTACACTCTTCATGAATCTGCCCCTAAGGGCTTTGATTTAAACCTAGAAGTAACTCTATTAATATGTGACAAATAAAACATTTAATTAAAATCATTTAGGTCTGCAGATAGCTGATCAGCCCCTAGGATGGACGACCAGGATTGCGTCTTCCTCCTCCAGCCGCCGATCCGGATATACCTCACCTGGATCTTAAGGAAAGGAAATTTCTCGGCCACCAGAGCTCCTCCACGGCCAACCACCACCACCAACACCTTCAACGAGTTGAGGGCTACTGTTGGGCGGTGGTCCGGCGGCCGGAGGTGGCCGGAATAGTGTTCCCGAGCATGGACACATTCTCCCTATTTTCTCCATGAATTTATAGGGAATAGAGCTCGAATCTTCTCGCAAATGATTTGGGAGGCTAGCATAGAGGGTGGGGAGGAGAAACAGACCCTTATTGGGGCTTGCGTCGGTATTTCTTTGGCCGTCCATTATTGTCGTTGTCTCCGGCGATCCTTGCTCAAAAATTTGATTCTCCACCAAATCCTTCACTCAAAGATAGCAGCTCGACTCCTCAAGGTCCTATGAAGCTAATGGTGAAGTCAATTTGTGCTTAGGGTGGCTGTATAATGGTTTGCCATTAAGGTGATTTCGGCCAAGCCTTGTTTGCTCCTCCTTGATGCCAATTGTCACCTATCTAGCTCCAAAATGATAGGGAATTAACTGAGAACTCAGGTAGGGGCTTGGGAAGAGGAGAGGAGAGACAAGTGTCTTTCAATCCATGATTTCCTCCTTTGTCCTCTCTTGAATTTGGGGGAAAGTCCAAATAGCCCACATGCATGTCATTGCATGCAAATTTCTGAGGGCATTGAGAGTAATTGAGTTCATGGCTACAGAACGAGCTTGCTTTGAGGGCTTTAGGCCATGAGAATTAGGTTAGCCCCTTGAATTTACCTATTTGGGTCAAATTTGACCAAGGTTGACTTTGTGGGTTGACTTGGTCAAATTGATGAGGTGACTGCCCCTATATGATGGTCATGGGTCCTATAACACCATCCAATGTTGATTGGGCCATGATGAGGTCAAGTTTGGGCTAATTGACCCATTTAGGGTTGATTTGACTTAAGTTGGCCTAAAGTTGACTTTAGTCAATTTCATGAAATTAGATGATCCCCCTTGATTATTGTTGACCTAATGGTATGCCTTATTGGTTAGAAAAAAATTTAGGTGAGTTACTCTCACCTAAGATCATGGTGAGAGGAGCGCATCTCAGCCATTGATAGCTCTAAATACTGCTCTATTTATGAATAATACTGCTGTATTTATGAATAATAAATCATGCCAGTATTTTCCATACCGTCGGATCTAAGATCATATGACTGTATTTACCCCCCACCAAGAACTAGGTGTGAGAACGCACCTAAGTATTTCTCTATTGGTTAGGAGACTAGTAGTCGGGTCAATTTTGCCATATGAAGTATAGTTGAGGCAATTTGGGTTGAATTGGGCTATGTTGACCTAAGTTTGACTTTGGTCAATTTAGACCAATTGGTGACCACTTGATGGGGCTTTTGGGTCACTTGGGTCTCTCTTAGGGTTATGTACCTATTGGTAAGCTCAATTTGAGTTGGTGAGCCAAATTTGAAGTAAATTGACCTAGGTCAATTTGAAGTAAATTGACCTAGGTTGAAGTAAATTTACCGATCCCGACGCAGATGTGTTCCTGAGCCTGAAACCAAAAGAAAATTAGATTACATGCCTAGTGTCACGGGCGTGACCTTGGACACGCCCATGTCCGAGGGCGTGTTCATCAAGTTCCAAGATCTGATCACTACAGCGCAACTTGCGCCGAATTGTGGCCCACCGTAATCGACACACCCCAAGTCACAGGCGTGACCAGGGAGGGCATGTTCACCAAGTCTCGAGCGCCGACTGCTGCAGCGCATCTTTCGCCAAATTGCAGCTCACCGTACATTATACGCCTTAGGTCATGGGCGTGACCGAGGGCGTGTTCACCAATTTCTGAGCCCGTCGCAGTCCCGCCAGCTTTTCTCCAGCCGAAAGTCAACTAAATATTACATGCCCTAGGTCACGGGTGTGACTGAGGGCGTGTACTTCGCAATTTTTTTTCTATAAATTCCAGTAGCTTCCATGAGTTCAGGGTTCAAAAATTTGGAGTTGGGAGGTGCCGCTAGTTGCTGTTATTAATGTTTTTGAGTTTTTTCCCTTATGTTCTCATTTTCTCTCCCTTCTTTTCATGTAATTTTTTCTTACTTTTTTCATGCAACCTCTATTAGTGAACTTGTAATCTCCTTTTATTAATGTTGTAGTCTCGTTTTGAACTTGTAATCAACTTTTATTATTAATAGAATTCGATTGGTCTTTTCTTAATCTCTCTCTCCGTTGGTTAATTTTCATGCAAATTTATTCCATGCCATTCTCTCACCCTTCCACCATGATTAATTAAACACTCATTAGTACTTGATCGAGATGATCTGAGGATGAGATAATCAAGTTATGATCCTTAAGCCTAATTTTTCTCTTTAAATAAGCACTTTTAATTTACCCTTGAATTTTAAATTAGTGAGGCCATATTTTTGATATATGGTTTTCGCTTAGATTTTCATACTTAGTTAGCTGAGAGTCTCAAATATGAATCGTTCACTCAAGGGTAAAGAGAGTTGCACGCACCCCTCAAGAGAGGATGACGCAAATCTCCCGGATTAGAGTAAAATCCAATGGTGGGGTTCATAGCGTAAAATGAGCCTTATGTATTTGATTATAGAACGAGAGTTCGGTCATTTTTTCCTAAGCTCATTTGGGCACTTCCTCGAGAGAGGCGTGTCTATGCTTCGGGAACCTCCACGGTCAAAGTATTTTATTTACAGAGAATGAGTGTTTTGTTATTTACTTTTTTGATTATTCTCAAGCCAAGGTGATTCAAGATCGAGTACTAATCTTTTAATCATTACCTAAACTCTTCCCTAATTTTGCAATTTATTTCTCTTTTTAGTTAAGTAAAATAATTCACAAAAATTGGTTGATAAGATAATAGTTTCCACCTCGAAGTAGAAGTAATCGACGCGCCCCAGGAAATATGACCTTGATATTTCTCTTAAAGTATCCTATGCTATAGACAATAAGACACACTTGCCTTCATCGGATATAAAATTGGAAAACATCATCAACAACCATTTCATATATCATCCGCTTTTAAAATGCTTATCAATCATTTTAGTGTTTACGAGATTATGATTTCAGACAAACAAGCAGCTTCCAGATTTAACTAGAGGTTGCAAATAATCATCAAGACAATTAAACATGATCTAAAGTAAAGATTACTATTACAAAATTATGATCTCCATGACGTCGTAGATCAAAATCGATGAATTAATCTAGGGTTTTCTATACCGACGCCCCCCCCCCCCCCCCCCCCCCCCCGAAGAACCGGTTGGCTCTCTCCCTTCTTCCCCATAGGGTCTTCGAGCCCTCGCTAGACCTTCCTGGTCAAGACGTCCTCCCCAGACAATTTCTCATGGACTCCTTCCAAGAATTCGACATCCTCCCTGGACGATTTCTCACTGACTCCTCCCTAGAATTTGATGTCCTGGACGATTTCTCACAACACCTGATACAACAAAATATAAAAAAAGAGAATACAAAGATTAAACAATAGATCTAGAAAGAAAAGCTTGCCCTCCCTCGAATATTGTCTCCAGGGGTGGTGAGCGGTCGGCATTTTTGATTATCGTTCCTTGTGTGCTCGCTTATCTTCAGATTCACGATCTCGTTCACGCTCTACAAAGATCTTCTTCCTTGTTCGAGAGGGTGAAAGTTCTCTCCTCCTTTCTTCTTGGACGGTGGCTCCTTGCTCCAGAAATGACATGGAAACCCATGTACTCGTTTATGTGTCTATAGAGAAAGAAACGCGCTTTTATATGACATTTAATTATGCTACTACCAGCGGTAGTGATGTCATCGCGCGGTACCCTATAAGGAAACTAGAGGCACATATATCACAAATAAGACATCTTCATTTTTGGCATTCTTCATTTTAGGCAATACTTATTGCGCAGCGCTAAGCTATCGCGTCGCGCTAGGTACTTTCTAATTTTGCCTCCTTGCTCCTACCAGTCCTTGCGTTCAAATCATTTTGCTAGCTGTCCATCAGTCTCCAGAGCTACTGCCAGCAATAGGTGCTATCGCCCCGCGGTAGTTCTATGTTTAGAGATTTTGTCTTTGAAAGTCTAGGGTGTGGTCTAATCACCTAGAGGGGGGGGGGGGGGGGGGGGGGGGTGGGGTGAATAAGTGCTTCAAAATGTTTTGGTCTTTGTAAGTTGGTGACTATTTTAGCCCAGAGATATAAAGACAAAAAGCACAACACAGAAAACACACACAGATTTATAGTGGTTACCCAGATGATGGGCACTCAACTGTCCCCCTTCACCTATCTAGCAATGTACTAGCCTAGGCCAACTCCTCCAAAAACTCAGATCAAACTGATCTTACAACTCAGGAACTCAGCAAGTCCCCTACACTCAGATTCCCTCCTATAATCTTACCTCAAGTGCTAGCAGCAACCCTACCTCAGTGTGCAAGCACTCATACAGCTCAGATCCCCACCTAGGATCCTACAACTCAGATTTCCTCAAAAATCCTACACCTCGGGTCTTCACAGACCCCACCCAAACATTTAGCAAAGTTCTACAACTCTGGACTTCTTACGAGCCCTACATTCAGGATGTTAGCACAGCCCTACAACTCAGATCTTAAGGAGATCCTACAATGATATATTATAAGAAGATTTTACAGATTTAGACTCTGAAAGATAGAGCTTTGAATAACTTGAGTCTTCTTAGGCCTTTCTGAATAGAAAGCATTC
This sequence comes from Dactylorhiza incarnata, assembly GCA_033032865.1. Taxonomy (NCBI): domain Eukaryota; kingdom Viridiplantae; phylum Streptophyta; class Magnoliopsida; order Asparagales; family Orchidaceae; genus Dactylorhiza; species Dactylorhiza incarnata. Next base: position 1,276,389 of record JAWHQI010000375.1, read on the forward strand.
TCTCGGTCTTTCTAGAGTAGAAAGCCTTCTCTTTTTGCAGCATCACTGCATCTTCAATAGATGAGCTTTCTGATCAGGACCAGTGTTGAGATTTCTTGAATGAAGAAGTATTCTTTCTCTCAAGAGTGAGAGCTTTCTTGTTGAAGCTTGGCTTCTTCTTGTTCTTCTTCTTCTTCCTTTGAGAAAAAATGTTTTTACTGTTCTATTGCATTTTAGCAGCAACCCAACTTTTTTGCTTTTGATTTCTCAACAATATTTTCTCAAAGGTTAGGGTTAGTCGACCCTCTATTATCTTTTTATATCACTGATTCTTCTAACGGTCGAGGTCTGAAAAGGTTTTTGTCCCAGACCACTTTTCTGACATGATTGATTTGACATTTGCTTTTGTCACTTCTGTCAATTAGAAATTCTGCCTACTGAGCTTGTCAAGACGATATCGTTATGTGAAGATAGCTGACACGATGATAAATGACTTGGTAAGCTTTCTTTGGTTCATACAATGGTATCATTGTGTGCACCTTGTTGTCATGACGATATAAGCTTTAACTGTCTTTTCAAGAGTCCTCACAACTACATCTGCCTTAGCTAACTGTTCTTGAGTTCTCACAATGATATCATCGTGTGATGCTTGTTGTCACGACGATATATGCCTTAGCTGATTCTTCTTGAGTCCTTACAACAATATCATCGTGTGTACCTTGTTGACACGATGATATATGCCTTAGCTGATTCTTCTTGAGTCCTCCCAACGATATCGTCGTGTGTACTTTGTTGACACGATGATATATGCCTTAGCTGCTTTCTTTGAGTTCTCTCAATGATATCGTCACATGTACATTGATGACACGACGACATCACCATGTTCTTCTTCTTGTCACATCGATATTTAACCTGACTTTTTCTACTGCCAACACAACGATATCGTCATGTGTATCTTTTTGACACGACGATATATGCCTTAGATAGTTTTGCTTGATCTTAAAACATTATGCTTAGGATGTGTGATGTCCTAACCTGCTCATGTCACATCATAAATATATATCAAATACAAATTGTACTTATCATTAACTTTGTGACTTTTCCAAATCTGGAACATTGTGGGCAATGTTCCCAACAATCTCCCCCTACTTGAAGAAGTCATAACTCAGTCAATGATAAGGCACAATAATGATAAAGCACAATAATGCCAGTAAGAGGAGAGAGTAAGACATTCCATTTTCCTTGTGTATGTGGCAGGAGAAGCACCGACCTTCATCATTAAACTCTTTTCCCCTTTAGGGCTTCTTTAGATAGGTCCTTCTACAAATTGACTTGAGTTAAGCTTCAGACATCACTGGCTCAACTCCTCAGGAGCATCAGACAGACCCTCTTGGACTGCTAACCCATTATGGGTGGCATCTTCATCCTTAGTGATTTAATATATCCTCTCCACTATTTGAACGGGGAGCTTAGTGTCAATCTCCCCCTCACTTGCAGCATCATCTATTTGAATTTTGTCAGTCATGCTCCCCCTCACTTGCAGCTTCATTTCTTTACTCTTTTCCTTCCTTATATAGTAATGCAATAGAATATCATTGTGTTTATCAAGACGATATCATTTTGTGGTCAAAACAATATGACATTTTCTTATGCACACCTCTTTTGTAAGTCACTCATAGCTTTCACAATAACAACCTGCATGCTCTATTAGTGACCTAGCATCTACTAGAAGTAAATTTAAACAATAATAACTAAGGGCAACTTAGTATGAGTTATTCCAAATTGAGCATGCCCCGCTCAATTTTGAAGAAATTGAACTTTGCTTCTCCTGAGGTTTAGTAAAGATATCTGCCACTTGTCTGTCAGTGGGCACAAACTCAATGTAGATGTCTTCCTTTTCTACATGCTCTCTGATGAAGTGATACCTAATTTCAATGTGCTTAGTCCTGATGTGTCCCACAAGATTCTTAGCAATTGAAATTGCACTAGAGGAATCACAAAACATATGAGTTTTACATAATTGTAAGTTGTAATCCTGCAGTTGATGTTTGATCCACAACAGTTGTGCACATCAGCTTCCAGCTGATATGTATTCGGACTCTGTTGTTGAAATAACAACACTTGTTTGCTTCTTGCTACTCCAGGAAATTAGTCTTCTCCCAAGGAATTGGCATGTCCCTTAAGTACTATTCCTATCCTCTTTACATCTTGCAAAATCTGCTTCTGAATACCCTGTTAGTTCGAAATCATTACTCCTAGGGTACCATAGGCCAAGATATGGTGTACCCTTAAGATATCTCAGGATCCCCTTTGCAGCTGAGTAATGAGATTCCTTAGGGCAAGCCTGGTACCTAGCACATACACATATAGCACACATGATATTAGGCCTACTAGCAGTTAAATAGAGGAGGGAGCCAATTACACACCAGCACAAAGGTTTCATCAAAAGGTTTCCCTTTCTCATCCTTGTCAAGGGATATATTTAACCCCATAGGAGTTTTCATAATGGAGGCACTCACCATTCCAAATTTCTTGACAAATTCCTTGGTGAACTTAGTCTGAGAGATAAAAATTCCATTTTCAGATTGTTTCACCTGGAGGCTTAAGAAATACTTAAGTTGTCCCATACTGCTCATCTCAAATTCTCCTTGCATCAGGTTAGCAAATCTATTGCAAAGGTTATCATCTGTAGACCCAAATATGATGTCATCAACTTATATTTGGACTAGGAGACTCTTGCCCTTTACTTCCCTTAGGAACAATGTCTTGTCTATCTTCCCTCTTGAGAATTTGTTCTTAAGAAGGAATGTAGACAATGTCTCATACCAAGCCCTTATGGCTTATTTTAAGCCATATAAAGCTTTTCTAAGATAGTAAACATAATTAGGAAAAATTGGATTGACAAAACCTGATGGTTGTTCTACATATACTTCTTCTTTAAGGCCACCATTCAGGAAGGCAGACTTCACATCCATTTGGTAGAACTTGAATCCTTTGTAGGCAGCATTGGCAAGGAATAATCTGATGGCTTCTAGTCTTGCCACTGGTGCAAAGGTCTGATCAAAATCAATGCCCTCTTCTTGTCTATATCCTTTTGCTACTAGTCTTGTCTTGTTCTTCACAATTACTCCATCTCATCCATCTTGTTCCTATAGACCCATTTTGTTCCAATAATGTTCTGTCATTTGGGTCTTGGAACCAACTTCCACACCTTGCATCTGTTGAACTGATTCAGTTCTTCCTGCATTGCCTTTATCCAGAATGGATCTCTATTTTCCTCTTCAAATTTCTTTGGCTCTACCTGGGAGAGGAAGCTCAGGATCATAGCTTCATTGTGAGTTTTGCTTCTGGTTGTGACTCCCTGATTTGCATCTCCAATAATCAAATTTTTGGGATGGTCTCTCAGGTGTCTGATGGCAATTGGCAGCCTTTCTGCATTTCCATGTGCACTACCTTCAACTTCATGTTTTGCATGTTGAATTTCATGTTGCACTTCTTCACCAGCTCCTTGTGTTTCACCTGATGACTGTCCTTCATTTTTGACTATTGCATCATGTGTTGTGATCTCAGTGGCAGTTGGATTGTCCTCTATAGAAAGCTCTTTCATCTTTAGTTTAGTACCTGCAACATTAGAAGAACTAGACCAACCCTTATAGATCAGGTTGGTCTCATCAAATACAACATGTATAGACTCTTCTACAACTTCAGTATTTTTGTTGAACACCATATAAGCTCTGTTATGGGACCTGTATCCAACTAGAATACTCTAACTGCTTCTCTGCAAACTTGGTTAAATAAGATTTGTCATTATTTAAAATGAAGCACTTGCTCCAAAGATTCTAAAGTAGGATATAATGGGTTTTCTTCCCTTCAACAGTTTATAGGGAGTTTTCTAATGATGTTTGGTGATTGATGGTCTATTCATCATATGACATGCTGTTTGGACAGCCTCTGCCCAGAAATATTCTGGTGTCACTCAGCAATATTCTCCCTGCCTCAATCAGAGTCATGTTCTTTCTCTCAGCCACCTCATTTTGTTGTGGGTTCTAAGAGGAGAATTCTTGATACCTTGTTCTTGACAGAAATTTGTCATAGCACCAGATTGGAATTCTGTTCTATGGTCACTTCTCATTTTGACCACAGAACAGTCCATTTCATTCTGGATGGTCTTGACAAATGTCATTAAGATGTCAAGAGTATCTGAATTCTTTTTGAGGAAGAAGACCCATGTGAATTTAGAGTGATTATCAACTATCACAAGAGTATATAACTTCCCTCCTAAACTTTGAATATGCATTGGACCAAAAAGATTCATGTGCGGTAAATACAAACACCTTATAAAATCCTTGCGAGCAATACCTTTAAAGGTTGTCCTAGTTTGCTTTCCCATCTGACAAGCATGACATGGACCATCTTTAATGCATTTCAAATTAGGTACATCTCTAACTAGATTTTCAGAGAATAGATTACTAATTGTTTTGTAGTTAAGATGAGCTAATCTCTTGTGTCATTGTACACAAAGAGACTCTTTCTCATTAGTTACAAGACAAATAGGCATGGAAGAGGTAGAACAAATGAAATTTAAACAATGAACATTTCCACTCCTAGTACCAAACAAGATTGTCTCCAAGTCAATTGACTTTGTGGTAAGACACTTATCCTTGTTTTACAACCCCATATTTGTTGAGTGGGGCCTCAGGCTTAGGATAGGCAAAAAGGCAAGCAAGGAGGGCTTTCGCCCAGGTCAGAAGGAGTTCTGAGTGAGTGCGGCCTCTCTCGCATAGCACTCGCGCGAATGAGGCACCTTCAAGGGCCATTCGCCCTGCAGGTGCTGGGAAGTCAGGCACGCGGGAGGTCGGGCGAGAGGTGCCTTCAAGGACCACTCGCCCAGGGTGATTTGGGGGTAAAATTACCTAGATACCCTTCGTGGGCTGCCAATAGCCCTTCAGAACAGCGGAGTTAGGCTGTTAGCAGACCAATTTGGGGTGCGGTTAGTAAAACCAAAAGACGAATTTATGCTATTTGCAGTACAGGCTAGAGAATCTATAAATAGACCCTTAAGGGCACCTTGGAGGAGATCCGATCTTTTAGCCTCTCTCCTCCTAGGTAAGTTTTGGTTGGCCGCTAGTGCCATCCAAGGTGTCCGGCTGAGCATTGATTTGGGAGGGGAAGCTCTCTAAGATCTTTCGGGTGTGTGGCGGGACCTCCTCGCTACAGCCTTGGGTCTGTTCCTAGTTCTTCATCCACAGTCAAAAGCGTAAGTGAGGGATAAGTAGGCTCATGCTACACCCCCAGTGGGTACGAACTCAAGAGACAGGTTGTCGGTTTCAACATTTTGGGTGCGGTGAGCGTGGACCGTAGCTGTGAGAATTTGAAAATAACAGAATTTTTATTTCCAAAAAAACTGAGTATTACAATAGTATTGCCTCCTTTATATAGACCAGGAGGGAAAGAGATAAATACAAATACACAATGTGGGACTAAATACAAAAATATTATACAATAAGAAACTGGGCAGTCAGGCGGTCACGAAGAACCAGACCGCAGCGACCTCGCCGGTCTGGAGCGGAGAATAGCGGTCACACAACAGGAAGTTGGTCGTGTGAAAGATGAGACCGCCAGTAGACAATTCTGTTGGTGGTGAGCAAGCTGACCGCTAGACCGTGCCGGCAAACACTCCCCCGTAAAGGAAAGATCGAGGCTACCAGATCGCTTATCATCCCAAGAAGCGATCTGGTACGTTTGAGGAGACGTGGCGGTCTGCTGCTGGGAGACCGCAGAGACCGAGGTTAACGATCTGTTGTTTGATGGAGCTAGAGACCGCTGAACTTCACTAGAAGCGGACTGGCATATCTGAGATGAAGTGGATGACCACAAATCGGAGATCTTTGAGACCGCGGATACAAGACCTCTGTTCGACAGAGTTTGAGACCGCAGAGACCGCGGAGTTGAGACCGCCAAGGGGAGACCGCTTGGTTTCAACACTCCCCCGCAAGCTGGAGCATATACATCAATCATGCCTAGCTTGTTACACACATCGGAGAAGGATGAGGATATGGGTTTGGTGAAGATATCAGCCAGCTCTTTGTCAGAAGTCACGAAGGGAGTACATATTTGTTTCTTCAAGATTTCTTCCCTGATGAAGTGACAGTCCACTTCAATGTGTTTGGCTCTCTCATGAAAGACTGGATTTTGAGATATGTATATTGCAGCTTTGTTGTCACAGAACATTGGTAAGGGATGGTTGTATACTTCTCCTAGGGATGGTTGTAAACTTCTCCTAAGTCTAGTAGGAGAGTTCGTAACCAATTTAATTCACATGTAGTTTGGGCCATGCTTCTGTACTCGGCCTTCGCACTTGATCTAGATACCACTGGTTGTTTCTTGCTCTTCCAGCTCACCCGATTTCCTCCCACGAAGGTATAAAAGCCAGATGTGGATTTCCTATCTCCTTTATCATCAACATAGCTAGCATCTGAATAGGCTTCTATGTTGAGATGATTGTTTCTTTGGAATAGAAGTCCCTTCCCTGGGGACCCCTTAATGTATTCCAATATTTTTAAAGCAGCACGAAGATGACATTCCCTTGGAGCTTGCATGAATTGGCTAACCTTTCCAACTGCATAGCAAATGTCAGGTCTTGTTACAGTTAGGTAGATGAGCTTGCCTACAAGACGACGATATCTAGTACTATCAGACAGAGGAGGGGAGTTGTCATTCCAGAGTTTGTCGTCTCCTGCTGCCATTGGGTACTTAGCAGGTTTAGCACCAAGAATACCTGTTTCCTTCAGAATGTCAATGGCATACTTACGTTGTGAGAGAACCATGGAGTTATGTTTCCTTGAGATCTCAATGCCCAGAAAGTACTTGGGAGTTCCCATATCTTTGGTCACAAAGTGTTGACGAAGATGTTTCTATGTAAGGGTGATACCTTCAATATCATCACCAGTGAGAAGGATGTTATCAACATAGACAGCCAGAACCACCATTCCATGAGGAGTCTTGCGTATGAAGAGAGAGTGATCTGCAGAGCTGCGGATGAAGCCAATGATCTTGATTACTTCGTTAAACTTTTCAAACCATGCGCGAGGACTTTGTTTGAGACCATAGATAGCCTTCTTTAGCTTACATACACGAGTCTCCCCCGGAGCAACATACCCTGGAGGTTGCTCCATGAAAACAGCCTCTTGAAGGTCACCATAGAGGAAGGCATTCTTGACGTCTAATTGAGAAAGTTGCCAACCTTTATTGATGGCTACAGAGAGTAGAACTCGGATGGTGGTAAGACGAGCAACAGGTGAGAAAGTGTCAAAGAAGTCAACTCCATATGTCTGAGTAAATCCTTTGGCAACTAAGCGAGCTTTGTAGCGGTCGATAGATCTATCAACATTTTATTTGATCACAAAGACCCACCTACATCCAACAACATCTATTACAAGAGGAGGAGGAACAAGAGTACAAGTGCCACGTTCTTGAAGGGTGGATATTTCTTCATCCATGGCAGCCTTCCACTGAGGTATAGCAAGAGCTTCCTGATAATTAGCTGGAGTGATTGTATCTGAAATAGCAATAGCAAAATCCCTAGCAGAAGGAGTGAGTTGAGCATAGGTCACAACATCATGAATAGAGTGTTGGGTACAAGAGCGAACTCCCTTTCGAAGGGCAATGGGGAGATCATCTGTGGTGTCTGTATTTGTAGGAGATTCCATATCTGAAGAAGATAGAGCTGGCCCAAGAGCTGGGAGAAGAGGCCCCGGAGTAGGAGGAGAGGTGGTAGGAGATTCTGTAGGTGGTGGAGATAACGGAAGAGGAGGAGGAGGTTGGGTGGGTAGGTGAGTTATAGTAGAGGTTGGTGGAGGTGGGGGGGGGGGGGGAATGATAGGTGGTGAAGATTGAGGTTCAGGAGTCAGAGAATTGGAGGAGTTAGAGAAATAGGGAACAGTATCAAAGAAGGTGACATCAACTGAGACATATTGTTTGTGAAGAAGAGGATCATAACACCTGTAACCTTTCTGAGTTGGAGAGTAACCAACGAAGATACACTTAACTGCCCTAGGTGAGAGTGTGTCCCGACCTAGTGAAGGAGTATGGACAAAGGCAGTACAACCGAAGACCTTGGGAGGTAGGGAGAAAGGTTTTGAGGTTGGGTATAGGAGAGAGAATGGTGTGGAGCCGTGAAGGATGGTGGAGGGAATGCAGTTGATGAGATAGCAGGAGATGAGGACGACATGACCCCAATAGGTTTTAGGCATATTCATCTGGAAGAGTAAGGTGCGAGCCATGTCGAGGAGATGTCGATTCTTACGTTCAGCTATTCCATTTTGTTGAGAGGTGTAAGGACAACTAGTTTGATGTACAAGACCATGATACATGCAAAACTCAGAAAACTGATAAAAAACATATTCTTTAGCATTATCAGTGCAAATAGCTTTGCTAGACACTCCAAACTGAGTGTAAATCTCATTATAGAAGGTTGAAAAAACAGAAAAAAGTTCTGAGCGTTCTTTTAAAAGATACACCCACGTACATCTAGAAAAGTCATCAATGAAAGTAACAAAATACAAACTACTCCCACCAACAGTCTTGGTAGGAGAAGGTCCCCAGACATCAGAGTGAATAAGATCAAAAAGACTGGTGGAGCTGCGACCATGCTTGGCAGGATAGGAAGCTCGATGATGCTTTCCCAATTGACAGGCTTCACAGTTGAGAGGAGAGGTATCTGTGGAGAGGTGCGGTAGGAGTTGATAGAGCAGCCGAGGTGGTGGGTGACCAAGCCGGAGGTGCCATTTATGGAGAGAATCAGATGTTGTGGAAACAGAATGAGCAGCATGAGTGTCAAGGAAGTAGAGGCCTCCACTCTCAGTCCCAGTAGCAACTATCTCCTTCGTGTGAAGATCCTGAAAATAACAATTAGTCGGAGTAAACATAATATAGCATTGTAACTGTTGAGAGAGTGCCTTGACAGAGAGTAAGTTGCAAGGAAAAGCAGGCACATAAAGAGTGTTCTCCAGAGAGATAGTTGGAGTGACTTGAACTACCCCAGTCCCACACACATGTGAGGGAGAACCATCAGCTGTTAGGACCGGAGGAGAATTCTTGTGCTCTAGTAACTTTGAGAAAAGTTTTGGGTTTCCTGTCATATGACTGGTTGCGCCGGAATCAATAAGCCACCTACCTTCAGTAACCAAGTGCACACTACCTGAGGAGGTAGCAACGGAGGCAGACGGTGGTGTAGTAGCAGTCAGCGGGCGAAGGTGAGGATGTTTGAGATAGCAGCGATCAATGTTGTGCCCCTTTCGACCACAGTGAGAACAGATGTACCGGGGAGGTCCTCGGCCACTAAGAGATCCACCACAGCCACCTATGTGACCACGATCAGCTCAGTGAGCAAAGCTTTCTGGAGGAGGAGGAGACAACAGTGGTCGTTGGAGAAGAGATGACACTGCGGAGACACGGGCAGCGGTGGCATCAAGGGTAGGAGAGTCAGCTTCCCCAAGAATTTGCTGTCGGATCATATCATAAGAATCAGGAAGACGGAGAAGGTAACACACAACTAGGAGCTCTTGGAAGTGTTTATGCTGCTCCGCAAGGTCAGTAGAGAATGTGCGATGCTGAAGAAGTTCAACCCCAAGTGCCTGAACCTCTTGATATGCGGTGGTGGGATTCATGATTGGGCGGGCAAAGAGGTCAGCATACAAGGTGTAGATGCGGGAGGTTTGGCACCTTTGGAGTAAAGGGCAGTTAGATGGTTCCAAGCAGCTTTAACGGTCTCATCATGATGGATGACACTCATCAGAGAGGCTGTTAGCTAGCCAGGTGCGAACCAGAGCATCGCTAGCATCCCAATCATCAAAGGTGGCAGACCCTTTGGGGGGGTGGGGGGGGGGGGGGGTCATCAGTGAGGTGGTGGCGTTTGCGTTGAGACCGTAAGAGGAAGGTGAAGGAGACACTCCAATCAGGATAATTCAGGCCAGTGAGCTTGGAGGCAGTGCCAAGGTTGCCGGAAACAGTGGTAGAAGTAGAGGTAAAAACTGCCACAGGAGTGGAGATAGGGACACTCATAGACGGTGTACCCATGATATAAAATTAGGAGGAAAAAGGGGCAGATCGCGCGGTCTCACGGACCGAGACTGAAAGAGAAAGGGAAAGAGAAGGAGATCGCGCAGTCTGGAGAAAGGGAGACTGGTCGAGGAGCTCACAACAAAAGGACCGAACTTGCCTCTGATACCATGTGAGAATTTGAAAATAACAGAATTTTTATTTCCAAAAAAACTGAGTATTACAATAGTATTGCCTCATTTATATAGACCAGGAGAGAAAGAGATAAATACAAAAACACAATGTGGGACTAAATACAAAAATACTATACAATAAGAAACTGGGCGGCCAGGCGGTCACGAAGAACCAGACCGCAGCGACCTCGCCGGTCTGGAGCGGAGACTAGCGGTCACACAACAAGAAGTTGGTCGTGTGAAAGATGAGACCGCCAGTAGACAATTCTGTTGGTGGTGAGCAAGCTGACCGCGAGACCGTTCCGACGAACACTCCCCCGTAAAGGGGAGATCGAGGCTACCAAATCGCTTATCATCCCAAGAAGTGATCTGGTACGTTTGAGGAGACGTGGCGGTCTACTGCTGGGAGACCGCAGAGACCGAGGTTAACGATCTATTGTTTGATGGAGCTATAGACCGCTGAACTTCACTAGAAGCGGACTGGCATATCTGAGATGAAGTGGATGACCGCAAATCAGAGATCGCTGAGACCGCAGATACAAGACCGCTGTTCGACAGAGTTTGAGACCGCAGAGACCGCGGACTTGAGACTGCCAAGGGGAGACCGCTTGGTTTCAACAGTAGCCTATGCAAGAAAATCCCAAGATGAGCTCCATGGTTGGAGATGGAGGAGAAGGATCCGACAAGGGCCACTCGCAACCACCCGCGAAAAAGGTGACACTGGAAATGTTTGAAGGCCTCAAGTGAGAGATTTTGCAGACCTTGCAGCTTGCTTTCGCCACGATGAGCGAGTGCAAGATAGCCACAGTTCCGATGGTCTCGCCCAAGAAGATAGGCGAGAACGCCCCCGGCCAGCGGCCCTGGAAGGAGGTGGAGGCAGAGGCGAATGTGCGAGATCTCCCAGGGCGGCAACTGTTCGGTAGCCCGGCGAGTGCGGAAGTCTGTGAGTTGACTCCGTGCGTGAGGACCACTCGCAGAGCAAGGGAGGGTAGTCCCTTTTGTGAGTTGATCCTCTCGGCCCCGGTTCCAGAGGGGTTCAGAGGGCCAGAGATGTCTTACTACACCGCCAAGGATGAGCCGGTCCTGCACCTGCAGTGGTTCGAGGACATGGTCTTAATCCTCCCAATGTCGGATGCCTTCCAGTGTCCGCTCTTTGCCACCACTCTGAAGGAGAAGGCGAGGGACTGGTTCCACCAGCTCCCCGTGGGCTCTATTTATTCCTTCGAGGATCTGCGTCTGAGCTTCAGGTTGCACTTTTCAACGTCAAAGAAGAGGAAGAAGGACGCGGAGGCATTCTTCAAAATCAAGTAAGGGCTAGGGGAGTCACTGACCCATTATGTGCATAGGTTCCAGGAAGAGGTCCTGCTCGTCCAAGAGGTGTCAGGGTTCACCCTCTAGCTGGCCTTCATAGTGGGGCTGCGAGAGGGGTTTTTCAAAATGAACCTGAAGAGAAAGGCCCCTATATCCTTCGAGGAATTGATGGAGAGGGCGGCAGAAGAGATTGAATGGGAGGCCGCCAACCCAGAGTTTGCAAAGAGGTTGGCGAGGATGAACGAGCCAGAGGTGAGGTAGCAGGAGGGAAAAAGTAGAGATGAGCCCAGAGGTCAGGGGTTTCGGGGGCAGCTGCGGGATTGGGTGCATCAGGAGCCCAATGACCGGCGCGAGGTCAGGAAAGAGGTTACCAGGGAAGGGGGAAAGGGAGGGTCAATCATCCGGGATGGAGGCAAGGTTCCAAACCCCCTCACCCCCCTCGGGAGCAATCCATGGAAGTAGGCCGAGGAAGAGGAGGAAGAGGGGGTAGGGTGGCGTTGCCCTATTGTGACTTCCACCAGAAGGAAGGTCATGCGACGACCACCTGCCCGGAGTTTCTGCAGGTGAGGGCAAGAGGTCAGCAGTAGCAGCGACCTGTAAGGATTGAATAAGTGCTACCCGAAGAGGGGGAAGATAGGTGTGAAGATAGGGAAGACGTGGGAGCCAGGGGAGGGATCAGAGTGATCCATGGCGGGGTTGGGATAGAAGCCACTAGCAAGAGGAGCTTCCAAGTGATGTTCCGGAGGAGCATCACATCGACCTCCCGAACACCCCCCCCCCCTCAGAAAAGCTAACCTTCTCGTCAGAGGACATGCGAGACTAGGAAGACCCATTCTGTGACGCCTTGGTGATCTAGACGGCAATCGATAACTTCATGGTCTCTCAGATCTTGGTCGACAATGGGAGCTCCGTGAATGTAATCTTCAAGAAAGCCTTCGACGCGATGGAGGTAGAGGCGAAGTGGGTGCGAGCCTCGGATGGGCCGTTGTTTATATTTTTGGGGGAGATGAAGGAGGTCAAGGGAGGTGTCGGCCTCTAGGTGACGTTGGGAGGGTCCCGAGGAACTGCCGGTTCATCATTGTCGATGCTCCGAGCAGCTATAATGCGATTTTTAGACGCCCTCTCATCAGCACCTTCCGGTGCGTTCCCTCGTCCTTCCACCAGTGCTTGAAGTTCCATAGCGGGGGAGTCCAGGTCTGAATTTGGGAGAATACAAAGGTGGCGAGGCAGTGCTACGTGACTGCCGTCAACACCATCTCCTTGATGGCAGAAGCTGAGAAGGTAGACAGGGAGATGAGGAGGCCGGAGGGGCTAGGAGAGGAGAAGAAGGTAGAAGAGGAAGGAGAAGGCTTCATCCAAGAAGAGGAGATGGAGAAGGCTCAGGATGAGCATGCCGAGCCCATGGAGGTGGAGGTTGCGGTGGAAAAGGAGACCCTGGCTGAAAGGGGAAAGGTAGGGGAAGATGGGAGGAGCCGTCCCGGCTTGAGGCGGCAGAAGAAATAGTCGAGATGGAGGTCATCACCTGGGAGGGAAAAGTGGAGAAGGTGCGAGTCAGCGGGGGGCCTTGGCCCTGAGGACAGGGAGAAAAGTGGAGAAGGTGCGAGTCAGCGGGGGGCCTTGGCCCTGAGGACAGGGAGAAGATGTTGGAGTATATCAGGATGGGTCTCCAATGTCGTCATGGTAAAGAAAGGCGATGGACGCTGGAGAATGTGTATCGATTTTTCACTATTAAACAAAGCCCGCCCTAAAGATTGTTATCCTTTATCTTGGATCGACGCGCTGGTTGAATCAGCCATCGGTTTTTCTGTAGTGAGTTTTTTAGATGCTTTTTCAGGTTATCATCAGATCAGGATGCGCCCACCAGACGTCAAGGACGTCTCCTTCATCACGAGAGAGGGATGCTACTGCGATAAGATGATGCCCTTTGGGATAAAAAATGCAGGGGCGACGTACCAGAGGATGATAGACCGAGTCTTCCGGGAACAAAGGGGAAGGAACTTAAAGGTATACGTGGATGACCTCATGGTGAAAAGCAAGGATGTGAGCTCCCACATCCAAGACCTGGAAGAGACCTTTGCCACCCTGCACAGGTTCAAGATGAGGTTGAACCCTTCAAAGTGTATCTTCGGAGCCCGCAAGGGGAAGTTTCTGGGTCACCTCCTTACCCCGGCGGGGGTGGAGCCTAACCCAGACAAGGTGAAAGCTATAATGGAATTGGGATCGCCTCGGAACGCTAAGGAAGTCCAGCACCTGACCGGAAATCTAGCAGGGTTGAGTAGGTTTCTCTCCCGGGCAGGAGAGAAATGCTCCCCTTTTTCAAGGTGTTGGGGGGCAATCAAAAGTTCGAGTGGACGAAGGAGTGTGAGGAGGCCTTCCAAGCCTTAAAGAATCAACTCACTAAGGCTCCGCTGCTCCAGGGCCCTAAGGAGGTGGAAAGTCTAGCCTTGTATCTCAGAGTAGGGGCTGAGGCCGTGAGCTCCATCCTGGTCCGGGAAGAGGGTAAGAAGCAGCTGCACATCTACTACGTGAGTAGGGTTCTGAAGAAGGCAGAGCTCCGGTACCCAATTTTAGAAAAGCCAGCCTTCGCTCTGGTCATCTCGGCCAGGAAGCTCAGGCCGTATTTCCAGGCCCATTCAATCCAAGTAGTGACTGACCATCCCCTTTACAAAATCTTCGAGGGGGTAGAGCATTCAGTGAGGCTCGCAAAGTGGTCGGTGGAACTGAGTGAATTTGACATCATCTTCATCCCGCGGCTATAGATGAAGGCTCAAGTTGTGGCAGATTTTATGGCGATCTATGTGGTTGAGAAGGAAGAAGAGCCGGCCCTTCGTCTCATCCCCTGGAAGCTGCTGGTGGACGGGGCCTCAGGAAGGAACTCCCTGGGAGGGGGAGTTGTATTGGAAAGCCCCCATGGAGTGAAAATTAAGCCAGCACTAGTGATACATTTTCCCATCACCAACAACCAGGCGGAGTACGAGGCAGTGATCGCTGGCGTGCATCTGGCCCAAGAGTTAGGGGTTCACAATGTGCAGGTTCTCACAGATTCGATGGTCATAGCCTCACAGGTCAAGGGCGAGTTCGAGGCGAGAGAGTCCACACTCATGAGGTATCTAGCCAAAGTGAGAGGTCTCATCAGAACGTTCAAAACCTTCTCCATCAAACACATACCAAGGGAAGAGAGTACCCCAGCAGATCGGCTGGCCAAGTCCGTTCCTCAGGCAGGAGGGACCTTGACGGATCTGTTCCGCCCATCGATCGAGGAAGGGGAACTCATGGATATAGAGCAGCGACCCTCGTGGAAGGACCCTTTCATGGTCTTCCTGGCAACATGCAAGTTTCCGGAAGAGGTTCCGGACCAAATGCGCTTTAGGTACAAGTCCGCCTACTACGTGCTTCATGAGGGGGACTTGTATCAGAAGACTCTATCGGGACTCTTAGCACGATGCATATCTGAGGAGGAGGCCCCGAGGGTCCTGAAGGAGGTTCACTCTAGCGAATGTGGTAGTCATTCGGGGAGTATGATGTTGGAGGCGAGGATAGTGAGGCAGGGGTACTTCTGGCCGACCCTGAGCAAGGACGCGGCAGAGTTCGCCAAGAAATGCCAGAAGTGCCAGCTGTTCGCCCCACTTCAACTTTTGTCGGCTCAGAGGCTAAGGAGCATCATGGCACCGCGACCCTTCGTCATATGGGGGATGGATCTGGTAGGACCTTTCCACCAGGCGAGTGGGCAGAGAAGGTTTCTCTTGGTCATGATCGACTACTTCTCTAAGTGGTTGGATGTTAAGGCTTTGGCCAATGTCACCTCCCAGTTAATCCGCAACTTCGTATGGGGGGAGATCATCTGCCGACATGGGCTCCCGCAAGCCATAGTCACAGACAATGGCCCGCAATTCAACAGTGTAGAGTTCATCAGCTTCTGCAGTTAGTTGGGGATAGACCTCAGGTTCGCATCTGTCCATCACCCCAGAAGCAACGGGCAGGTGGAGGCGGCAGGATCATAGTGAACCTGCTCAAGAAGAAAGTGGAAAACTTGAAGGGGAGTTGGGTAGAGCAACTCCCTTCGATCATATGGGCACTGAGGATTACTCCTAACACCGCCATGGGAGAGACCCCGTTCAAGCTCTCTCACGGTTGTGAGGCTGTTATTCCCGTGGAGTTTGAAGTCAAGACACCGCGGGTAAGGGTCGTCGAGGAGTGTGATGAAGAATGGAGAGCAGGGAACGAGGAGGAGCTGCGACTCTCCCTGGATCTGATCGAGGAGGTCTAGGATCTCGACGCCATTCGACAAGAGGAAGTTAAGTGGTGGAAGGCCAAGTACTTTGACAAGCACGTCAGGATCAAGCAATTCGAAAGGGGGGCCTAGTAATAAAAAAGGTCGACACGGCCGGAAGGTCTGCCGCAGTAGGAAAGCTTAATCTCAATTGGGAGGGTCCCTATGTGGTGGAAGAAGCCTTAAAAATAGGGGGATATCGCCTCCAGAATGTCGAAGGCGAGTCCATCGTTCACATGTGGAGTGGGATGACTTGAAACGCTTTTATCCTTAAATTCACGTGATGAAAATACGTAATTCTTTAAGCTTCGCCCCTCTTATATCTGTGTAGAATAACATGCGAGGTGATGATGGAAGGTTGGCCCCGAGCAGACCCACTGTCCAGACTCTCATCTAGCTGATAGGGTCGTAGGCTCACTCGGTGGCAGGTTCGAAAGGTTCAAAGGTTGTCCCCGAGTAGACTCGCTGTCCAGGCTCTCATCTAGCTGACAGGGGCCATAGTCTCACTCGATGGCAGGTTCAAAAGGTTCAAAGGTTGGCCCCAAGTAGACCCGCTGTCTAGGCTCTCATCTAGCTAGCAGGGCCGTAGGATCACTCAGTGGCAGGTTCGAAAGGTTCAAAGGTTGGCCCCGAGCAGACCCGCTATCCAGGCTCTCATCTAGCTGGCAGGGCCGTAGGCTCAATCGGTGGCAGGTTCGAAAGGTTCAAAGGATGACCCATAGCAGACCCATTTTTCAGGCTCTCACATAGCTAGCAAGGTCGTAGGCTCACTCGGTGGCATGTTTGAAAGGTTCAAAGGTTGGCCCCCGAGCAGACCTGCTGTTCAGGCTCTCATCTAGCTGGCAGGGCTGTAGGCTCACTCGATGGCAGGTTTAAAAGGTTCAAAGGTTGGCCCCGACCAGACCCGCTATTCAGGCTCTCATTAAGCTGTCAGGGTCATAGGCTCACTCAGTGGCAGGTTCGAAAGGTTCAAAGGTTGGCCCCGAGCAGACCCGCTGTCCAGGCTTTCACCTAGCTGGCAGGGTCATAGGCTCACTCGGTGGCAGGTTCAAAAGGTTCAAAAGGTTCAAAGGTTGGCCCCGAGCAGACCCGCTGCTCAGGCTCTCATCTAGCTGGCAGGGCCGTAGGCTCACTCGGTGGCAGGTTTGAAAGGTTCAAAGGTTGTCCCCGAGCAGACCTGCTGTTCAGACTCTCATCTAGCTGGCAGGGCTGTAGGCTCACTCGGTGGCAGGTTCGAAAGGTTCAAAGGTTGGCCCCGATCAGACCTAATGTCCAGGCTCTCATCTAGCTCGCAGGGCCATAGGCTCACTCGGTGGCAGGTTCAAAAGGTTCAAAGGTTGGCCCCGAGCAGACCTACTGTCCAGGCTCTCATCTAGCTGGCAGGGTCGTAGGCTCACTCGGTGGCATGTTCAAAAGGTTCAAAGGTTGTCCCCCGAGCAGACCCCCTGTTCAGGCTCTCATCTAGCTGGCAGGGCCGTAGGCTCACTCGGTGGCAGATTTGAAAGGTTCAAAGGTTGGCCCCAAGCAGACCCGCTGTTCAGGTTCTCATCAAGCTGGCAGGTCTGTAGGCTCACTCAGTGGCAGGTTTGAAAGGTTCAAAGGTTGGCTTCGAGCAGACCCACTGTCCAGACTCTCACCTAGCTGGCAGGGTCGTAGGCTCACTCGGTGGCAGGTTCAAAAGGTTCAAAGGTTAGCCCCGAGCAGACCCGCTCCTTAGTTTCTCATCTAGCTGGCAGGGTCGTAGGCTCACTCGGTGGCAGGTTCAAAAGGTTCAAAGGTTGGCCCCGAGCAGACCCATTGTTCAGACTCTCATCTAGCTGGCAGGGCCGTAGGCTCACTCGGTGGCAGGTTCGAAAGGTTCAAAGGTTGGCCCCGAGCAGACCTAATGTCCAGGCTCTCATCTAGCTGGCAGGGTCGTAGGCTCACTCGGTGGCAGGTTTGAAAGGTTCAAAGGTTGGCCCCGAGTAGACCTGTTTTCCAGGCTCTCATCTAGGTGGCAGGGCCGTAGGCTCATTCGGTGACAGGTTCGAAAGGTTCAAAGGTTGGCCCCGAGCAAACCCGCTGTCCAAGCTCTCACCTAGCTGGCAGGGTCGTAGGCTCACTTGGTGGCAGGTTTGAAAGGTTCAAAGATTGGCCCCGAACAAACCCGCTGTCCAGGCTCTCATCTAGCTGGCAGGGCCGTAGGCTCACTCGGTGGTAGGTTCGAAAGGTTCAAAGGTTGGCGCCGAGCAGACCCACTGTCCAGGATCACTCGGTGGAAGGTTCGAAAGGGTCAAAGGTTGGCCCCGAGCAGACCTGCTGTCCAGGCTCTCACCTAACTGGCAAGGCCGTAGGCTCACTCTGTGGCAAGTTCGAAAGGTTCAAAGGTTGGCCCTGAGAAGACCCGTTGTTCAGGCTCTCATCTAGCTGACAGTACTGTAGGCTTACTCGGTGGCAGGTTCGAAAGGTACAAAGGTTGGCCCCGAGCAGACCCGATGTCCAGGCTCTCATCTAGCTAGCATGGTCGTAGGCTCACTCAGTGGAAGTTCGAAAGGTTCAAAGGTTGGCCCCGAGCAGACCCACTGTTCAGGCTCTCATCTAGCTGGCAGGGCCATATGCTCACTCGGTGGCAGATTTGAAAGGTTCAAAGGTTGGCCCCGAGCAGACCCGCTGTCCAGGCTCTCACCTAGCTGGCAGGGCCGTAGGCTCACTCGGTGGCAGGTTCGAAAGGTTAAAAGGTTGGCCCCGAGCAGACCCGTTGTCCAGGCTCTCACCTAGCTGGCAGGGTCGTAGGCTCACTCGGTGGCAGGTTCGAAAGTTTCACAGGTTGGGCCCGAGCAGACCCGATGTTCAAGCTGTTGGGTATTGTATCCACAATATCCCTAATTTGAAGAAGTCCCCTTCAAACTAAGATGAATTGTAATTGTATTTGATTATGCACTTTAGCTGTGATGTGACAGGTTATTCCACTCTAAGTACAAACCAATGTCAGGTTTCAATGAGTCGTCAAACACAGGCCTGTGCAATGTAATCCCTCATTGTATAGACCAAAGTGTTGGCTCATGTGAAATCTCTCTATTGGGATGTACTTCATTTACAAAGTGCTAGAGAAGAAGGACTGGAGCTGATGATGGAATCATTTGAGAAAGGAAAAGAACTTAAGTAAAATTCGATTATATCATTTAAGAACATATAGTCGAATTCGACTATATGGTTTGAATGGATATAACCGAATTCGGCTAATCCCTGTCCGAAAGGCTTATTTTTCTAAGTAAAAGAATAGTCGAATTTGATTAATGTAATTCGGTGAATCTGTTTAGTCGAATCTATAGAACTGCCGAGTTCGACTATATGGTTTAACCGAATAAATTCGGTTAATGCCATTCGGTTAATCCATTTCGCCGAATCGGTCTGCAGGTATTTTTCGGTTCAATTCGACGGCGTATTCTTTAGGGCATTCTCCATGTACAGTACACGTGGAGCTAGATCCCTAATTCGCACTTATGACCGTTGGAAGAAGACTCTATAAATACCTAAGGATTATTTCCAAATAACCCTAATCGCTAATCGTGAATTGAAAAGGAAATCGCAAACTGCGACTGACGGCCGACTAATCTTGCGCAAACATTTCGTCTCCGTCAAAGCCAGCGATTCGTGATCCGTCTTCAAAAGTTCAATCGTCAAGATCAAGATCTACTGATTAGCTCTCATCTTCTATTGATCAAGTCGATTCAAGTTCTCAGATCTAGCTTTAAATCGTTTTCAAGATTTCTTCATTCTTCATTCACAAAGGACTGAAGTTTATTGCTAAGAAGAAGAAATCTTTCTCTCAAGATCTGAAGAAGAACTTCATCGGAAGTTTAAGAAGATTGTTTTTCAATTTACTGTGTTGTTGTAAGAACCATATTTTAAATCTTGTAGGAAGCTTGCTTCCGAGTTATTGTGTAGATCCTTGTTTGAGGATCGAGTTGTAGGAGCTTGTGTGCTCCGAGTTTGTAGGAGAAGTTTGTTCTCTGAGTTGTTGTAGGAGTATTCTTGCTCTGAGCTTGTAGGAGTTGTGAACTCCGAGTAGTAGGATATTGATTGATCCGAGTTTGGTGAAGTAGCCGAATCTAGCCTTGGAGTGCTAGATAGGCGAGGCGGGAAAGTGGACTACCCACATCGGGGAACCACTATAAATTCTCTGTGTTGTGTTGTGTTTACTTCTCTGTGTGCTTTTACTTCCAATATTTTTTATTCCGCAAAAAGACGCAGAATCTACCTATTCACCCCCCCCCCCCCTCTAGGTGATTTAGGTTGCGACTAGATACTTTCAATTGGTATCAGAGATAGGTTGTTCGCAAAAGGATAACACCTTGAACAAGATCTCCTAATCTAGTCGCTTGATCAAGCATGTCTAGAATGGAAAGATCAAAGGATTCTGTCAAGTTGCCAGTTTGCACCAAAGAGAATTTCCCCATGTGGAAGGAAAGAGTTAGATTCTACATGGAGGCCGCCGATCCAAGGATTTTTCAAATAGTGGAAGAAGGTCCACATGTTCCTACAAAGTCATCTTCAATAAACTCTACAATCATGATTCCGAAGAAAATGTTAGAACTTACTAAAGATGAGATCGCTCTTGTCGCTCTAGACAAGAAGGCAAAAAATATCATAGCCGGTGCAGTGGATGACTCGATGCTGCAAAATCTGATTCACTACAAATCTGCCAAAGAGATGTGAGATTCTCTAGTTGTTCTGATGGAAGGTACTGAAGAAGTGAGGGATGACCGAAGATCGTTGCTGAACCAAGAATACGAAGCTTTCAAGCAAGATCCAAGAGACTCCATTTCTGAAACCTACGAGAAGTTCTTTATGATCGTAAATGGTCTTAGGAACTATGACCGTGAATTTTCTGTTGGCGAACTGAATGATAAGTTCTTGAGATCCCTGACGAAAGAATGGGATACCAAGGCCATTGCAATCAGAGAATTCGGCAAGTTGACCACTATGGAGCCGCAAATCTTATTCGGAAAACTTTTGTCACATGAGCTCAAGCTCAGCATCAGGAAAGCTGAGGAAGAAGGCAACAGGACTTTTGGGAAGGAAAGATCCATGGCACTGAAAGCTGAAGGATCAAAGAAAAGCAAAGTCAAGACATCCAAGCTCTCACCTTGCTGACAGGGTCGTAGTCTCACTCGGTGGAAGGTTTGAAAGGTTCAAAGGTTGGCCCCAAGCAGACCTGCTGTCCAGGCTCTCATCTAGTTGGCAGGGCTGTAAGCTCACTCTGTGGCAGGTTCGAAAGGTTCAAAGGTTGGCCCCGAGCAGACCCGCTGTCCAGGCTCTCATCTAGCTGGCAGGGTCGTAGGCTCACTCAGTGGCAGGTTCGAAAGGTTCAAAGGTTGTCCCCGAGCAGACGCGCTGTCCAGGCTCTTACTTAGCTGGCAGGGCCATAGGCTCACTCGGTGGCAGGCTCGAAAATTTCAAAGGTTGTACCCGAGCAGACCCGCTATCCAGGCTCTCATATAGCTGGCAGGGTCGTAGGCTCACTCGGTGGCAGGTTCGAAAGGTTCAAAGGTTGGCCCTGAGCAGACCCGCTGTTCAGGCTCTCATCTAGCTGGCAGGGTCGTAGTCTCAGCATAAGGTCGGTGAGTGGTTTCCACCATAAGGGACACTCGCCAGCAAATGACATCGTTCGAGAAGGGCACTCGCTCGGCGAGTGCGCAGTGGAACGCTGGCCAACCCCAAGGGTTGTGAGAATTCGGCAGGATGAAGTGGGTTCTCGGCGCAGTTACGTCCCCGACAGATATCATTAAAATCGCCTAAGTCCTAAAAGGACCGGGGCGAGTGCGAAAGGGTTGCGACCGCGTGGCGCGCCTCCGCGGCGAAAGTGTCTCAGTTACGACCTAGACTAAAGGTTAACAACGCTAAGAGCGAACAACGATATGCGAACACACGCACGAAAGGGCGAAAGCATGCAAAATAGTGTACGAGCGTGCGAGCTATCGACTGGTAATATCGAGATGCACAAAAAGAAAATTCAAGTCAGATTGCGAGAGACAAAACTTTATATTCTATTTTTAGTGTAAGAAAAGGAAGTATAGAGGAATTCTCGCATTACATCAAAAAGGAAAAGAGAGAGAGAGAGAAAAGAGGTCTTCAGGGATCGTCGGCTTCCTCGCTAGAGTATCCGCTACACTCGCCCGGAGAGGGAAGATCGTCGAGTTCCCTCCCATCGCCAGCTTCATCCACATGGTCGACTTAGGCGAAGAGTTCAGGAAGCACGTGGTGGGCGAAAATTCTCTCGCCCTCTTCCTTCAAAGGACCGGCCCTTCGCAGCACCTCCAGCGTATGCTTCACTACTCCTTGGGCGGACCTCTGCATTAGTCCCTCGAACTCGATGTTAGAGTAAAGGTTCCGACTGTCCCTCTCTGCGGGAGGTGGCCGAGCAGCGACATCTCACAGCTTTTGGTTCTCGGCCTCCAGCTCCTTGACCCGCTCCTCAAGGATGCGCGCCCGCACGAGTAGGGTGTCATAGTTGGCTATGTCCTGCAAGGAATAAAAGGGGGTTAGCGTGAGAAAGGAAGGAAGTGTAGGAGCTTGAGTCACTGTAAGGAGACGCGCTCACCTCTCGGGTGGGGCGTCTAGCTAGAAGAGCCTCGACGGTCGCTTGTCGTCGCTTCACGGCCAAGAGCTTGGCGGAGACGCCGGCGCGGGTCTTCTCGACCTCAACCATGTTCCACGAGGGTCATGCTGCGATGAGAAGACATGTGATTCCACACGAGAGCGCACATCATGGCTCGCGAGGTCTCATGGTCAAGAGTTTGGGTGGACTCGGTATCGTAGATGGAGGCATCCTCGCGGCCATAAAGCGCGTAAGAGAGACCATAGGATTGGTCGATGGTTGTCTCCTGCTCCATCCAGAACAGAAGGAGGGAGGAGATCGAAACCCGGTTGGCCCTATGGTCCCAATGAAGTAGAGGCTCGCCGACCGCATCCGCGTACCTCTCGCCGAGAGGGAAGTTTCGATGCCCTCTCGGCACCAACCCCGAGGAGGGATCCGCTGGCGCAATGACGGTATGGACCGCTGAGTCCTCCACAGCAGGAGCACTCGAACTAGGGGTCTCATCCGTGACCGCCTTCCCCTTAGCGGTTGCAGAAGGTTTCGCCCGCTTGGCGTGGGGTGGGGGGGGGGGGGGGGGGGGGGGCTGGTGACCGCATTGGGCTTCCGCTTTTGCTCGCTGGACTTCGCGGGAGGCGGATCCTTGCGGAAGGCCGTGACGTGGACTTGGCAAGGGCAAGGGCATCCTCGGGAGCGAGCCCCACGGCTGCATTAGACGGGTGGAGGGGAAGGCTTCGAACCCCTATATCAAGAAAGTCCAGTTAAGAGGGCGGAAGCGAGTGAAAAATGTGCGGGATCTAGGGTTGAAATTGTTCAGCTTACCCTCTTTCGGCAGAATTGGCGGAAGAGAGCCAACGTGCTTCCGCAAGTGCATGACGTCCAGGCCATGCTTCTGGATGAACACATAGAGCTTGGCCTCATAACCTCCCATCATTGGAGGCTTGAAGGTTGACTCATCCTCCTGCACCGGCGCGAGGAGAGTGTTGCCGAAACTCCCGGCCACGAAGACAAACCGCCAAGTCCAGTCATGGACCTTGTTGGCGGTACTGGTGACCTTGATCGGGCTTTGTACAGAGAAGAAGGCCACCCCGCTCTTCGCTCGGAAATTGAAGAGCTTGCGGAAGACTGGGAGGGAGAATTCGACCCCCTCCTCTCGCAAGTAGCAGGCGAATGCTACCAACATCGCGATTGAATTTGGGTTCAGCTGGGCGGGAACTACGCCAAAGTAGCGGAACGCATGGCGCAGTTCAGGCCAGAGGGGGAGCCAGAGTCCCACCTCGAAATGGTCCAAGGGGATGGCAAGAGCGTCAGGCAAAATTTGGTTGATGTGATCGCGGACTCCAGGGCGGCGCGCGGTGAATCTGGGCGGGATATAGTCAGTAACAGTTGCGGCGAAATCTTCATCGGACAGGTCGCAAGTGTTTGCCCGGAAAGCCCGCGATCTAGTCTTCACAGTGCAAAATGGCGGTCTCCGCGGTCTTCTAATTTTGTGATCGCCCAGATCGCCTGCCATCAGCCCAGCCGGATTTTTCTAAGTACCAAACAGTCAAAGCCGCTCGAGATCGCAAGTCCAAGCGGTCTGGGCATCTCCTGTATTTTTTACTATTTGTA
The DNA here is from genome assembly GCA_033032865.1 of Dactylorhiza incarnata. Classification (NCBI taxonomy): domain Eukaryota; kingdom Viridiplantae; phylum Streptophyta; class Magnoliopsida; order Asparagales; family Orchidaceae; genus Dactylorhiza; species Dactylorhiza incarnata. The sequence continues at coordinate 1,300,369 of JAWHQI010000375.1, forward strand.
CCCCATTTCACTGCCCCGGCTCTCCTGTACCCCGGGCGGCCCGTAGTTTTTTAGTTCTGCCCGTTTGGGCAGCCCCCTCGTCTATAAATAGAGGGGTAGGGGTACCTGAAAAAGGACTTTTGGCTCCGAGGCTCCAGCTTACAACCTGTGTAAGCGGTCTCATTTCTTCGTGATCGCCATTTTCGTGATCGTTTCTCTTTGTCCCAGCATCTTCTGTCTTAGTAACATGCACTTCGCAGTTTTCTCCCATCCCCTTTGAGTGTGAATTTTGGAGGTACCATTTTTGGTACCAACAGAACGAACACGCGACCTTCAGATTCGAAGTGTCAGGTGAAATTCAGACTTTCAAGATGGCTGATCGCCGTAGAGGTCGTCCCCTGCGATCTCCCAGCGTTCCCCCTTCCGATCACAACCCGTTAGAAGTGCTTGAGCGCCGCTTCGAGCTTCGAGTTGAGCAGGCTCTCCGCGAGGCCGCCCGAGCTAGGCAGGACGCCGCCGCTGTTCAGCAGGAGATCGCGCGGTTTCAGCAAGAGGCCGCCCGAGACCGGCAAGAAGTCGTCCGGACTCAGCAGGAGTCCGCGAAGCAGATTGAGGCCATGAACCAGGTTCTGGCCGCGATCTCCCAGAAGATCCTTCCCCAAGCCTCTCAGGTCGCCACTCCTGACCGCATGGTAAGCGGTCACCCGAGCGATCACCCCGTCTTCCAGCCCACAGCTCCTCAGCGATCTCAGCATGAGGAGTTCGCCGCCCGTCGTAATTCTTTCCGAGCCGCAGCCCAGGGGCCTCCGGCTCAGACCTTGAATTTTGAAGAAGGGTTTGCTTACCCTCAAGCTCCTCCTGCTCCTTTCCTTCCTCCTTCGGGACCTTCTGAGTTTGGGGAGCCTTCCCCCTTTACTGATGAGATTCGTCGGGATCCGATTCCTCACGGATTCAGAGAGCCCCTCCTCCCTGTGTATACAGGAGAGACCGATCCAATGTGTCATCTTCAAGCCTTCGAGTCTGCTGTTGCCCTCAGGACCATTTCGGATGGAGTGAGGTGCAAGCTGATGGTCACCTCCTTTGATGGGTCGGCCATGGAATGGTTCTATAAGCTGCCTTGTCAATCTATCTCGAGCTTCGCTGCCCTGAGGCAAGAGCTCCTTCTAAGGTTTGCCACCGCGAAGAAAAGGAAGAGTGGTCCCGCGACCCTCTTCAAGATTAAGCAAGGGGACAACGAGACTGCAGCGCATTTCGTTGACCGATTTCAGAAAGAAATCTTGGGAGTCAAAGACATGGATCCTGAGCTTTATATGGTAGCTTTGATCAGTGGCCTGCAGGAGGGCCCTCTGAAGTTCAAAGTCACAACCAAGGAGCCTGGCTCCTAACATGAGCTTATCAGCATTGCCAATCGCTACATAGAAGGGGAGATCAACAACCCCACCCATGTGAGCAATTTGACCAACAGGGCCGCTCAGAAAGGATCTGCGGGATTTTATCCGGCTCCATCTTCCTTGAAGCCTCGACAAGAGCTCCCACCTCTAGCTCCGAGAGGTAAGAACTATCGCAGCAACCGCTTCAATCGAGGTAACCAATCTTTCCCGCCTCAAGGTTCATTTCTTCAAACCCCCGCTACTCCTGCTCCGCAAGTCACCCCAGTCCACCAGATCCAGTACGCCCAACCTCCTCTTCTGCCCATTCCTTCACTCTACAATGAATCTCAAGAGTCTTTTACAGACTTTGGTGTTTCTATGAGTGAAGTGCTCCAAATCCTTAAGAAGCAGCCCTTTTTCAAGGGGCCAGCTCCGCTAAACTCTGATCCAAAGACCAGAAATCCTACTCTCTATTGTGAGTACCACAGAGATAGGGGACATTTGACAGAGGATTGCAGAGCTCTCCGCCTAGTCTTAGAGAAGCTTCTGAAGGAGGGTAAGCTCCGAGATCTCATTCAGAAGAATGATTCTGCCAAAGCCTCAACCTCCAAGGCTAAGGAAGTAGCGGAGGTTCACTGGGCATGCGAAGAAGTGGACGATATTGGCCATCTTGGCAATATCGGCTTTCTCAATGAATTCGTGGATGCTAATGACGAGGGTGCCTTAGGCAACCTCTTCTGCATCCACGGAGGTGCAGGTCCGGAATCTTCAAGGAAGGCAAGTCTGAAGAGGGTTTACCAATCAGAGGTTACTGCCACCTCTTCAGCCCCGGTCCGAGGAACGGTCACTTTCGGTGATGAAGACCTTCCTCAGACCGCGAATCCCTTTGACGACGCGGTCGTCATTAAAGCTGTAATTGAAAATTACACAATGGAGAAGATTCTGATAGATACGGGAAGCTTAGTCAACGTGCTCTTCAAACCTGCCTTCGAGGCGTTGAAGACAGGTAAACCCCTCCTATCAACTGAAGGCCCCCTTTATGATTTTTCAGGAGAGAAGAAAGAAGTAGAAGGGCTCGTCACTCTTTCCGTAATTCTGGGAGGGATAGTGAAGCTGGTCAAATTTATAGTCATTGATGCTCCCAGTAGCTACAACGCCATCTTTGGAAGACCCTTCTTGAATGGATATCAAGCCATTATCTCCACCTATCATCAAGCGGTGAAGTTCGCCTTGAACGGCAAACAACACTGAATCAGGAGCGACCCAAGGAAAGCTAGGGAATGCTACGTAAAGACGGTCAACATGATCGTGTCCTCTCCTCCCCAAGAAGTCATGATGGCTGAATCAATTGAAGCTCCTGAACAAGTCCAAGCTGCAGAAGAAGGTGAGGAGGGTGCAAGAGATGGAGTTCGCTTGGAACCTGCCCAAACAACTCAAGATGTTCGGATCAGCGAGGAAGATGAGAGCAGAAGCCTCTCCATCAACGCTGAATTATCTGAAGCTGACAAGGGTCAGCTCATCTCTTGCCTTCTACAAAATCTAGATATCTTTGCTTGGTCGGCAGATGACATGCCTGGAGTGGACCCGGATGTCGCTTGCCACCATCTTAATGTTGACCCAAACTTCATCCCGATCCAGCAGAAGAAGAGGTCTGTTGCAACTACTCTAGCTCAGCCCATCCGTGAAGAGGTAGAGAAGCTTCTGGAAGCAAAATTCATTCAACCAATCCAATACCCTGAATGGATATCAAACGTTGTAATGGTAAAGAAGTCAGGTGGGAAATGGAGGATGTGTGTCGACTTTACCAAACTCAATAAAGCTTGCCCCAAGGATTGCTACCCCTTGCCTCGGATAGATTCTCTAGTAGATTCTGCGGTAGGTTATTCTTTTATGAGTTTTTTGGATGCTTTTTCAGGTTACCATCAAATCAGAATGCATAAACCAGATATACCTCATACTTCATTTATCACAAGTGACGGTTGTTTCTGCTACCTCGTAATGCCTTTTGGGCTAAAAAATGCTGGAGCAACCTATCAGAAAATGATGGATACAGTTTTCAGGAGTCAAAAAGGAAGAAACCTTGAGGTATATATTGATGACCTCTTGGTAAAAAACAAATTATTCTCTTCTCATCTTAGAGACCTCTCAGAAACTTTTGCAACCCTTCGAACTTTTAATATGAGGTTGAATCCGTTGAAGTGTGTTTTTGGGGCAAGTAAAGGAAAATTTCTGGGTCACCTCCTTACTCCAGAAGGGCTGGAACCCAATCCTGACAAAGTAAAAGCTATTTTGGAGATGCCACCTCCCAAGTCCCCCAAAGAAATTCAGCAACTAGGAGGGAGGATGGCAGGCTTAAGTCGCTTCATCTCCCGATCAGGGGATAAGAGTGCACCCTTCTTTAAGACCCTCCGGGGAGGGAGTAGGTTCGAGTGGACAAAGGAATGTGATGATGCTTTCACTCAGCTTAAAAAGCAATTAACGTCAACTCCTTTGCTCCAAAGCCCGCGAGAGGGAGAAAATCTTTTTCTATATATGGGAGTCGGAGCCGATGCCATAAGCTCCGTTTTGGTTCGAGAGGAGAAAAAGAAGCAATTTCCAGTCTATTACGTGAGTCGAATCCTGAAGAATGCAGAGACTCGCTATCCTATTCTCGAAAAGTTGGCCTTAATACTTATAACTTCAGCAAGAAGATTAAGACCGTATTTTCAAGCTCATTCGATTCTAGTCGTTACTGATCTTCCAATGAAGAGTGTCTTGGAAAAGCCAGAGCATTCAGGCAGGTTGGCAAAGTGGGCAATAGAGCTCAGTGAGTTTGACATATCTTATGTTCCAAGGGTGGCGATCAAAGCTCAAGTTTTAGCAGATTTCATGGTGGATGCCAAAGAAGTTGAGTCGCAAAAGGGGGTCGGAGTGCCCCTTGCCTGGAAAATCTTCGTGGATGGAGCCTCAGGAAAAAATTCTTCCGGAGCAGGAGTTGTCTTAATCAACCCAAATGGAGTAAGGCTGGATCAGGCGCTGAAGTTCTATTTTCAAGTAACAAACAATCAGGCGGAATATGATGTTTTGCTAGCCGGTCTTAAGTTTGCTAGAGAGCTGGGGATTGATGATGTCAAAGTCTTCACAGATTCTTTGGTGATGGCTTCTCAAGTAAATGGAACTTTTGAAACTAGAGATAGTATTTTAAAGCGATATCTAACTCTGGTAAAAATCGAGGTAGGGAAGTTCAAAAGCTTTACCATCGACCATATTCCAAGGGGTGAGAACGTGGAAGCAGATGAGTTGGCAAAGTTTGGACTTCCCTCAGGAGGAACAACTTCGGAATTGTTTCGCCCAGCAATTGAAGAAGGAGAGGTTATGGAGATTGATCAGCATCCGTCTTGGATGGATCCATTTGTTCTATATCTTTCGACTGGAGAATTCCATTCAACAATAAAAGATAGGAAAAGGTTTAAACGGAAAGCGGCTAACTATTATCTTGTTGCAGGAGTGCTTTATAGAAGAACTTTCCTTTCACCATTAGCACGGTGTGTTTCGGAGGAGGAGATTCCAGCGGTCATTCAGGAGGTCCATTCTGGAGAATGTGGAAGTCATTCTGGGGCTAGAACTTTGGAGAAAAGAATTCTGAGGCAAGGCTATTTTTGGCCTCAAATGAGGAAAGATGCGGAAAAATTTGCTAAGAAATGTGTAAAGTGCCAGAAGTTTGCTCCTCTCCAAAATCAGCCGGCTCAACAACTCAAGTCGATAGCAACTCCTTGGCCGTTTGCAGTTTGGGGAATGGATTTGATTGGGCCTTTCCCTATGGCAAGTGGGCAGCGTCGATATATTATAGTCATGATTGACTATTTCAGCAAATGGATAGAGGCAAAAGCATTGGCCAAAATTACTACGCAAGTCGTGAAAAATTTTATTTGGGGGGAGATAGTATGTCGGCACGGAATTCCAATGGCAATCATCACGGATAATGGTTCTCAGTTCAATAATTCAACTCTTGTTAATTTCTGTAAGCAAGTTGGCATTGAGCTACGTTTCGCTTCTGTGCATCATCCTAGAAGCAATGGGCAGGTAGAGGCCGCCAACAAACTTATCATAAATCTCTTAAAGAAGAAGGTAGAAAATGTCAGGGGCAACTGGGCAGAACAACTACCTTCAGTCTTATGGGCCTTAAGAACAACTCCAAGTTCTGCCACTGGAGAGACTCCTTTCAAGCTATCGCATGGTTCCGAAGCTCTTATTCCAGTAGAGTTCGAGGTAAAAAGTCCAGGAGTATTATTAGCACAACAAAATCAGATTGATTGGATGGAAGAGAATGATGAAGAGCTAAAATGTAGCCTTGACTTAATTGAGGAATTGCGAGATACGGCAATCATCAGACAAGAAGAAGTGAAAAGGAAGATGGCAAAGCTATTCAATAAAAATGTAAGAACCAAAGAATTCGTTGCTGGGGATCTAGTCCTGAAGAAAGTAGATACAGCAGCAAGAGCCGGTTCAGTTGGAAAGCTTAACCCAAACTGGGCGGGGCCGTTCGTGGTGAAGAGTGTGCTTAAAAATGGTGCTTACCATCTCCAAACTTATGAAGGAGAAGAATTGCCTCATTCATGGAGCGGAGATAATCGCAAGCTCTTCTTTTCTTAAATGTTCGTATCTGATTCACTCATTCTTTTTTCTCACTTTTTCTTCTCTCAAACATCACGCAGGTATTATCAAAACATTCGCAATGCAAGTGATGGATGACAAGTCTTAAAAATAAGTTGTTTTTTGAAAAGCCAAAAACCTGTCAAGTGAGACATCGATGGATCCTACTATCTTCCCCCTCGACTTGTTAGCTCGACGTGTAATTCTGCCGGGACCACAGATGTCGGGGAGATTTTGAATCTGTGTAGCAGTAGCTCGCCAAGCTCGAGCGGTAGAAGTTTAGGATGCCGGGTCCTTGCAGACATCTGGCACACCTCAGCATATCAAGGAGGTCTAGGTGGCTGGCTCAGCTCTGTCATGCATTGAGAAGGACATTGTTACGATCTTAATGATCTCTCAGGGAAAGCAATGTCGGTGTAGCCTCCGCGGCATGACCACACCTGCCCTACCGATCATTTTGGTCTGTAACTTTCGAATACTCGTTGAAGCGTGGTTAGGTAAAGGAGGTCGGAAACATCTATGACCGTCACCTGAACTTCGAAGTATAATCTATCAGGTAAAGCAATGTCGGTATAGCCTCATCGGCATAACCACACCTGCCCTGCCGATCATTTTGGAATTCTACCTCTCTCCTTTTCCCTCCTCTTTTTCTACAAAGTCTCATTAACTTCTTAATACTGAGGTCGATCGGTCAGAGTTTTCTGAGACCGCATGTTTCCTCTATTCGAAGAGTGATCTACATTATTCATAATTAATGGCTTGATCTTCTCCAGGATCTGGATGAAAGTGATCACCAATATGGATTTTTTGAAGGAAGTTGGAATCGACCTTGGTTTGTTGTGATCGCCAGGCGTGGTCTTTCTAAAAGAGGAGAGGGAAATTTGAATTTCTTGTGATCGCCAGGCATGATATTCTAAAGAGCCTTGGATTTCAAAAATTATTGGAAGAAATCTGAGTTATTTATGATCGCCGGCTTCATCCTCTCTAGGACTTGGGTGGAAGCGATCGTCGTGCAAGACTTTCCAAAGATGGTTGAAATTGCTATTCAGGAATCCTGTTGGTTTGATAGTGATCGATCTGATCATAATGGGATCGCAATCTAGATGTCTTTTATTACTCAAACCTATATAAGAATGCTCTTAATCCTTCATTTCCCATCAAGTGATAATTGGGTTTTATTCAAAGTGGTGGTCTGAGTATATTGTGATCGCCGGATTGATATTCATGAAGATTTATTATCAAGTGAATCTGACCAAGTGACTTAATTTTCTAGTAAGCGATCTAATCGTGATGAGATCGCAGAATTATCTTTCTTATACAGAGTCTTGGATTTTTTGTTAAGTTTTTAAACATCTTCATAGACTGGAGAACGACGAGACCTAAAGCATTGAGATCGAATGATAAGTCTATTATGGTGTGATCGCATACGATAGAAGTCGTGATCGACCTATATGAATAATATAGCAGAAATAAACACAAGAGATTCATTCATGAACAAAATAACTTTCCAATTCATTTTAAAAATTACAATATCAGGCGCGGTCATTGACCGGCGATTACATCATTTTTTCTAAAAAAGAAATCTATTTCTTCTGTTTCATTTTCCGCGGAGATCGCTCCTCTGATGAAGAAGTTGAACTCTCTGAGGACTCACTTTCACTATCAGTCTCCCTCGATCCGAAGTCCGAGGCCGCTGCCGAGCTCGTTTCGTCGCCCAGAAAAACACTTCCACTAGGAGAAGCGTGATCGTCTTGACTCCCAACGACCTCAACAGAATCATCTTCGGTGGTCTCAGCGGTCTTCGATTCCTTAGCTTTTTTCTTCTCCGCCTCCTCGATCATTTCTACGACCTCAGGAAAGAGATCGGCAAAAGTCGTATCCCGGAAATCAGCAGTAAGGCCATCTTTTTCGCGAAGAATAGCAATTGTCTTGTTTGATGCATCTCTGACATGAGTATACAGAGATCTGAGGTAGTCAGGGTTATGAATATCATATGCGGTCTTCTTGAAATCCTATAAAGGAAATGTATCAGATCGAAGCGGTCAAGGTAAGATAACATTTAAAGATCGCATTTTCTTTGAATACTTACATCAAAACGATCCTGCAGACGCTCTGCGTGCTTCAAAGATGCGCAAAGAGCTCGCCCCATATGATGATTCAAAACCGTTCTTCGGGCGGTCACCTGAGCACATACATCAGGGAGATCGTCGATCCTAATCCTCAACGCTTCACTAGCATTCTTTTTCCCATAAAGGGCAGAAGTGACCGCAAAAGCCTGGTTCGAAAACCTCCCTCTCCAGAAAGGAAGGTCGGAGGACACCTTCAGAGACTTTCCGGTCTCACCCCATTTCAGTAGAGGTTTTCCTTTGGTATCTTTTACTTTCTTTCCAAAACCCAATAGGGGAAATGGCCCCTCCTCCAGATCGCCCTCCTTTGCGATCTCCTTCACTTTTCTCTGGCGATCTTGCTTCAGTCGCTTTTCGCGCTGGGTAAGGACTTCACCACTCGGCGTCACTGGGTCGATTTGAGGGATCGCGAACCCGGCTGCAAAAGGAGAATAGTTTAAAAGGGAAAATTATAAATTCTATTAGAAAGACCGCAGGAGATCGTAAAAAATTGTGGCTTACTTTCTTCCGGCAAGACCACAGCAACCTCGGGCCAGATCGCCAGGTAGTGATTCAGATCGAATCGTTTCCCTGCCAGCCATTCCAAGACTGCAAGCTCTTCGTCTGAAATAAGTTTTTTCTTTCTAAATATCTTCTCTGCTCGCGGAGAAGGACGACTGGCAAGACCTCCGAGATCGCCTTCAAAGATCAGATATCTCTCAGTCCAGAGAGGGATCTTGTTCGGAAGATTTAGAACTTTTATTCCGTTGCAGCTAAGATACAGTAATCCTTTGAATTCTTCTTTATTCGGACCCTCCTTTAATACCTTGACAGAAAAAGTTCATCGAAAGATCGACATTGTGAATTTTAACTTTACCGATCTCAAATAATTAATAAAGACGCTCATCAGACCGATTGCGTTCGGTGGAATCTGGGCTAGAACGAGACCGTAATAGTCCATCACTTCCAACATTTCCCAAGGGATGGGAATTTGAAGACCATAGGTGAAGTGATCGATCGGGATGACGTATCTATTTTCATCCCCAGAGTTCAAGCCTTCATCTTCGAAAGGAACTCTGATCGCGATCTCGTCATCGATCTCATATTTTTCAATAAAGGAAGAGTATTCCTTCTCCGAAATTTGTCCATATTTGTGATCAGAGTCCAAGAAGACCTCAGCAGCTTTGGAACACGCGGACACCATTTTTCGAGATCGCTGGAGTCAACAAACTGAAGAAAACTCAAGAAAGATAAAATAATGATCCAGAAAAGCAACTATTTATAGAAAAAGAAAGATGATTAGGTAATAATTACACTTCTCAAGATCGCCCTGCAAACAATTCAGATCGTCAAAAGCTATATGAATTCAAAAATGGCAAGATAAAAAAACGCATAAAGATCGCAGTACACAATTCACAATACGAACACAATTCAATAAGATCGCATTCATAAAAGTCAGAGATCGCAAAATGTATATCACAACATTAAAGTCAACACCATGAAACAGGATCAAATATATCTTACAGACCCAGGGATTAAATGTGTTTTCAAAAAGATCGCTAAATATAAAAAGGAAAAACTGCGATCTCATTTTCTCTGATCTCTTCTTCTTCCAATAAATGCCGCCACGTCTTGCATTTCGTTGACCGCAGTCCATGCAGATGCTAAACTGTGATTGGCCGTCATGGCTGCCCTATGGATTTTAGACATCTCGCGATCCACTTGCTCCATAGGGATTACCACAATATCCGACGATCTGTTATCAGGTTGACCGCTGGAAGGACCTGCTTTCATTGACATATGAGGGCCACCCCGAAGGGCAGCGATCTCAGCAGAAAGTGCAGCAGCCTTCCCTCGATAATATTCAGCATCTTTTTCGGCCTTTCAGAGTTTTTCTTCATATCCTCCCCGAATCTGCTTTTCCTTGGCTTCAAAATTTGCGGTCTGGATTCGGAGGCGGTCTTCAAGCGCGCGTTCGCGATCTCGCATAGCCCTTACATCTTCAAGCATCGGGCTGAGGAGATCAGCGAACTCTGGAGGAATTGAGACCCTCCTTGGTATTTCGCCTTCTTCAGAAACAGAATTCGCGTTCACATCTGCGATCAGGAGAAAAACAGTCAAAATTCAGAATTTGTTTTTCAGAAGAAAAAGAAAGATTTCATGTGAAGTACTTGACAAAGTGGCGAGACCGCAGTCAAGTAAAGTCTTTTCAACATCTTTTGAGACCGCGGTATCAGTGGTCAACAAAAGACGGTCAGATCCCCTTAAGCATTCTAAGTTGATTTTTTCTAATTGTCTTTTTCGTGACCGCTCGCCTTCTTTCCTTCTTCTTTTTAACTCAGCATTACTAACAAGGATATCTTCAGTTTCAATAATGACAATCTCAGGTCGCTTTCTAGGAGATGAAGGGCGGAAAGCAAGTTTGAGAAGTGAATCAATCGGTCTCGCGACCATCTTCGCCTTACCAGTCTTAATAAAGTCTAACGCAGCTGCGCGGTCTGCCGCTTCCACATCCAGCTTTTTGCCCATATCTAACAAGATATCGCCGCGATCACTAGATGCAGCGGTCTCATTTTTCTCCTTCCCTTTCTCGGTCGAGACCGCCTCCCCAGCAATTCTCTTTTTCTCTTTTTTCCTCTTCTTCTTCTTCTCCTTATCCTTCTCCATCTCAGCAGCTAGAACTCGCCCCTTTTCTTTCTTTTCTTTCTCCGCGGCCATGGAAGTCACTTCTTTTTCTTTCCTCTCCCTCTCTTCTTTGGCGATCTCCTCCTGTTTTCTTTTCTCTTCTTCTCTCTTCTTTACACTTTCGGTGACCGTCGCAAGCCTGGCAATCTCATCTTCTTTTTCTTTTCTTTCTTCTTCCTTTCTTATCCTCTCATCTTCTTCCTTCTTCTTCTCCTCCTCTCCTTTCTTCTTCCTTTCTTCTTTCTTCTTCAACAACTTCTTCCTCGGCGATCACTCGAAGTCGTTCAACTTCAAAAGGATCCATTAACTGTAATAATCAAGGAAAAATTAATGGAAAAGTCAATCTTAAAATAAGTACAAAATTCGACCACTTACGCTCGAAACATTCTCAACAGGGTTATCTTCTGAAAGATAGGTCTGAAGATCGATGTCCCTGGCGGTCACAATTTGTCCAGTTTTCATCCTCTTAGCAATCTGATCAGGAGAGCTCGCTTCTTTTCTTTTTAAGTCTCCAACTTTTTCTTTATCAGCGATCTGGCTTCTAAGATTCTCGGCTAAATCCTTCACCTGATGCATAGCAGCCTTGATCGATTCTACAGAAGCGGTCTCTCCAGAACAATCAGCAGGTTGATTGACCACTTCCGGGATCGTCTTAACAGCAGCTCCTGCGACCGTTAAATCAACGATAGCCTTTGAAGCATGATCATCCTTTTTCTTTAAACTCTTGATCGATTTTTCCTTGCCGGAACTGACGGACTTCTTCGAAATAACTTTCTTTGTTTTGGACGCAGATCCTGGTGATTTTCGCTATTGCGCTGACATTTTCATCAAGTCTAAAGCATCCATTTCAGGTAAAAACTTTCTTCACGATCTCAATAAGCAGTGACCGCTCAAGGATCGGAATCTCTCAATATCTTGGAATCTGAAGATCTGAGGTGGTATTTATAGCCCAAGCCGCATTTATGACAGTCGCGGTCTCCGCGGTCAAAGCTTACATTTTCGAAGTTCTAGCGTAACTTAAAAATGTGCGGGGATTATGTTTGCCCGGAAAGCCCGCGATCTAGTCTTCACAGTGCAAAATGGCGGTCTCCGCGGTCTTCTAATTTTGTGATCGCCCAGATCGCCTGCCATCAGCCCAGCCGGATTTTTCTAAGTACCAAACAGTCAAAGCCGCTCGAGATCGCAAGTCCAAGCGGTCTGGGCATCTCCTGTATTTTTTACTATTTGTACCCCATTTCACTGCCCCGGCTCTCCTGTACCCCGGGCAGCCCGTAGTTTTTTAGTTCTGCCAGTTTGGGCAGCCCCCTCGTCTATAAATAGAGGGGTAGGGGTACCTGAAAAAGGACTTTTGGCTCCGAGGCTCCAGCTTACAACCTGTGTAAGCGGTCTCATTTCTTCGTGATCGCCATTTTCGTGATCGTTTCTCTTTGTCCCAGCATCTTCTGTCTTAGTAACCTGCACTTCGCAGTTTTCTCCCATCCCCTTTGAGTGTGAATTTTGGAGGTACCATTTTTGGTACCAACAGCAAGTGTCAAAGTTATAATCGAGGAACGACTTGGCGCACTTGCTCCTGCCATCGGATTCGGGAGCCATCTCGCGCGAAAGAAAAGTGGCATGAAGATTAGAGAGAGGTGCGAGTGTCGGCGCGAGAACCAGGGAAGAAAGCGTAATTAAAGCGGTAGGCGGGCTGACTGTTTATAGAAAAAATGGAAAATAAAGTGAATTCTCTACGGGCGGGGTGCGGATAGCTACCGCTCTATCTTGGCATCTCGGAGTTCGAGCCAGCCCACCAATACCCTAGTCGCCGGCGGATGGCTGAAGCGATGCGCAAGACTCCTCAGGCGAGTGCAAATTAAAAATTATAGCACGAATGAAAGCACTCGCAAGGAAGCATTCGCAAAAGCAATGAAAGACAGAATAAATAACATACAGACTAGAAATTGTTCGCGGGTCGCAGCAGGTCTCGTCATGGTTCAATGCGAAAAATAAAGAGAAATAACAAGGGTGTGGGAGGATATAGGGAGCGAGATCCGGTAGACTTAGTACTGTACCCACTGCCATCGACCCCGACCTCGCCTCCCCATCCTCGGAGGCACCCGCGGGTAGTCGAACGCATTAACTGTCGTCAGCTCTTGGTTGACCAAGCGCATTTGGTCCCTAGCCCGCGCAATGTGCCTCCCAAGTGAGGTCTCCTCGCACCCTCCCCCTAGCGCTCCATTTCCCGGATGAGATGTGTGTAGTCTTGTTCGAGGGCACTTATTCGATGCTCAAAGGCCGCCCGGTGCTCCTCCGTCTAATTGGACAGATCTCGCTACATCCAGATCAGCTGCTGAAAAGCTCCGTCATCCGCTCCTTCATGGTCCTGGCATCATCATGGTCGCCGAGAAAGTTTGAGAGGTCACCAGGAGAGGGAGGCGGCGAGATCATCCCCTCCTCCTCATCCTGAGGGTCCACCGACGGGACCAGGCGGAATCATGCGAGAGCGAAAGTTAGCCTTTTCCAGTCGTACAGGTTGAGTCTGAGGTAAGAAAGGCAACTAACCAGGTACATAAGGTTCGACGGTGGACTGGTGAGAGTTTCCGGCCTGCCCTACAAATGGTTGACTGGGGGCGGGGGGGGAGCGATTTCCACTTCCCAGGGCGATGAACCTGGTCGGCGGCACCAGAGGTAGTTGCCAAGTCCATGGCGGGAGAGTTGTTCTCGGAGCCTTTGTCCGCTGAACGTTCCCGCTCCGGAGCTGGGAAGTTGATGATGGTCTCGGGGGTAGGAGAGTTCCGCGGAATAGGGGGTAACCCCGTGGTCCCAAAGGTGAGAGCTGTTAAGACCCGAGTCAAAAAAAGGACGAATGGTAAAAGTTAGGCGAGAAGACATTAAAGTACTTACCAGGAGCGGGCCGGCTTCCGCCAGGAGTTGTTGTGGGGGCGGGTTCCTGGGATGGAGGAACGCCTTCGAGAACAGGTGGGGGAATGGTGGCATCTACCTGGTTGATCCCGGGGCCACCTTCCATCACCTGCAGGTTCTGCGAGTGGTTGCAATTGTCAAGGCATAGCGCCACCGTGGTTAGCTTCAAACGCGAGATAGATTATATTACCTCGGCAGTGTTGTCGGGAGGGATGCTGGAGAGGGGGGAGTCTCTGACGCAGACTCCCTCGCTGACAGGTCTCGCCGAACCACCCTAGCTTTCTTCAGCTGGTAGGGCTTGGAAGGGTCTCTCGTTGACGAGAGCCAGGGGCGTATCAGGTGGACTTGGAAGGATCCTCCCCGTGCGCGGCAGCAAGGCGATCCATCAACCCTTGCGAGAGCGGTCTTGGCGTCGGCCTCATGAACGTCATTGGAGAAGCGAGAGCTTTGAGGAGAAAGATGCGAACAGTGATTAGAGGACATGTATTTTAAAGGCAGCAAACCGAGAAGTATTTATAGCAAAGTGGAGGGTCCCACAAAAGATTCCCTCCAGATCAGCATGAGCTCAACAAACACAGGGTTGGACTTTCTTTCCGAGTGAGTACCTCACTCGCAAAGAGCGGGGATTGTGTACAACCCCGTATTTGTTGAGTAGGGCCTCAGGCTTAGGATAGGCAAAAAGGCAAGCAAGGAGGGCTTTCGCCCAGGTCAGAAGGAGTTCCGAGAGAGTGCGGCCTCTCTCGCATAGCACTCGCGCGAATGAGGCGCTTTCAAGGGCCATTCGCCCCGCGGGTGCCGGGAAGTTAGGCACGCGGGAGGTCGGGCGAGAGGTGCCTTCATGGACCACTCGCCCAGGGGGATTTGGGGTTAAAATTACCTATATACCCTTCGTGGGCTGCCAAAAGCCCTTCAAAACAACGGAGTTAGGCTGTTAGCAGACCAATTTGGGGTGCGGATAGTAAAAACAAAAGGTGGATTTATGCTATTTGCAGTCCAGGCTACAGAATCTATAAATATACCCTTAATGACACCTTGGAGGAGATCCGATCTTTTAGACTCTCTCCTCCTAGGCAAGTTTTGGTTGGCCGCTAGTGCCCTCCAAGGTGCCCGACTGAGCATTGGTTTGGGAGGGGAAGCTCTCTAAGATCTTCTGGGTGTGTGGCGGGACCTCCTCGCTACAGCCTTAGGTTTGTTCCTAGTTCTTCGTCCACAGTCAAGAGCGTAAGTGAGGGATATGTAGGCGCGGGCTACACCCCCAGTGGGTCCGAACTCAAGAGACCGGTTGTCGGTTTCAACACTTGTGGAACTCAATCACATAGCCCAAGTCACATAGTTGGCTTATGCTTATAAGGTTGTGTTGCAACCCCTCTACATAAGCTACTTTTATGAGGGAGACTATGTCATTAGAGATCATACCATAACTTTTTGTAACCCTTCTATCTGAATCTCCAAAGATGACTTTAGGTCCATTTTTCACTGGGACATACTCCTTTAGAAGGCTTCTTATTTCAGTCATATGCATGGAACATCCACTGTCCAAATACCATATTGGCATGTGATTGGACTTTGGACATACCTGCAAGAAAGAACTAATTTACCTTAGGAACCCAACCAACCTTGGGTCTTTGGTTCTTGTTAGCTGTTGCAATAGAATTTCGATTGAAAAATGCCATAAGTGAACTGGTTCACTTAGCTTGTGGCATAGTAGGATTATACCAACAGTCTAAAGCAAAGTGACCTACCTTTCCACAACACCAGCACTCATACCTATTATATCTTCTTTTCTGAACAACTTTGGGTGCTTGATGTGAAAGCTCATATTCAGGAAGGAAGACATTGACATTTTTTGCATTCCTTTAAAGGATCTTGTGGTTGTGTGCATGATGTGGAATGGTCTGCACAGCCACATGATTCTTCTTAGGGGCAGGCATTTGCAGAGTGGCCTTTCCCTTGCCTTTAGCTACTGGTGTTGGTGTTGTTGGACCAAATATAAATAACCCATGATGCTTCATTTGTATTTCTTCATGTGGAGCCTTAAGTACACTAGACCCAAGGTCTTTCCTTCCTTTCCAGTGAGGAGCATTGTTGGCCCCACTGGAAGAATATCCATTTTTTAAGTGACCATGCATGATGTCATGGTCATAGTTGTTGGATGCAAGGACCACTTTTTTGAAGATGGTCTATTGTACTTTCTCTTTTCCACCATTTCATTTCTTTGCCTCAGCCTCCTTGTTATAGCCTAGGTCACTCTTATAATGTGCAGAAAAGCTATCAATGATAGGCAATATAGTCCGTGGCTTGAAAAATTTAGCCACTAGCATCCTCTCATTGAGGAGATTCTTTTTAAGATCCACAATGATCTTGTTCTTATTGCTTAAGGTCTCAACCTGGATTATTAACTGACCTCTCAACTTGCTAATCTCTTTGCTCACGTGAGTTAGCCTTTCAGCTGTCTCATCATAGAAAAATTTAGTAAGTTTCACGGTTTTAATTTCCTTAGCTTGCTTCTTAGCAAGCTTCTTGCTATTCTTGAGTGCTTCTAAGAGAGCACCATATTAGTTGACTATATCATTGAAGTTGTTTTCAGATTCAGATTCGCCCTCTTCAATATGTGATGAGGATGCACCAGAATCTGCACCAGTCTCATACTTAGAATCAGATAATGAGGGGGGGTCTTGGTGATTACCTCATTAGGATGAGCTTCATCCTGATCTTCCTCATCTGACATGGTCATTAGACCACAACATTCTTCATCTTCACTATCACTATCTGACAAAGACAGGGGAGCCCTGATGACCGCTTTGGCAGTTGGGTAGATGTCTTCTTCAGCAACAGCAACCAGCCCAATGAGGGCCTCTTCATCTTCTGAATCTGAAGAGTTAGAGTCACTAACACTCCAACTCTTCTTCTTCATTGCCAGGAGACTCTTCTCAGATCTCTTGGTCTTGTGGTGCTTTTTCTCTTCAGCTTCCCTTCTCTTTTTTTCTTTTGACTGGACGATCAACAATGACATGTCCAGACTTATTGCAACAGTAGCAAACAATATTATTATTAAAGTGTTTGTTCTATTTGGAGTCATACCTTCCCCTTTGGAGTCTCTTCTTTGTCTGTCAGTGTAGCTGCGTGGCTTCCTTGAGTTGGAGGCAGAGGAAGACTTGATCTTCTATTGTCTCCATCTGCTCAGCATCTTCTTAAACTGCTTGGAGAACATGGTGAGTTCTCCATCAGTTAGCTCATTTTCAGAGGATGAGAGCTCTGAGCTATCTGTATCAGCCTTGTTGGATCGGTCGGCGCCCTTAGAGGGGGGGGGGGTGAATAAGGGTTTTCAAAAATTTTAGATTTTATTTAGAAAAACTTTGGAATATTGCAATATTAAAACAAGAAGTCAAGTAAAAAAAAAGAGAGACAAGCTTTATTGATATTAAATAAGTTACAAAACTTTGATCTCAATGACGCTAGAGATCGGAGGCGAATAATAAAAAAGGCTCTTTTTGTTTTCTATACTGACTCGTATCCCCACGAACCGGTTGGCTTTAGCCGATCTCTCCCCAGATACGGCCTCAAGCCGCTCTAGCCAATCTATCCCCAGAAAGGCCTCGAGCACCCCCTAGAACTACTCCCTAGACCTAGTCGCCAACACGAGGCGAATTTCAGCCCTAAGTCTACCCCAGACCTAGTCGCCAACACGAGGTGTTTTCACTACCGTTTACAATGAAGAAAGAGAAATAAAATAATAAAACTTCCCTTAAGATGAACTTCTGATGTCGGAGACGAAGATCCGCTGTAGAATCAGCGTTTGTAGAAGCGGACTTCGTTTGGATCCGGCGTGACGTAATCCTCCTTCAGAAATTTGTAGAGTTTCGCTAGGGCTTCAAGTTTCGGCCAAGATGGCCTCTGGAGTTGTAGCATTGCCTCTCTCTCCCTGATGTCTGTGTCAAACGAGAGGTGAGGGGTCCTTTATATAGCCCAAGCGCTACTGCCGGCGCTAGCGCTACCGCCGGCGCTAGCCCGGATTAGGCAACGTTTTGCGCGGCAGAATCTCCCATCCACGGCAACCTCTTGCTCTATGCCTTATGTGCGCCATGCTACCGCCAGGCGCTAGCTTCCTTCTATTATAGCTACCGGAATCGCGCTAATCATCGTTAGCGCCAGGCGCTATCGCTACCGCCGACGCTAGTGGTCGTTTTGGAATTTTTGCCTCAATTTTGGGGGCAGTCTTCATGAGTACTCCTTGAGTCATGTGGACCTGGATAACCTGCACACTTGAACACACAAGATCAAATACACATAGGATTTGTTATTCTCAAACCTAGGAGATGCGGAAGACCATGTTCCAACAAACTCCCCCTTTTGATAATAACAAATCCATTAATGATAAATCAGAGCATTAATAGATAAGCCTGGTGAAATCCTATTTGTGTGTGTGTGTGAGTGATGACTTAGGATAATTGTAGATGTTTAGCATTTTAGAATTGCTCCCCCTAAATACGTGCTCCCCCTATGTGAATGCTCCCCTTAATATGTAAGCTATCAATTTAGTTAATCATGTGAGTTTTTATTTTGATAGCGGATTTTATTTATCATGTTAGATCTCCCCCTTTTGTTATTAGCAAAAGTGGGTTAGGAGGCACCACATACAAGAGCGATAATTAGATAAAGGCATGATCGAGCTTCTTAATGAGAAGGAAATGATAAGGAGTGTTAGAACTACTTGTTAGAATAATTTTTGTATAAATATATCAGAGTTTTTAGTTTTAATAAAAAATAATGATTTCCCCTTTATATAAGAGTTTTAAGCATATATAAAAAATAATGATTTCCAAGTAACCAATCTACCCAGACAATATATCTACACCCTAGCCCCGTACTAAGTGACGGATGGGCATGAGGAGCTGCAAACAAGCCGTAGGTTGGGGTGTTAGTCCCATATGTAAACACTCGACAAAAACTCAACCTAGCACTCTTTCCCCCCAGTGCCTCGCAAGGCCCCACTGGAACCCTCCCCGGTTAAGGACAAGACATGACTAGAGATAAGGTTATCTAATGTCTACAACCCTACGCCCCCGCTATGGTGAGATATGAAGGCACGAATAATAATTATTGGAAACATTAAGCATTTAAATCTAATGGGAAATTTCATAGCATTTGGATTTTTATTTGAAAATAAAACACACATAGCTATATTGAAATTCATGAATGAATCAGAGTTTGAGTATTGCGGAAGATTTCAAAAAAAAACATAATAATACTAAATAAGAGTTCAAGCTCAAAAAGAAGATGTTTTGGAATTTAAAAAAAAAAGAGCTAACTTTATAAAGATAAGAGTTAAAGCATTTTGGAATAAAGAAACAACATCCTTATAGCAATTAGAGAAGAAAATATTGATTTGAAATTCAATAAAAAGAGGATGTTTTTATAGGCGATATTTTACTTGTTGGAGGAGTGTTTAGCATGAAAGTTTTCATAGAAATAAATCAGAGTTTTTAGCATAAGAAATGATATGCGTGTTGGAACAACCAATATAAATTCCACCAAGCAAGTCTACCATTTGTTTTTTAGAAAAATTGAGATTTTAGACTTGATATAAGCATGAAAGCGCAAGGTAAAAATTATATGGTGATGATGCGGAAGACTTGTAGAAATACATGAAACATCTTATTGTAATCAAGGATAATCCATAAAAAGATATATAAGTTTAATTTCAAAAAGAAGATGTTTATGTAAATCATGTTTCAGTGAAAATCTTTTATGGTTGACAAAAAATAATAAATAACCAAGCATGAAATAATATTATCATAAAGAGATTACTACAATGTAATTTCAATTCATAATTTCAAATCATATCAAACATTGTAGAAAGCATGCTAGGTTATCTAGTGCATTTTATAAATAAAGAGTAGCATAGAATTAGCGTTAGGATCCAATACTCATGAGAAGAAGTGTTATGGAAGATAATGATGTGCACATAAGTGTATTTTTGAGTAGAGTATACGAGTGTTTTAATCAAAAATACAAGAGATGTGTAAAGTAGAAGCACAACAAAACACAAATAATTTTACTTCCACACACTTTAATGCACAAAAAATGTACAACTTCCAAGGTGCTTTGCACACACAATGCTCATTAAGACTTATCAGGGTGCAAAGTAGTGCTTGGGGGATCACATTTTTTTTTTTACAGTTTGAGACTAGTGATCCGGTGTACTTAAGAGTAAGTGGTTTTTCTTATTTTGAAGGAAAGATATGGTTTGCACAAGACACTTTACTATTCTATCCAAGGTGCTCAACCTCACAATGCTTATTAAGACTTATCAGGAGGTTCAAGTAGTGCTTGGTGGAGTTATATTTGTTATTTATTTTATGATTTTTGTTTAGTACAAAGTTCTCCGAATACACTTGTTTTGCAAACCAATGGATTTATGGAAAACATAACCACTTTTCTTAACATTTACAAGTGCAAATAAATGAGTGTAGGTAAGATACTTGTGCAATTTTAGTTCATTGTACTAATACATAAACATACACAAGCATTCTTAAATTAAACCATATGTAGACAATGCCAAAAAGTGAGTGAATATCTATCATTATCAAACATAAAACATTTCTCATACTTAGAGGCATGCTAAGCTTGATCCTACACAACCTTTAACATATAATTGATGCGCATATTAATAGATATATCTAAGCATGATGAAAACAATGTTCAAAGTAGTTTGAGGTGATAAATCGCAACATTATAGAAGTTCTAAATAATATATTAAATCATGCTTGATTTTTACAATAAAGTCCATACAGTATTTTTTGATATTTTTGAAAAATAATCTTTATTTAAAGTTTGAACTTATAAAATTGATCTTGGACTTCCCGAGGACTACCTTGTGAGAGGTTCGCCCGGTACTAGGTGATATGATGGGATGATAGCCCAAATCACCCATTCGCAAGATACAAGTAAAAAGTTAAGTTCAAAAATAACAATTTTTTGATAATTTTTTATTTTATATTTTTGTATTTGATTTTTAAGAAAAAATAGACTTTAAGCAAATGACAAAAAAACAGAAAGCAAAACATATTTTTTGTAATTTGGATTTTCTATTTTTGTATTTGATTTTTCAAAAATATAATAAAAGCAAAAATGCAGAAATGAATAGTACCCTTAGATTAATATATTTTTAGGGATTTTTCAAAATTTTAAGATTACAGAAAAACGAACCTCGACGCTAGCGTCGGCGCTAGCGCTAGAGCGGGAAATAGTAAGTGATTTTTTAGGGTTTTGAAAATTTTGATGCTTGAACTTGATTAGGTGTCCCATTAGTAGTTTCATACTGAATTTGCAGAATTTTTGGAAATGTTTTTGATGGTTAAAAATGAAGAAAATTGCATTTGTAAGCATGTTTTAACTTGAAAGATCTAGGACACCTATCTCAAGTCGTAACAAACAAGATCTTGCATGAGCTATAAGATAGATTATCATAATGTATGTGAATTCAAATTTTTCTAGACTTTTATCAATCTAATGTAGTTTGAAGAATGATAGGAAATGTAAGCACGAGAAGACATGAAGGAACAAATATGCATAATTTTAGTGATTTAGAAAATAATGTTCATGCAAAAGAGTATCATGCACATTCATAAGCATTTTAGTCCAATGGAAACAATTTAAAGTCACATAGTTATTTTATCGTTCAATTTTATTTTATTTTACTTCATAATTAATTCATTATGGTAATATGAGATAACTAGCATGAATAATATCTATTAGTTGATAATGCCAGAATAATGAGTTTGATTGCAATTGTTATACCACAAGATTAATTGAGATAATGTTGCATGTATTCAAGAACGTGATTTAATATTTTTACATGGAATGAATTTATGATTTCATTTGATTTATTAATATAAAGTTGATTCTATGGTTTATAATCAAATGAGATACATGCAAGTCATACTTCATTAATTCATTCATGTACTTATTATGATCACCAATCAAATGTTAGAACTAAGTGGATCTTTTGTAATGTTTGAATTTAAAGATCTTTTGATATTACATAATTATGATGGTGAAGCATGTAGCACAAGTCATATTCAACATTTTTCAGAATATTTTAAAGAAAGATTGTGAGGTGAATAGTGAATATGAAAGAAGTGAGAAGCTATTTTTGGTTAGTTTGAAGAGTTATTGTAAATTTTCTCAAATATAAGGGCTATCATATTCATCACACAAGATAGATAATAATCAACACATTGTGCATTTTAATTTTTTGTTTGCCTAAGCCCTTTATTATTTAAATCCATTTAAAATAATTTCATTAGTCTTGATAATAGTTTCAATATTTAATTAATAATGATAGTTCAAGACATTTAAGGGTAATGGATTTAAAAGGTAAAAATAAAACGGATAAGTAGATCACTAAACAAAATGATATGACTTTTCAAGATAAATAGAGTGATCATAGCATGATAGTTTAAGAAGAAACAAAAGAGAATAAACAAAAAGAAATTTAAGCAAATCATGAAGTAGAATAATGATATTTCATTTTTATTAGGAATCTACTTCATGCAAATGATGGGATACTAATGAATAAAATATTTAGGTATCCAAAGAGGACCGGGAGTGACGGTTCCTTTGGGTACCCAAATACATCGTGTTTTCTTTTGGGGAGATATGTTTGAATGGGCCATTTCGTTTGACATTAATGCGTCATTCTTAAGTATGGGTTTCCATTCGTACCATGAAAAAAATGTAATTTTTGTTTTTCAAATTTCCATAATCATTACTCTTGAATTTATTATATAATGGAAATTTGTTTTCATTTAAGTTGGGAAAAGATTGTGATGAATGGATCATTGCATTTAAGGTTTCATTTTCGCTTTTTGGTCTCCATTCAAAACTTGGTTTATAATTTCCAAAAGCTTTTTGTTTCTTATTCCCAATATTAGGTTTAAGTATGATATTCATATTTGTATTCAACTTGCTTTTGGAAATTGTTTGATTTTGTGAATTTGTATTTACAATTTTCATAAGCAAGTTGATTTTTGATTTTAATTCATCATTTTTTTAGTTTAAAATTATGTCTTGCTTTATTATATGCGATTGTGCTATTTTTAAGAGTGGATACAATAGACTCAATATGATTTTGATATTTATTTCTATATTCATCAAATGTTTCATCCATCTCTTGAATTTCAATTTTATATTCTTCACACTTAGCACAATCATTTATCAAAGATGAATTTTCTAAGCATAATTTTTCATTTTGTTCTTTTATAAAAATAATTTCTTTTTCAAGTTCCTTAAATTTTTCTTTAATATCATTACAATTAAGACAAAGTTTTGTATTTTCAATTATAGAGACATTAGATAAATCAGATTTTGATACTTCTTTAACTTTTGCTTTTAAATTTTTATTTTCTAAGCACAATTTGCAATTTGCCCTTTTTAATTTCTTAATTTTGCGCTTTGTGATTTGTAGCAATTGTAAAGTAGAAATAGAATTGCAAACAATATGATGATTTGATTTCCTTACAGTGCTTTCGGGAGAGGCATGACTTGACCATATCGTTTCATTGACATTCTTTTGGCACTCCTCTTCCGAAGATAGTATTTCTTCTTCTCTTTCACTTGGTGTGCACTTCATGGATCCGTCATGAGAGGGACATTCTTGAAGACTTGTGCAAGCTTGCATATTCTCCGGTTCTTGCGATTGTTCTATACCTGTAGACGGAGAATCATACATTTCTTCAAGAAAATGCCATACTTTATATGCACTTGAAAAGCAATATATTAATTTGAAAATTTCATTAGATAGACCGCAAAATAAATAATGTTTAGCTTTTGCATTTAATTGAAGTTCTTTTTTATTTGATTCGTTTGCAGGTCTTGCTATTGCTAAATTCCAAACTTCGATGTCTACAGTTTTAATAAAATTTTCAATTAAGATTTTCCATCCTTTATAATTTGTTCCTTCAAACAAGGGTGGTTTATGTGATATTTCATCTTCACAGAAATTTGCCCCACTAATTGAAGCGAGATCATGAGACGCCATTATTCTCGGTTGTTAAGCTGATTGGAATAAAACCCCTTTGATACCACTTGTTGGATCGATCGGCGCCCTTAGAGGGGGGGTGAATAAGGGTTTTCAAAAACTTTAGATTTTATTTAGAAAAACTTTGGAATATTGCAATATTAAAACAAGAAGTCAAGTAAAACAAAAAGAGAGACAAGTTTTTTTGATATTAAATAGTTTTTACAAAACTTTGATCTCAATGTCGCTAGAGATCGGAGGCGAATAATAAAAAAGGCTCTTTTTGTTTTCTATACCGACTCGTATCCCCACGAACCAGTTGGCTTTAGCCGATCACTCCCCAGATACGGCCTCAAGCCGCTCTAGCCAATCTATCCCCAGAAAGGCCTCGAGCACCCCTAGATCTACTCCCTAGACCTAGTCACCAACACGAGGCAAATTTCAGCCCTAAGTCTACCCCAGACCTAGTCGCCAACACGAGGCGATTTCACTACCGTTTACAATGAAGAAAGAGAAATAAAATAATAAAACTTCCCTTAAGATGAACTTCTGATGTCGGAGACGAAGATCCGTTGTAGAATCAGCGTTTGTAGAAGCGAACTTCGTTTGGATCCGGCGTGACGTAATCCTCCTTCAGAAATTTGCAGAGCTTCGCTAGGGCTTCAAGTTTCGGCCAAGATGGCCTCTGGAGTTGTAGCACTACCTCTCTCTCCCTGATGTCTGTGTCAAACGAGAGTTGAGGGGTCCTTTATATAGCCCAAGCGCTACCGCCGGCGCTAGCCCGGATTAGGCAACGTTTTGCGCGGCAGAATCTCCCATCCACGGCAACCTCTTGCTCTATGCCTTATGTGCGCCATGCTACCGCCGGCGCTATCCGCTACCGCCAGGCGCTAGATTCCTTCTATAACAGCTACCGGAATCACGCTAATCATCGTTAGCGCCAGGCGCTATCGCTACCGCCGGCGCTAGTGGTCGTTTTGGAATTTTTGCCTCAATTTTGGGGGCAGTCTTCATGAGTACTCCTTGAGTCATGTGGACCTGGATAACCTGCACACTTGAACACACAAGATCAAATACACATAGGATTTGTTATTCTCAAACCTAGGAGATGCGGAAGACCATGTTCCAACAAGCCTTTCACCTTGGAGGGGATGGGTCTTTTCTCTGCATCTTCTAGAGCTTTCAGCCATGAAAGCTACAAACTTGTCTTTGTTGCCCTCCCCCTCAGCTTTTTTAGAGTTCAATTGCAGCTCATGGGAGAGCTGTTGGGAAAAACCCTTGTGATTTATCTAACAAATTACTTAAGTGATTTCATCAGTTAGGTTGTATTACCCACATTGTATAGAAGGGTAAATTGTTCATTAGATGTCTTAGGATGTCGCACTCACCTTAGAGTGTTAAGACCAGGTCAAGATAAGCACAAGTTCAGTTGAGTTAAAACTTGCGTCGAATAGAAGTCGACGCAACTTCGACTAGATGCCGACGTAACTCTGACTGAAAGTCGAAGGAACACAATTAGCCTGTCGAAGTATAAGTCAAGTCGACGTAACGTCGAAAGGAATTCAACGCAGAAGGAAGAGCCTGTCGAAGCCATCTTAGAAGTCGACGCAACTTCGACTTTAATTCGACGCAGAAGATATAGTTCAATTCCAAGTCTTCAACTCGACAGTTACGTCGATAAGTAATCGATGCAACGTCGACATCTGAGTTCAGCTAGAGCTAAGAAGGAAATTGATGTTACTCCTATAAGAACTCAGAGGTGCGTAGATATGAAGAATGATGAAGTCGACGCAGCGTCGAATACAGTCTGAAATATAAGTTTTTTCAGCTATCCTTTTAATACCTTTTCAAAAGGTCCACAATGCTGAAGACAGTTCTCCAACAACTCTTTAATTGCCAAGAATGGAATGGAGTATTCCAGGATACAACAAAAACATTCTTGGAATGTATTCAAATCCGATGAACCGGTCAGGAACAAAAGAAGAAAGGGAAATCAATTGTCCAATGGGAATTCCTTTTCAGAACAGCCCAAAGGAAGAAAGAAATTCAAATTCCAATCATGGAGAATAAGTATGCTGAGAGAAGAAGAAAAACATAAGGATTAATTACATATTTTCTATCTGTCGAATAGGGCGCTCTCTTCCTCCTCCTTCAACCCTAAGACAGAAAAGAGCATATCTCTCTGCACAGGGAAAACAAAATAGCTTCTTCTTCTTCATACAATAACAAGTTTACAAGAAGTGCTTAGAGAATAAGGATCAAGCCAATAATCCTTGCAATCATCACAATCATAAGCAATGGTTCATTATATTCAGATCCAGTGATAAACAGAAGCAACAAATAGCTTCTGGAGAATTCTGAAAGAAGAATTCTATTCTCCCATTTCTCTCTTTCTTCTTCTTTATTCACCAACTGTAAAAGACTTTTATTAATCCCTCTTTCAAAGGATTCAGTGGTTCTAAGAGTCTCCTTATCAAAAGACTCATTGGTTCTAAGAGTCTCCTTATCAAAAGACTCAGTGGTTCTGAGAGTCTCCTTATCAAAAGACTCACACACAGTTAGTGCAATCCTACCAGGGAGGTAGAAGAGTGGACTACCTACATTTTGGGGAACCACTATAAAAATCCCGTGTCTTTTGTGTTTGTCTTTCTGTGTTGCCCCTATTTCCAGTTTTCTGATCTTTATATTTCCTGCAATCCGTGTTTACTTTATTCTGTTGTTGGGATTGCTGATTGCATAATACTTAGTAGTTTTATTGTATGTGCATAATCAGGGAAAAAATTTTAAAACTCTATTCACCTCCCCCACCTCTAGAGAATACTCAGAGGCACACTGTGTACTTTCAATTGGTATTAGAGGAAGGTTAATCATTAAAAGGTTAATACCTTGATCAAAAGATCTCCTCACTCTCATTTCTTCATTTTAAATTAATTAAAACTATTTTCTAAAGAAAATGAGTTCTAAGGATTATGCATCAACAAGACCACCAATGTGTAACCTAAATAAGTTTACACTATGAAAGGCTAGAATAAAGCTTTACATGAACTCTATTGATGAAGCCATATTTGATGTTATAATTTCAGGTCCCCCATCTCTAGTCAGACAAGATGTCAGTGGATCTTCAACACTGGAAGCTGTTCCAAGGAATGAGTGGACAGAGGCTGAGAAGAAGCATAAGACATGAGATGCAAAGGCAATGAACATTCTGATATCTACAATGTCAGATGACATTTTCTAGAAAGTAGCTAACTGCCAATCAGCAAAGGAGATCTGGGAATCCCTTTCCAGAATTGTAGAAGGAAGCTCTGATGAAAGAAAGGACAGGAAGTCCCTTCTCATATCCCAATATGAGAACTTTCAAAAGAAAACTGAGGAAAGTGTTGCTGAAATGTATGACATATTCAACATCATTATCAATGAGCTTAAGAGTCTGAACAAGGAGAAATTCTTGATAGAGATCAATGATAAGATCCTCATGTGCTTCCCAAGCTCATGGGGCTCAAGGATCTAGGTCATCAGAGAGTCCAGATGCCATAGAGAGATCTTTACTGATGCTTTGTTAGGAAATCTCAAATCTTATGAGATGTTATTGAAAAGTAGGGCTGAAATAGAGGCAAAGGAGACAACCTCAACTCCCATCCAAAGGAGCCTTGCTTTGAAGGTTGCTGAAGGAGAGCTCTCCACTCCTGAAGATGAGATGTTCAGTCTCCTAGCAATGAGATTCAGAAAGTGGGTCAAGACAGAAGACTCAAGAAGAAGAGAGAGGGGCTCAAAGCCCAAATTTGATAAGACTCCAAAGAAGGAAGTGATTTGCTTCTCCTGCAATAAGCCAGAGCACATAACCCCTGAGTGCCCACAAGAACAAAGGGACAAGAGAAGCAACAAAAATGAGCAGAAGAAGAAGTCTTTCAGGAGGAAAGACAAGAAGAAAGCTAAATGTTTCATTGCTGAAATTTGGAGTGACACTAAAGCAGAGTTAAAACTCCTCTTCATCAGAAAGTGATGAAGAAGCTATTGAAGCTTCTGCATGATGACATTCGGGATCTCCTCAGATGATGAAGAAGAACAGGTATCACTGTTTGATAATTTTGATTTTAACTCAGAAGACTTTAAAAATTGTTTTAAAGAATTTTGCAATGATTACCTCAAAATACAAAAAGAATTAGAAACAGATATGGAAGAATTTTATTCAATAAATAATGATTTGAGAAATGCAATTAAGGATAAGGAAATAAAATTGATTGAGATAAGAAATGAAAATAATAAATTAAAAGAAAAGCTAACAAAGACAAAATCCTTTGAGGACTCTCTCAATGGGAGGAGTCAAAAGCTAAAAGATATTGCACAAAATCTCTCCATGAGATTTAAGCATCTAGGTCTAGGAGCATTCCCATGCACTAGCACTGAAGTCACTAGTAGACCAGCCTGGAAAAATCCAGTTAGATTTATTAGACCTAGTGATTATCAACCAAGTGAGAGGAGTGCACTAACTAAGGATCAGGATATTAATAAACCAGATAAAATAACTGTATTTAATAGAGCAAATTCAAACAAGGAAAAGAAATCTCCAGGGAAGAGTAATTCAGAGAAATTAATCAACATCAGTTAAAAGGCTAAAACCAAAAGTAGAATAATAAGACACTCTGCTGATTTATTATATTTGGATACATTCTAAACACATTTCAAGTACCAAAATAATAAAGATATGTTTGATAGACCAATTCTCTGCCATCCTAAAGGATATCATGAAAGACTCTTCTACTCTTTCATAGAACCTTATAATGGTAAGAGCAAAGGGCACAAGATAACCTGGGTACCTTCTAATGTTTGAGTTACTTGTGCAAGAAGATGTCGAGTTCTTTTCCCAGAGAAAGTGAAGGGAAAAGAAAGAAGCAAATGATCAATTATGAACAACACATATGCAAAGGGAGTAATCTCTACTCTAAAATTCTTTGTTGAGTTCATAATTCATAAAATTAATAGTATGAATATTATATTCAATAAAAATCATTGCTGGGGAAAATAGCAAGAACTTTATAAGAAAATATAACTGTTTATTCAGAGTTGCGTCGAATAGAATTTGATGTATCGTCTAATTCTATTCGACGCCAGCTTCGAGAGTCGTTTGAATTAGATAATTCGAATAGCATTCGATGCAGCGTCGATTCCATATCGACGCATACGTCGATTTAAAGTTGTTCGTCAAAATCGAAGGTGCGTCGAGTTCTAATCGACGCAACGTCGACATGACAAGGGCACATAGTTTCACTTCTACAAGCTGCTTCGACACATTTTGGCGCGCTAACTATTAATCTTTGTCGACGGTGCTTCGAATACAACCTTAAGTTGCGACGAATCAACTTCTTTTAAGCAACATAGGCGTCGAATTCATTATACTTTCAAATTCTCTCTTTCTTGCTCTCGTGCTCTTTCTCTCCAGCTCTCTTGCATTTTTTCTCTCTTTCTCTTATTTTTGTAGGTGCTTCGGATAAGATGGATCCACCTAAGGTGAAATCAGGTTTTGATGTGGATGTCGACTCCTTCTATGCAGTATCTGAAAATTTCAAGGCCATTATTGGGTTATTTCATACTGCCGGGTTGACACAATTGATCTCAACGAGGTGCAAGTGTTGGGAATATTGCCCTCAATGTTCCCTTGATTTGAAGTGGCATCACTCACAATGTTAAGTACCTATTGTATTTGATAAACTCTACCTTGTCTCAAGGGTTGTACAGGGTGATGATATTCCATACAATGGAATATGTTCAGGGGTCTGTTGACCAAACAGCTGAGAAAGTGTCTCTGTCTCAGCTGAACCGCTGAGACGAGGACAGGTGACGCTGAGAAGCAGCATATCTCTACTGAGCTGCAGATAGACATAATCCGCTGAGAAGAAAAACTGTCTCAGCGGATCCACTGGGATGACAGTTGCCCAACCGCTGAGACTGATTCAAATCTTGAAGAAGACAAGTGGCGCGACACGCCTTTGGCGAAAACAGCTGTAAATGGAGATTAGGGCCACCCATCTGTTCCCAATATGTCAGAACCTTCCCTTGAGTGTCGTTGAAGATGTGCAGAGTATTAAAGAAGAACTTAGGGCACTTTTGAAAGTGTTGGTCTGGTGCTAAAAGAAATTACTACTGTTCCATTGACGGCCCTAAACATCTCACTCTCCTCCTGCTCAATGAACAGGGAAGAAGAGTCTGAGAGATAAAGATTGCTCTCCTACAAAGAAGAGCAAGGTGATCCTTCATCCTTCAACTGAAGAGGAAGATCAGAAAGTAGCTGGCTCAGAAATCATCATCCATCTAAGCTACTCAAAAGCACAAGCTGTGCAGGAACTACAAAAGACATCTTCTCAGTGTTGTCTGTTGTAGTAAGCATAATACTCTCTTACTGTAGGGCTATTTGGCCTGAGTTTGTAGGGCTGTTAGGCCTGAGGTTGTAGGGCTGCTAAGCCTGAGGTTGTAGGGCTGTAAAGCCTGAGTTGTAAGGCTCACTGGCCTGCGGTAGGGCTTGGAGCAAGCCTGAGAGATCTTGAAGGATCTGAATTGTAAGCTCTTGTAGCTGAGATTGGAGAAGTTGGTCTTGTCTAACACACTTGTTGTACTGTTCCCAACAACACTGTTAGAAAAGTGGAGGGGGAAAGTGGACTATCCATAGACACACTGTCTTGGGGAACCACTATAAACACTTGTGTATTTTCTGGGTCTGCTTGATTACTAGCTTACAATATATTTAACTATATATATCAACTAAGTAAAATACAAAATACCTATTCACCCCCCCCCCCCCCCTCTAGGTGAATTAGA
The DNA here is from genome assembly GCA_033032865.1 of Dactylorhiza incarnata. Lineage (NCBI taxonomy): Eukaryota > Viridiplantae > Streptophyta > Magnoliopsida > Asparagales > Orchidaceae > Dactylorhiza > Dactylorhiza incarnata. Next base: position 1,330,875 of record JAWHQI010000375.1, read on the forward strand.
TAACATACCTATTTTCTATCAAGTGGTATCAAATCCAGGTTGGTCATAAAGGGATTAACTGTCTGACCAGACCCTACATATGTATTGTTAATTCTGAATTCAATGGCTTTTAATGGAGTTCAGAAGGAAATTAGTTATATGAAGCTTCCTATATGCAAAAAGGAAACCTTTGGCATTTGGAAACAAAGGGTTAGGCTGTACATGGAAGCTTCAGACCCTATGATCTATATCAGTGTTCAGGAAGGCCCCTTCCTTATCACAAAGACCTCCACCATTGATCCTACTAGGCAGGTAGGCAAGTCTTACACTGAAATGACAAGGGATGAGATAGCATTGGCTACAATGGATAAAAGGGCTCAAAATATTATAGTCAATGTTATTGATGATTCAACATTCCAAAACTTGGTGCACTGTGAGACTGCAAAGGATATGTGGGATACATTGATTGTTTACATGGAAGGGACTGAAGAAGTGAAGAATGATAGGAAATCCCTCCTCAATCAGGAGTATGAAAACTTTAGGCAACAAAGCCAGGAATGCATTGCTGACTGCTATGAAAGATTCTTCAGGATAGTAAATGAGTTGAGGACCTATGAAAGGACCGTCACTCATTATGAGTTAAATGATAAATTCCTAAGATCTCTAACTAGAGACTGGGATACCAAAATCTGTGCCATCAGGGAAGTGGCAAAGCTGAGTGAAACTCCTCCTCACACTCTATTTGGAAAGTTGCTCTCATATGAGATGCAACTATCTGCTAGAAAGGAGGAGAACACCTCCTTCTGGTCTCATGCTAGGGAGAAGTCTGTGGCCCTCAAGGCTGAAGGATCCAAGAAGAGCAAGACAAGAATTCCTACCCCTCCAAAAAGAGCTGCTGACTCAGAAAACTCTTAACACTGCTCATCTGATAGCAGCTCTTCAGATGAGGAATTTGTTGCCTTCTCAAGGCAATTCAAGAAGATGAGGAGGAGGAAGCAGTGGAAGAATAAGCCTTCCTCCTCTTCACATCCTAGGAAGGATTCAAACAGGGAAGACAGACAGCACCCCAAAGGGGACAGGTATGATTCTAAACATGTTAAACATGGTTTAGTTAATGTGATTTGTTATTGCTGCAGTAAGCCTGGACATGTCATTGCTGACTGTCCAGTCAAAAGAAAGGATAAGGGTGACAAGAAGTCTTATCACCAGAAGGGAAGAAAGGGTGAGAAATCCTTCCTAGCCAAGAAGGACGGAAGCTGGAGTGAATCTGAGTCATCAACTTCAGATTCAGAGAATGAAGAAGAAGCCTACATAGGGCTGTTTGCAGCAGAAGAAGATGAAGATTATCCTGTTGTCAGGGTTGGAGTCAGGGACCCTCTATCACAATCAGATAGTGACATAGAGGAGGATGAAGACTACAAAGATCAGTTGGGTCTTATGGCCCTCACTGATGAGGAAGACAGTCAGAATATTTCTGACAATGAACAGGTATTAACTCTCTCCACTTCCTTTTCTGATCATGATGCATGCCCAGAATCTGAAGCACATTCATCATATGGTGAAAGTGATTCAGAATCTGAGGAAGATGTCAATCAATTGATTGATAGATATGGTGCTCTCTTGAAAGCTCTGAAAAAGAGCAAGAAGCTTGCCAAGAGGCAAGTCCAGGAAATTGCTTCCCTTAAAATGGCTGAAAAAGAATGCACTGAATCATCTACCAAGATGAGTCAGATGTATAGATAAATTAGCCATCTGAAGGGGATTACAATCACCCATCTGAGCACCATATCCCTGAAGAACAAGGTCATCAAGGATCTCGAGGAGAAGCTTGGGAAAGAAAGAAGCCTAGTGACTCAATTCTCCAAGCCAAAATCTGTGCTCCCTATTATTGACTCCTTTTCTTCTCAATCCACTAAGAGAGGACTAAGATTCAATAAACTGGAAGTAGGAGAAGGGAGTGGAGAAAAGAGCAGGGGTAAGGCTAAGCCTCAAACCACCTTTCAAAAGGTGTTACTTCCCTCCAACAGGTATGACCATGAAAGCATGTATGGTCACTAGAAGAATGGAAGTACCTATAGGAAGGAAAACACTCCTTCTCATAGTGGAAGAAAGGGCATGGGATTGAGTGTTATGAATGATCCCCATGAGTAAATTCAAATGGCCCAACATGGACCATTTGTATTTGGTACTACAGCCCCTTAATTCAAGAATAAGAATGTAAGCTCTTCTAAATTTAATTCAGCTAAGAACATGACTGCTATCATATCAGTAGACAAGTCTAGTTGCTCAGTGTCTAATGCCATCAATTCTTGCCTTGCCCAAAAATAAAAGCAAGTTGATGCCATTAAAACAAAGACTACAAAGACTGTCCACAAGATGACCTTCAGCCAAATCATTGCTGAAAGGAACAAAATGAAGACTGTTGTCTCCTCTCCTGAACACAAGCATGTTGATGCTCATTTCACCACAAGAAATGTTCAGAAGAGGAGATATAACATTCATGAGTGTTGGTACTGTGGTAAAGTGGGACACTTTGCCATAGATTGCTGGCACAATCCCAAGGTGCCAACTACAAGGATGAGCTTTCCTGCAAAAGTTGCAGCAGGTATGAAGTCTTTTCATACTAACAAGAACCTAGGACCCAATATCACTTGGGCTCCTAAGGATAATTAAATTCCCTCATGCAGGTTAGTTCAAATACCAGCCTTGGGAAAATATGGTATTTGGACAGTAGGTGCTCAAGACATATGACAGGCACCAAAGGTCTTCTTCAGGAATACAAAGCTGTGAAGAATGCACCCAAAGTCATCTTTGGGGGATCAGAAAAGGGAGTCACCAGAGGTTATGGTATGATCTCAAATGGCATAGTCTCCATCACTAAAGTGGCTTATGTTGAAGGGTTGCAACACAACCTTGTTAGCATAAGCCAACTGTGTGTCTTAGGCTATGTCATTGAATTCCACAATGATAAGTGCCTGATCAAAAAGTCCAATGACTTAGAGACCATACTCTCAGGCACTAGGAGTGGGAATGTTTACTGCTTAGATTTTATATGCAATTCATTTTCCTCTCTTATGTGTCTTGTGGCAAATGAAAGTGAGTCTTTATGTGTTCAATGGCACAAGAGACTTGCCCACATTAACTACAAGACAATGCATAAACTATTCTCTAAGAACTTGGTTACAAATAGTCCTAACTTAAAATTTGTTAAAAATGGTCCATGTCATGCATGCCAAATGGGCAAGCAAACAAGGGACACTCTTAAAAGTATTGGCTCCAATGACACTAAAAGATGTCTATATTTATTGCACATGGACTTGTTTGGTCCTATGCCAATTCAGATCTTAGGAGGGAAGCTGTATACTTTAGTGATTGCTGATGATCACTCAAGATATACTTGGGTATTTTTCCTTAAAAATAAATCAGATACACTAAATGTATTTATAAACCATGTCAAGGCAATTCAGAATGATTTACAATGTTCTGTGGTCAGAACTAGGACTGACCATGGCACAGAGTTTCAATCTGAAGCCATGACAAGGTTTTGTCAAGAACTTGGTATCATCCAAGAGTTCTCCTCCCCAAGGACCCCACAACAAAATGGTGTGACTGAGAGGAGGAATAGAACCTTGATAGAAGCTGGGAGAACATTGCTTAGTGACTCTTCACTCCCAGAATATTTCTGGGCTGAAGCAGTCAATACTGCATGTTATGTTCTCAATAGAGCTTCCATCAATAAGATTCATGGAATGACCCCCTATGAGATTCTGAAAGACAAACAACCAACCATTTCATACTTTAGGATCTTTGGTTCTAAATGCTGACATCTTCACAAAGCCTTTGGATGAAGTTAAATTTAATGCTTTTAAAATTGAGCTTGGAATGTTGAACTTAGAATAAATCTGATTATGCAAACTTATATGTTTTGCTCATGTTGTAAATCACTAGTTTAACATAGCAAGTGTCACATGTATAACAAGCTTTAATTTGTTAAAAATTTGCTATCTACAAGATTATTACCAAGTGTAGGTCATGTATCTAGCCCCTCCACCAGATCATGAAATCAGCTGAAACAATTTGTGTGATCTCATCTAAACCACTGAGACGAATAAAACTGTCTCAGCGGTTGGTAATTACTATCCCAGCAGATAACCACTCCTTCTCAGCTATACCGCTGAGACAGATTGCTTAAATATCAAACTGGTCAAATTTGATTCATCAGGAATGAAAACACAAATAAATTGATTAAGTCTAATCAACTTATACAATTAGAGCAAACCTAACACCTAATTCTAACCTCTATAAATATCATAAGGATTGATTAAAATATCACACTTTCCTTCAACCTAGCCGGCGAGACGAACCCTTCTACCCTCCGACTCAGCGACCTGGAATACAGAAGAAATGGCGCCAAAGATGGCAAAAGAGCTTCATGAAGGCTATGAAATAGTTAGGAATGGGTTCTTGCATGCTCCAGAAGAAATAAAAGATGTGATTGATCTTCTATCTGCCCAAGGACTTGAATATACCCTATAAGCCCTCCACAATTCTCAAAATAGAAGTTCTGGAATTATTCTCTAGTGCTAAGCTGTCCTCCTCAAAGTCATCTATTAAGGGAAAGATAGGAAGCAGGAGGATAAAAATATCCCCTAAGAAAATTGAAAAGGCCCTTCAACTGCCCTCCTGCAGTGAAGAAGAAGAAGCTATTTCAGAGGAAGACGGAGACAAAGCATTACAATGGTGTGCCTATTGTGATGCCAAACTTGGCTGACTGAAGAGGAAGTTCTTCAACCAGAGAGGCAAATTGCTCTTTGACATTGTTGGCAAGGCCATATTGTGCAAGCCAGGCTCTCATGACACAATCTCCAAACACATGTTTGAATTGATGTCAAGAGTAATCCTAAAGAAGAAGACCTCCTGGGCAGAGGTACTATTTCAAAGAACAATAGAATGTCTGCAAGCCCCCAACCTAGGAAGAATCCTCTCCATCTATCTTCTCAATACCTACCCAGACTACTTTGATAAGTCCAAATGATCAAACCTCCATTACCTAAGAAGAATGGACATAAAAACCCTAGACAGATTCTCTAGGGTTCTTACAATGAGCCAGCCTTCTCAATTGAAGGAAAAGAAAAAGCCAGTTTTAATGAAGGGAATGAGGAGAAGAAGAATGATATGCTCTGACTCAGAATAAGAGACAGAAGATGTACATGATCTGGACAATCAAGTTTCAGCCAGCAGCCCTCCAAAGGATAACCAAGGAGATAATCATGACACTGAAGGTCATGCAGGCATTAATCCTAAGTAAGAAAGAGATAATGGTGCTGAGATAGTGCATCAAGAGGATGAAGAAGAAGGTGGCAATGAAGACACTCCTCTCCTGAAGACAATGAAGACAATGACCTTATTGATTCAAGGTGAGATTGCTTTAATTATCCTCAACCTAAACAAAAGATTAAATCAAATCCCTCCTGAACCAGCAGGTTACTGGAAAAATGATGAGGCAAATGATGTTCCTGCTTCTGAGGGGGAGCAGCTCAACACATCTCCAAATAAGCACAATACTAATGCTCATAATGAGGAGGAGCAAGAGAGATATATTAAAAAAGGATCTAGAGAAGTCTTCAGGTATCATACATATTATTAAATCCTTTGCTTGTCACATAATTTTTAATTTTACAACAAATCTTAACTTTAAATCTTTCTATCAGATAATAAAGTTACTAGTACTCACATTGAGGGGGAGCAAATCCCTGCTCAGATTGAGGGGGAGCAAATCCCTGCTGAGGTTGAGGGGGAGCAAGTCCCTGCTCAGGTTGAGGGGGAGCAAATCCATGCTCAAGTTGAAAAGGAGCTGAGTCTAACAACTACAACAACTCATGACAATCTCCTCAACTTTATTAGTACCTTAATTGAAGGTCATATGCTTTTAATAAAGAACTATATTGATAATGGATTACAATCTTTGAAGGAAGAAATTATGGCTGAAGTAAAGGGAATAAAGGAAGATACAACAATCCTAAATAAACAAATGACAAAATGGTTTGATCTAGTAGAACACACAGTGATTGCTCAGAACACTATCCTGAGATCAATGGACAAACAACTCCTATTGGCAGAGAAAGACATAAGCTATGTCAAGAATTATGTGAGCAAGACAGATGAAGTCATAGAACAAGCCTCCAATCACAATGAAGACTTTGTCTGGAAAACAGCCACCACAATGCTTGGAGAGTCAGAGAAGATGAAGGATGACCTAAAGGGGGACTTGGAAAATGCTTTCCAAACTCTCTCTAGCTCTGTAGATGCTGCCTCCCAATCCCTAGAAGCAAAAATGGTTGAAGAAGCCAGAAAGGGGGAGGTGGCCAATGCTGAGACCAACTCTGAGTTAGCTCTTCAAGTGCTACAGAGTACAAGGATAGCCCTAAATCTTCCTTTGCTGGACAACTTCAGCAAGGAAGACTTTGAATTTGAGGGGCAAGCCAGACTAGCTCAGAATGCTCACCTGGCAAAGAAGACAAAAAGAGAACAAGTCATGCTAGCTGAAGAATTTATGGCTATGCAAAGGAAGGAGCAGGACAATGATCCTGATTTTGAGTATTGGAGTGATGACTCCAAAAGCATTATTTTGAATGCTTGGGTAAACCATGGGCAAATATGCAAAGACATTGACAGGATCTACCCAACTGAAGAATGGATAAGACACTTGGAAAGAAATTCTCCGAGGGACTTGATCTTCAAAGAAAGCCTTGTGATGAAGTACAATCCAAAAAGAATGCCTTCAAAATATATTCCCAAACCTTTCCTTTATTTCAAAAGACAGGAAAACAAGAAGAAAGTTGCTGAGCTAAAGGTTATTGTTGCTAAAGGGAAGGAAGTTGCTGATGTCAACAAGGCTGAAAGTTCCAAGAAAAGGAAAACATAAATTGCTTCTGTCAATCAAAGTGGAACTAGATCTATGTATTAACTCTTGAATAGAATTGACAATGAAAATCCTGTAGAAAATAAGTTTGTATGTTATGGGCTAATATTAGTCAAAGCTTAATATTCTCTTTTATGTACTATTACTTCAAATAGTCTGTGATGCCAAGTTTCTAATAACAAACAATGCTGATATCATAATAACCATGTATAATCTGTCATGATTCTTGTTGTAATGCCTAAATAATGTTATCTTCTGGATGTTATGATATCATGAATGCTATGTAGTACATTTACATGATAAGTTTTTGTTGGTTATGTACCTTAGCATTGAGAATGTTCTGCCTTCTTCAAGTAGAGGGAGATTGTTGGGAATATTGCCCTCAATGTTCCCTTGATTTGAAGTGGCATCACTCACAATGCTAAGTACATATTGTATTTGATAAACTCTACCTTGTCTCAAGGGTTGTACAGGGTGATGATATTCCATACAATGGAATATGTTCAGGGATCTGCTGACCAAACAGCTGAGAAAGTGTCTCTGACTCAGCTGAACCGCTGAGACAAGGACAGGTGCCGCTGAGAAGCAGCATATCTCTACTGAGCTGCAGATAGACATAATCCGCTGAGAAGAAAAACTGTCTCAGCGGATCCACTGGGACGAAAGTTGCCCAACCGCTGAGACTGATTCAAATCTTGAAGAAGACAAGTGGCGCGACACGCCTTTGGCGAAAACAACTGTAAAGTGAGATTAGGGCCACCCATCTGTTCCCAATATGTCAGAGCCTTCCCTTGAGTGTCATTGAAGATGTGCAGAGTATAAAAGAAGAACTTAGGGCACTTTTGAAAGTGCTGGTCTGGTGTTAAAAGAAATTACTACTGTTCCATTGACGGCCCTGAACATCTCACTCTCCTCCTGCTCACTGAACAAGGAAGAAGAGTCTGAGAGATAAAGATTGCTCTCCTACAAAGAAGAGCAAGGTGATCCTTCATCCTTCAACTGAAGAGGAAGATCAGAAAGTAGCTGGCTCAGAAATCATCATCCATCTAAGCTACTCAAAAGCACAAGCTGTGCAGGAACTACATAAGACATCTTCTCAGTGCTGTCTGTTGTAGTAAACATAATACTCTCTTACTGTAGGGCTATTTGGCCTGAGTTTGTTGGGCTGTTAGGCCTGAGGTTGTAGGGCTGCTAAGCCTGAGGTTGTAGGGATGCTAAGACTGAGGTTGTAGAGCTGTAAAGCCTGAGTTATAAGACTAACTGGCCTGCGGTAGGGCTTGGAGCAAGCCTGAGAGATCTTGAAGGATCTGAACTGTAAGCTCTTGTAGCTGAGATTGGAGAAGTTGGCCTTGTCTAACACACTGTTAGAAAGGTGGAGGGGGGAAAGTGGACTACCCATAGATACACTGTCTTGGGGAACCACTATAAACACTTGCGTGTTTTCTGGGTCTGCTTGATTACTAGCTTACAATAGATTTAACTATCTATATCAACTAAGTAAAATACAAAATACCTATTCACCCCCCCCCCCCCCCCCCGCCCCTCTAGGTGAATTAGATAACATACCTATTTTCTATCAGCAAGATTCTTGATATTGAAGTGACATAGTTGAAAGAAAATCTTCACATAGGAGATGATGGATCCATCAATGGGAAAATTTCTGGGACTGACATAAATATTACAGAGGAGATGTTGACTCAAACATATGATCTACCAACTGGTGGTGATTCTGATAAATTATCAGGGGAAGAAACAAGACAGGTCTTGCAAATAATGCAGTTCAGAAAGGAGAAGGCCATCAATCTGAAGAAGATTGATCTCTCTGAAGAATATAGATTCATGGCAGATATAGTGAGAAAGGTGCTGCTATGTAAGATATCAGCACATGATGTCATCCCAAAGCAGTAGCTGCAGATCATGGGGGTTCTAGTTCTTAATAAGAAGATAAATTGGGGGAGATGTCTCATAAGGTTAATAGGACATAAATATGCTCATAAAGAAAATACTTATATGAGAATTATGAGTCAGGTCCTCTTCCACCATTATCCCATGATATGCAAATCAAAAGGAGTACCAATTCCACACGGGAAGAGAATAAATATAGGCATCTTCTCCAAGTGGACCATGCAGATTATCAAGCATGGTCAAGCGCATCTTCTCCTCCTTCTCCACCTCCACAGGATACAGAGACAAATGTACCAGATCCCCCAAGGGATGAAAATCCAGCACAGGTTCCTACAGCAGCACAACAAGATATCATCCCAGATAATACTTCTGTCCAACATCTCCAGTCCATCCCATCTACTACAGTTCCAGAGCCAACACCTCACATTCCTCTCCACCTACAGCAATAACCATCCAACATAATTACAGACAATCAGTCTACTCTGCTACCACAATATCAAATTTCTCCAAAAGTGTATCAACCCCACTCTCCTATCCACCAAGATAATCCAGACTTCCATGAGAACTTCACAGCAACACCTTCTGTCTCGACCACGCCTACTCCTCCCTTTGACTTTGAGCAAGTGATTTCAAAAGTAATAGGATTAGCTGCTAGCACATTTGCTAATCTAATGACCTCTCAAGCAAGAAAGTTCAATAGGAAGTACTCCCACATGGAGTCAGAATTGCAAAAAATACAAGAGTCCCTCCTGGCACTGAAATCAACTATCTCCTCCTCCATCGTAACTAAAGAGTTCTTAACCTCCTTGGCAAGTAAGGTTAAGAAGGGGGAGAAGATCCAGGAGGAGAGGCTTAATCAAGGAACTGTGAGTGTCCAGGAGAAGGACAAGAGTGCACAAGGAGAGATTGCCCCAAGTGTCCCAACTACTGAGGGTCATGACCCAAACAAACTCACTGTTTTTCAAACTAGAACAGTCCAAGTGGAGACTCTTGCAAATCCTCTAGAAAAGCTTGCATCAATCCAGGGGGAGCCAGCTGAAGAAATCCCTGTAGTAACCCAGGGGGAGCTTCCATCAACTCAGGGGGAGATCCTAGAAGATGAAAAGCTATTGGATGAGGTGGCAATGATTGCTAAGGAGGCTGGCCTAAATGCTGAACAAGATACACATTCTCAGGGGGAGCCTCCCAAAGAGAATGAAACCCATTAAGAAGCTGACAGGGCTACTGAAGAAGAAAATGAGCCTCTTGTATTTGCTGCAAGAAAGATTGTGCTTCTGGTCTTCTCAAGGAAGAGGAAAACTCCTGATAAAGAACAGTGAAGTCCAGGTATTCTGTAATTATGAACACTTTACATTATAGCATCTGGAGGACACAGCTGTTAAGAACAATATGACTACTTGACAATGTATAAAATGGTCTGTGATTCCATTCATTAATGTCTTTATTGTTTATGTATAGTTGCTTGTATTTGAGTTTTTATTCAAAACATGTTTGAAATCACTTACATTATTTTGTAAAATTTGTTATGATAAATAGGGGGAGATTATTGGGAAAAACCCTTCTGATTTATCTATCAAATTACTTAAAGTGATTTCATTAGTTAGGTTGTATTACCCATATTGTATAGAAATGGTAAATTGGTTTTTAGATGTCTTAGGATGTCACACTCACCTTAGAGTGTCAAGACCAGGTCAAGATAATCATAAGTTCAGTTGAGTTAAAACTTGTGTCGAATAGAAGTCGATGCAACTTCGACTACATGTCGACGTAACTCTAACTGAAAGTCGAAGCAATTCAATTAGTCTGTCGAAGTATAAGTCAAATCGACGTAACGTCGAAAGGAACTCGACGTAGAAGGAAGAGCCTGTCGAAGCCATCTTAGAAGTCGATGCAACTTCGACTTCAATTCGACGCAAAAAATATAGTTCAAGTCTAAGTCTTCAATTCGACGGTTACGTCGATAAGTAATCGACGCAATGCCGACACCTGAGTTCAACCAGAGCTAAGAAGGAATTCGAAGCTACTCCTATAAGAACTCAGAGGTGCGTCGATATGAAGAATGATGAAGTCGACGCAGCGTCGAATACAGTCTGAAATAAAAGCTTTTTAGCTGTCCTTTTAATACTTTTTCAGAAGGTCCACAATGCTGAAGATAGTTCTCCAACGGCTCTTTTATTGCCAAGAATGGAATGGAGTATTCCAGGATACAACAAAAACATTCTTGGAATGTATTCAAATCCGATGGATGGGTCGAGAACAAAAGAAGAAAGGGAAATCAACTGTCCAATAGGATTTCCTTTTCAAGACAGCCCAAAGGAAGAAAGAAATTCAAATTCCAATTGTGGAGAATAAGTATGCTGAGAGAAGAAGAAAAACATAAGGATTGATTACATATTTTCTATCTGTCGAATAGGGCTCTCTCTTCTTCCTCCTTCAACCCTAAGACAGAAAATAGCATATCTCTCTGCAAAGGAAAAACAACATAGCTGCTTCTTCTTCTTCATACAACAACAAATTTCCAAGAAGTGCTCAGAGAATAAGGATCAAGCCAATAACCCTTGCAATCATCACAATCATAAACATGAGTTCATTATATTCAGATCCAGTGATAAACATAAGCAACAAATAGCTTCTGGAGAATTCTGAAAGCAGAATTCTATTATCCCCTTTCTCTCATTCTTCTAAGATTCACCAACTGTAAAAGAGTTTTATTAATCTATCTTTCATAGGATTCAGTGGTTCTAAGAGTCTCCTTATCAAAAGACTCAGTGGTTCTAAGAGTCTCCTTATCAAAATACTTAGTGGTTCTGAGAGTATCCTTATCAAAAAACTCAGACACAGTTAGTGCAATCCTACCAGGGAGGTCGAAGAGTGGACTACCCACATTTTGGGGAGCCACTATAAAAATCATGTGTCTTCTGTGTTTGCCTTTCTGTGTTGTCCCTATTTACAATTTTCTGTTCTTTATATTTCCTGCAATCCGTGTTTAATTTTATCTGCTGTTGGGATTGCTGATTGCATAATACTTAGTAGTTTTATTGTGTGTGCATAATCAGAAAAAAAGTTTAAAAACTCTATTCACCCCCTCTAGAGAATACTCAAAGGCACACTGTGCACTTTCAAGAGCAACTTCCCAAAGATATTCTGGAGCTGGATTTCATCATGATTCCTCATTTCCCTTATGGCACAGATCTTCATATCCCATTCCATGGTGAGGGATCTAAGGAATTTGTCATCTACTTCATAATTTGTGAAGACCCTGCCTTAGGCCCTCGACCCATTGATAATGAAGAACCTTTCATAACATTCAGCTATGTAGTCCTTCTTCTCTTGCTCCATATGCACATTAGTGTATCCCACGTTCTCTTTGTAGTTTGGCAGTAAATTAGATTTTGGAATATGAAATCATCAATGACACTGAATATAATGTTCTTGGCCATTTTGTCCATAATGTCCAGAAGTACCTCATCCTTGGTCATCTCTGTCAGCTTCTTTGGCACTTGTAAATTTGCATCTATTGTAGAAACCTTTGTGAGGATAAAGGGTCCCTCTTTGGCTGTGACAAAGATCCTATGGTCAAAGGCTTCCATAAATAGCATGACCATTTGCTTCCAAATACTTAAGTTCTTATTTCTGCAGATAGGCAACTTCATTGCACTGAGCTCCTTATAGCTTTCACCTGAAGTCATCGTGAATAGAGTAGAGATTTCTTGAGGAACTTGTTCAGACTGTTAATTCTTTTTTGAATAACCTCCCTCTGATACCACTTAAAAGTCTAGAGTGTGATTTAATCGCCTAGAGGGGGGGGGGGTGGGGGGGGGGGGGTGAATAGGTGCTTTAAAATGTTTTGGTCTTTTAAGTTAGTGACTGTTTTAGCTTAGAGATATAAAGACAAAAAGCACAACACAGAAAGCACACACATATTTATAGTGGTTCCCCAGATGATGTGTACTACACTATCCCCCTTCACCTATCTAGCCGTGTGCTAGACTAGGCCAACTCCTGCAAAAACTCAGATCAAACTGATCTTACAACTCAGGAACTCAGCAAGTCCCCTACACTCAGGTTCCTTCTTGGAATCCTCCCTCAGGTGCCAACAACAACCATAAATCAGAGTGCAAGCACTCATACAGCTCAGATCCCCATCTAGTATCCTATAACGCAGATTTCCTCAGAAATCTTACAGCTCATGTCTTCACAGACCCTACCTCAAACTTTTAGCAAAGTCCTACAACTTAGGCCTTCTTACAAGCCCTACACTCAAGATGTCAGCACAACCCTACAGCTCAGATCTCAAGGAGATCATACATTGATAGATTATAGGAAGATGTTACAAATTTAGACTATAAAAGTTAGAGCTTTGAATAGCTTGAGTCTTCTTAGGCCTTTATGAATAGACAACCTTCTCTTTTTATAGCAGCACTAGATCTTCATTGTATGAGCTTTCTGATCATGATCAATGCTGAGCTTTCTTGAATGAAGAAGTCATCTTGCTCTCAAGAGTGAGAGCTTTCTTTTTGAAGTTTGACTTCTTCTTGTTCTTCTTCTTCTTCTTCCTTTGAGAAAATTTGCTTTTACTGTTCTATTGCTTTTTAGCGGCAGCCCAGCTTTTCTGCTTTTGATTTCTCAACAATATATTCTCATTGGTTCGTGTTAGCCGACCCTCTCATATCTTTTTATATCACTACTTCTTCTAACAATCGAGGTCTGAAAAGGTTTTGTCTCTTCCGTCAATTTGAAATCCCGCCCTTTTCAAGACGATATCTTCGTGTGAAGATAGCTGGCACAGAGATAAATGACTTGACATGCTTTCTTTGGTTCATAAAACAATATCGTCGTGTGCACCTTGTTGTCACAACAATATAAGTTTTAGATATATTTTCTTGAGTCCTCACAATGACATCTGCCTTAGCTGACTATTTTTGAGTTCTCACAACGATATCGTCGTGCGATACTTGTTGTCACGATGATATATGCCTTGGCTGATTCTTGTGTCCTTTTAATGATATCGTCGTGTGTACCTTGTTGACACGACGATATATGCCTTAGCTGATTCTTCTTGAGTCCTCACAATGATATCGTCGTGTGTACCTTGTTGACACGACGATATATGCCTTAGCTGCTTTCTTTGAGTTCTCTCAACGACATCGTCACGTGTACCTTGTTGACACGACATCTTCTTATTGTCACGTCGATATTTGACTTGGCTTCTTCTGATGCCTTCTGCAAGTAATCACAACGATATTGTCCTGTGTACCTTGTTGACACGACGATATATGTCTTAGAAAATTTTGCTTGATCTTAAAACATTATGCTTAGGATGTGTGATGTCCTAACTTGCTCATGTCACATCAAAAATATATATCAAATACAAATTGTACTTATCATTGACTTAGTGACTTCTCCAAATCTGAAATATTGTGGGCAGTGTTCCCAATAATCTTCATTCCACATTTATCCTCTTTCAATGTATGTTTGTACCTGTATGACTTGCACACTATAAACATGCAAAAAACTAGATAGATACTTTACGGTATTTGTTATTCTCAAACTAAGAGATGCGAAATGTATTTTCCAACAGAAATGATCACAAAAGTAACTGAGCTCAAAAGCTCACCTTTCCCGACCTAATAGCCCCAACACTAAAGCCTAGCCATCCGATCTTTGATCAACCCAACGAACGGCCCAAATTTTGGGTTGTTTAATAGTTACGTCATCGATCGCACGGTCGTGTGTTTCATAACGCATGCTCGTGCGTGAGTTAATCAGAATAGGCAGAGCACCCCCTCGGAAAGGGATTGGTCGTGTGTTTTACACGTACCTAAATATCAAGATCCCAATGTTCATCAATATATGCATGATATCTCTTCCAACTTGAAAATATCGGTGGTTGCGGACAATCACCACGCATTATCAATTATACAAAGTGATTACCATTTATGAATGCACCGGAAGTTGTCTTTGTGAATGTTGGATGTGCCGAATATTGCGGTTAAAATGTGAATGCCTTGAATTTAGAGAAGTGAACAAACTTGATATTGTAACATGATGCTACGATTAATTCCATATCAGGCAAAAACATCCACTTGTTCAATGATGCATGGGCAATCACATAATCCAAAGAGGTCAATAGTTCAGTTCTTCTAGCATTTCCATATATATATATATATATATATATATATATATATATATATATATAAATCTCATTAGAAATGTCATTTCGTACCTGTTTCCAATCATTCCCCATATTCATTGCTGAACTAATGACATGATAGTGAAAATGTCCGTCTCCACTTACATCCACATCATAATGATATATTCTGATATATATGTTGACATTTTTTTTGAACCCTTTGAACCAATTTCTTACTAATTAAAGCTAATCTTGTTGCTTTCAGAGTGACATTAATTTTCTTATGTTGTAGTACATGCTCAAATATGGACGGTTCACGTTTTGTTGATTTGTACTTCTTTTGATATTGCTTATAGCTTTCATTTGACCTACCTTTTAGTTTACATGGAACCAAAGGTTCTATAGTACTGCGTGTCGAAGCAGGATTCATAATTTCACACAACTTCATTTTTATTTCTATTGTTGAAGCACATTTGTATTGTTGTACCTCTTAAGAATTTCCTCCAACTCGATATTAATGTCATTCTCAACTTCACACTCCACCTTAATTTCTTCCTCAATCCTTTCTCAATTAGTTGCAAATGTTGAATAAAATGAGGGGAAGTTTTAAAATTTTCTGGGCTGCCATTAACCATATTAGGACTGACAAACCACATAATTGAGAACTGGAGATAGTTCCTGTTGCGGAACGCTTAGGGCTCGTGGTAGACCGGTTCACTTGAACCACCTTAGCTCGTGAGCAAACTAAGAGCGCAAACAGTCAATTAGAGATTTGTTTGGTACACAGGGACTTTTTAACGTGGAAAACCCGGAAAGGGTAAAAAACCACGTGGCCGGAGCTGTGCCGACCAAACTTCACTATCTTCTGGGGGTTACAACTTGGAAACTAGAACTTGAGCGCGACAGGCCGCTGCTCGTTACAATATTTGGAGAGAGAGAGAACGAGCTCCGAGGGTGACAGGCCACCTCTCGGAAAAATTAAGTCTTTTTCCCTTCTGAGAATGCTAGTCGCCTTTCGGAAGTGAGAAGGCTAGTCGCCTTTTCCTTCTGAGAATGCTAGTCGCCTTTCGAAAGTGAGAAGGCTAGTCGCCTTTTGGAAGTGAGACGGCTAGTCGCATTTTCCTTCTGAGAATGCTAGTCGCCTTTCGGAAGTGAGAAGGCTAGTCGCCTTTTGGAAGTGAGACGGCTAGTCGCCTTTTCCTTCTGAGAATGCTAGTCGCCTTTCGGAAGTGAGAAGGCTAGTCGCCTTTCGGGATGATGAAGATCTTCAAGTCCACGAAGGAGATCTTCAAGCGCCGAAGGAGAATTCCGCAAAAGTCTGCAAGGAGCTCTCCCGGGTCTAGAAGTCAAGGTCCTTTCAAATGAAGCCTTGGGGCTCCTTTTATAGCTTTGGCCGGGGGCGACCCGGTAATTTTGTCGTTGGTAGTTTCCATAAATGCTCGGTGGACGAATCATATCCTCCGGTTCGGGGCCCTCGGATCGCCATTTTTCGTAAATGACCACCTTGCCCCTCGGGCAGCTTGGGCAGCTCGGGCAGTTCCGTTGGAGGCGAAAAAGGCGACTGACTGTTCCTGAAAAGTGAGAAGCCTGAAAGACAAAAAGTGAGAATCCGGAAAGACAAAAAGTGAGAAGCCGGAAACCCAAAAAGTGAGAAGCCGGAAAGACAAAAAAGTGAGAAAGCTTCCTGATCGCGCTCAGAAACGTTCTGAGCGCGCGCTAGCGCTGAAGTGCTCCAAGTGCGCAACGAACCACGAAGATGCCTCGGGCGGACGGCGGACGGGGAGTTACCCCCCAAAGGGGGGACTGGGATCCTTTGGCGAGGAGAGGGCGCCGGACCGCACCCCGAGGAGGGGTGGGCGCGGCCGCGCACCCCAAAGAAAAGGGGGGGGGTGCGGATTGGCCGCACCCCCAAGGGGGGGGGGGGGGGGTGCGGCCGGGCCGCACCCCCTTGGGGGGGGGGGGGTGCGGCCGGGCCGCACCCCCTTGGGGGGGGGGTGCGGCCGAGCCGCACCCCCCTGGGGGGTGCGACTTGGCCGGCCGCACCCCCAAGGGCGTTGCGGTCGGGGGGTGCAGCCTGCGTGCTACCGCGCTCTTTGACCGTCGACCCCTCCTCTCTTTTCCGGGGCTTTCTTCAGGTGCGTCCTAAGGCCTTTACGGGTGTACAACAGTTCCAATTCGTCTGTTCAAAACCGGCCGTAGGAAGAGTGTCCGTTTTCAGTACGTATGCGCACCTAATTTGGGAGGTGCGCGAGCAGATCCGACCGTAGGATCTCGCGATCAACGGTGGAGATGCAATACATCTGAATCACCCCTCTAATACTACTATCATTTTCCCGCAATACGTTCCAAATATTAATCTGCACCGTTGGATCTCGCGTTCCTACAGTCGAATCTACTCGCGCACCTCTGGGAGGTGTGCACCCAAATATTTAGAAGGCTGAATCTCTTCTCTGTCTCACCTCTCAACCTCTCAGGCAAAGCAGGAATTAGCGGAGGGAACATGAAAGGCCTGGACAGCTTACGTGAGACGGTGAAATCGACGCAGTTCAGATGGGTTGCTTCGATGTGTCTAGCTTGCATCGCCGCCTTCATCCTCGGGCAGCGTTGGTCGCAAGAATCCCTGCCGGTGATATTCTTTACCCGCGGCAGCTCCTGGGACGGCGGGAGCGCGCCCCCCTACGTTGCCATCTCCCCCAACGCTAATCGGACATTTGACATCTCCTATCTCATCTCCAAAGCTTCTTCCTCTGCTCCCACCATCCCTCCACTGCAGCCACCACCTTCCCCACCTCGTAAGGTGTACCGGCCGCCCCCGCCGCCTTCATTGGAGAGATTCGGGATCGTGGACGAGAACGGGGTGATGAATGATAGCTTCAGCACGGGGGGATTCGATCCGGATTTAACCGAGAATTATGGTCTCATAAATGAAACGGAGGAAGCGAGCGTGGTGCAAGTCGACACTGGTAGGGTTATTAGGGTGAAGAAGTTCCAGCTCTGCCCTCCGAGTGAAAGTGAATATATTCCTTGCTTGGATAACTGGGGGGCAATCGACAAGCTCAAGTCGATAGAAAGAGGTGAGAAGTTCGAGAGACACTGCCCAGAACCGGGGAATGGGCTAAATTGTTTAGTTACTGCTCCAAAGAACTACAAGACTCCGATTCCTTGGCCAAGGAGTAGAGATGAGGTCAGTTCAGTTAAATTTGAGCTTTAATTGATTCAAATGCAATGTCCAGCCCTGCTTTTATTTTTGACGGAAGATCCAAGAACTGTAAATTCCTACCACTATCGCTTGGTTAGCTATGCCACAAATGAACAAGTTTAGTCCACTCTTAGTGTAAGGCTGTTAGTATCGTAGAGTATTTTTCTTCTTTCATTTGTTTCTTATTCCATTTCATTATATTTTAGTCCTTTATTTCGTTTCTTTTGTTTTGTTAAGGATTCGGTAGATATGTTTGTAATGATATGAGAGCGCTCATAAAATTCAGTTCTTGCACTCCAAATGAAATGAAGCTTGCAACTGAACGTTAGAGTGCTGACATGGGTGAATTCCTTTAGGGGGAATGATACGGATCCTTCACCCTAGGGAGGCATACCAGGCGAAGCCCACAGCTGGTTCTGCTGCAGCCTGCAGGTCGGGGGTTCTATCCCCGACCTCAACAATCCGCCGCGCTGAGAACGTGTGAAGACAGGCTGGGGTGTGTGGTCGCTGTTAGGATCCAAATGAGTTAATGGATCTAACAAGCTGATATTAGCCACAATGTAAGATGGGAAGTATCAATTCACTATGAAAAATCAAATTACAGCAAGAATCGACGGGAAAACAATACTGAATTAACTGCAATCCTAAGGGAAGAACTCCCTGAACAGATTGACGAACTACCTAGCTCTCCAGAGCGCGGGATACAATGAAAAGGAAAAGTGCACACGGTTTTTCACACCTCCCCTCATCTCCCGCCACTTATTTAAAGAGAAACAAGGTGTAAAAAGTCAAAAAATACCCCTTGACATTTAGTAAAACTGCCGCCGCTAACTAACATTTAAATCCTGCTCGCATCAACACCCTCCCTGATCAAAATTTCCTTGTCCTCAAGGAAGGAAGTCGGGGTAAAGCTTCTATATCAGCTGCAATTCTTCCCACGTCGCCTCCTCCGGCAAACAATTTGCCCATTGTATCAGCAACTCCGTCACGACCTTGCCCTGTTTCGGCACTACGTGCCTATCGAACACTGCCACTGGCGCCAGCAACGGATTTCCCTCCTGGTTTACCGCAGATGGAAAAGGAACCATTTGAGCTGGTACTTCTCCACGATGTTCCCGCAGCTGGGAAATATGAAATTTGTGATGAACTTTTACCGATTTGGGTAATCTTAGGTGGTAAGCTACCGCTCCTACCCGTTCTACTACTTCAAAGGGGCCAAAGAATTGAGGTGATAACTTGTGAAATCCATGGCCTCGCAAACAATTTTGCTTATAAGGTTGTAACCTTACATATACCCATGTCCCAATCTCCAAATGTCTCTCCCTGCGTTTACCATCAGCTAGCGTCTTCATCCTGTTTTGGGTCCGCGACAGATTAAATTTAAGCAGGGAAATCACCCGCTCCCGGGCCGACAATGATCTATCCACCTCTTCCAGCATGGTTGAACCTGCTGCATATGGACAATGCAGAGGAGGTTCTTGCCCATACACTACTTCAAACGGTGTCATCCGTATTGCGCTTTAGAAGGTGGTATTATACCGCCATTTTGCAAGAGGCAGTCACCCCGACCAAGTACGGGGTCGTTCTGAACACACACAACGGAGATAGCTTTCCAAACAACGGTTAACAACCTTTGATTGCCCGACGGTTTGCGGATGATAGGCTGTAGATAGCTTAATTTGAACCTGTAAAACCCGGAACAGCTCCTGCCAAAATTGACTCACAAAAATAGTATCCCTGTCGCTGATGATAGAAGCCGGCAATCCATGTAAACGAAACACTGAATCCAAAAACACTTTCGCTACCTCTTCCGCTGCATAGGGATGGGTAATTGCCATGAAATGGGTCTGTTTACTTAGACGATCTATAACAACCAATATCGTCGTCTTTCCGCTGCTCTTTGGAAGGCATCTATGAAATCCATTGTAATGTCTGCCAAATCCTGGACGGAATAGGCATTGGTTGAAGAAGTCCCATGGGACAGCGATTATCAGCTTTGCATTTCTGGCAAACCTCGCAACGTTGGATGTAGGAGTAAACATCCGACTTCATATTCTTCCAATAAAAAATGTTGGGAACAGTGTCCAACAATGTTTCTGATTTGAAGAAGTCCTCAAGTCAATGATAAAAACACTGTGTATTTGATGTTCTATTTATTTATGAGTGCAGGGTATAATTAGTATGTCCAGCGCTTCTCAAATCTCTCCAAGTCCAAAATCGTTGAGAAGGACTGGCATATCGTTGAAACAATATAAGGCTGTCGTTGAAAAGATTGCTTTGCAGAGATACTTCATCAGTCAGAAGTGGAATTCAGACTAAGTTAAATATCGTCGTGTATATAACACTCACACGACGACATCTTAAAACACCTATTCAGCTGTTTTCCTCCGACATGTCCGACATGTCGCCCGACATGTCATTTTTTAGGGCAAAACGATATGTTTTTCTAAGAAGTATAGATTATGTCCTTTTGTAAAATATAGGCCGACATGTCCGATTTTTTCCGATATATCGGCCGACACGACTTTTAAATATATCGCCCGCTAATTTATTTTATGTTATATTAGCAGACTAGCAGCATATGCTTAAATCGATTAGACTTATTGTTTCAATTTTTTAACGTTTTATTCCTACAACCAATTTTGTATAATTGTTTCACAATTTTTTAATTTCATATTACAACAAATATGAAAATATTTAATACATTTATTACAAAAATATGAAAATATTTAAATCTTTCTTATTTGCAATAAACTTATTGCTATCAAAATAAAATTATTGTATACTATTAAATATATTTACAATGTATAATTTTGTATTTGTTAATAATATTTTAACGTAGATACTATTCGATTTTATTTTGTAATATAAATAGCTCATTTTTTATCTATTTGTTATATTATTTTTCTATTTTTCTAAGATATAATTATAGTTAGTATACATAAAAATAAAAATTTTATTTATAAGACATGTAAATCCGATATTTTAAAATATCTCCGACATGTCTCCGACTTCCGACATCCGACATTTAAAAACTCAATCCGATATTTAAAACATTGCATATTAGACTTACAGAAAAGCTGCTTCAGCCGATGGTATGTGGCAGAAATAATCGAGTGCCCACCTAAAGCCCTATCGTGATATATTTGTAACAACTTGATTTTTAGAGAAGGTATATTACCTACTACTAGCTTGCCCTTTCTTTTCAACACTCCATTACTCCACTGGTATTTGGGCTTACAAGTGGCATCGGCCTCCTTAGCTGTTATTAAGTCCCGAAGTCGACTATCTTGCTTCCAGGCTTCTCTAATTTCTTCCATGATTTCAGACACAATGAACACCTTAACTTGCAATTCCCAGCAGTTTCAGCCTTTCGTGACAATGCATCAACACACAAATTCTCCTTCCCCTTCTTATATTGAATAGAAAAATCAAACCCAAACAGTTTAGACAGAAACTTCCGTTGCATTGGCGTGGCTAACTTTTGTCCCAATGCCCACTTCAAAACTTTGGTGATAAGTTTTTATCACAAAATGAGTACCCAATCGATAGTGTTTCCAATGCAAAACTGCCATAACCATAGCCACTAACTCCTTCTCATATGTTGATAACTGAGCATTTTTAGAACCCAATGATTTACTAAAAAATGCAATCGGATGCCCATCTTGCATTAAGACTACACCCACTCCAATATCCGATGCATCAGTTTCTACCACAAATGTTTTGCCAAAATCTGGTAACTGTAAAACAGGGGGCATGGAAACAACTTCCTTCAAATCAGCAAAAGCTTGTTGTGCTTCCAAGTTTTAGGTAAATGCTTTATGTTTTAAGAGATCAGTTAAGGGTTTTGCAATCGACCCATAACCCCTAATAAACCTTCGATAATATCCAGTAAACCCTAAAACCCCCCTCAATTGCTTCAAATTCTTAGGAAGAGGCCAATCCAACATATTTTGCACTTTAGAGGGGTCGGTAGCAACCCCACCAAAAGAGATTACATATTCCAAGCAAAGTACTTCTTCTTTAGCAAAGGTGCACTTACTAGCCTTCAAAAACAGCTGCTGAACCTTCAGGATCTTGAAAACCATACGCAGATGATCTATATGCTCTTCACTATTACTACTATATTCTAGAATATCATCGAAAAAGACCAAAATAAACTTCCTCAAATGCTCCCGGAAGAGGTGATTCATCAACCCTTGGAAAGTAAATGGAGCATTGTTTAGCCCAAAGGGCAATACCAAAAACTCATAATGCCCCTCGTGGGTTCTAAAAGCAGTTTTATGCACATCCCCAGCTGCCATCC
This sequence comes from Dactylorhiza incarnata, assembly GCA_033032865.1. Lineage (NCBI taxonomy): Eukaryota > Viridiplantae > Streptophyta > Magnoliopsida > Asparagales > Orchidaceae > Dactylorhiza > Dactylorhiza incarnata. Next base: position 1,353,319 of record JAWHQI010000375.1, read on the forward strand.
TGACTTGATGATAACCAGACCGAAGGTCCAACTTAGAGAAAACTGCAGCCCCGTTCAGCTCATCGATTAACTCCTCAATAATGGGAATGAGATATCTATCTTTGATGGTGTGGACATTAATTTGCCTATAATCTATACACATTCTCCAAGTCCCGTCGTTCTTCTTTACTAAAACTATTAGTGAAGCAAAGGGGTTGTGACTATTTTGTATGATTCTAGCTTCTAACATTTCTGCCACTATGCGTTCTATCTCATTTTTTTGTAAAGGGGGATAACGATAGGGCCTTAAATTGATGTTAACCTTTTCTTCTTTAAAGTGTATGTAATGCTCATGTACCCTTAAGGGAGGCAATCCTTGGGGTTCTTGAAACAACTTGTGGAATTCATCCATAAGTTGGGTAAGTTGTAGATCTCCTGCACCATCCCTTGCTGTACCTTCAATACAAAAAGCTTTCGGCACTTGATAGCAAGCTTCATCAGGTTGCATGGAAGAAGCTCTAATAGTGCAGACGACCATGATATTAATTTGTCCAGGCTTCATTAACAACTTCTGCAGTCTCTTCTCCTTCATTAACGTACCGGCTAAGTTCTTGGATCCCCGCAGTGAGATTTTTTTTCCTTGACTGTGGAATTCCATCTTTAGGTTGTGAAAATCCCATTGAACGTGTAACACCCTCATCCGTCGCGAATAATATAACAAAAGGTCCGGCCGGGGCCCCACGCGGCAACACCATATTAAACGGATAGACGAATGCGTTACTAAATGAGACCACATTTCTTTTATTTTAAAACGCACCCTAACACAGAGTTGCATTATAGCAGAAGCTATAAAGAGTTAAAGAAACACCTAACGACGAATGTCCACTAATAAAATAACCAGGAATGAAAGTCATACACCAAAAGGGTTTTGGCCCTAAAGCCTTTCATCATCAATGTTTAGCAAATAAAGTAATTTCCATACTTCGGCACGCAGACCGACAACACATGAAAATACTAATCATAATATTTGGGCTTTCAAGGGCCAGCTCAGCAAAAGGGCTTCAGCCCGCTATTTCCCCATCGGCTCGCCGACACCTGCACAAAAGCATTCCACCAAGCGGTGACAAGCAAGGCAACGATCAACATTAGCTGACCAAATTATAACGACCCCACCCCTTTCTCGGGGGTGGCGGTGCTCTTTCCCTGCAAGCAAATAACATGTTCACATATAATAAGTATGTGCAACTTAAGCACCATTCATCACAAACGCTTGCGCGACCGGCCAAACGTCTCGTGCACTCAGGGCACATTATCGGTGTACCAGATTTCCCAGGATCCCACCTTTTACCATCACATGCAATCACTGGTGCATTACACACCCAATTCGGTGAACTCCATGAGTCTCACCACCATTCTCGGTCCCAGATTGGGTGGTTCCGCTTGAGCATTACTAGTCAGACATATAGCCACGACTCTCTCCTATGCCAACGACGAAAGCCAGGTACGTTAGGCACTCTAGCCGGACGACATAGTGCGGGTACAGTTCAGCTCTTTCCCGTTGCTCAAATCGCCGTGCCAATCAACGACAACGACGCGGGTCGGCCTCCCCTTTCCCGTACGCGACATAACCAACGTTATGTTCCGAGGTTGGCACTCGCGGCCACCAAAGTTGGGCACTCCATACGCACAACTCGACATGCTAGCCTAACGGTCTCCGAGAGACTACGTTATCAAGGCGTGCGCCTAGGTGCGCCTGAGGCGCCGGGCGCACCGGCCAGCGCCTCTGCAAGGCAGAGGCGGGCGAGGTTCCTCAGGCGTGCCCAGGCGCGCCTAGACGCGCGCCTTACCAACTCCCAGGCGCACCAAAGGTGGCCTGGGCTTTTCAAGCTATTTTCTTCAACCTGTTTTTTTGGGAGGGGGGCAAAAACATGATCTCAGACGCACCCGAGGCACACCTAGGCGCACTTGGGCATCCAATTCACCGATTTTCGGTGAATTGGGTGCCCAATTCACTGAAAATCAGCGAATTGGATGCCCAATTCGCTGATTTTCAGTGAATTAGGTGCCAATTCACTGAAAATCAGCGAATTGGGCATCCAATTCGCTGATTTTCAGGGAATTGGTTGGGCACCCCCTAGGCGCACTTGGGCATCCAATTCACCGATTTTCAGTGAATTGAGTGCCCGGCGAATTGGATGCCCAATTCACTGTTTTTCAGTGAATTAGGTGCCAATTCACTGAAAATCAGCGAATTGGGCATCCAATTCGCTGTTTTTCAGTGAATTTGACACTCAATTCCCTGAAAATCAGCGAATTAGGCACCCAATTCGCTGATTTTCAATGAATTGGGCACCAAATTCACTGAAAATCAGCGCTGGGCACTCAATTCATTGAAAATCAGCGAATTGGGCACCAAATTCACTGAATTGGGTGCCCAATTAGCTGATTTTCAGTGAATTGGGCACCCAATTCATTGAAAATCAATGAATTGGATGCCAAATTAGCTGATTTTCAGTGAATTTGGCACCCAATTCATTTTTGCGCCCCACGTACCTCAGGCGCGCGCCTGCGCCTTGCGCCTAGGCTCCAGGACCCCTTTGCGCCTCGATGCGCCTTTGATAACTTAGCCGAGAGACCGGCTTCGCACACTAACACAACAATTAGGCTGTTTCCTGGAGCATACCTCCAGTACTAACTGCAGCACTGTGCATACCCCCAGACTCCACAACCACACAATTTCCACGGAGTCTTCTCTGGTAAGCACAACAAACATCACCAATCTAGACCGACTTGTCCAGATGGGCTTCACACAGCATGCTTATTCCGTACTTTCGTTTCCGGATACTAAATGAAATTAATAAACGGGGATAAAACGTATCAACCCGTTGGAAAGCACCTTTTCTCCACCAATCGGTGGGGGCTTTCATGCAAACATGCTAAATAAGGGCTTCACCTGCCCAAGAAGAGAATCGTTACCTTTGACGCGCGTTTCAGAGGCATTTTGACTTGCACGGACTTGACGGTGAAAGGTCGTAACGACTTCCCTTCTACGAAATCGGCTCCACTCGGGTATTTGAGTCGCCAATCGACGTTCCAAGCTTACGCCAGAGCTTCCTCTTCCTCCAAGCGGCGCACACCGTCGCGGCTTGTGGACTCCCCTTGCGGCAGCCCTAGAGTGAGCTCGAGAGAGAGGGAGGGAAGGGCTCGACTGCCCTTGCTCCAGGCCGACGGGAGAGAGGGAGGGCTCGACTGCCCTTGCTCCAGCCGACGGGAGAGAGAGAGAGAGGGAAGGTCGGGGGGGGGGGGAGCTTTGCGGGCTGCTTCAAGCGAACGAGAGGGAGATGGAGAGATCGGGTTTTATAGAGGGGGGGGGGGTTAAGGTTTTATCAAAACCTTAACCGATCCCCGCTATCCGCAGACCCACTTCCCTATCCTCACACCGACTACTTAAATATTAAGTAGTATGACTCCCATCCGCACCCCACGCCCTCTAACCGCACCCCAAAACCGATTTTTATTAAATTAAGGCGTTACAGAACGACCCCTAAAGTAACTAGCCACTGCACTCCAAGGACCACTTCGCAACCACCCGGAGGAAGGACCAACATATCGGACCGGAAAAACACTCCCTGCATCTTCCACCTAAAGGCCTGTACCTTGTATTCAATCTGGATACCTTTACCATCAACAATGGCCACATGGAAATGAGGGATAGGAACGAGCTTACATTGAAGACGCTCCGCCGCCTTAACATCCAAAAAATTGTGCGTGCTTCCAGAATCAACTATCACATTAATTGGATGACCTTGGTAGGATCCCGTCACTCGCATGGTGTAATAATGATGAATACCCGTTAAGGCAGCACCGACACCTGAGGGTTATCTTGCTCCCTTGGTGGCTCCATCACATGGCTTGCTTCTTCCTCCAACACATTAGACGAATCATCATCATCCGATAATAGTTCCAAGGCATAAGACTGTCGTCGTTCCAAGCATTTGTGTCCGGGGATATACTTTTCATCACACCAAAAACACAACCCTCGACTTCTTTTCTCATCCATTTCAGCAGAAGTCAATCGTCTTCCTCCTCGACAAGCCTGATGTGTGTTCGACAATAGGCAAACGCACCACAGTCGTCAAGTAATAATAAAACGGGAATAAATCCCCAAGTATCGAATCTCACGTGGAACACGGCGGGGTGGATTGATCGTTTGAGGAGAGACTTGAGATTGAAGTCTCTTAAGTCGGGGTTTAACGAGGGGTTTTGGTTTCGGATTAATGCTAATGCGAGAAAAAGGAAACTAAAACTATGCGGGTTGCCTACACCGCTTCGCACCTCTGCGAGTCGCAAACCTCTGCTTCGCTCGTTGCACCTAGCAAATGCTTAGGTTAACCTCTCTCTCAACATTCAACACAAGCATTCAAATGGAAAGTAAAATACACAAGAGGTTAGGCCTCCTAAGCATCTCAAATGAACATGGAAAACACAGTAACTCAAAGATTAACACTTAAGAACAACCATGTTCACAACCATCATCAAAATAGAAGAGAAAACCATTCATCTACCAAATATGCGGAAATAGAAGAGGAGATACAAACAGTGCTCGAGACTATTCCGTGGATGCGGAGGAAACTCCGGAGGAACACTCCTTTGTAGTTCCGATCGTCAGCTGTTGCCCGGGGTCCTCGAAGTTGTCACACCCTCTAACCGATCTTCTCGATTGAATGCGCCGTCCACGTATCTACCTCAGGATCCTAGCTTGCGGAGAGGAAATGGAACCTTGATCTTCACTTGGATGCTCTTGGATGATGGAGAGAGCCTAGGGGATGATCCCTAACCCTTGGAGGAAGAGAAAACGCGCCTAGGGCATTGACTGCGAAACTATTTCGGAGGAAAAATCGCGGATTCCGCCAATCCCGTCAAGACCTGTATTTATAAACAACAAAGAAAATGACTGCGCACGAGTAGGCGCACGACCACTGGTCGTGCGCGAAGGAAAGTCCTATACTCGTGCGCCAAGGAACCTGTACCAAAATAGGATGTTGTGAAAACGTGCACGAGGAGGCGCACGACCACTGGTCGTGCGAGAAGAGAAGTCCTCTACTCGTGCACATATAAACTTGTACTAAAATGTTCTGGTGGAGAAAAAGTGATAAACACGCACGAGTAGGCGCACGACTACTGGTCATGCGAGAAGAGAAGTCCTCTACTCGTGCACGAATAAATCGTTGAGAGGAAAATTAAATGCCGACCAGTGGTCGTGCGAGGAGAAATCCACTCGTGCGCATATAAGTCCAGTTATCGTGCGTTTCCTCGTGATAAATTTGGCCAATCAGTGCGCACGACCACTGATCGTGCGCGAAGGAGTCCACTGATCGTGCGTGAACAAAAACGCATGACCAGTGGCCCAGAGTACTGAAATGGGCCAAAACTCCCCGGGAACACAACACATGTCTGTACCTGCATGAAGAACACCCATGACCACTAGAAGGACATAACCACACAAACAAACATAAAGCAAAATAGAAAGAGGAGAGGCAATCTCCTTTATGCAAGGAATGACCTAAACTAAGCTCCAAATAGCTAAATCTTACTCAATAGACTATAAGACTACAAACATAGATTTTATGCTATTATCAAATGAAAAATGAGCGATAAAATATGAAACTGAGCTATTAAAAGAGCCTAAAATACTATATGAAATACGCTAATCAGAGCCGCATTTGTTTCACTTGTTTGCGCGTTTGAGTTCTTGAGTAGAGATGATCGAACTGGTAATAATGGTTTTGACATCCGATTGGAGACATGGTCTCCACTAGAATATCCCTTCCGGTTGTGCACCAACACATGCTGTTCTTGAATCCTGGCAAGATGAAAAACACCCCGTAGAGTTTTGGGTTGGAACATTCTTACCGCAAACTCAATTTCTTCCTGCAGTCCCGCCAAACAGAAGCTAACAATGTGCTCCTCCGGAATCACTACCCGATGGAGAAGTATGTCGAATTCATCCAAATAAGCCTGCCTGAACCGTAGTCTTTTGCCTAAGAATTTTCAACTCCCATATGGGATCGTCAAACAGAACAGATCCAAATCAGTTTTGAACAGCTTTGGAAAATTCAGCCCAACCAGGAGTCTGCTTACTCAATCTGGATTTCATGAATGCCTGGTGCCAAAACAACACCCTCCCTTCCAGATGGACAACCACGATCTTCATATCTTCCGGCGTATTACATTCGACCATACTCGCTGCTCTCGGGTGGACGGGTTTTGCACGATGAGACTCCCGCCGCACGCAGCCCCCCGAGCCCATTAGAAAAGCCAGCGACAACCGGCGTACTCCGCTTTTTCAAATGGGCTCGGGGGGTCCGCGAGCGGTGGGAGTCCCTTTGTGCGAAGCCCATCCGCCCGAGAGCAGACGAGTACGGGCGGAGTTACTGTCGTGGCGGCACGGGGGTGGGGTGGGGGTGGGGACCTGTGTACTGTCATTCATTATTTAAAAATGTATATATACTTACATATAATATATATGAAACTATATATGTTTTTAGCTTAAATAATAAAGTCCAATATTTTAAAATGTATTTGATATATTCCTGCAATCTGTCAAACCCAAACAAACATGAACCGGACACTTGACACATGCAACATTGCTAAAATAAACTAAAACTGAAAAAATAAAAGGGCTCGACATAATGCATCCTTTGAGTCGTTCACTTGTGCGTTGACATGTGTATGTGTCTCAATACTTCCTGCTTGAAAATCGGCATTGCCTTCATGGTTGTGTCAGGTTGGGACCATCATCAGATTCAAAAACTTCAAAGTCAGCGGTGGTGATGTCTTCGTCTATGGTTAAACATCATGCTTAATTATTTGTTTGGGTGTGGGGGACTAAGACTGTCTACAGCAAAAACTAAAGACATGACGACGGAGGTTGAAGTACTCCAGGTATGATATTCATTGATGGTGTGTATTCACTTTTGGTGGAGGTACATGCGAGGGCGGTTGAAGTGTGGTTACTGGCTGAAGTGGCGGCAACAACAATGGTGGTTAGTGGATGTATAAGTTCATCGAGAGAACACAACGAGGCTGAAGTGTATCGGTGCATCAGTTTGGAGGCTGGTAGTGAGTCAAAGTAATGACTGAAGGAGAATATAACTCTTCTTCAACAAAAGGTGCATGCTCCATGAGGACGGGAAGGCGTACCCTAATGTGGGACTGTAGCCCAAGTAGTTTTCGACTGAGAGCCCTGGAACATGTGTTGCGACCTCGATGAAATCGTCTATCTACGCGGTGACTGACTCTACTTGGCAAACTGCCCCAAGTTCGTTGAATGCGTTGCTCCTTGACGACTATCATATCAATGAATAAGCTCTTCTTTGAGTAATGTCCATGTTAAGGACTTGTTGGCGTGTTCAATCGAGCCAATGCAGAGCAGACCCCTTCTTGTAAGTGGTGAATAAAGGAACCTTTCGAAACTTTGGGGCATTCTGTAGTTCAAAAAAATGCTCAGCATGAGCTATTCATTCTAGGGGTTATACCTAGTCGAAAACATGGATGTCGAGCCTGTGAGGTTATTTGGATTGCGACCGTAAGTGGACTGGATTAAGGTGGCAGACTCTACAGTACTTCCAGAGGGTGGCACGTCAATGTTGGGTGGATATAAAGTCTCGAGTGTCGACGATGATGGTGCTGCGATCAATTAGGAGGGTGTGAGTTTCCTTCACAACCACCTGAAGGTCAGACAATGTAGTCTTAGTGTGTTCCATGCGGACGTAGAGGGAGGTGACATTGAGAACTAATTCTTCAGGGGGAAGTGACCGGTGGACGAGGTCTGTCTGAACTAAGAACACTTAATGCCTGCGAGCGTGATTGGACGGTCAGGGAGCGACGATCGTCGGGCTACTGCTTGAGTGTTGCAATCATGCGGAAACCTGAGCGGATGAGAGATCGAGTGACTGCCCTTGTACCCATATGCGTTGGGCCTAGAGCATCTTGTCAGGAGCGACCAAGGGATTGTTGATGGAGGTTGCAACTTAGGGAATGTTAATGATGGGACGATCGATGTAATCTCGGTGGGGTGTTGTGAGCAAGGTGAGATTGAATGTGCTCGGATGCTCGAGCTAGATGCTCCAAGTATTGTGGTCGGGCTGCATGGAGAGTTCTCCAACTATCACCGGGCTGCAGGGAGAGTTCTCAGACTATCACCTCTTTATATAGAGAGCCTTGTATGTGAGCATAATTAAAAGACTGTTTCTTAGATAAAATAAATGACTGAAAAAAATAAACGGAGCAGGCATCTTGCATCTTTTGAGTCGTCTTCCTGTGCGCTTACTTGATGGGGTTGACCTGTGTGCATGCATCATGTCATGACAGAGTATGTTGGGAATGTTTTATTTATGTGTTGGCTGATTAATTGTGGAGGCTGTAGCATGTTTAAATATGATATGGCCCGGCTGCTGAACAATAGAGTAAATTTTTAGGGGATGAAACTGCTACCTTGTCTTCTGAATTGATTTCAATTATCAGGCATCTAAATTTGTTCCTATCTCATGGAGATTATTGTTTAAACAAAAAAGTGATTATAGGTGTGGTTCAACAATGTCCCCCATACACGTTTGGCTGAAGATAAAGGAGGGCAAAATTGGATCACAAGGGATAATGATAAGTTTAAATTTCCAGGAGGAGGAACTCAGTTCATACATGGAGCAAATCAGTATTTAATTCAAATCTCTGAGGTTGTTTAATTTCTTCAAATGCTCACTCATAACAGATCAGAATACTATATAATTTCAGAATGCATATTTTCTTACTAAATTATGTATCATCCAATATATTCTTATGCAGATGGTTCCGGATATTGTGTTTGGTTCTCATATAAGAGTTGTTCTTGATGTTGGATGTGGTGTAGCAAGTTTTGGTGCATATTTATTTTTGAAAAATGTGATCACCATGTCAATAGCTCCAAAAGATGTTCATGAGAATCAGATTCAGTTTGCTCTTGAGCGCGGTGTACCTGCGATGGTAGCAGCGTTTGCAACACATAGGTTGCTTTATCCGAGTGAAGCATTTGATCTAATCCATTGCTCAAGATGTCGGATAAATTGGACACGCGATGGTATAAACTGTTATCTTTCTTTTGCTTCCCCATGAAATTTTTATACATTCACCAAGCATTAAACTGGTTCCAAAAATAACTTGATCACAATAGTCTTATTAATTTACATTATTACTTAAATCAATTATGTCTGCCGCTCTTTATCAGTAAATTAATGATTCAACCTGAATCTGCAAAGTGGGAGGAATCAACTGCGTCACTCTTATGACGCGCGTCGGAACCCTTTCATGATTGTTTCTCACTATCGCCAGTTATATTATCGTCATCTGGACGATTGGAGCCTACGGATGTGACCGGCTTGATTTTCATATTTTTTAATGTATTTTATTTTTTTAGTGATATTTGAGAGTTAGATTGCCGACCCCACTATAGTGGGATAAAGGCTTGAGTGTTGTTGTTGATTTGGGAGTTAGATTAAATGAAGCAATTGAACTATTTGAGCTATCAGATGTATTTTACGGTACCTAATATCTCGTATTTATGTGCATACTAATGGCTAGCTATGCATCAAAGGTTTTCTGCCGAAATAGTACGACTCGGTCACTCGCGGTGCGAATCTGTGTCCCTCCTTGGTGCCAATTCTGAGGGACCTCTCTTGGTGTGAAGCCAAGCCACCACCGTTTGCATGCCCACAACCCTTAAAACCCTCGTACTCCTCGAGCCTCCAAACCAGTGGTCTGTGTAACTCCTAGATCTGCCGCAAGCTGACACCAAGCCGCCCAACCCTTGTCCATTGACATCCCAGCTCCCCCACTGCAAGCCAAATGCCTTCCACCCTCTCAACCACCTTGCCCAGTCCTGCTCAACTCCAACAAACCCTTACTCAATAGAGCCGAGCTGCCTACTTCTCGCATAACCACCCCTCTTTCCTTCCTTCATCGCGACACCCCTCTTTTCCTCTACAATGACACCCCTCCTCCGACAACCTTTGTTACACCAAAACTTCATGTCCCCCAAAGCCATAATATTCCGTATCGAGTTTCTTCGCTAATCACACATTTGAACCTACGCGCATGAGCTCATATTAATTTTATTTATTGCTTTGCTGTTGAACAAATGCGTTAAATAATTAAGTTCCATCTTTTTTGGAACTAATTAGTCCTCGTTTGGCGTGGATTCTCATCCGCGCCACGCAACCACGACCGCGGTTCCCGCGGCGCGGATGAAAACCATGCGAAATACGCGCTTTATAGTGGCAGGGATGATCCCAGTCGCCCGGCCGCGGCCCTGCCAAACGGCGTGGGGCTGCGGCCGGGCGGTGCCGTCCGCCCAACCGCAGCGGATCAGCCCCTCCAAACGGGGCCTAAGAGTGCGGAAACGACTTATGGGCTCATACTCTCCTTGTTGTGGCCTTTCCTAATCATGTTTGTAACCTACCGGTGGAGCTCCTCATAGGGCACATACCTAGGAAGCACCGGTACGGGTACGAGTACCGGGTACGATACGTATCCGGTACGGCGGTACGACAAAATTTAAAAAATAAGGATACGGGTGCGGCGGGATACGTTGTATTAAATATAATATATATATATATATGTATACTCTCACAAATGTAATTAAAAGTCCTCAAAATAATAAAACAACAAGCATAATTGCATAAATCAACAATTGAAGTACAAATTCATAGTTAGTGCAATATAAATATGAAGTTCTCGAACAAAAAATATTCATAATCATTTGAATCAAATTTAAGGATGTTTATCAATCATTTTCTTCCTTTTCTTCCCCATTATTGGAGATTAACACATCTTCAACTTCTAGTTCGTCTAGAGACAAATTAGTAAAATATTAAACATAGAAAAATTCATGTTGAACAAATAGAAACAATACAAATTTAAAACATTTAATCCTTAAAATATATAGTAAAAAATCAAAATAATAAAATTTAAATCAAATTCTTTATAGCTTTAACAAAAAAAAGATACATAAATCTGAAGTACATTTTGTTACTATAATAAACAAGCATCGAACGTTATATTTCTGAGTCACAATTTTTCTTTTCTAAAAGGCACGCAAAAGTTTTTTGTTTATTTCAGAAAATCATACTCTTATTACAATATGCAGAACAATCTACCAAGTCCAAGTGTATCAACATACTAGAATAAGAGGTGTATCCGCGAGTATCGAGTACGTACCGGTATCGGATACGTATCCGGTACGGGTACGTGACCCTCAAGGAAGTATCGATTATGTGAGGAAGGCTAACCCTAGACATAATGTCGATACTGTGCTGTATGTCCCTCATGCCAGGAAGGTGATCAAGTTGTTTGTCAGACATAATGTTTGTGAAGTGTGAACTCGTAGATAAGGGGGTGTAACTGACTAGGAATCTCAACTTTGTTAATGCTAGTATCTAGGACAAATAACATGTAAAATGACCTCGCTATCCGCATCTCTTCTTGGAACTGGGGTACAAATATAGGCATAAATGCAAATATTACATATATAAATGTGGGTTGGTGCTATTAGATAGTGTAGAGGACTTCTCAGCTATCTTGGGCACACCTATTCTTGTAGGGTAAAAAGACTATCCTGCAACCATCTTGCTCAAAGGAGTGAGAGTTCCTTCTTCCATTGTGGATCACAAGCCTATCATATATCCAAGGTCATCCAAAGGGAATGTGCCAGACTTCTATAGTCACGATATGACACCAAACTACATCCTTATAAGTACTACCTATGAAAAATTTAATTAAGCACTGATGGGTAATGAGAATGATCATATTATTAGATACCCAAGTGAGGCTATAGGGTTTTTCTGAGAGTTGTATTTTTAACTTCATTTTTTCTATCATGTCCTGAGACACAAAGTTATCCAAGTTGAAAGAGGAAACTAATAACTTGCCTTCAATACTACCCAATATACATGCATATATATGAAAATAAGAGCGAGGACTAAAATAACCCTACGACTTGACTAAACCCAAAGACGGATTACAACCCTCCCCCTCAAGTCAGGTGGTAATTATCGGTCATCTCGAGCTTTTGGATATTATCTGCAAACATATCACATCCCAGACTCTTGGTGAACACATCAGCTAGCTGATCCTTGGACTGAACGAAGGGAGTGACCACATTTCCTTTATCCATGTGATCTTTGATGAAGTGTCGATCCACTTCCACATGCTTAGTCATGTCATGCTGGACCGGGTTATGTGCTATACTAATTGTTACTTTATTGTCATAGTATAGGGAGATAGAAATATTATCCTGGAGTCCCAGGTCATGAAGCATGGTATGCACTCGAAGGCCTTCACAGAGACTCTGAGACATAGCCCGATACTCAGCCTCTGCACTAGATCTGACAACTACATTTTGCTTCTTGCTCCTCTATGCTACCAAATTCCCCCCAACAAACATACATCAGCCGGTGGTGTATTTCCTATCATCGTGACATCCCGCCCAATCCGTATCAGTGAAGATTTCGATCTTCAAGTGGTTGTGCCGAGAGAACAAAAGGCCACGACCGGGAGCTTTCTTCAAGTATCGCAATACTCGGAATGCGGCCTCTTGATGTCTGATCCGCGGAGCATGCATATATCTACTCAAGATACATACAACATAGGTGATGTCAGGACGGGTGTGAGATAGATATATGAGTCTCCCAACCAACCTCTGATAGCTTGAAGTGTCAGTACGATCGCCATCACTATCCTCATTAATCCTGTGGTTTTCCTCCATGAGTGTATTAGTAGGGACACCCAAATATTCTAGTTTCTTTAAGAAGATCCAAAACATACTTGCGCTGAGATATACAAATACCTTGACTCGACCGAGTCACCTAAATACCCAGGAAGTACCACAAGTTCCCTAAATCCTTTGCTTCAAACTCAGCTGATAAGAGAGTTTTGAGGTTACAGATCTCCTCGATGTTATCACCTGTAATCACAATGTCATCAACATAGACAATGAGAACCACAATCTTCTGTTCATGTCTATGGATAAACATGGTATGATTGGATTGTACCTGCATATATCCAACTTCAGCATAGCTTTGAGGAACCGTCCAAACCATGCTCTTGAAGACTGCTTTAATCCATATAAAGACTTCCGCAAACGACAAACAAGACTTTCTGCCCCTCTTCGAACAAAACTAGGTGGGAACTTCATGTACACTTCCTCATCGAGCTCATCATGGAGAAATACATTTCTTCACATCCAGTTGGTGAAAATCCCATCCTAAGCAAGCTGCACAAGATAGAAGAGTCTGTTTGGAGTCCATCTTTGCCACGAGGGCAAAAGTCTCCTGGTAGTCCACTCCCTGAGTCTGAGTGTAGCCTTGAGCAACCAACCTAGCTTTGCATCATTCAACCTTACCCTCCTGATTCTGCTTGACGGAGAAAACCCATCGTGAGCCGACGTCTTTTTTTCCAGGGGGAAGAGACGAAACATCCCAGGTATGATTATTTTCCAACGCAGACATCTCCTCCATTGCCCGTGTCCATATAGGTATGCTCAATGCTTCCTGCCATGTCTTAGGAATGGTAACCATGGATAACAAATGACTGATATGTAGGGGAAAGGTGATGATAAGCAACATTATTAGAAATGGGATGCTGAGTAGAAAGAGCTTTACCTTCCAGCAGAGCAAGAGCAGCAGGTAAACCATCATCACCAGAACTTGAGTCCGGTGCGGGCATTGGTAGGAGAGGAGCATTAGTGGTCTGTTTCCCTGTTTTACGACGGTGGTATATATAGGGAAGGGGAGACATCATAGAGGAAGATGGAGGGACCTGAGCAAGAGGAGCCAGAGCAGAGGGATCCTGAACAGAGGATCCTGAACAGGAGGAGCCTGAAGCAGAGGATAAAGGACAGGAGTATCTGACACGGTCTCACCCTAACCAATCTCCCCCTGACGAAGAGAGTGAGTCGATTCCATATAATAAGAGTCCTCCTCCCTGAAGGTAACATCCATAGTATAGTAGAAGCGGCGGGAAGGAGGATGGTAGCAACGATAACCTTTCGTGATAGAGGAATAGCCAATAAAGACACAACGCTGAGCCCGAAGGTCAAGTTTGTCCTTATGAGGCAAATAAACATGCACAAAACACACCCAAAAATCTGGGGTGGCAGGTGAGAGGTATGGACAACAAACATAGAGGAGAGACGACCAATGAGGGTAGCATAAGCTAGGACTCTTGACGTGAGGCAATTGATAAAGTGAGAAGCGGTGAGAACTGCGTCACCCCAATAGGATTTAGGTAGGTGCATAGTATGGAGAAGGCAACGAGCCACCTCAAGGAGATGCCGATTTTTTCGTTCAACAACCCCGTTTTGAGCAGAGGTGTGAACACATGTGGTTTGGTGCAAGATACCATGACTAGTGAGATAAGAACCAAATAGACCTTGATCATCATATCCCCATATCACTACGGAGAACACAAATCTTTCCATTAAACTGGGTCTGAACCATTTTATGGAAAACTTGAAAGCAAGTCAAGACCTCACTTTTTTTCTTTAACAGGTAGACCCAAGCAGTCTGCGAAAAACAATCAATAAATGTGACAAACCACCTGAAACCAGATAATATACCACAGGGAAGGACCCACACATCAGAATGAATAACAAAAAAAGGAGTGGTACTAGGAGACGATAAGTGCATAGAATTATGACGAACATGTTTAGACAATGCATACATCACAAACAAAAGTTTTAATAAAAGGCATAAAAGCAAGAAACAGTTTTTGGAGATAAAAGCAAGAAACAGTTTTTGGGAGGGATGTCCTAGGCGAAGATGCCATCGTCGAACATCCTCACCAGTAGCGTTAGTAGATGAGAGAGCTTGAGTCGGAAGCTGATTGTCCAGGTAGTACAAACCACCATGATTCCTACCATTGTCAATTCTCCGCTTCGTACTCAGTTCCTGAAAAACACAGGAGTCAAGAAAGAAGGTTTACAGAGCAGTTAAGAGATCGAGTGATATTACTGATAGAAAGTAAATTTCGGGGAAAATGGAACGTGAAGAACAGGGGTAAGAGAGAGAGTCAGAGAGCAGGAAATATATCCTTTCCCCGCAATAGAGGATAAGGTGCCGTTAGCAGAAATAACCTTATCCTTACCGGACAGAGGTGCTGTTACGAATCTACTAGAGAGGGGGAGAAAACTAGAGAAGAAGGAGGGAGACTAGGGTTTAGAAGAGGAAGGAGGAGATTACCTTAATGTTATCATGCATGCCTCCAAATGACCACATCCCCGGGTATAAATACCCGGGCCAAGGAGGTGGCCGGCCGGCCCCTCCCAAGAGGGCTGAACCAGTTGGTTCAGCCCTTGGCCCACTGATTTACTAAGTGGGGGCTGAACCGGTTGGTTCAGCCCCTTCGTCGCTTGTCTTCTCCTTGTGCTTGCGAACGTAATAACGCCCTGAGAAGCGAGGCGCGGTCGGAGGCGTAACATTCCCCTCCCCATCAAGACCCAGCTTGTCCTCAAGATGGAAATCCGGGTACAGCTCCTTGAAGTCCAATAGATCAACCCATGAGTTATGTGCTTCCGATAAGTGCTTCCACTTGACCAACAGTTCAGCCCAAAATTTCGTGCCCCGCTGCTTCCACCTGAGTAATAGAACATTCTCCGGCATCGGCCGGAGTTCACCTGCAATGGTAGCTTCTGGCAAGAAAGGGCTCGGTTGGGCACTGTCACCAATCTTCTTCTTAAGCAAGGATACATGAAATGTTGGATGGATGCGGGAGCCCGCGGGAAGCGCCAATGTGTAAGAGACCGGCCCCACCCGTTTGAGAACCCGAAAGGGCCCATAATAGCGAGGGGCCAACTTTTGATTTGTACGGCGGGCCACCGATAGCTGTCGGTAGGGTTGGAGCTTAAGGAACACTTCATCACCCACAACAAACTCCCTCTCCTTGCGGTGCTTGTCCGCCTGGGCCTTCATGCGATCTTGGGCAAGGCGAAGATTCGCCCGCAATGTCACTAAGGTGCGGTCGCGGAGGGCCCGACCAACTGCCGGTAACGCCGTGCTGCCCGGCTCATAACTGCTCAAAGAGGGGGGTGGGCGACCGTAGACCACCTCAAACGACGTCATTTTGCTGGCAGAGTGGTAAGCGGTGTTGTAACAATATTCAGCCAAATGCAGCCAGCTGGTCCAAGTCCGAGGCTCGTCCATGACGAAACACCGTAGGTATGTCTCCATGCTACGATTAAGAACCTCCGTCTGGCCGTCGGTCTGGGGGTGATTTGCGGTGCTGAAACGTAAACAAGTTCCTTGGAGCCGGAAAAGCTCTCTCCATAACTGGCTCACGAACGTGGGATCACGATCAGAAATGATGGCGCGAGGGAGGCCGTGTAAGCGGATGACTTCCCTAGTAAAGAGTTCGGCGACCGACTCCGCCGTATAAGGATGACTGAGGGCGAGGAAGTGACCATACTTGGAGAGCTTGTTGACTAGCACCAAAATGATCGACTTGCCCTGAGACTTGGGCAATCCATCAACAAAATCCATCGACACAGTATCCCAAATGTGATGCGGAATCTCTAGTGGCTGGAGCAACCCGACAGGTTTGGTGGTCTCATACTTTTGTCGCTGACACGTCTCACATTGCCGTACAAACTGCCGCACATCCCGGCGTATTCCGGGCCAAAATACATTTGCTCTCGCCCGCTGGAGGGTGCGGAGCACTCCTGCATGACCCGCCACTGGAGAGGAATGAAACTCGTGAAGCATAACTGTCTTCCATGCGGAACCCGGAGGTATGACCACCCTGCCGTGGTAATAGAGCCGCCCATTCTGCAGATGATAACCCGGCGTCACAGTCTCCCCACGCTGGAGGGCCTCCACCAAGGCGCGTAGTGAAGGATCCCTCAAGACTTCCTCGTGTATGTCATCGAACGAGTCGAGGACCGGTCCCGAGATCTGGACGAGCGCACTATCCGGTAGACGAGACAAGGCGTCTGCCACCACATTCTCCTTGCCCTGGCGGTAAACGATCTCGTAATCGTAACCCAATAGTTTGGTAACCCACTTTTGCTGAAGAGGAGAGGAGACTCGCTGGTCCAAAAAATGCTTCAAACTTTGGTGATCCGTACGAATCTTGAAATGGCGTCCCAAAAGATATGGCCGCCAAAGGGTCACTGCCTGAACCACCGCCAACAATTCTTTCTAATACGTGGACAGTCCCAACGTCTTAGGCGCCAACGCCTTACTGTAAAAGGCCAGTGGCCGGCCCTCCTGCATCAGTACTGCACCCAGCCCCACCCCTGAGGCGTCCGTCTCAACGACGAACTCCTTAGTGAAATTCGGAAGAGCCAAGACCGGGGTGGTCGTCACGGCCCGTTTGAGCGCCTGAAAAGCCGCCTCAGCATCATCCTGCCATGAGAAGGCATTCTTCTGCAGTAGTTGGGTCAGTGGTCTCACAATCTTCCCGTAGTCCCGCACGAACCGTCGGTAGTAACCGGTGAGACCCAAGAACCCCCGCAAAGCCCGAACAGTCTGGGGCCGCGGCCAATAAACCATGCTCTCAATCTTCCGAGGGTCAGCTTTGACCCCTTCAGTCGAAACCAAGTGTCCCAAGTACTCGACCTCCTCCTGCCCAAAAGAACACTTGGATCGCTTAGCATAGAGCCGATGCTTGCGTAGAATAGAGAAAACCTGTTCAACATGGCACAAGTGGTCTTCCCAATTAGCACTGTATATAAGGATGTCATCAAAGAAAATCAGCACAAAGAGGCGAAGTAGTGGACGAAAGATCTCGTTCATATTGGCCTGGAAGGTGGATGGCCCGCCAGTCAACCCGTTGGCCATCACTAGAAACTCATAGTGGCCGTCGTGAGTCCTGAAGGTCGTCTTGTGGATGTCGTCTTCCCGCATGAGGATCTGGTAGTAACCCGACCGCAGGTCAAGCTTTGTGAATCGGGTCGCCCCGTGTAGCTCATCCAATAGTTCCTCAACCAGCGGAATTGGAAACTTGTCCTTCAAAGTGACGCTGTTCAAAGCCCGGTAGTCCACACAGAATCGCCATGAGCCATCCTTCTTCTTGACGAGAATAATCGGGGCCGAAAAAGAGCTCGTGCTGGGCCGGATGATCCCGGCGTCGAGCATCTCCCGGACGCTACACTCAATCTCTGCCTTCTGCATGTGTGGATATCGGTAAGGCCGAATATTGGTAGGCTCCGCTCCCGCCTTGAGTACAATCTGATGGTCCCGAAACCGGGACGGTGTAAGTGTACGTGGCTCCTGAAAGACGTCAGAATACTGCTCTACCAAGGACTGCATCTGTATGGGTACCTCATACGACCCGACCTCCTCGGACCGCACCCCCAAAAGGACCGTCATCAAGCTCCCTTCCTCTCCGAGCTGCTGCATGCTGCGAAGAGAGACTTCCTTCACTGGCGAGGCCGTGAGACCCTTCAAACAGAACTGTCGTCCATGCTGCACAAACTCCATCGTCATGAGGTCCCAATCAAAAGTGACCCGCTTCAGCTGCTGCAGCCACTGAACTCCGAGTACCATGTCCGATCCCCGGATGGGAAGAAGATAGACATCCGTGCTCTCAATGTATCCCTGGATCCGTAACTCCACTCCCTTCATTACGCCTTCGCACTGCAACTTGCTGCCATCAGCCACCATAACCGGGAACGCAGCTCCTCTGTCAACCACATGTCCCACCCGATGTGTAACGACCGGATGAATAAAGTTGTGGGTGCTCCCACTGTCCACCAATATCGTCACCTTCTCCCGTCTAACCCTTCCAGCAACCCGCATCGTGAGGGGCGGATTGCACCCTTCCATGGCGTGGATGGAAACCCCAAACTCCGTCACATCCACGCCCTCCTCCAACAGCGCTTCCTCGACTGCTAACTTGGAAGGAGACTCGTCGCCCACGTCCTCATGCATCATTAAAACCTGTATCTTCTGACATTTATGCCCGGGTACAAACTTCTCATCACAGTTGAAGCAGAGACCTTTCTCCTTGCGGGCCTGTAGCTCGCCCCACGACAAACGAATCACCGTCGGCTTAGCAACCGCCTGCGGCTCTCTCCTGGCAATGACGGGTGTGACAGGAGGCCTCCCCGTCGCCCGCGACCGCTGACGGTTGAAGCGCTCCTCCTGAATTCGGGCTAGGCTGATGGCGTGGTTCAAACTCCGTGGCATATAAACATGAACCTCATCCCGCAAGTGCTCCTTCAGACTGGACACAAAACAACTCAACAACGTCTTCTCCTCCCAGTGTACTCGGTTCGCCAACTTCTCGAACTCTGTTCGGTACTCCATCACTGTCCCTTTCTATCGTAACTTCTGTAGCAGTGCTTCAAAATCCTCATACTCTAGGGGCCCAAATCGAGCAGTGAACCCCTCCACAAAATCAGTCCAGGGCACATAATCTCTATCTCTCAGGAACCACTGAGTCCACTGAAACGCGTCGTCTTCCAGATGGAACGACGCTAGTTGCACCCATTGCCCCTCTGGGACCTCCTGGTAGCTGAAGAACAACTCTGCCTTCTGAACCCACTCCAGAGCATCCCCCTTTGAACTTGGGGAAGTTCATACGTGTCAACTTCGGTGGCATGTACGCTCGGGGCCCCACCTGCCCTTGCCAGCCCTGTCCATGCACATTCTGCCCCGGCCCGTTCCACGCCTGACGTCCCGAGCCCATATGACCGTCGTGTGCCCCCGGGTAGCCTTGAGGTGGCTGTCCCGGATGAGGAATGTGCTGTCCGGCCCACGGAACCCGACCTCCATAGCCGCCGGGAGGAACACCGCCTCGCGGGTGAGGAAGAAGGCCCGCCGCCCCTCCTGGAGCCCGCACAACAGTCCCCTGCCCTCCAGCAGTTTGCAGCCACGGCTGCTGGCCGCCCTCGATCGGCCCAGCAAAGGCCGGAAGGCCGCCGCCCAGTCTGGCCGGCCCGCAGTCGGCCGACCCAGTAAAGCTGGGGCCGACGCCTCCAGCAGCAGCAGCCGACCACGCCTCCGTTCCCTGCCCCTCGCCGGTGGTCCTCCATGGTCGGGGCAAGCCGGTACCACCGTTCCCCCTACTCCCGACGCTCCCATGCCGAGACGCGCCAAATCCGGCGTTCCCGAGCCTTCGGCGGACCGATTGGTTCTTCCGCCGATCGGGTCTTCCTCGCTCACGACCTTCCCTCTCAACAGGGCCTTGAGCTCGTCCATTCGTGCGTCCAGACGCTCCTCTAAGCGCTGCGTAGACATGTGCATTTCCTGCTCGATGGATGTTACCGAATCAGCCAGTCCACCAGAGTTCTCCTCCAAGGTTTCCAAACGGGTAATCTCTTCTTGCGTGCGAGTGGTGACCATCGTCGGAGGATGACTGCTTTGATACCAAATGTTACGAATCTACTAGAGAGGGGGAGAAAACTAGAGAAGGAGGGAGGCTAGGGTTTAGAAGAGGAAGGAGGAGATTACCTTAATGTTATCATGCATGCCTCTTAATGACCTCATCCCCGGGTATAAATACCCAGGCCAAGGAGGGGGCCGGCCGGCCCCTCCCAAGAGGGCTTAACCAGTTGGTTCAGCCTTTGGCCGACCGATTTACTGAGTGGGTGCTGAACCGGTTGGTTCAGCCCCTTCGTCGCTTGTCTTCTCCTTGTGCTTGCGAACGTAATAACGCCCCGAGAAGCGAGGCGCGGCCGGAGGCGTAACAGGTGCGTACGAAACAAAACCTGATGAGGATCCTGTCATATGATCAGTAGCTCCTGAGTCGATGATCTAATCAGACGAGGTGGTAGTCACAACATGTGCATGGGGCTGAGTCGCAGTAGCTAAGGAGGAAGAAGAACCAGGAACAGAGTCAGAGTAGGAGTGAAGTAAACGACGCAGAGCATCCAATTCCTGAGCGGAGAAAGAACTAGGAGGAGGTTCATCATAAACCTCTGTAGCATATGCAACCTCCGAAAAATGAGGGCCACCTGACCAACCCCCTCCACGTCCAGGTGCACGGCCACGACCACAACCACGGCCAGCAGGTGCCAGGTGAGGATGGAGCTTAAAACACACATCCCGAGTATGACCACGTCGCCCACAATAAACACAAGTGGGAACAGTAGCGTTGGTATGACCCCGACCAACACTAGCTAGGGATGAACGTTCAGGAGGAACAACCATGCTGAGGGACTTTCGACGATCATCATCTCCAAGAACCACGCTGAATGCTTTCCGAAGGGAAGGAAGAGGAGAACGATGTAGAATATGGGTCTGTACGGTATCTGACTCCATATTAAGTCCCATCAAGAAGACATGTAGGCGGTAACAATTCTCTTTTTGCTGTAACTTAACGGCATCCGCTGTACAGGAGGCAGTGAACTACTCGAAAAAATCCAACTCTTGATAGAGACGTTCAAACTCAGAGAAGTAGGAGGAAACCATCATAGGTCCTTGTCTTAGCTCCTAGATGCGACGAGTAAGCTGATAGATTTGAGTAGAGCTACCAATCTGGGAATAGGTTTCTCGAGCTCGAGTCCAGATGTCATGAGCTGAGTCCAGCAACATATAACTTCGATAAACCTTGGGAGACATATAGTGCAAGAGCCAAGAGACGACAAGGGAGTTCTCTGAGTCCCAACGCTTCCAAGAGGGATCATCCCTGGGTGGCTCCGCAACAGTCCTTTCTATGTAACCGAACATTTGGTGGCTGCGTATCACATGTTGAGCATCGTGTGATCATTCTAGGTAGTTTGTTCCATCCAAGGGCACAATGGTAATCTTTTACGAACTAGAGTGGCCATGAGTCTGCTGAGAGTCACTCAACTGTGGCATTACTTCACTTGTCGAAGAAACGGAAGAATCCCCCATGACAAACCTTAGAAGATTTCCACAAAAAGGGCAAATAATCAGTAGAGGGGGTGCTGCATTAGCAGAACAAGAAGGGATCAGACAGGATCAAGCGACAACAAAGCTGTGGCTATTGGAGGAAGAACTGGCGACGAAGGAGAGGCCAAGGATCAACGTCGAAAACAGGCGCATCATCGGCGTCGATCAGTGTTTACAGCAGGTGGATGCATCGACAGCGTCGAATCAGCCGCAAGCATGGAGCACAGTCCCCACCCGGACGCTCAAACCGACAGTGAGGAAGGACAGGGAAGGGAAAAATAGTCGACGGTGGTAGCGAGCAGTGGGAGACGGAGGGGGCGCGACTAGCGGCAGGCTCGCAGCGGGAGACGGACGGGACGGCTAGGGTTGGCTTTTTGCTCTGATACCAAGTTGAGAGATGAAAATAATAACTTGCCTTCAATACTACCAAATACACATACATATATAGGAAAATAAGAGCGAGGAGTAAAATAACCCTACGATTTGACTAAACCTAAAGACGGATTACAACTATCCATACTATCATTGTTTATGGTGATGGAAAAAAACTGTCCCTAAATGTGTGCGATTGTGTAGAATATGTTGTCTTAACCACTCCTATTATGTAGGAGCTCTAGGTGTAAGGAGATTATGTTGCATGACACTGACTAACTGGTTAATGTCCTCTCCTTCAACTTCGAGTTCCCCGTCAACTTCAATCTTGACCTTAGTTATTAAAGGCTCAAGGTGCACCAAGGTGCAAAGGGTTCTTGGAGCCTAGGCGCAAGGCTCAAGGCGCAGGCGCGCGCCTGATGAAAGCAAAGCGTAACCACATTCATTTTAAATAATCAATAAACATTAGTTCATCTTCTTGATCAAATTCGTCATTTATTCTACTCATTATCATTCATCACTATCATTTGTCTCTCTTAAAAAATAGAATCAATGTGGTCACTTGCATCATATCTAAATCTAAACGCTCGATTATGTTTCACAAACACTAAGTCATGCGCTCCCATTCGGCCCATTCGTCCCACGAGAATTTTAGCTAGTTCTTTTCCCCCTTCGTGCGCTCCCATTCGGCCCACGAGAATGAGTTGATGACCCTCGTCTTGATATTTTAGCATTGGACCTTAGCTTATGGCTTGACCATTTGTGGCCCATACCGGTTGTCACACTTTGCACCACCTTCTCAGTCAGATGATTTCCATGCTGGCACAATAAATCTGGATCACCAAACTCTTGGGATATGATTTCATTGCGGTGTTCTGTTTTGGGAATTCCAACAAGTCCACACACTCTTTCTTTCGAGGTCGAGTCCACCTCCTTGTCGCCCTTTTCCAGGGAGATCTCGGAAGATGCGGTGATCATACAATAGGAGGTGCTAGAGGATCCTATTCTCCGTCAAATTGTTAATGCAATTCAATACACCATTCTCGTTAGCGGTGGTCGGCTCCTTTACCGTGGTCGGCTTGTCATATCCGCCTCCTTTTGTCAAGTGAAGGCGTTTGTGGCAACCTGCTTCCCGTGCCAGAGAACCAAGTACGAGGCCACTTTCTCGGTGGGTTATTGCAGTCCTTACCCATTATGGTGCAAATTTGGGAGGATATAACGATGGATTTCATTACTCGGCTACTGCACTCTGAGTGTTTCTATTGTATTTTGGTGGTGGTGGTGGACAACTTATCTAAGTATAGTCACTTCTTGCTGTTCGCCACCCTATCACTTCACAAATTCTAATCGAGGCCTTCATTGCGGAGGTCATGCGACTGTGGTTTTCCCTGGTTGATTTGTGATAGATCGAGACGGCGACCCCCTTTGTTTTTGAGAATTTTTTGGCAGGCCCTCTTCAAGTTGTAGGGGACAACTTTGCATGAGCACTGCTTATTATCCTTATACCGACAGGCGGTTAGAAGTGCTGAATTGGTATTTGGAGACTTACCTCAATTGTTTTATTTCTGACCATACACAGGATTGGGTTAAGTGGCTGAGTTGGGTGGAATATTCCTACAACATCTCCTTTCATTACATCGCAACCATGACACCCTTTTTGGTAGTACAAGCCCCCTCCGCCCTCCATCCTTCATCACTTACCAGGCGAGTGCCAATTGGAGACAATGGCTTACTTGTTTACGGGAACATGACGAAATACTGCAGTAGCTCCGCCACCTTATCGAATAAGCTCAACACAAGATGTCATCAGCGGCTAATGGATACGCCTGTGAGGTGCAGTTCAAAGTCAGTGAATCATTATTCGTCAAACTGATCCTGTACTGTCTGACATTAGTGGCTAATCAGCCGCTTCAGAAACTATCGACCCACTTTTATGGCCTCTTCTAGATTACGACCTGCATAACCACAGTAGCATAATGACTCCGACTTCCAGTCACCTGTCACATCCATTAAGCATTCCATGTATTAGACTCCGACTTCCAGTCACCAGTCGCATCCGCCAAGTATTCCACGTATCTGAGCTCAAGAAGGCAATGAGAGACCATTTCACCCTTCCCGCGCAGCTCACAAGTTCCGAGACCATGTCATTGAACGCAGCTCGACTCCACGGGATGGAGATTTGGTCGATCAGGTTCTAGTACGTTGGTAACACTGGCCACCTTCAGATTCTACCTGGGTAGATTGCGACGGCTTCTGTCGACAATTTTCTGAGTCCTTCCTTGAGGACAAGACACATTTCCCAGACAAAGATATTATTACATTACATGACAAGGGCGAATCGTTCGCATAGTCTTGGCGGGTATATATGCGTAGTGCGGCTTTGACGGCTAGGAAGCGATCCCATTGGTTTACCCGCGAGGAGACTATTTATCCTTCATGTTTTATTTATGTAATGCTCTTGTCGTAAATGTGAACTTGTGTTATTTACATCTTTGCCATTATGGTAATGCCTATATGTGAGTTTGCATGCTTTTGGGATTATCTTTAGATCTTTAATCAAGTTGGCTGGGGGCTGGCTCAAGAGTGTTCTCTTGGGATTTCTCTCCATCCTGCTCATTTTCTCTTCTTCTTCAAACCTCTCAATCCATGTTCCTCTAACTCTAAAAGGGTAGCATTTTGATACCAACATGATATATGCTAGACTAAATGATTAATAGTTAATTGGATTACCCAAATTTGTTTTTAATTGTGCTTGAGTGTTGAGTTGAGAATCAACCCATCAGATATTTGAACTCCAGTATTTAGTTTCAAGTCTTCAAATGAATTTAATTAGTTAATTAGTGTTTTAATGCATGTAAGATTTAATTTTACACATACGTAGTATTGCCTACAACAATATGAAAATTAAAACGAGTAACAATTTTTTGTAAATTAAAAGCAAAAAGGCAAGTAAACAAGCAAACAAGTTCATATTTTAATCTCTTAAAATTCCTGCATATAAATCAAAAGTAACAATAGAAAAGCCGGGAGAGTAACCCTTAAAGAAACTCCATGTACCATTGACATAAAGTATATTCCAACATGTGTTGGATGCAGTTAGGGTTCAAATGCAAGATTGACAGTGACTGATTTTATTTCAGAGGCAATTGCTAGGCCCAAGTCTGGGCCCTGGAAGGGAAATGGAGTCTCGGGTTGGAGTCTGGTAGGTGGGAGAAGGGCTCTGGCAGTGACTTGTGGGTGTCGATTGGGGTTTTGTAGGGAGTGTCACGTCTGAAAGGGCTTTAAGACTTGGGCAGGATCATGTGCGGGACTGTGGGCAACTAGAAGAAATTTTCATGATTGATTAAGGGTTCTGACAGAGGAGTCCAATAGGATCAGGTGGACTGGTGGGCTTCCAGACAAGAAAGCACATGTTGCAGCCACAAGGATGGTTCAATCAAGTCTCTGGTTGTTTGGTGATAGCAGTGGGAGGCCAGAACGAGTGACCGTCAACTAGCCCTTAAGAGGTGGGTGCGAGGATTGGATGGCCGATGAGAGGCATCGTTGGCAGAGAAAGAGTCACAGAAGGCGGCTGCGCTGGAATTTATACTTCCACTTACGGTGCTAACCCGGAAGGAACGAAAACTTATTTGAACACCATCATGTGAACAAACTTTTAATGAATTGTAGGATGTATGATGCTCCCTTATTGTCTTTACCATCTGACACCGAAGGTTTTGAACCCGAGGCATCTTCTTTGAGTGTTTTTTTTTTCTACTAGCAACGTCTAGGAAGAAGGCAAACAAATCGGAAACAATAGCATCTTCGTCCATCGATTGTCGAAATGGCCCTCGATGCTAGGGCCTGCAATAGTCGACGATGCTGCATGCCAATGACCGGGTCTTCATCAATGGGCTGCTACTTTGTCGATCAGGGGTATGTAGAAGGCTGGAGGTGGAACAAGCGATCAGAGTCAACGAGCACCACGCCGGATGGCCTATTCGGGGCAGCCAGCAGGGGTCGTGACCTAGGGCGAGAGATATACATGACATGAGTGCTGACATCGAGCCATTTTGGATGGAGGGATGCGACAGTGATTGCGAGGAAGAAAATCATGCTATTCGGCATATTACGTTCGACAGGAACTCCCGTGTGATGAAGCAATCCGCAGCTTGATGGTGCGCTGGTGACAACCGATGACTAAAACTAACGGGTCACACGCGACGTTAGACAAATTGATAGTTAACGACTATTGAAGAACGAACATATAGTAAATTAAGAGGAAATTGGAATAGAAAATACCGAGACAAGCTCGTTACCAAAATCTCGAGGGTAGGATCTCCCTAAGAGCCCTTCTCTTCTATGAGAGTTCAACAATATAAATGATCCAAGATAACCTGAGACACCCATACTCCCTTGCATAAGAGAGAGTGGACATGCAATGTAATTATGGACTTGTCACTAAGGCTACATTGATAGATGTGAGAACATGTGGATGGCTCAGGAAGTCGTATTCGTATCACATACACATCTGCATTTAAATGGGTTAGCATACAACATGATATTTTTAAGATTGAATTTTGAGATGCCAATCAATAGATACATCATTTTCACCTCTGTGGAAAGAATCATAAGAAAATCCTAATGGGATCTGTCAAATAATATAAGATACCATGCTTTATAGAAAGGGCATATTGTGTATACTGACATAGGGAGGACCTAAATCTATTGATGCACATAATTCGAAATATTTTAAAATCCAGCAGTTCTAAAATGTATTAGGATTTAAAGAAACTATTTTGGTGGTCGGGTAAGAAGAGGGACATAGCATCATTTGTTGCCTCATGCAACACATGTGCATTAATTAAAATCAGATGCAAAAGTCCTTGCGGTTATTGGAAACCTCTTCCAATACTTAAAATGAAAATTTGATGATATTCTATTTATGTTGTATATGGATTACCAAGATTGAAATCAAGTAATGACTCGATATGTGTAATTGTTGATAGTTTAACAAAAGAGGAGCATTTTTTATATGAAGAAAGATGATTCGGTTGAGAAACTAATCGATCTTTATATAACCAAAATAATAAGTTTACATTGCATGTCCAAGAGTATTATATCATATAGCGATGGTCGATTCACTCCAAATGAATGGAGACTCATACAATAATCCTTAGGTAATTATTTGAAATACAATTTGCTTTCTACCCACAAACTAATGGCCACATAGAAAGAATTAACAGAATAATGGACGTTTTGCTTTTGATGCGCACTCTTGATTTTGGTGGATAATGAGAAAGCTAATTTCATCTCATAGAGTTATATATAATAATAACTACCAAATGAGTAGTAAGAGGGTACCATTCGAAGCTCTCTATGGAAAGGGGAAGTGTTATGGTTTAGGGAGGGGATACAAGAGATGATAAGGAATATCTAGGAGTCGTCACCTAGGGCCTCATGGAGTCGTCACTGCGAGTGGATTGCCAGAATCCAGGAAGAACTCTACAAAATTCAGCAATGAGCATTGTGGCTGCCTGAAAGGTTTTTTTTTGGGTTCGATGGAGGAATCATGGGGTGGCTGTAGTGTGGGTTACAAGAGAGGGAAATTGGGCTATTGGTTGGGGCTTACTGGAAGCGGTTGAAAGGCTTAATTAAAGGTTACATGTGAGCTGACGGGATGGCTCTTGCAGGGATGGAGTTGGGTCTGTCGGATGAGAACTGACTGGAGGTTGACATGTGAGTTTCTTGGGAGAACAGTGAGGCTGGTGCGCGGATTGACTGGAAGGGAAAAACTGAAGGATTTCAGTGTCTGGTGCGTGTTGGAATCTTGTGATCTAGAAATAATTAAGGGATTAGTTGTACTACTAATGTGATACGAACCTATAGGGTCACACATAAGGACGTGCGCAAAATGGATAGATTAATCGTGTTGGTTTATGTTATATTGGATATAAATGAAACCAAATCCTGAATAGGATTTATTGAGAATTACTCAATAAATATCCTCCTGAGATTTGCAAAATCTCTTTCTCTCTGTACCATTAAAATACGTGTTGTTTTGGAAACTACCGTACGCGTGCTTTTAGGGCGTGCTTGCTGAAGCGTGCCCCATTAGGTTTTCTAAGAGCATTTTGGAGAGCAAGCATCCGTCATTCTGGCTCACTCATTCCTGTATTGAGAAACCTGAGAGAGAAGAGGAAGAAGATAATCTCTGCAGAAATGGAACTAGCATTTTGTAGTAGAGATAGACGATCATCTTCCAACCCTGAGCCCGTTGGAAGGACTGCTAGGTGTTTTCGGCATTCGTGTGGATACCTCTAGAGACGCGGATACTATTATTTGTTTTGGTCTCAAATGCTAGTTATTCTTCTCAAAATTTGATTTCGACACAAAGATAAACTCATTTCTTGATTTGCTGGTTTTTGCATGGATCCTATCGAGGGTATCCCGTTTTTCGGCTGCCCATTTGATGCCTTAGAAACCCAACAGTGTGTGGATTCACTGGGAGGGAAAACTGAAGGATTTCGATGGTTGCTGCGTGGATTCCGTGTGAGTTGAAACAGAGTTGTCAATGAGTTGGTGACATGGGTTTTATCCGGGAAAACTGATGGTTCTTGGTGGATATTTGGGAAGGGGTGGGTTGATGTTAAGAGAAGATACAAAGAGGATATACAAGATTACATAGAAGTCAGCACTGCGAGGAGATCACCGGATTCCAGGAATTCTTCTTTCTCTAAAATTTGCAATGAGAATTGACATCGCTCTCTTGCACATATTATAAAATACCACTCTAGGGCACCACTTCATCAACACTTATGATTTGTCGTTGATTACATGAAATTAAAATCAAACATAACAACATAATATATCAAAATGTTGGTAAACGAAAATCCGCGTATCTGCTAAATCAGATCGTCGATCCGAAGACGCCAACAATGGCATGTGGTCACTCGGCCCCGAAAGAGCCCAAAACTCGTGCTCCACCATGGATCCGCGTCGCCGATCCCCATCTAATGCTATTGCGCTGATCCAGGAATGATTGACAATTTCATAAGACCGACGGACAAAGATATTATGTAGTGTAGCATAAAGACGTGACTTTTAATGTTGGTGATTAGCTTTATTTAAAAATTAAGCCAATGAAAGGATCGCCACTTATTAGGCGATTAAAGAAACCTAGTCCACAGTATGTGGGACCTTTTGAAATTGTCAAACAAATTGTTGAGTTGCTTATCGATCTACTTGTAGAACTCAGTATTATACATGATCTTTTTCATGTGTCAGCATTAAGAATAGCTTTCGTTGACCTTACTCAAAAGATTGACGCCGATCAAGCTACGATCAACCATCGATTAACGACAAAAGTATTTTCACTTGAAAATGATGATTATGTAGTGCGAAAAATTTGGACTAGAGCACTCCACTTGTGAGAGTTCGATGGAAAAATTGTGAACGATATGAATACACTTGGGAAAAAGAAGACTCAGTGCATGAAGAATATCTAGAAGTATTTAATTTAGGCATCTCTTTCTTTTAATCTCGAGAATAAAAATCTTTGAAGGGGAGAGATATACAACACTTTATTATTTTTCTATGCTTAGTCCTTTATATTTCATAGTACTTTCTTTAATATCTCTCATGTATACCTATATAAGAATGAAGAGGGATATGATGAAAAATAAAATAGGGTTCATGAAGGCATATGGGGTTATGAAGGTCACTATGTACGAAATGATTTGAAGCTGTAAGAAAAAAGTTATAATTTCTTTAATAACACTTTATTATGTGTTGAAATTAGTGTGATTTTATTCTAAGTAAAATTTTGAAAAAATTTCATGAATGTTCTAACACCCATAATTGAACTTATGTAGGGGTTATCTAACGAGGAAAGTATGTATAAATTAGGTCCTAAATTTTCTAAATCCCAAGATTACCTTTTATGATCCCAAGGGGTTGATAATTAGTTAATAAGAGAAGAAAGTTTAAGGAAATTAATTATTCATTCAAGTCCTATAATAAATAATGGGCGGGTTGATAATAATGGAGGATGGATGGAGCTATTTGCAAATTCATCTTAATAATGCTTATGAAGCCTCCAACTGGTGGCACCTTCTCCTCCTCTTGCGAAATGGATGGTTAATGTTAGGTGTTGCCAGTGGAAGCTACATAGAAGATTCTAAAGTCCTTCAAATCTCGAGGAAGACGGATGGGTGGTGTAAAGTTCCTCGTCGAGGCAACGAGCTTGCTCCATGGAGCAGCAAAGAGTCACCGGGTTATGGACCCGGAGGCGCGGCCGATGGTGGGGTGGTATACCCCTAAGGAAGTATCCCAGGTAGTGGTCAGGGGATAGACCGAGTACGTGCGTGGAGACCTCGATGAACTCTTGAATGTAAGTGGCCACAGCGTCGGACAGGTGCATGGAGCTGAGGCGCTCGTAGGAATTGCCCTCCTGACGGGCGTCATAGTGGTGGAGGAGTTCCTCCTTCAACGTGGGCCAGGAGAGGTTAGGAACCTGCTGGCACGTCCAATGCGTCCAATGGAGCGTCGAACCCCCATATAGATAGTGGCTAGGGGAACCTTCTGGTTAGCGGTGGTGGAATGAAGGTCGAAGAACTGTTCTGCACGGGCGATCCAATCAAGAGGGTTGGCGCCGTAGAACACAGGGATCTCGATCCGACGAAGATGGGCCGGGTTAATGTCTGCAGTGGGGTGGAGAAACCCCATGTAGTCCATTACGGGCCACCTTCTGGTTGCGATGGTGGTGGTGGAGGGTTCGGTGGGAGGTTTACCACCGTGGTTGCGAGATCTCTAAGGAGCAGAGTGACATCCTCAAGTTGGGCTTCGAGTTGATCCAAGCGATGAGAGTTAGCAGAGGCAGTGGAAGAGGCGTTCAAGTCGGCGTGGAGGGCCATTGAACGAGTCACGAGCATGGAACGACGGGTGGGCGTAGCGGCGATAAGCGGTTGAATGCTCAAGAGCCGTAGGAAGGAGGGGGGGGGGGAGGCGGACACGGCAGTGGCCAAAGGTGGCTGGAACGACGTCGGAAGACGGCTGGACAAGGTGGTTGGAGAGGTGTTGGAAGGCAGAAGTGCTGGCGGAGGTTGACGGCCTCTAGAATCAGTGGACTCGGGCGAATTCGCACGAAGCAGCCTCTGGAATCGGCCGGAGAAGAAGAGTAGTTCGCTGGAAACTTCGGAAACTGACGGAGGGGTGAAAGACAGCTGGAAGGAGGTAGCTCGCTGCAGGAACGCGACTTGAAGAGACCGAACTCAGATGCGCGGGAAGACGACGATCGGGCTGGGCGAGCGCGCAAGAGACAGTGCGGGGCTGCTGCGTCTACCTTTGACATGTGACGACGAAACTACGAACCACTGTGAAGGAGGATGTGGGATTTGGTGTCTATGGTTGGACATGAGCGTCGAGCGAAATCCCGAGCAGGGAGGGCTCGGTTGCAGCGGTCGGTATCGACGAAGTCGGCGGAAGACGAGTACAGCCGCCGGCGCTCGGTTAGAGTAAAGAATGAGATTCAGTTATGGTTTTGAACAAACCCATAAATGAGCGGCAGGTCGGACCAATTGATACACGCTTGCCGTATCAAGATCTAAAACGAAGAATGTGAACTTGTATTGAATGAAATAAAAGATACAATCGAGAGACAAACTCTCGTCAAACACCCATAGGCTGGGTCCTCCAAAGCACTCCCCTCTCCAAAGAGAGACCAAAGACTATCACTCCAAACATAACTCACTACCTAGGGGGCTCCTTATATAGATGGAAGCCCCATTATACGCTCATTTCATGTAGTGTTTTTACCCAATATTTTGCATGCTCTTTTTGGACAATTTCTCTATTTTGTAGTTGATTTTACATGATTCTCACCACTATTAGTACTGCACGAAACATATGTATTTGCGTTGAGATTGGTTTAGGTTTTGGGAATTTTCCTATTTCTGTGATGACTATGTGCAAATTTCTTCACGCACGCCCGTACGCCTTTTGCGCGCGCGTGTGTGCACTGTTGATTAATTCATTAGCGAGTTTTGTCAAAACGCACGCCCGTGCGCTGATCGCCCGGGTTCTCTTTATGCTCTAAATTCTGTTGGGCGTGCGTTTTATTCATGTACGATCGTGCGTGCTCTGTGCGTAGCTGTGCGTAGTCATTTCCTGAAAATTCCGTGTTCTGCCACTGGGCGTGCGTTTTATTAACGCACGCTCGTGCGCCCGCGTGATGTCGCAAATCTTAGCACACCGCTATAGGCGATAGTAAGACTGCGGCACGAAACGGCAGTGTACCGATCGTTCAAGTAATATAAAATGGGAATGAATCCCCAAGTATCGATCTCAAAGGAACACAGTAAGGTGGAGTTTATTATCGAGGAAGGACTTGAGATTGAAGTCCTTTCGAGCGGATGGATGCGGAAATGGGGGATTTGGCTTTTGGAAAATAAAAGAAAACAACTACAACTACTCCTATGCAATGCCGCTATGCAGTGCTTCGCTTGGCGGGATGGAGACTAGGCAGGCCTTGAGCGCGCTGCGTCGCAAGGGCGGATGGACGATAGGCAAACGGAATCGAACTATGCAGGCCTTAAGCGCGCTGCTTCGTTAAGCGGGATGGATTACACGGGCCGCTATGCCACGCTTCGCTAGGCGGATGGAAGAGTAGGCATACGGATGAGGGTCGCAAGCACCTCGTCGACAAGCACGCCACTAGCAATTGCTAGTGCGGCACACGAACGTGACGGCGGGATGGAGGATGGATGGTGGCGCACCTCGTACACATATGAACAAAATATAACTTCACATAGACATGAAATTAAGATTACAAGCACGATTCATAGTGTTCATCATCAATACATGAGAGATCTAGCTACAAACACATCAATAAGAGAAGAACAAGGCAAGAAATCGACCGAATCCGAAGTCTCGTTGTAGATTCACGGTTGGAATCGCCGGGTTGTCAATCCGCGTCCAAGCTCGGTCCGCAACTACGTCCGGGGTAAAGAGAGCTGTCACTACTCTCCAATGAGCCCGCCTTCTTCGTGTCACGATCCGGTAGAGGTTGCAAACTTCCTCTTGCTTGATGGCGATGGCGGCTAAACCTTCCTTGAAGCTCTAGGATGAAGGAGGAGGCCGAGAGGAAGCTCCGACTCAAGAATGGCGTGAAGAACAAGCCCGGAGCACCTCCCGATGGTGGGCGGCGATGGAGGGGCGAAATCGGGCGCTCTGGAGCAGGAAACGGCGGACTGGCGGAAGAAAATGCGGAGAGTTCTAACCTAATTCGCGAGCAGGAATATTTATAGGCGCTGGAATAAACAGTGCGCACGATCATTGGCGCACGACCAGTGGTCGTGCGCGCTGGAATCCTGTGATCGTGCGCCTGCCTGGGTGGAGCCTGCAATGTAAGAAATTTATAAAATACCATGTTCGCACGACCAGTGGTGCACGATCGGTGGTCGTGCGCACTATCGTAGGTGGTCGTGCGCACTGGTCGAAACAGAACTCATAAAATTGATGTTAAGTGCGCACGCACAGTGACGCACGACCGGTGGTCGTGCGCACTGTCCGAGACAGAACTCAAAAAATAGGGTTAAGTGCACACGATCAGCGGCGCACGACCAGTGGTCGTGCGCAATAGAACCGGTGATCGTGCGCAGTGTTCCTGTACAGAATTGTACCGGGAACACCTGCACGACTCCTGTTCCAGCATACAACACCAATCTAGCCACTGAAGGTGGCACTTAACAATGCATGAAAACTAATAACGAAGATAAACAAGAAATAACACCAAAACGGGCCTAGAAGTGCACATAGCATGGAATAACAAATATGAGCGAAAACATGCCTAAAATGTAGTGCATAGACTAGAAAATCGGCCCAGATGAGTCCATATATGTGTATATAATTGAGACTCATCACACCCCCAGACTTACCTGTTTGCGCGTCCCGAGCAAACAAATTCTAAGCGAACGGGGAAAGAAAAGTAGATGGCTTAAAATTACAATACAGAGTACCATGCGAAGTCGCATGCTCACGTGCATAAGAAAAATAGTAGAGAAGATTTCTGATTATATAAACAGTTTATATATTTCTAAAAGAGTAAAAGCATATTACAACTACTCAAAATGGTGAACAACGGTGAATCATTTGGTCATGCATACGGAGAAAGTAAACTAAGCGCTGAGACGAGCATTGCTCAAGATCGGGATGCGGGACAAACTCCACTGAAATCCATCAGTGTCAGTGACCATAAGCTTGCCCGGTCACATTCTCCCCACGACACTAGATTGGTTCAAGGCGTGAGTCAGTAGGACTTTCAGGTTTTAATTAAGGCTTGGGTTACGGTGAGGTAAACAATGATAAACAAAATGACTTATAACACATAACCCAAATGAGCTTTAAAAGTAACTACCCGCGCCCCAAAATCGAATGCAAATGCACCACACCCCCAGACTTGGACTTTTGCAACATAGGTGTGTGCACCGCCTACTCCCAATACATAATTTTTCTACATGATTTTTCAATAAAACTCATTTTTCTTTTTTTCTCTTTTCCTTTTCATTTTTTTTTTCTTTCTATCTTCTTTTTCTTGTCTTTTTTCTTTCAGCAAAATTTTCAAATGAGCATATCCACAGATTCACATAATAAACACCACAATCAACACCCCCCACAATGTAAATAAAACTACAACTAAAGCTCAGATTTGGGTGTGCGACTAGGTTAGGCTTTTAGGCTTTGGTGAGATATATGTGGAGCTGAATCAAGAAAAGGGTAGGCACAAAGGGGCTAGCAAGGGTAGACGAAAGGCGTGAAATAAAGGTTCAACCGGGCCAAAATAATGGCCTACGTCATTCTCACGCACTAGAACTATCCTATGCCAATGCTTCAAGAATCGCTTGGGGCAAGTTCTAGCCACCGAGAAAGATTCTCCTTTCTCCCGACTCAAGCAATACGAATCTAGCGATCGTTTACACACATCCCTATGCTACCGTTTGATTCCACCGGATTCACCATTTGAGTAGAGTAAACAACATTTACACTAATAAAAAAAATATAAACCATAAGTATAAAGAGAAGTCTAATCTACACAAATTTCTATGCAACCGAGCACTCGACTAGGAGCACTACTGGAGTCAACATTTTACTCTGCTACATAGTCCTAAGCCATCACCTAGACTTTCCCACATAAGCAGAAGAATTAAATTCACTACAGAGCACGCATACAGACGAGTACGCGCTCAAGTGGGTGCTGTGGTGTGCAATGACAATGAACAACAATTTCCAATAAGCTAAAATAAAAGTACTTCTAGCATGCTATGCAAGAGTGCACGTGAGTGGGAACAAAAACTGCTCTCCCCCAGACTTAAACTAAACAATCCACAAAATATATGACATGAAAATCAGAAAAGGCTAGGGAAAGAGAGTACCCAGTGCTCAGAAATGAGCACACCAGAAGATTGGCGTGTAAGCTAAAATGAGCCGCATCATCCGCCATCCAGAAAAGATACCTGCAGGGGTCAGCTCCGCAGAAACAAAAGAAAATAGAAAACTGAAAAAAAAATACTACTAACTAAACATGAATAGATGAAATAAAAATGCAGAAAAGAAAGATAACTACTGGGGTTATTGTCATCCCAGCACGACTTATTCAAAAACTAAAGGTTCTAGCTAATGGGCGTATGAAAAAGGAAATGAACAGGTAACTGTTCTAATACGCGTGTCGGTAGCGGGTACCGATACGGCGACAGAACAGTTACTCCTCTACCCAAATAATAATAATACCTACATAACGCAGGTAGAGGAAACAGAAAGCAAGACGAGGAGGAGATATCCTCACTCAACTCACCAAACACATCCTTGCCTAGCAAGGTGTCATCAACAGGGAGGTGGCAGGAGGAAAAGGCAATGAGTGGAGCTTCCTCTACGGAGGGGGAATCAACCTCCTCACATGAGAGGATGCTCTCATCATTGACTTGAGCAAAAAGCTCCAAGTCCTCCTGAAGTGCCTGTGAAGATTCAACCTGCACAGACTCAGATGAAGGAAGGGGATCAAGAAATAAAGAAGACGAAGAACATAAATAAACATCAATCGGGGGAGTGATCCCGGTCTCACTCCCATCAGGTTGGGTAAGTAAAATAATGTTTGCATTGTCATCAATGCTACAAGGTTCGGCGGGATCAACAGTGGCCATGCCTAAGATTTGGACTTCCTCCACCGGTGTTGAGGAAAACTCCTCTTCACCTAGAAGGTTGTCCTCCTTCATAGGAATAGGCACAACACTCAGATCACCCACCTCATCCTGCGACACATCATCAACAATGTCGTCGGAGACGAGTATAGTATGCACAACAGGGGGAGGAGTAGTGCTCGGATAAAAGTCGAGCACCGATTCCTCACAAAGAATCGAATCCACTAGAGGTGGTGGATGCACATGGAGAATAGGCTCAGCAATGTCGGTGTATAGATCAGCCGCACATCCGGTGACCGTGTCCATGCCATATCCTTCAAGATGTGAAGGTGACAAAGACACATAACCGGATGTTGAAGGTGTGCCGCCAGAGTTAGGAGTTGGGACGATCCGGATATCCGGCTCGTCATCCTCGTCCAATTGGCGACGAAAAGCAGCACAATCCTTCAGGGCATGATCTGTGCTCCGACAAAACTGGCACTGCCTAGCGGGCTTCTTTGGCACAGCGGGTGCTGAAGCCGAAAAGAAGTAAGACGGTAAAGGCTCAGCAGAGTAGCCATAAGACTTACGCACACAATATGGAGTATCAGACGAAGTCGATGCTCTATATGCTGGGCGAGAAGAATTATGCCCACCATTCTCCGTAGGGCATTCATCACTAGAGTGGGAGGTAGCTCCGCACCAACGACAACAGATATTAAGATGTGCCCACATAATGCGAAGATTAAACGATTCAAATAGAAAAACACTATTGTGCGAAATACCACACCTAACAAAAATTACTAAAGCAACCTAATTAAAACAGGAAAATGGAATAAAAAGAAATAAAACAAAGAAATGCAATTACAAATGGAAGGGATTCTCTCTCAGGTTTTCCCTCTCCAGAAAACTCACACGACTATGCTCCCCGGCAACGGCGCCAAAAACTTGATGGCGCAAATCTTAGCACACCGCTATAGGCGATAGTAAGACCGCGGCACGAAACGACAGTGTACCGATCGTTCAAGTAATATAAAATGGGAATGAATCCCCAAGTATCGATCTCAAAGGAACACAGTAAGGTGGAGTTTATTATCGAGGAAGGACTTGAGATTGAAGTCCTTTCGAGCGGATGGATGCGGAAATGGGGGATTTGGCTTTTGGAAAATAAAAGAAAACAACTACAACTACTCCTATGCAATGCCGCTATGCAGTGCTTCGCTTGGCGGGATGGAGACTAGGCAGACCTTGAGCGCGCTGCGTCGCAAGGGCGGATGGACGAGTAGGCAAACGGAATCGAACTATGCAGGCCTTGAGCGCGCTGCTTCGTTAAGAGGGATGGATTACACGGGCCGCTATGCCACGCTTCGCTAGGAGGATGGAAGAGTAGGCATACGGATGAGGGTCGCAAGCACCTCGTCGACAAGCACGCCACTAGCAATTGCTAGTGCGGCACACGAACGTGACGGCGGGATGGAGGATGGATGGTGGCGCACCTCGTACACATATGAACAAAATATAACTTCACATAGACATGAAATTAAGATTACAAGCACGATTCATAGTGTTCATCATCAATACATGAGAGATCTAGCTACAAACACATCAATAAGAGAAGAACAAGGCAAGAAATCGACCGAATCCGAAGTCTCGTTGTAGATTCACGGTTGGAATCGCCGGGTTGTCAATCCGCGTCCAAGCTCGGTCCGCAACTATGTCCGGGGTAGAGAGAGCTGTCACTACTCTCCAATGAGCCCGTCTTCTTCGTGTCACGATCCGGTAGAGGTTGCAAACTTCCTCTTGCTTGATGGCGATGGCGGCTAAACCTTCCTTGAACCTCTAGGATGAAGGAGGAGGCCGAGAGGAAGCTCCGGCTCAAGAATGGCGTGAAGAACAAGCCCGGAGCACCTCCCGATGGTGGGCGGCGATGGAGGGGCGAAATCGGGCGCTCTGGAGCAGGAAACGACGGACTGGCGGAAGAAAATGCGGAGAGTTCTAACCTAATTCGCGAGCAGGAATATTTATAGGCGCTGGAATAAACAGTGCGCACGATCATTGGCGCATGACCAGTGGTCGTGCGCGCTGGAATCCTGTGATCGTGCGCCTGCCTGGGTGGAGCCTGCAATGTAAGAAATTTATAAAATACCATGTTCGCACGACCAGTGGTCACACTTGTTAAAGGCGCGCCTCAGGCGCGCCTAAGGCTCAAGGCTCACCAGGCTCAGAGGTTTGCGCCTTCATGCGCCTTATTTGCGCCTTTGGAACATAAAAGGCACGCCTGAGTGAGATTTTTGTTGTAATTTTTTTTTCAAAAATAAAGAATGAAATAATATAAGAACTCAATCATTTTTTATTGATTTAGTGTTTATGAAAGATAATTGTGCGTTGGGATTTAGATATGATGTAAGTGACCACATTGATTCTAATTTTTAAGAGATATAAACAATAGTAATGAATGATTAATGAGTAGAATAGATGAAAATTTTGATCTAGAAGATGAAATGATGCTAGATGCTGATTATTTAAAATGAATGTGGTTGCGCCTTGCGTTCGTCAGGCGCGCGCCTGCGCCGTGAGCTTTGCGCCTAGGCTCCAAGACCCCTTTGCGCCTTGGTGCGCCTTGCGCCTTTAATAACTAAGCCAGTGGTGCACGACCGGTGGTCGTGCGCACTATCGTAGGTGGTCGTGCGCACTGGTCGAAACAGAACTCATAAAATTGATGTTAAGTGCGCACGCACAGTGGCGCACGACCGGTGGTCGTGCGCACTATCGTAGGTGGTCGTGCGCACTGTCCGAGACAGAACTCAAAAAATAGGGTTAAGTGCACACGATCAGCGGCGCATGACCAGTGGTCGTGCGCAATAGAACCAGTGATCGTGCGCAGTGTTCCTGTACAGAATTGTACCGGGAACACCTGCACGACTCCTGTTCCAGCATACAACACCAATCTAGCCACTGAAGGTGACACTTAACAATGCATGAAAACTAATAACGAAGATAAACAAGAAATAACACCAAAACGGGCCTAGAAGTGCACATAGCATGAAATAACAAATATGAGCGAAAACATGCCTAAAATGTAGTGCATATACTAGAAAATCGGCCCAGATGAGTCCATATATGTGTATATAATTGGGACTCATCACCGCGCACGACCATTCACTGGCATGTTTCCCTGTTCGGCATTTTGTTCACGCATGACCCATGCGCCTTTATGCGTGCGTGCGTGCGATTTTTCCCGACGGTTTAATATATGCTCTAGGGCTTCATTTTGCGGATTCGAAGTTTGGAACTCGTCCAGACGTGCGCCATCTCTGTTCCTTCGCCCTTAGTTTCATTCTCAAGCCCTCTCATGCCATCTCAACTCGATTCCAAGCTTCTCCATTGATTTTCTAAGGTTTTCCATGGTGATTGAAGGTGACCGCTGCAGTTTGTGAAGTATTTGAGGAAAGTGTTCATGTCACGGAAGATTGGAAGCTGACCCAAGAGAAGACGGGCAATTGGAGGTTGGTGACAACTCCTCCCGTACCCCGGGCGACAACCGTTGAAGAGTATTTGGAGGGCGGAGGAACAATCCGCGTTTCTTCTTTCTCTTCATGAAAGAGAGTCTTGTTTATCTCTTCTAGTGGATAACATATTACTTTTGCTTAGACTGTATGTGAGTATTTCTTTGGTTGTTTAATGAAATGAACTAGAGTTTGTGTGATGAGGTGTGAATCAAAGCTTTCATAGTGCTTTTGTGAAATGAACCTTATGCTTGAGTTTGATCATTCCTAATCGGTTAAGCAATTTTTGATTTCTTCAGCTTTAGTTAACTACTATTAATCACCAATTAATCGTATTGACTTAACTTGCTAATGACATCAAAATTGTCGGATACTACCATTCCGAGCTCCCTGTGGAGACGATAAATTCCTGAGTGATTCAGTCAAAACTTTATTACTTGCGTCCGGTACTCTTGCCGTGCATCACCCCACTACAGGCAAGACACTACATGACCAAATACGTATCAATATTTGAGTTATTTTGTCTTTTTAGATTTTTAGAAGATTTATTCTTCTCAACATACATTTTGTTAGCAATTTTATTTTGTTTTTTAGTTTGTAGCATTTTGTTACCATTTTGTTGCAATTTGTTGCAATTTGTTAGTTTATTTAACAGATTGTTAGCATTTTCTTATTAGTTTTTATTTAAAAGCTTAACGGGCTTGAGGTCCCCCATGCATACTCTCCGACCAATGATGCCAATGCTCATTCCATCAATGGTATTCCTCATGCGCAATGTTAGACGACGATAGTTCCTTCAGTTGTCGCATGATTTACTACCGCGCCATACTTTATTTTTCTCCCCCTTTATATTTTTCTTAATTAGTACTTATATTGATAATTTTTTTAATTTATTTGTTTCTTCATCAGTATTTTCCATTTTCTATTATTTATTTTAATTTGCTATATTTATTTATTGCAAGCCTTATTGATGACGATTCCAATGTAATTAGAAAATGAAGTTTATTGAAGGATCTTGATAAATTTGTTAGTGTTACATGCGGCTTTCGTTTTGTATGGTATATATACGATATATGAGTTTTCAGTCTTAATGCTCCGAGATTTTGATCCTTGATCAATTTTGAAACCTAAACTCTTCTGTAAGAGCTAATCTTCTTATTCAATCGTGATGCTTGCTATCAGATTTTTATTATCTTATACTTCATTCTGCTTATGAAATGCTCTATAAGATGTTATGATTGTAAGTGCACTTAAAGGTTTATTGAGTGTTACAATAATTAAGAGCTAACTAAAATTAATTATGTTTCGCGAGTTACCTAAATGTAAGCCTTACCTTTTTATTTAACTTGAGCTATTCTTGTGGAGTCATTTCTGTATTGTTTTATGGCCAATAAATAGTTGAACCAATTTGGAGTAATAGATAGTTCAGGCTAATTTCAGACCAAGAAAAGCTTGATATTTCTCTTACTTCGCCAACTTTTGTAGCATATTGTCGAAATCTTATGTTGCATATGGCTATTTATGCTTAATAGGGGATTGTAGTAACTGTGGTTATATTATATAACTTCTCAAACTAATTCTGCACCTGTCCTCAAATTCTGCGCAAGTTTTGATCCTGGCTTTTGAATAAACCTATGAATTGTTTTAAATAATATTGTTCCACATGCAGCTTCTGATTAAAATGGTAGTTTCTGAGTTCCCTTGGGTCTGCTACACTGATCAGTTTTCTTAAATATGATGAAGATGGAATCTTGCTTCTGGAAGTCAACAGAATGCTGAGAGCTGGGGGATACTTTGTTTGGGCAGCACAGCCTGTTTATAAACATGAACAGGCACATCAAAAAGCCTGGGAAGGTATTTAATATTTTGAGATTCTTCCCTTCAAGAATGAAAATGTTGCATTAATTGTTTAACCCATTTTCTCACATTTATACTAGTTTCCTGAGACGTGGTACTTTTTATTTTTATTCTTGTAATAGAGATGGAGGACCTGACAGCTCGTATTTGCTGGGAACTTTTGAAGAAGGAAGGATATATTGCTATATGGCGTAAGCCTCTAAACAACACTTGCTATGCCAGTCGGGATACTTCAATGCGACCTATATTATGCACCCCTGATGATGACCCAGATAATGTTTGGTATTTACCATGATCCTTCACTTATATGAAGTAATTTCAAAGAATATTTTTTTCTTTTTTAACAAATGCTTTTCGAATTGCATAAATAAGTGGAGATTGATGATTTTAGAAATGAATTGCAAGTTTACTTTTTGCATAATGTTTTCACCAAACCGTATCAATATATCACAGCTGAAGTAAAAGTTGTAATTATGGAAAGGCTAAACATTAAAATAAGAATGTTATCACCTGTTCTGATCAAATTTTAATGTGTATTTTTCATTATGTCTCAACAAAATATGGATGCTATCAATGATGTGATGAGATGTTATGGTCTATCTGTTTTTGCTGAGTTGAAATGCATTACATATGAGTAGTATATCCAACGTTTAAGTAACTTGCAAGCCATTGTTTTTTTTTGTTCTCCAGGTATGTTAATCTGAAAGCATGCATTACCAAACTTCCTGAGAATGGCTTTGGAAGTAATATGCCACCCT
Organism: Dactylorhiza incarnata; assembly: GCA_033032865.1. Classification (NCBI taxonomy): domain Eukaryota; kingdom Viridiplantae; phylum Streptophyta; class Magnoliopsida; order Asparagales; family Orchidaceae; genus Dactylorhiza; species Dactylorhiza incarnata. Next base: position 1,395,825 of record JAWHQI010000375.1, read on the forward strand.
GGCCTGCTCGCTTGCATATGCCGCCACAAAGGCTTCAAAATGTTTTAATGGATGCTAAAATTGCTAGAAATGAGCTCTTCAAAGCAGAGACCGCCTTTTGGGATGAAATCGTGGGAAGCTATGTCAATGCTTTTCATTGGAAAAAACTGAACTTGCGAAATGTTATGGATATGCGAGCTGGATTTGGAGGGTACATTCTTTATTTCTTAATCTTCTGTGATTCGTTGCATGTTTTGTTTTAAATGTTTGCAATTAACCGCAACCCGTAATTAGCTATATGCACCCCAAAACTCTTAAAAATCTTCTCCCTGATTTTCTTTAATCACAACCCGAACGTGACGCCAGCGATGTGCGGCAGCGGCTTGTAGATTCCGAGGCAGCAAAACAACGATCTCGATCGCGTGATCTCGACGAAGGAGGCATGCAACCGCATAACCGATGTGGTCCAGGAAGCAATGAGGAAGATGGAGATCGTCGCAAAGGAGAAGCTCCTGATGCTCAAGGGGGATCACGTGGCGGTCGAGTCCTGTGACCGCGAGCTGGAGGACATAGCGAGGGAGGTGATGAAGTTCAAACTCGAGAGGAGGAGGAAGAGGAAGAAGCAGCATGCGGAGGAGCTTGACAACATCGTGCGACTGAAGCAGGCGGAGACCGAGATGTTTCGGCTGAAGGCCACCGAAGCCCGACAGGAGGCCGAGAGGCTCCAAAGCATCGCCCTCGCGGAAACGAGAAGGTCGAGCAAGACTATGCCAACATGTACCTCAAGCGACGCCTGGACTAGGTGGAAGCCGAGAAGCAGTATCTGTGTGAGAAGATTAAGCTTCAGGAGAGCCAACGGGCCGTGCAGGGAAACGACATTGGTGGCGGAAGCGCCGACGGTAGAGGGAATGATTTCGCGCAGTTGCTGATGTTGAGCAAAATCCAGGACTTGTTGAAGAATGTGTACAGTGCGTCACCGAAGGTCGAAGGGAAGCTGCTGAAGTGAACCTTCCTTCATGCTGTCACCGAAGGAATCTAATCGGCATGGCCTCAAGCACAACGACGATGAGTTTATGGTGATGAAAGAGATCCGAGACGGAACTTAAGCACAACAGCGAGGCTCGGGTTGCAGGGGAAGACAACCTCCCGCACGTTGTGGATGATCTGAGAAATGGGGTGCGGTTTTAAAATTTTGGGTTGCGGATAATTTTTTTTTTCAATTTTTCGGGTTGCGGTTAACAATGGGGTGTGGATAGCCATTTCCGGGTTGTGGTTAACAATCGCCTAAAAGAATTGGTAATGGCCTTAAGAGGAAAAACTAGATGATAATAGTGACGTAAAAGGTGTACAACGATTACGATATTAACAGGAGATAATACTTTGTGTTGGGTGGAGTCATTATGTTGAAAATCCTAATCACTTCAAACAGGGTGGTGTAATTTTTTTTGCTCTCTAACTGAAAACTCTCTAACTAGAAAGGAAGTTGAATATTGTGAATTGACATTCTAACTTTAAAGTAGAAGCTGTCACTGGAGATTAGGCTTTGAAAGAAAAACAGGCAATCACAGTAAAAGTTTGTTCGTATGATACTATTTAAAGAAGATGGCATGAGATTTGTCATTCCCTCTGAACAGCAAGCAAGCTGCTAAATTCTGTATTTGATCATTACCTATATATATTCATATGAAATTCCATTTATATGACTCAGTAATACTTAATGTCTTGAGTTAATTTGCGTGCAAATTTCAACTGTCAAGCTTATTTGACTACTTTGGCTGGGTTTGGCGGGGCGGATCTGCCACTTTCGAGCGGAGTAAAATCTCCAGCGCAGCTTCGCTCTCGTTTTGCGTAGCGCTGTTCAACGGATCGCTAGCCCTGCTACATGGAAATCGTGGGCGCGCGCGGACGCCATGCTTTACCTCCTCGCCAAACAAGGCCTTAATCTTTATTTGTTATGCAACTTGTATGAATGTGCAGTATTGCTTACTTTTACCCATTTTCACTGCAGGTTTGCTGCTGCAATGATTGATAACAAGCTTGATGTCTGGGTGATGAATGTTGTACCCACAAACGAACCTAATACTTTGCCTTCTATATATGATCGCGGTCTTATAGGAGTAGCTCATGATTGGTATGCCATTATTATTTTTTATAAAATTGGTCATTATGTTTCTTCAGTTTTAGTTTCCTTTTTCATGGAAACTTCTTTGTTTGCAAAGCCATGCAGATCATCTCCTTTTAAAGTGTTATTTGAACTATATTGACGAGCCTAAGGTAAGTTGATTTGATGTTGAGCATCAAACTATAGAAGCAAGCTTCTGATAGGAAAACCCTAACTTTAAATGCTGAAGTGCCAACCGAATGTGGATACAATCAGCACACAATGGAACAACAAAGAAACCAAGTACCAAAAGAAGGAACCGAGAGTTATGTGATTTGGCAAAAAGATATCCTACAGCCAAGTGAAGAAGAGAGGTCCGATCAACTATAGATAAACAGCACACGTGTACAAAGAAAGAGGTACTGTTTAGCATGCCAAACTACACCCAATCTCAACAAAAAAGTGATAACTTCTTGCAAACAGCTGCGAGAGAATAATGTAAGACAAATAAACAAATAATGTTCAATTCCAAAAATATCCGCTCGAATGGGCCTCAAATGGGAACCATCACACGTCTATCGAATTGCTACATTATTTTTTGCACAATCGTGCTTGTACTTCGTTAAGATAATACTTCGTGGTTACAAAATAAAAAGTGTCGGAGTGAATTTTCTTCTCCTTTTTATCGCTTCTATATTTTCAAATCTGTCTATTCTTCTATCATGTTACGGGGAAAGGATCGAAGCACAATCAAATTTGTTTACCCAGATGTCTGCGATCACCTCCTCCAAGGCGACCCATCCAGGTGGCCACATTAGCTATGCGGTTTTCCTTGGCATGTTTGCGCAACCTCCCATCCGGGGGTTCTCGCGGACTCACGTCCGGTGACCGCCGAGGCCGTGTTACCGCCCATCCGTGGGTTCTCGCGGACATGCTTCCGGTTACCGCCGAGGCCCCGAGACTGCCCATCTGGGGGTTCTCGCGGACTTGCTTCCGGTTACCGCCGAGGCCGCGATACCGCCCATCTGGGGGTTCTTGCAGACTCGCTTCCGGTGACCGCCGAGCCCGTGAGACCGCCCATCCGAGGGTTCTCGCAGACTCGCTTCCGGTGACCGCTAAGGCCGCCCATCTGGGGGTTCTCGCGGACTTGCTTCCGGTGACTGCCGAGGCCGCGAGACCGCCCATCTGTGAGTCCTTACAGACTCACTTCCGCTGACCGTCGAGGCCGCGAGACCGCCCATCTGGGGGTCCTCACAGACTCGCTTCCTGTGACTGCTGAGGCCGCGAGACATCCCATCCGGGGTCCTCGCGGACTTTCTTTAAGTGACCCCTCGGTCTCCCTTACAGGCAACCCAAGATTCTTGAGCCTGCCCTTCCAGGTAGCTCCCAATTCCTATAAATAAGATTCAGATCCTGACCAGAAGAAAGCAGAGACGGAAAGCAACAGAGCTGGCGAGCTCTCAAGAGCAGGTGCGAGCTCTATACTAGAGGCCTGGTCAAACACCCTTTTAAGGCCGCAAGAGCAGCTTGGCGACCTCTCCTCCATAACCGCGAGCTCATCTACAACAGACTACTTTTTACTGTTTTCTACATGTTACTTGATGTAACCCGAACTTGATGTAACTCGAACTTGATATATCCTGAACTTGATGCAATCCAAACATTCAATCAATAAAATCACCCACAACAAAGAGTTGCCGTTGCGGGAAGTCTTGTCTCGTCGTCCTCGGCATTCCCTCTCCCGTTTATTCATTGGTGACCCAAAGTAACCGTCTACTCAACAGTTACCCCTACCCTTCCATTCAAGCGACATGGACTTGGTGACATTTTTTGCACCAACAGAACGAACATGATGCGAACTCGGCAAGTGCATCGGTCGTACAAGTAATATAAAGTGAGAGTGAGTTCCCAAGTATCGATCTCTCAAGGAGCACTGCGTGAGATTGTTCTCTAGTTGGGAAAGCTAATTGCGAAGTGTAGAAAAGAGCGAATCTTGTATATATTTCTTGTATTGTATACAAAGAGAGAGTACATATTTATAGGAGAAAGAAGAGAGAGAGAAACCCTATACACAATGTGGGACTAAAGAGATATAGAAGAGGAGTAATTGGGCCACCAAATGGGCCAAACACATGGGCTATTTCAACACTCCCCCGCAAGCTGGAACGTACAAATCGTATGCGCCAAGCTTGGATAAGCATTGATAGAAGAGGGTACTGGACAGTGCCTTTGTGAGGACATCCGCAACTTGTTCAGTACCAGGGACATGTTCTAGCTCGATCTTCTTCATTTGTACTTTCTCCCGGATAAAGTGGCAGTCGACCTCGATATGCTTGGTCCTTTCGTGGAAGACCGGGTTCTTGGCAATATGTATAGCAGCCTGACTGTCGCAAAGTAGAAGAGCAGGAGCAGGAAGTTTTACCCCAAGATCCGTGAGAAGACTTTCAATCCATGTAAGTTCAGAGACCACAGATGCCATTGCCCTGTATTCTGCTTCTGCTGAGGAGCGCGCAACCACTGCTTGTTTCTTGCTACGCCAGGTAATCAAATGTCCTCCGAAGTACGTACAGAAGCCACTGGTTGACCGACGATCATCCAGAGAGTCGGCATAGTCAGCATCAGAGTATGCCACCAGTGTTGGAGTTGAGGATGAGGTCTTGTATACCAAGCCTTGACCAGGAGCCGCTTTTAGATATCGGAGAATCCGTTCCACAGCCTGAAGATGAGAGGAACGAGGGGCGTGCATGTAACGACTGACAATACCGACTGCGAAGGAGATATCTGGTCTTGTAACAGTCAGATAGATCAATTTTCCAACCAGACGGCGATAGTACTCCGGGTTCTGAAGCAAGAGATCAGAGTCAGAGGACTGAGCACAAATCTTGTGATTTGCGTCCATTGGAGTATTGATGGGTTTGCAGCCGGAGTAGCCTGCATCATGAAGACGATCGAGGCAACACTTTCTCTGAGATAGAACAAGGCCATCTGGTCGCCTGGCTACCTCCAGGCCCAGGAAGTAATGAAGGTTCCCCAGATCTTTTGTTTGGAACACGGAGCTGAGTTGTTGTTTGATCGCCTGAATTCCTTTTGAGTCGTTGCCTGTGATAATGATATCATCCACATAGGCAAGAAGGAGAACGGTGCCTGTTGCCTGGTGGCGAGTAAACAGGGAGAAGTCAGCCGAGCTCCGAGTAAACCCTGCTTCACGAAGGACCTTGCTGAGCTTGTCGAACCATGCTCGAGGAGACTGTTTGAGACCATAGAGAGACCGCAAAAGATGACAGACTTTTGGGGTCCTAGACTCCCCCGTGGTCTCAAACCCGGGCGGCTGCTGCATGTACACCGTTTCAGTGAGATCACCGTTTAAGAAGGCGTTCTTAATATCCAGTTGATGTAAGGGCCATTGGCGGTGCACAGCAACGGAGAGAAGAACCCGTACTGTGTTCAGTTTGGCGACGGGAGAGAAGGTTTCGTCGTAGTCCAAACCTTGTTGCTGGGTGTAGTCGCGAGCCACTAGTCGAGCTTTTAAGAGGTCAATGGTCCCATTCGCAGCATGCTTGATGACAAAGACCCATTTGCAACCAACAGTTTTCTGGCCAGGGGGAAGATCCACCAGCTGCCAGGTCTGGTTTGCCCACAAAAGATGACAGACTTTTGGGGTCCTAGACTCCCCCGTGGTCTCAAACCCGGGCGGCTGCTGCATGTACACCGTTTCAGTGAGATCACCGTTTAAGAAGGCGTTCTTAATATCCAGTTGATGTAAGGGCCATTGGCGGTGCACAGCAACGGAGAGAAGAACCCGTACTGTGTTCAGTTTGGCGACGGGAGAGAAGGTTTCGTCGTAGTCCAAACCTTGTTGCTGGGTGTAGTCGCGAGCCACTAGTCGAGCTTTTAAGAGGTCAATGGTCCCATTCGCAGCATGCTTGATGACAAAGACCCATTTGCAACCAACAGTTTTCTGGCCAGGGGGAAGATCCACCAGCTGCCAGGTCTGGTTTGCCCACAACGCGGCCATTTCTTCTTCCATGGCGGCACGCCAGCCAGGATGTTGAAGAGCCTCCTGCACAGAGTTAGGAACTGCAACCGACGATAAAGAAGTGGCCAGAGTATGAAGGTGGGGTGAGAGGCGATGTAAGGACATATAATTCGCCAAAGGATGGGCAGTCGATTCTGGTACCTGATCAGCAGAACACGGAGCACCGGAAGTCGAGTCGGACTGCGGAGTCGGATCGGAACGAGGATGTTGACGAGTGTAGATACGGATGATCGGTGGTTTAGAGATAATGGAGGTTGGAGTGGGAGCAATATCAGGAGCCGGAGATGGAGGAACGGGAACGGAAGTTTCGTTGACCGGGATGACAGGTCGCGGAGCGGGTGGTGGTGCAAGGGTGGATACAGGATCAGAAAAGAACGGCTGATCCTCCCAGAAGGTAACATCGGCAGAGACCGTTATTTTACGGGTTGTAGGGAAGTAGCAGACGTAACCTTTCTGAGTTCGAGAGTAGCCGACGAAGATGGACTTGGTAGCACGAGGATCCAGCTTATCCGTGGAGGGTCCCAACTCCCAAGATGTGGACGTAGCAGGTGCACCCAAAGGTGCGGGGTGTGAGAGAGAAGGGTGGAGTAGAAGGAAAAAGAAGGCCGAACGGAGTATTATTATGGAGAACAGATGAAGGGAGACGGTTGATAAGGAAGCAGGCAGTGGAGACCGCGAAGTTCCAATATGATTTGGGAACGTTCATGTGAAGCATAAGTGAGCGGGCAACCTCGAGAAGGTGACAGTTTTTTCGCTCGGCCACGCCGTTTTGTTGAGGGGTGTAAGCGCATGATGTTTGATGGATGATTCCGAAGTCTGAGCATAGAGTGGCGATATCGTGGCTTACGTATTCACGAACATTATCGGAGCGTAAGGTTTTGATGGTAGTGGAGAATTGCTTACGGGTCTCGAGGACAAATGCTCTAAAGACACGAGGGAGCTTAGAGCGATCATGAAGCAGGTAAAGCCACGTTAACCGAGAGTAATCATCAACAAACGTGAGAAAATACCGATATCCAGAAATACTAGTAGTTTTATATGGCCCCCAAATATCGGAGTGCACTAAATCAAAAGGAGCCGGGCTCCGAGTACAATGTGCGGGAAAAGAAGAACGTGGCTGTTTGCCGAAAATACAAGTTTCACATTTAAACGGAGAAAGAGGTACAACAGGGAGAGCCTTCTGGAGGACGGGTAGAGGAGGGTGCCCGAGGCGTCGGTGCCAGTCTATGGCGGAGACAGAGGAGAGGATGGTGTGAGAGTCGTCAAGGAGGTAGAGTCCGTTCCGCAATCGTCCTTTACCAATGGTAGTCCGCGTCCGTCGATTCTGTATCAAAAAAGACGAGGGGTTAAATGTGACAGAACAATCCAAGTCATTAGTAAGACGACCAATGGAAAGTAAATTGAAGGAGGAGCCCGGAACATGAAGAATCGAGCGAAGAGAAAGAGAGGAGGTGAGCGAGATGTCAGCAGAATCGGAGACGGGAACAGTATCCCCATTGGCCACAGTGATGCACTTTGGATGAGGAGTATCCAAATATTGAGTTGGTTACCGCGAGGTAATATGATGAGTAGCACCGGAGTCCATTATCCAACCTGGGCTAGTGGAGAGACAAGTCATACCTTCATTGGAGACGGAGGAGACAGATGCAGAAGTAGGACTGAGAAGTCCATGAAGTTGCTGGAGTTGGAGGCGGACTGCGTCAAGGTCCACCGGATTGCTTGAGGTGGACGGACTTTCCGTGGCAAGGGATGCTGTAGGACGAGGGGGATGTCCGTTTTTACGAAAGCATGTGGCCTCATAATGACCATCACGGCCGCAGAACGAGCATTTAGGTCTCCCCCCCCCCCCCCCCCCCCCCCCCCCCCCCCGACCTCTTCCCCGAGCGCCAGACCGGCCTCCCCGGGTAGGTGGAGGAGGAAGAGAGGGAGAAGTAGGAGCATGCTGGAGGAGGGCCGATGAGGTAGGTGCCGTGATATCAAGAGGTGGTGTGACTCGGAGGAGCATGGAGCACACACTTGATAGAGACAGAGTGGTAGCTGAGGCCAAGATCTGAGCCCGAAGGCCCAGAAGATGAGGTGGGACCCGGGCCATGAGCATAGCAATGCAGACTGCCTCCTTCTGAGCCCGCTGAGTTGCATGATCATTTGTTGATGGCTGATGTTGGATCCATGCTTCAGCCAGGGATTTGACACGGGCAACAACAGAGGTCATGTTAGGCCCGGTGGTGTCCAGAGCCTGTAGGTCGGTGATGATATCGAACAGACGTTGAATGCTATCTTTTTCGGAATACAGGGACTGGAGCTCGTCCCACATGACCTTGGCCGTCTCAAGGTACATGGCCATTTCATAAGGTTCGCCATCCAGCGAGTTCAGGATCCATGTCTGAACGCGGCCATCGTCCCGCAACCATTCCTCAGTGACTGGAGTTGGGGATCCTGGGTGAGATGGGAGGCAAGGCCCTTGGCTTGAAGGACGCGGCGGACAGAGTGCATCCAGGGCATGAAGTTTTTCTTCCCAGAGAGGGAGATGGTGGTGATGCGGAGCTCATCACGGAGCTCGTGGTTGAGGGCAGGTGGTGCGTCCTGTGTAGGAACTTCCGATGAGGCTACCGCGGAGCCCATAGAGACCGGGAGGCACGGATAGAGATGAGCTTAGACCGCACGATCTGAAAGCAGAGGAAGCGGTTAGAGGAGTCCGCGTCTGATTGCAGTAGACCAACAGCGGAAAGGGCGAGGCGACTCGTCCAGGTCGAGGTCGCAGAAGAACCCACGCAAGTTGGGCGAAGAGGAGACCGCTGGCAGGCTAGCGGTTAGAGGCCAGACCGCACACAGAAGGCGCTGGCAGAGATCGCAGCGAGCAACGAGGAGACCGCGTGAGATTGACGCGAGGAGGTAGCGGGAGATCGCTACGAGGTCGCAGGAGGGCGCTGACGATCGCTGGAGAGATCGACAGAGGCGGCGTCTTGCGTGCACGAGAGATCGCGGGCAGAGAGATCGCAGGCGAGCAGAGTGTGTACTGGCGAGCTGCGACTGAGACCACTACGATCAGAGAAGAGCAGGAGAGGCCGCTGTTGAGCAGAGGAACCGTTGGCGAGCTGCGACTTGCGAGCAGAGAGGAGACCGCGTCGATTTGAGAGCAGAGGGGAGACCGCTGCGACTTGAGATGAGGTCGGAGTGATCGCTGGCGAGCTGCGAGCAGAGGGGGGGCGAGCAGAGGTAGCTCGCTGAGGAAGATCGCACGGGCGGTCTGAGAGAGAGACCGCTGGAGAGGACAGCGGTCTGGCGAGCTGCTGGTGGACTTGAGAGGACAATGGCGGGACCCACCCCGCAGATGGAAGAAGCTATAAAACCCAGCAGAGAGGGAGGCGTGGGAGGCTGGGAGTAATGCGGGAGGTAGCGGCAGGGGGAGCGGTCTCAGGAAAGGAGACCGCCAGAAGTTGAGAACTGGAGGGTGGGCGGTCAGAAAACGGGAGACCGGAAAAAACGGAAACCTCCCTCTGATACCATGTAGAAAAGAGCGAATCTTCTATATATTTCTTGTATTGTATACAAAGAGAGAGTACATATTTATAGGAGAAAGAAGAGAGAGAGAAACCCTATACACAATGTGGGACTAAAGAGATATAGAAGTGGAGTAATTGGGCCACCAAATGGGCCAAACACATGGGCTATTTCAACACGAAGTAAAGAAATGACAAAAACATTGATTGTGGTTTGTTGATTCAACAGAAATTGAAAAGAACAAGAAAGGAAATGTGGATCGTAAGCACCGCGTCGCTATCACAACGAACAAGTGCGGGTCGCCTTCACCGCTTCGGTCAAGAGAGTGGGCGAGGGTCGAGAGCACCTCATCAATTTCTATCACAAGATTCAATTACAAATCACAAATCAATCTATCACATCACAAGCTAGAACAATGATTCCATATACCAAGCATGAACGATATTAGCTTTCATATAAGAGTTAATGAAAGTAACTACAGTCAATAAACAATGTTCAGCATGGTTCTTCATCAAAATATAAGTGATTTTCTACCATACATCCTAGATGAGCGGAGGAGAAGGAAAGAGATACAAACAACGATCAAGTCTATGCCGTAGGAATGGGAGGAAACCACCGGGTTGTCAGTTCGTGTCCTGCACACATTCATCAGTTGCGTCCGGGGTCGGGGAAGGCTGTCACCCTTCCTAAGCTTCCCGTCTTCTCGAGTGTCTACGATGTCCACGCCAATCCATAGTTCTTCCTTGCTTGGCGGAGAGTATGAAGAGGAGATCACTTCTTGTGTCACGACCCGTCTAAAAGCAAAAATTAGAGCGCACTTCGGGCGGGTCATGATGCCACAATCATGGGGAAAGAAATACCATGTTTGTTAGGCGGGAGCAGAAATAGTATTATTAGATTGAAAATAAATAATTTGGAGAAAAATACATTATCTTTATGTGGAAGTCTTTGTAAAATTATAACAGTGAAAGGATAAATACACATGCATTTCAAACAAAAGCTCATGGTAGCATCAAGTATCCAAGCTAAATAAGTTAAGGAAAATAACACTTGATAACGTAACATAAGTTTCATGCAAATGTCAGTCCCAAGCAAATGAGTATGCAAAACATGATTGGACGGGGATGTGACGGACCCTATTTACATGAAATACAATGAAATATAACAATATAATATATGAAAATGTAAGTAAATGACGAGGCGTATGTAGCCGCGGAGTCGGATCGTCGATCCAGAAACACTAAATATGGCAAGTAGCTACATGACCCCGAACGGGCCCAAAACTCGTGCTCCACTGCGGGTCCGCGCTGCCAATCCCCATCATTCTTCCCGGCTTGAAAGAATTCATCTCCTGATGAATAAAGATCGGAATCCTCTCATTGTATGCCGGGTAAGAATCGACGGGGTCTATCAGAGGTCGTCTAAGTATCGCTGATGATGAAGAATGCTCTCCAATGGTACTCCTATCTTTGCCCGTCAGGTATCCGCTCCAATAGTACTCTGGTGTCTCTCCGTCAGGCGTGACTATACACTCGTAGGTCACGATATCAGTAATGCTCGCAAAAGTCAAATGGTGTGCTGGTAGTCCCGAAGCGATCACTGGTGCAGACGATGAAGCCATAGGAGACTGACCCAAAGGCTGGTGGGACTCAGGAGTGGGCAGGATGTAGGGATGGGGATGTGGTGGTATAAGCTCAAAAGGATGTGGAGTTGTAGACTTAAAAGGATCTCCATGAGATGGGTCCACATACTTTTGAGGCTGGTAGTATGACATTAGGTCCTCAACATAAAATTTGGGATGGATACTCATGCTTGTAGGGATATCAAGGTCATATGTATTTGCTCTGATCCTTCTCAAGATTGTGCAAGGATACTGATGCAACCTGAGTCGCATCGTATTTTATTTCCCGCATTTTATTTTGTGAGTCGCACATGTTTTAGCGCACGCTTATTTTAGTTATTATCGTGCTCGTTACTAGTGCATGTATCTTGTTACGCGCATGTCACTAGCGCGTGTTTGTTCGACTTATTGGAGTGACCGCCCAATAAGATCATGAATAAAAAGGTCCATCAAATTAGGCTAAGTGATAATTAGGGCAAGCATACGACAAATAAGTTAAGAAAGGGTAAATAAAGTTATAATATTTTCAAATCATAATTATGAAATTATACTTACATTTTATATTCAGAATTATTATTTTGACGGGGAATTTCTAAAGACGTTTCATCATTTAGTTTGGACATCTAAGAGCCAAAAGTAACACCTTATTTATTTTCATTTAAACCCCACTCAACATTTATCAAGATATGAACCTAGAGCCTCCACTGAAAAGTTGAAACCCCCCTCCTTATTTCCTGCATCCGGCTAGACTTTTGTAACCCCCCTTATTAAATGTTATTCATTAAAATATAACCCTAAAGCCACGTTCTATATAATGCTAGTATTTTCTCCATGAACAACAGCTTGGAAAAACGAAAAACAGGGATTCTTCCTCTATTTTTTTGTAACTCCCAACCGATACTCCTCTTCCGCCCCCACCGCCTGAGGCCTCCTCTCCCCTACTCGACACCGTCCCCATCCGCCGCCGCTGGAGGGTTCCTGGAGTTCGGGCGAACCCTACTCCAGCAGTCCTCCACCCGACGAACCAACGTGCAGCTTTTTCCGAGATTGTAAAACCTGGTTACACCTTTGTCTGCCTTAATCTTCCTTGTTGCCGTTCTTGAAACCGACGTAAAGGGCCAGCCAAAATCTTCCCACCTCCCGTTCTGTTCCGTGAAGAACAGAGTCTGGTTCCACCATTTTCGAGCCTGTTGTATTCATGCCCGGTATACCTCTTAACTCACGGCTCACTTGTTGTCTTCATAGCTTTGTGCTTAAATTTATTTGATCTTAATTTTTAGAGCTTGCCTAATTATTACTTAATTCTCTTTGTCGTCAATTCTAAAAACCTTGCTTGTCTCGCATTTTCTTCCTCTAAATGACTACCTGTGGATGAGGTATTGCATAACGTGGAATGCGCACGAAAGTTAACTATTTATACGTGTTTACAAAACCTTAGTTGATAGTCGCACAATATTAGTCGTAAAAGTTATGTTAGCGCATCAAAATTTAAAAGATCTCATGTTTAAGTTTAAAAAAAAAATATAATTTCAGATTTTAGTATACATCAGTTTGGTATCAAAGCTGGTTGGATTCACTCCTATCGTGAATCCAAGGATCCGTTATTTAAAAAAAAAGTCAATTCTTTTAGGTCTCTTTACAAAAAAGTTCTTTTAAAAAAAGGGTTTAAAATTTTTGTTTTTTTATTGCGTATTTTAAAATTAGGCCTTAAAAAAACTATTTTAAGTTAAAAAGAACACTTTTAAAAATGGATGATATTGATGTGCGTCTTAAAAGGCTAATGAAAAACATTGTGATTCTCTCTGCTAATGTTAAACATGAAGTGAGCGAGATGTGGACTACGGTTAAAAAACTTGATGCCAAAATACCCAAGCCTTACATTTTACCTATTCATCATACAACATCGTATCATATGGTGGAACCAGAACTTCGAAATCTTGATAGTCGTCTTACTTGTTTGGTCGATTCTCCCACGAGAACTTTGGTCCCACTTGTCTCCACTGAAGCACTCCCTTCAGTCGAGGAGGTTCTTCCTGAGCCCCAGCTCCAGGAAGAAGATCTTCTTCCTCCTCATCTCGTCATCCCGACTGAAATGGTGATTCCTCCCGCTCACATTGTTTCACAGCCTCTAGTCACCGAGTTCATTCTTGATCCCCTGCTTCAGGAAGAACTTACTAGTGATGTGTCACTCACCTTGGATGACACAGTTTCGATCTCATTTCTCCCTGAGAAGGAGTTGGCTAGTGATGAGCCCCTCCTCTTAGGTGCCATAGACTCGATCCTCATGTCTTACTTCTCCTGGCCCACTGCAGACGCAAACCCGTGAGGCCGTATACATTACGCTTGGTGGCCACTCGCAAGTCGCAAGTGACATTCGAGTCACCACCATATATAGACTTTGTATTTGGTGACCACACTTTTAGTTATTTTCACTATCTTATGATTATTGGAGAGCGCGTTAAGTTCCGTTGTCAAATTATCGGTCTATTCTCTCTTTGTCGTATTAGGAGGATCAAGACAATTCCTAAAGTTTTCACGCCTCATAAAGACACGCGCTTTAAGGGATTTCTCTGGAAGGTTTTAAATAATAAATTTGGGATCAAATTTAAATTTTGTCGCGCTAGTCAAATTCTAACGGGTAATATTTTTGGGATCATTAATCTTGGTTTAGTTGACGCTTGTAAGTATCTAGCAGACAAACGTATGATGTGATATGGTTTATTGATTCCACAGGTTGATCATGCTTCTCCATACCATGTTTCTTCCCTTGTTTTTTTCCATACCACTATCTCTTCCCCACTTTATGATTCTCCCTATTTGTTGCTCTGATTTTTATTGGTCAATTAAATATTTTGCATAAAATTATGACTAACAATTTGCGAGCATCTTCGGAAATTCATATTACCATGGTTGATTTTCTCACCGGGGATCATATTTTTTCGAAGGAGAGGGCTTGTCTGCCAATTTCAAGAATGAGATTTTACCTACAGATCTTGATTATTCAGCAGCAGCAGGGTGGTAACACAACATTTCTCAGATCAACATTTGGACTTACTACTTGCAGGTTCCATCACAGTCTCGTCGGGGTCGAGCTTTTTCAACCCCAGGAGAATTGATGCAACCTGAGTCACATCGTATTTTATTTCCCGCATTTTATTTTGTGAGTCGTACATGTTTTAGCGCACACTTATTTTTGTTATTATCACGTTCGTTACTAGCGCATGTATCTTGTTACGCGCATGTCACTCGCGCGTGTTTGTTCGACTTATTGGAGTGACCGCCCAATAAGATCATGAATAAAAAGGTCCGTCAAATTAGGCTAAGTGATAATTAGGGCAAGCCTATGACAAATAAGTTAAGAAAGGGTAAATAAAGTACTTATAGTATTTTCAAAATCATAATTCTGAAATTATACTTACATTTTATATTCAGAATTATTATTTTGACGACGATTTTCTGAAGCCGTTTCATCATTTAGTTTGGACATCTAAGAGCCAAAAGTAACACCTTATTTATTTCCATTTAAAGCCTACTCAACATTTATCAAGATACGGACCTAGAGCCTCCACTGAAAAGTTGAAACCTCCCTCCTTATTTCCTGCAGTCGGCTGGACTTTTGTAACCCCCCTTATTAAATGCTATTCATTAAAATATAACCCTAAAGCCACTTTCTATATAATGCTAGTATTTTCTCCATGAGCAGCAGCTTGGAAAAACGAAAAAACAGGGATTCTTCCTCTGTTTTTTCGTAACTCCCAGCCGGTACTCCTCTTCCGCCCCCACCGCCTGAGGCCTCCTCTCCCCTGCTCGCCAACGTCCCCATCCGCCGCCGCTGGAGGGTTCCTGGCGTTCCGGCGACCCCTACTCCAGTAGTCATCCACCCGACGAACCAACGTGCAAACTTTTCCGAGATTGTAAAACCGGGTTACACCTTTATCTGCCCTAATCTTCCTTGTTGCCGTTCTTGAAACCGATCTAAAGGGCCAGACAAAATCTTCCCACCTCCTGTTCTGTTCCGTGAAGAACAGAGGTTGGTTCCACCATTTTCGAGCCTGTTGTGTTCATGCCCGGTATACCTCTTAACTCACGGCTCACTTGTTGTTTTCATAGCTTTGTGCATAAATTTATTTGATCTTAATTTTGAGAGCTTGTCTAATTATTACTTAATCCTCTTTGTCATCAATTTTAAAAACCTTGCTTGTCTCGCATTTTCTTCTTCTAAATGACTACCTGTGGATGAGGTATTGCATAACGTGGAATGCGCACAGAAGTTAGCTATTTATACGTGTTTGCAAAACCTTGGTTGATAGTCGCACAATATTAGTCGTAAAAGTTACGTTAGCGCAGCAAAGTTTAAAAGATCTCATGTTTAATTTTAAAAAAAATATATACAACAACAACACAACAACACTCAAGCCTTTATCCCACCATAGTGGGGTCGGCTATATGGATCCTCTGTCGCCATTGCGCCCTATCTTTAAGCATAGTCTCATTAATGCCTAAGTACATCATGTCTTTCTTTATAGTTTCATTCCAAGCCTTTTTTGGTCTACCCCTCCCCCGTTTAACATGTCTAGTGACTAAACTCTCACAACGCCTAACAGGTGCCTCTAATGGTCTCCTATGTACATGTCCAAACCATCTTAAACGAGCTTCTCGCATCTTCTCTACAATTGGCGCCACTCCTATCTTATCCCTGATACATTCATTCCTAATTTTATCCAGTCTCGTGTGACCACACATCCACCTAAGCATTCTCATCTCCGCGACTCCCATTTTTTGCTCGTGTACACCATTCACTGCCCAACACTCAGAACCGTAGAGCATTGCAGGCCTAATTGCAGTACGGTAAAACTTGCCTTTAAGTTTTAGTGGTACTTTACGATCACATAGGATCCCAGACGCGCCTCTCCACTTCAACCAACCTGCTTGGATTCTATGAATCACATCTTTATCTACACCTCCATCTTTTTGAATTATCGATCCCAGATATTTAAAGCACTCACTGCGGGAAATATCTTGGTCACCCAATTTAATGACGGAGTCATCTGACCTTCTTGCACTACTCAATTTAAGCTCTATATACTCTGTCTTTGTCCTGCTCAACCTAAAACCCTTCTTTTCTAAAGTGTCTCGCAAAGATTTCAGTTTCGCGTTTACACCCTCGCGCGTCTCATCGACCAAAACAATATCATCTGCAAATAATAAACACCAAGGTATTGCTTGCTGGATATGTCCGGTGAGCTCATTTAAGATAAGGGTAAAGAGGTAAGGGCTTAAAGCTGACCCTTGATGTAAGCCAACAACGATAGGGAATTTCTGTGTTAATCCTCCAGATGTCCTCACCCTGGTCACTGAATTTGTATACATATCTTTGATTACGTCAATGTATGATGCATTTACACCTTTCTTTCCTAAGACTCTCCACAAGACCTCTCTTGGAACCCTATCATACGTCTTCTCCAGATCGATAAACAACATATGCAAATCTTTTTGTCTTTCCCGATAGTTGTCAATGAGTCTCCTCAAGAGATGTATAGCTTCCATGGTTGACCTCCCTGGCATGAATCCAAATTGATTCTCTGAGATGCTAGTCTCTCGTCTAACTCGTCTCTCTATTACTCGTTCCCATAGTTTCATAGTATGACTCATTAATTTAATTCCCCTGTAATTGACACAATTTTGTATATCTCCTTTGTTCTTATACAAAGGTACCAAAATACTTTCTCTCCATTGGTCTGACATCCTTTTTGTCTTCAGTATCTTATTGAAGAAACTTGTAAGCCATAAAATTCCTTCCCTCCCTAAGCATTTCCATACTTCAATGGGTATATCGTCTGGTCCAACCGCCTTTCCATTTTTCATCTTCTTCAGAGCGTCATCTATCTCTGATGCTTGAATTTTACGGTAAAAAGTTATGTCTCTATACTCCTCTGATTTACTTAACTCTTCCAAGTTCAGTTCATTATCTTTTCCTTCATTGTATAGTTGATAAAAATATTTTTTCCATCGCTCCTTAATAGCCACATCATCCGTCAAAACCGTATCTGTTTCATCTTTTATGCATTTAATTTGGCTTAAATCTCTTGTCTTCCTCTCTCTAGCTCGAGCAAGTTTATATATATCGCGCTCTCCATCTTTGGTATCTAGTCGTTTGTAAAATTCTTCATAAGCTTGACTTCTTGCTTTACTTACTGCATTTTTAGCTTCTTTCTTGGCGACTTTATACTTTGTCAAGTTTTCATCATTCCTACAAGCATATAATGTTTTGTAGCTGACCCTCTTTGCCCTCACTTTGTCTTGCACTTTCTTTTTCCACCACCAAGATTCTTTTTGTGGGGGCGCGCGACCTTTTGACTCTCCAAGTACGTTCTTTCCACTTATCCTTAAATGAGAAGACATAACTTCTCATGCGACACTAGGATCAACATAAGGATCATCAACTAGTCATTCTATAACTGCTGCCTTGAAAGCAACCTGTTTTTCCTTCATCAAGTTCCACCCCCGAATTTTTGGCAACACTTTTGTCTTTCTCTTAAAGTTACTATATTTAATTTGCACATCCAGCACCACTAGCCTATGTTGCGTTGTCAAACTTTCTCCTGGTATGACTTTGCAATCCTTACAAATCTTTTTATCCATTTTGCGAGTCATAAAATAGTCAATTTGTGACTTATTTTGTCCGCTCTTGAACGTAATTAAGTGTTCTTTCCTTTTTATGTAGAACGTATTTGTCACAATTAGCTCATGTGCTATGGCAAAGTCTAGAATGGTTCTTCCTTCTTCATTTCTTTCTCCATACCCAAATCCTCCATGAACATCTGTATAATCCGTATTTTGCTTCCCTTTAGCAAGCCCCCGAAGGAGCCTCACAACGCAGATTTTAGATTTTAGTATACATCAGATACATTCGCCCAGTGCTCAAACTTTTAGCAAGCCCCCGTAGGAGCCTCACAACGCAGATTCTCACCATGAACAAATGACTCCACAAACCCCACGCAAATAATGCAAATGACACATGACAGACACGACACACTCTCTAGGGAAAAGTCTGACAATGACCTCGATATCTCTAAAGTGAGGTGGTCCATCAGGGGGCTCTTTCGGTGGAGTGTAGAAATACTCGTCGAATGTGCGTCACGTACCTAAATGACTACTTGAGACATTGGTACAAAGCTGCAAAACTATGGGATGCCAAAGACCTCGTACTGGTTGTGACCCATTGTGAGGCGCACCCGGTGTTAGATAGAGAAATTCGTTGTGAATGATGTCATCACCCGAAGGAATATCGCAGGTGGTGACAAAAGAATGCAACACGCGTGTGTCGGGTACCTCTCAAGTGGTAAAGCTCGTCAGGTGGCTCTCCAGGAGGTATATAAGAAAAGTCATCGTGAACGTGAAGCTCACTCGTGCGAAAGCACAAGCCATCCATACTAAGGCGAATGCTCCCTAGGAAGGGGAGGGTCGCCAATTGGGTTTCACAGGGATTCAACCTATGGTTTCCTGCAAGGATCAATAATGACGGGATGATCCTCCAAAAGAGAACCACAACTAACGATAGTCTCCATGGCAATAAGTGGGTCACCCACAACAAAGTCAATGTCATGCTCTCGACCCTTACTTGAGGCATGACTCGCCATGACAATATAAGGAAACTCAGATGAACATGAACGCAAGGGCGAGTCAATGATCAGAGCAATAACGAGGTCAACACAAGGTAGGGAAATAACACATCATAATAGGATCACTAGGTCGCTCATACTCACTCTTAGTCGGGGTCACACGAAATGAGTCAGAATCAAATGAAGGACCACTCATCGGACTAAGTACCTCACTGGGGTGAGAGAAATCAGGCTCAGGTAACACTTCTATCTTGTCCGACTGAACAAGAGTAATCAAAGTGGGGGCCTCAGAATGGGAGAGACTCATACTAGGGACGTCAAGGTGCGAATTCACTCGGACAACTCTAGCGGAGCTCAAGGACTGCTCATAATGAAAGGCGAGCTGGTATGTCTGCTCGAGGGACTCTGAGTAGTGATAAATCAACTCAGTACATATCTTAGATCGAAATCTGAACTGAAATCAGGAAGTGATCATAGTTGACTCCTCTCGGATGTCACTTCTCACAACTAACTCGTCAAAATGATCCCTGTACTCAGTGACGGATATGGATCCTTGTCGAAGGGTAAATAATTGATCGAGTAAGCAACTCCGATACTATGCATGCAAATACCTCTGACACAACTTACGCTTCATCTCCACCAAACAAGAGATGCGGTGAAGACGATTTCGCTCTCGGGTCCTCTCAATGCTAGACCAATATGCTCTTGCATTATCTAGAAGCCTAAGTTTCACAAATTTAATGCGTCGCTCACCGAATAACTCAAAATGATCGTGGTAATATTCCATATCCACGAGCCAATAAATGAAAGATTCGGGATTCAATGATCCGTCAAATGATGGGGCAACAATACGAAACCTACACTCGAGATCTCTCTCGAAATGATGATCATTGTAGTAATCGTTATTAAGATAATCGAGTCGTGCCGAAGGGTCAACGCGATTCGCTCCTACGCGTGGATAAGGACAATAATAATCATCGTTGAGATCACCTATAACATGGTGGAATCACGTCGAGGGGTAGACACAATCTATGGATGTTGTGTGCTGCGAACGAGGATAATCATCGTAATAACACGGGGATCTCTCTGAAGTAGCTCTATGAGATCATGCATTGATAGACTCAGGATCCTTAATCGGAGGAGAGGAATGATAGAGAAAACTAGCCATGGGGAAACCTATAGACTCAATGACTTCGTATCAAAAAAGTGCTCAAACCTGTCTCTGATACCATTTGACGCAGGACGAATTTATAGATGGCGGATAAATGATGCCCTAACCCTACATGCAATGCAAATGAGCACGTGACGAATGCAATGAACCTAAACACGTCTAATGAAGGGTGGTACATGTGGATGTGCGACTGAAGTGTGAGGAGATAATTTTATTACACCCGTGAACAATATATGTAACGCATGCAAGACTCAATGACGGAATTAAGCATAGCAATAAGTGATTAAATCACACACATAATTTTAAGCATGACAAAATAATTTCATTAGGGCTCGCAAGCAATGGTTTTTTTAACGCGAGTAGGGCTAAGACAGCGCACAACGAATGAATTCTTCCTGCAAATCACAAGTGAATCCTGAACAAAAATACTACAACGCTATAGATCCAACCAAGCATAAGCAAAATACCATATAATAATGTTGAAATTCAAAAACTCCATAACAAAACATGCTCACAAAGTAAGGGGGCTGTCCGAGGAGAGAAGATCCGATGACGTGCGGTGCGATAGTGGCGGTCCGGAGAGGAGTTTGGTGGCTGAAGTGTGGGCGGGGTTGGACAACTGCTGGATCTGATTGGGAGGAGGGTGGGAAGGGTTCGACTGCAATGTGGAAGGGCAGGGAATGACCTAAAACAGCAGGAAATGGTTTCCTGGGGGCTTCCAGCAGTGGAATATTATGGCTGGGTGGATCGGCTTGTTTGGGAAGTTGTCTGAATGGCCAGAACAGTGAATACGGGGTTTGGGAGAAGGTTCTGCTGCAGTTATTGGTGTATTTGGTGGCTGTTGTTGGAGTATTGGATGATTCGGCTGTGATGAAAGGATTTTAGAGGGGAGGCACAGGCTGAGAGGGTCTGAATAAGGAAGGTGTCTGTAGACTATGCATTAGGTTGGTTGTTGTTTAAAGGGTCTGAAAGTGGGATCCACTGGGCTATTTGCTTGTTTGGGAGTGAATGGCTAGGAGGGGTGAGTACTGGGAAGGATTTTGGCAGTATTTTTGTTGTGTTTTAGGGCTAGGGGGATGGGGATTGGGAAAATGGAGGCTATGGGTGGGGGATACAAAAGAGAAGCAGGAAAATACCTAGGAGTCATCACCTAGGGCGTCACAGAGTCGTCACCGGGAGGGGATTGGCCGATTCCGGGAATGTTCTTCTCCAAAATCTGCAATGCCCTTTAGCAGCCCACATACCCTCTATTTATAATAAAAATAATATTAGGGCACCCCGACATCGACAACTATGATTGGCCGGGGATTCGGCGGGCTCGATTTACATGAAATATAGCAATACAATATACGAAAATGTATGTAAACGACGAGCCGGACGTAGTCGTGGAGTCAGATCGTCGATCCGGAAACGCTAAATATTGCAAGTAGCCACATGACCCCGAACGAGTCCAAGACTCGTGCTCCACCGTAGGTCCGCATCGCCAATCCCCATCAAAACCCGTTTGAGCTCATTTCGTGCTCTCAGATTGCTCAAATTCAACTCCGTTTATAAATTATCACATCTTTTCTCTTTTGGTAATTCCAACAACAACTTGTTGTAATGGATGGACATGATATTTCATGGCAGTCACATGAAAACTCTTCCAATGATTCAGAAATACCTATCAGAAGAAGCGACTTCGAACTCCTACTGACCACGGTTATTCAACTCTCGGAACAAGTTGATTTTATGAGTTAGGGTATGACAAACACTGATGCCTTAGTATATGGACTGCAAGAAAGACTTTTCAAGTTAGAAAGGAATTTCCATCATCAATGTTCATCTCCATCACAAAGTATCTCGCAAGCAAGGCGTTTAAGATCTCACTCACCTATTTGGAATATACCTGCATCACCTCCTCTACAAGAGATATCATCTACACGTCTGGAAGTCTGTCCCATTCAGCCTTATGTATGATAACCATCGAGAAGAATATGCAGATCTAAATATTCCCATGGAAGAGGTTCTATGAATTATCCAGAAAATGCCAAGGTTTAGAAGACTTCCTCCTTTGAAGTCTAAAGCTAAAAATCGCAATCAGAAGCTTTTCTGCGAATATCACTAAGATATTGGTCATGAAACAGAGAATTGTCGTGCTCTTCGGAAAGTGGTCGAATGATTATTAAAGGCACGCAAATTATAGGAATATGTTACTCGTAAATCCCATAATGATCTTTCTTCCAACAAAGGCAAAAAAACAGTCTAAGAATACTTCCCTCAATATATAGTAGATATGACATAATATGTTTTTTCTCTTGTGGTTCTTATATCTCCCATTTGTTCGGAATTTTTTGCATCTCTTCTTTTTCATTTTACCTGTAATAGCTACATCAATGATCTAGCTTCAACCTACTCGGTCGAAACATGTTTCTTCAAACGGAAGGAGTATATGAAGTAAAAATGAGAATAAATTCACAACGACAACTTATTTTAGCCAACATCAATCATTACTGAAGTTTTTCGGTGGTTAGATTCGGCTACCCAAAGCAATCAAAGTAAAAATCACCATTAACTATTGTTGAAAGTAATGAAAGGATAATACTAGATGCAATTATATTCATCCACATATGGGGAATTTATAGCATTACAATAAACTCACAATTTCTAACACACGATATGCGACTAAACCCACTCATATACTAATAGACTTAAAACCACTTACTTCAACACTCCCCCTCAAGCTGGAGGTGAAACCTTCAGCTTGGACACAACATAAAAGGTGAGCTAATGATGGTTGGCAATGTGGGACAAAAATATAAGCCATCGAGTCTCAACCGCGTGTCACCGGGGATAATCCAACCGGGCATAAGCCACACGACGTTGGTCCACAAGCCGACTATGATCATGGTGGATGCTCCCGGTGCTGAAACCAAGTCAACCAACAAAGGTCAAACCACCCCTACCTAACTTCGAAGACAAATATGGGGAGACACAAAGAACATACGAAATATGCTCGGAGGCCATGTGTGACTAAGGCATGAGTTGGGAAAGAGGCATCTGAGTCGCCGTCATCACGAATACACCCCCTCACGTGGATAATGTGCATGAAGGCATAGACTACGCCTGGAGGCCATGCGTGACTAAGGCAGGAGTCAGGAAAGAGGCATCCGAGTCGCCATCATCACAAACACTCCCCCTTCACGTAGAATACGTGCATGAAGGCATAGACTATACCTGGAGGACGTGACCAACACTCCTCACGTAGTTCACGTGCATGATGACATAAAACGCATGAAGATACAAACATAAGACATAAACATGACACAAATAAAACTACTAAAAAATACAACCATATCATTCATTAAGAGAGGCCTGCATCGGGATCAACAAAACAGGAGCCGTGGAAGCCCTGGATCAGCAACAACGGAGGATTGATGAAGAAGGACAACAACCGGGCGCGACAAGACGAGCAGAAGTAGGGTCGAAGCAGCAACTGGGGTCTGTCGATAGGAGAGGCATCGTCGATAAAGACAGCAACCGGGCTAGACGGAAACAACGACAGAAGAAGCAACAGAGGCGAGGCTGATCAATCCGAGGGAAGAAGGAAGACACGCAGCTGGAGCACACGAACGGGCTGGCCATAGACAGAAAACCGCCGCTTCCCATCATAGAAGGAGGAAGACAACCCCCCGCTGCAGAGAGCCCTTCCGACGGTGAGGAGACGAACGAGCCGATGGAGCAGAAATCGACTGTCGATGTCGACGGATGTGCAGCAGGGATCGACGACGAGGGGCGACAAGGTCGAAAGGAAAGATCGGTCGCATCCTCCGTCAACGAGAATGAGCGGCGGGGTTTACGCTTCACCTGGTGATGGAATCGACGAGCGAAGAACAACAGCGTAGAAAGAATCATGCGACATGATCAACAGTGGGATGAACGAGAGCAGCAACCCGTCGACAGGAGCCCTCGTCGAGCGAAAAATGGCCCGCTCCCGTCTTCGGAATCAGACGAGGTTTTCGTCGACGGGAGCGGAGGCAGAACCGCTGGACGACATGAGCCCTAGCAGCGCAGGACTGGAAACTAGAGGGAGGAACAGGACGAAAATCAGAGGAGGAGCTTCCGAGAACCTTAGGCCTCCAACAATTTTAAGGCGAAAAAGTTCCGAGA
The DNA here is from genome assembly GCA_033032865.1 of Dactylorhiza incarnata. Lineage (NCBI taxonomy): Eukaryota > Viridiplantae > Streptophyta > Magnoliopsida > Asparagales > Orchidaceae > Dactylorhiza > Dactylorhiza incarnata. Next base: position 1,420,005 of record JAWHQI010000375.1, read on the forward strand.
GTCTTTTCCCGCACCGATACCATGTTGAAAGTAATGAAAGGATAATACTAGGTGCAATAATATTCATCAACATAGGGGAATTTATAGCATTACAATAGACTCACAATTTCTAACACACGATGTGGGACTAAACCCACTCATATACTAATAAACTTAAAACACTTCAACAAATATAATTTTGATTACGTGGATATGTACAGATGAGGATGAAGATGGAGAAGTTCTAAGATTAGAAGAATCTAAAGTTGAAAAGGATAAGACATTACGACCTGCTTCTTCTATCTTCTTAATCCTTGGGCGTCCTCTTCACTCTTGGAATTCGACTTTAAGACGACTTCAAATGAAAGACTTACAGCTGGATAAAAATGGTTTCTGAACATGACAAACCTCTATTTATAATTTCGGCAAAATAGGTCTGACACGACCTTGTGACACAACCGCATCCCAAGGTCGTTTATCTCAAAATACGGTGGAATTGTCCAACACGGATTCTTGATACGGCTGGGTCAATTTAACCATGTATCCCTCTGTTTGATATGGCTGGGTCGACATGCTTTAATGATACGATCGAGTCTACTGGCCGTGTCCAACACTTCCTCTGGGATGCTCCTCTCAAACTCTCGATTCTTTGAGCCTTCTTGCACATTTCCATATTCTTTCTGATGGAGACCAGCCCAGATCAGGTCGACGCAAAGGTGCCCGACGCCGTACCCGCCCGGATCTCTACCGGCCCTGAATTATTGCATTTTAATTTTGTTATTTTGCAATTTATTTCTGTATTTTATTTTATTGCACGCCTGTGTGCGTAGCCACATTGGGAGCCTTTATCGTATTCTCTATTAAATATATATATATATATACACTCATATATAAATATATATATATATATTTAACCTTATCTATTCAGCCCATCCCCCACGCCGTTCCATCTCCCTGGAAATTTCCCGCATGCCTTCCCGCCATTAGCGCTGCTCCAGAAGGAACTCCCGAGCCATTTCCGCCATTAGCGCTGCTCCAGAAGAACTCCCGCTGCTGCTCGCTCCATGATACTTTCCCGTCTTCGGCGCTACACCAGCAAAGCAACTTCCGCACCCCACGATCCAGCGATACCGCCTCTTCCACGACTCTAGCAGTTGGCGCCGGTTGTGACTTACGAGCTCTATACTCTTGTTTAAAACCTGAGGAAGCAGAGGAGATACGGTGGTGAAGAAGGAAATATTGAATCGGTATGAATTTTTTTTCTATTATAGTGAAAGTGCTGAGTAGAGGAGATGATGAATAGTGATTAGGAGGAGGTTCGTTTTTGAGTTTTGTAAGTTCCTGTTGCTATGGTAGAACTGTCCCGTGAGATTGTTTGGGTTTCCGTGAGAGCTTGACATTGCTATGTTTTTTTCATTTCCGCTGTTGGTGATTGATGAAGATATGAACACTTTGGTTGTGAACTGAGAGTAATTACTTCCCTGTAGTTGTAGAGAAGATGGTAAATAGTGATTAAGAGTTGGCTTGTTTGCTTCCGTGAGTTATTAAAAAAAAAAACAGAGATCTGGCAGTTGTTTTTCGATGGAGTGTTGTGTTGGTTTCCGTGTAGAGAGATGATGAATAGTTGAAATTTGATGTATTGTGCTATTAAATGTTTTCTGTTGTGAGAATTTGATGGCTTAATTCCATTGGGCTGTTTTCCGTGAGAGGTTAGTGAAGGTTTTTGACTTGCTGCGTGTGCTCCCCTACAGAGACAAAGATGATGAATAGTAACATTAAAGTTACTGTTCATAGCTAAGTTACTCTTGCTGTAGGAATTGAATGAGATTTGAATCCCTGTTAGCTACTTCGATGGAGAGTAAAAGTAACCCTCCTGTTTGATTTTTATTTCGTTAGAGATTTCGTGAATCCACCTTGAGTGATTGAGATTTCGTGGATCCACCTTGGGTGTGAGAGTGATTGAGAAATTAGGTTGTTTAGTTTGTGGTTCCTTGCACTAGTGAGTGTTTGAGATTTCCGTGGAACCACTTAGTGTGAGAGTGAGCGAAATTATTCCGTGGTGCCTTGTGCGATAGCGGCCAACCTCGGAGCGGGAGATCGAAGGTGACGAGGAATTCCTCGCGGGATCACCGTCGACTTCGATTGCGGAAAGACGTCTCTTTCCGTGGGTAACTTGTTTCTCTCTCTTTTCCTTTGTGTGCGTCTACATTTTCTCTTAGGTTATTAGATTCATCGTTGGATTTTCGCTCGGATTTTGTCAACAAACGCTACGTCGAAAACTCCAAACGGAAACGTATTTGGAGTTCACGATTTCTGTTTGCTACAACAAGGGGAACGGAACGAAAGTTGCAGACTTCCTTCCCCAGATTTAGAATTGAATCATAATTCAAGAAATTTCATTTTAAACAAAAATAGTAAATTTTTTATGCTGTACACAAAAGTCTAGTTGCTTAATTCTTAAAGTTCGTGCAACGCCCACTCAATTTTCATTTTTTAATTGCATGCATTTAGGGTTTCCTAGAAATAGCCGACAGGCGCGCAAACCCTACGCGTCGTCCTGCATCACTTTCTCCTTTGTGCTGAAAACATAAAAACAAGTTAAATATCATATGAAACGATAAATAAGTTATTTTTATCCAAATGTTATTAAATAATCATATGATTAAACTCTCATCACATCCTCCTAGTTATGTTTTTAAGGGGTATTCTTAGGTGTGTATGCTTCAGAAGTTCATTTTTGGTTTTAACAAAGCCCCTAGCACTGTTTCACAAATTCAACTAGGTTGTCTCTACCATTTGTTTCTCCATAAAGTAATTGTAGAGAAACGCAGAATCTTGTATATTCTCTTCAATTTATAAAATACAATGTATGAATACAAATATATAGTAGGGAGAAAGAGAGAAGAGTTCTTTATACACAATGTGGGACTAAAGAAGAGAGAGAAACAAGAAAATAAATGGGCTCCAAATAGGCCTTTATATGGACTTTTCTAACACTCCCCCGCAAACTGGAGTGTACAAGTCGTAGGCACCCAACATGGACAGGAATTGATAAAATAAGGTACTTGGTAAGGCCTTGGTGAGAATACCAGCAACTTGGTCAGTACCCGGAACATGCTTTAATTCTAATTTCTTCATTTGAACTTTCTCCCGAATGAAGTGACAGTCTACTTCGATGTGTTTCGTTTTTTCGTAGACCGAGTTCTTAGCTATGTGTATGGCGGCTTGACTGTCACATAGTGAGACAACTGGAGAGGGAAGTTTTACTCCTAGATCAGTGAGGAGACTTTTAAGCCATGTGAGTTCAGAGACAACTGTTGCCATCGAACGGTATTCTGCTTCAGCTGAAGATCGAGCAACCACAGCTTGTTTCTTACTACGCCAGGTAACAAGGTGACCTCCAAAGTAGGTACAAAATCCACTAGTAGACCGCCGATCATCCAGGGAACCAACATAATCTGCATCAGAATACGCAACCAAAGTTGGAGTAGACGACGAGGTTTTGTATACCATCCCTTGACCAGGGGCTGTTTTTAGATATCTTAGGATACGTTCGATAACCTAAAGATGAGACATTCGAGGGGAATGCATAAACCGGCTAGCAACCCCAACAACAAAGGATATATCTGGTCTCGTGACCGTTAGGTAAATCAGTTTGTCAACAAGTCGTTGATAATATTCTGGATTTGGAAGAGGAAAATCATCATGAGAGGCGTGTGCACACAACTTGTGATTTACATCCATAGGAGTGTTAATCGGCTTGCATCTAGAGTAGCCAACATCCTGAAGAAGATCGAGACAGCACTTCCGTTGAGAGAGGACAAGTCCATCAGGACGTCTCGCGATCTCAAGACCAAGGAAGTATCGAAGGTTCCCCAGATCTTTTGTTTGGAAGGCGGAGCTAAGGTGTTGTTTGACCGCTAGTATTCCCTTTGAATCATTTCCAGTGATTAGGATGTCATCAACATATACCAACAGAAAAATCGTTCCTGTTGTTCGATCGAGTGAATAGAGAGAAGTTCGCCGAAGTAGGGGAGAAAAGGAGGCTAAACGGGGTAGCGTTTTGGAGAACGGAGGAAGGAAGACGGTTAATGAGATAACATGTCGTGGACAGCGCAAAGTTCCAATAGGCTTTGGGTACCTGCATGTGGATCATGAGAGACCGAGCAACATCGAGCAGATGTCTATTTTTCCTTTCAGTAACGCCGTTTTGTTGGGGGGTATAGGAACACGATGTCTGGTGAATGATCCCAAATTCAGAGCAGAGATTAACAAATTCATGACTTGTATATTCGCGAGCATTATCTGTCCGGAGAGTTTTTATGTTTTCGGAAAACTGCGTGCGAATCTCAAGAACGAAAGCCCGAAATACACGGGGAAGCTCGGAGCGATCACAGATTAATTATAACCACGTTGTGCGAGAATAATCATCAATAAAGGTGATGAAATCGCGATAACCCGAGATACTAGTAATTTTGTACGGACCCCAAACATCGGAATGTACTAAAACAAAAGGAGCAGAGCTCCGAGTACAATGAGGGGGAAAAGAGGAACGATGTTGTTTTCCCAAAATACATGATTCACATTTAAAAGTAGAAAGAGAGATCTCTGGAAGAGCCTTTTGAAGGACTGGAAGGGGGGCATGCCCAAGACGCCGATGCCAATCAACGGAGGAGATGGAGGAGAGGATTTTAGGAGAAACATCAAGAAGGTAGAGCCCATTTTGCAGTCGTCCCTTACCAATGATACTCTGCGTCTGTCGATCCTGTATCAAAAAAGAGGAAGAAGTGAATGTTATTGAGCAATCCAAATCGGTAGTGAGACGACTAACAGAAAGTAAATTGAACGGAGATCCCAGAACATGAAGAGCCGAGTGGAGAGAGATAGAAGAATTGAGAGGGATTTCAGCAGAGCCGGAGACAGGGACGGTGTCGCCATTTGCTACTGTGATGCACTTAGGATGAGGAACATCCAAGTATTGATGTGGTTTCAGCGAGGTGATATGGTGGGTAGCACCTGAATCCACTATCCAGCGCGGACTAGTGGAGAGACAAGCGATACCTTCATTGAATATGGAGGCGACGGAGACAGGTGGGTGGCCGAGCATCCCGTGTAGTTGTTGGGGCTGGAGGCAAACCGCTTCAAGATCAGCACGAGTGGCTGAGGAATTCTCAGCGGCAATATGAGCAGTCGGATGAGGAGGACGACCATGTTTGCGGTAGCAGGTCGCCTCAAGATGTTGATCCTTTCCGCAGAATGAACACTTAGGACGTGTCCGGCCTCCGCGACCCCCGCCCCGAGAGCCTGAACGTCCTCCACGAGCAGCGGGAGGGAGAGGTAGTAATGGTGCAGACGAGTGCTGGAGAAGGACCGGTGAGGAAGGTCCAATAATATCCGGAGGCGGTGAAACTTTGAGCAACATGGAATAAACATCAGATAATGACGGGCTTGTAGCAGACGAAAGGATCTGCGCCCGAATACTCTGAAGGTGAAGCGGAACACGAGCCATCATCATGGCAATACACACATCCTCTTTTTGAGCACGCTGAGCTGCTAGATCCGTAGTACAGGGCTGATGTTGGATCCAGGCTTCAGCAAGAGTCTTAGCCCGAGCAACAAATGAAGTTAAGTCGGCCGCCCCGCTATTGTCAAGAGTTTGAAGCTCGGTGATGATGTCATACAAGTGCTGAAGACTGTCCTTGCCGGAGTACAAGGAGTGGAGCTCCTCCCACATTGCCTTGGCCGTCTCGTGATACATGGCCATGCGGTAGGGTTCGCCATCAAGCGAGTTGAGAAGCCACGTCTGGACACGACCATCGTTACACAGTTAGTCATCAGTAGGATCAGAAGGGGGCTCCTTAGTGAGATGAGATAGAAGTCCCTTGGCCTGAAGAACCCGTCTGACAGAGTGCACCCATTCGACGAAGTTTTTCTTCCCAGTCAGGGAGATGGTGGTGATTCTTAGCTCGTCGCACAGTTCAGGAGGGGGAAGCAAGCGGGCTGCAGGAGAGGAGGCGGTCTGCCCATCAGGATGCTCGGAGGGATCACTGGAGGAACCCATTTGGATTCAGTAGCTGGAGCAGGGAGATCGGCAAGGCTGGGCAGCGGGCTGCAGTAGACAAGAGATCGTTGGAGCCGCTAGTAGACTGGAGATCGCTGGAGCAAGCTGCAGGACGGGAGATCGCTGGATCCGCTGGTAGACTGGAGATCGCTGGACGAGAGGCAGCTGGACAAGAGGAGGGGCCGCTGGAGGGGTAGACCGCTGGGAGGAAGCCGCACGATCTCAGGGAGCTTGACAGACAGCTGGAGCCGCTGGTAGACTTGAGATCGCTGGAGGAGTCCGCTGGAGGGGAGCTTGGGAGAGGGAGCTCGGCAGAGGGCGCGGCGAGCAGCGGGAGCGGCAAGCAGCGCAGGAGGTGAGACCAGTAGAGGGAGATAGAGACCGCAAGTTTGGCATTTCGGCACGATCTCAGGGAGCTCGCAGAGGGAGAAGCGAGTAAGAGGTGAGACCGCAGAGGGAGATAGTGGCGAGCAGCGCAGTGGGAGACCGCACGGGAGCGTAGCGATCAGGAGGAGCGGGGCCCACTTGTCAGAAGGGAGGAGGCTATAAGAGAGTCGATAAAGAGACAAAGCGGGACGGAGAGGAGAGCATCTGAGCTCGCATGGGGGGGGGGGGCTGCGGTCAAGGAAATGGGAGACCGCAAGGACTGAGGAGCTCCAGAGGGAGCTCGCAGGGGGGCTGCCGGTCAAAGAAATGGGAGACCGCGGGTTCGGACCGAAGTCTCTGACATGTAGAAAAACGCAGAATCTTGTATATTCTCTTCAATTTATAAAATACAATGTATGACTACAAATATATAGTAGGGAGAAAGAGAGAAGAGTTCCTTATACACAATATGAGACTAAAGAAGGGAGAGAAACAAGAAAATAAATGGGCTCCAAATGGGCGTTTATATGGACTTTTCTAACAGTAATGACGATCACTCTCATTATACAGAAAACCAACCATAGACTGGTTATTCTTACTGTTCTCGTAGATGATATTCTTCTTACCAGAGGTGACTCCTCTGAAATAGTGAAAACAAAAAACATCTTCTGGAACATTTTGTTACAAAAGATATGGCTCATCTCAGATACTTATTGAGAATTGAAATTGCGAGAAGCAATAACTCCATAGTTCTCTACAAACACAAGTATGCCCTAGATCTACTCAACGAAATCGATCTACTTGGCACGAAACTTGCTCGGAATCCTATGCCTATGTGCATTGACAAACATTGGGATGAGATATCCCCTCATCTACAAGATATTACTCAGTACAGGTGTCTAGTTGGTAAACTCATTTATCTTAACAAAACTAGACCTAACATCTTCTATGTTGTTGGAAGGGTCAGTCAATTCATGCAGACTCTCAGAGAGCGCCATCTGGAAGTTACCTTAAAAATATTAGGATACATCGAAGGGTCTCATGGAGAAGGATTATCATTTTAAAGAAACAGTCCATTACGCATTGAAGCATATTCTGATGCAAGTTATGCGGATGATAAAGGAGATCGAAAATCCACTTTTAGATTCTGCACATGTCAGAGATAATCTGAGTCCTTGGAAAAGCAAGAAACATGCAGTGGTGCCCAGATCAAGTGTTGAAATTGAATGCAAAAATATGAATCAAACTGCTTGTGAGTTAAAGTGATTATTCTTTGCCGATGTTTTGTGATAATTAAGCTGCCGTCTACATACATATAAATGCAGTGTTACATGAAAGAACAAAACATATTGATGTTAATTGTCACTTCATTAGAAAGGAAGTTATCAAAAAGCAAATATGTACTCAGTTTGTTTCTTCAGATAAAGAGTTGCTGACAACTTCTCCAAACCAATTTTCCTTCTTTGTAGAGGGCTTGTTGGAGGAACCAACCCTGAAGACTTAAGGGGGAGATGGTCTTTCAAAATTAAATTCAATTTGTTATACTTGTTAGCTCAATTTCTTTTGAATGTTCGTCTTATGCTCGTAGAAATTGTCTTATGCTCGTAGAAATTTCCCGTTGGTAGAAAAATCACAAAGGCATACTAAACTGGTTACATATTTATGGTTAAAAAATGGTATATCAGTAATAGTTATAACCTAAGATTTATTACGCTTTGCTGGTATCTTCAACGCTAACATATACTTCTGATCCTGTAAAAATAATAAATATTAAGTAGGGTCAGGCTTCACAGACCGGGTAACGACATCTCTGATCTCCCAAAGAATCCTATAAGTTTTATTTTAAATTCTTTTTAGTATGATTTATTTCAATAACTAATATACAAATAATATTTTCATCCATCTTTTACGATTTAAGCCATCAGTATCATTACTCTTATTCTTTCTTGGATCCATTCTAATTCTTCAACATCATTTCTAACTAGACCATTATTTTTCTGAGCATGACACACTCCGTGCATGTCAATGTGTATATATGGCCAAGGTCCCTCTTATGGGACTATACACACAATGCTCCCGAAAACTTAGTGGTCTTATTGTGATTAATTCACTAATTCACAACCTGAGAAAACTAAGAAACAGTAAATCATTTGGCTAGCCTCAGGACTCCATTTTCATACTTTCATCATACCACCCAAGACCAGAGACCATACACAAGCTGAGGATGTTAAGTTTCTTTGTTTTTTGCCAATTCCTTCTAATTATTTGTCCCAATATAAGTTTATAATTCATATTTCTATAATATATTAAATGCAAATATATTATATTCAACTAGTTAACTAATCTTCGGCCTTGGCATCTCCGATGAAAATTTTATTTCTTGAACTTAATGCGGCTATCAATGTTGAAAAAATTATTTTTAGCTAAATTTCACATATTATTTGAATTTATTTAAAATTTGTTATCCTGATTTTTAGTATGTGGGAGTTGGAAATTTGGGGATTATAACGAGCCGACTATTGGTGGTGGTGGCAGGGAGTTTCAGGTAAGGAAGAAGGTGGATAGAATTTAGTTTGTGGAGGGTGAGAGTGGTTCTAGATGAATTGTTGGGATTAGAGGAGAGAATTACCGGCCGTGGGAGGATTCCTACACACATGGTTGGTCAGCAAGGGGCCCTAATGGGTGGGGAGTTGTCGACGATGATTTCTGTCGCTGTTGGAGGGGCGGCTAGCTTTCTCGAGAGGCTCGAATGGTTTCTGGGAGTACCGCGTGGGTAGCAGGGGCTCGGTTTGTAAGGGAGGGGTAATGCCTACTGTTGAAGCGTAGAACAAAAAGAGTGTGTTGAGTGGGTATTTTGATGAAACCCGCGTTTCATCATTTTATTTTTAGGCGGTTTTATTTTTGTTACGTTTATGTCACACATGTCTATCATGCTCTTCAGTTTGTTCGTACTTTCTTTTCTTGAATGCCATTTCACACTTGTTATTTATCTGCGCATCGTGTAAATTGCTCGTGCTCGCCTTGATAAAGAAGCCGGCGCCAACGCTACCGGAATGGCGATAGTGACGAAATGAAACTGACGCCATGCGTTAATACCGACACTGGGCGTTAATGAAGAAACCTACAAAAACCCGAGTTTTGCCATGACCCGGAGAAAAATGAACACTGACGCATCGTAAGTTATTGATATCGTCGTCCGTGAAGGATTTCTAGAGTCTAGGTTTTCTTGATTGCTTAGACACCCATTGGCTCGGTGATTACCTGCACACTATGGAAAACTTGCTGATACGTGCTGTTTATTTTACTTACCGTTGTATGCCGTTATATTTCTGTTTGAATTTGAATGCATGTATATGTAAGTAAGCGGGAGACATGAACCAGGCGGGAGCGGTTATAACAACCGCCGCAACTGCCCAATCTCCTCTATGTATCGAACTGCCGAGCAGGCAGAAGCATGTGTGATGTTTGTTGTAATGTATTTCCACGAATTTCCCTTTCTTTCTCTCCACATCTAGATCGACGGTGCGCCGCCGATTTGTTTCTTTGTTACTAATTTCACCTGCAGCAAGAAGAAGATACTTACCTGAGAGAAGAGGAGTGTATCAGTGGTATCAGAGCACTTTCCGGGCCGTGGTTTGGTGACATGGGAGACCACAATACGCGTCATAATGACCTCCGCAAAGAGGTAGATGCCCTGAAGGACAAAATGTCTCAACTGGGTGACGACAATTGGAAGCCAGCGCTGCAGGAAATGGAGAGTCGACAGTCGACGGCCATGGAAGAATTGAAATAGATGTTCTTATCTTGGACAACAGGCCAATACCGGGCTCCGCATACAGCCGAGCCTTCCACCAGAGTGCAGGAGGCACAAACATCAGCCAATTATGCTTTACCTACTCGCAGCACATACCTGGAGTTTCCTCGTTTTGCCGGAGACGCCGTCAGAGACTGGATTTTCCGCAGTGAACAATTCTTTGAAGTGGATGGCACACCAGAGAATATGAAGGTGAAGGTGGCGGTTATGAATCTGGAAGATAAGGCCTTGGCCTGGTACCAGATATTTGCCAAATCCAGATTAACTGGGTCTGAACTGCAGTGGGAAGAATTCTCAGTAGCCATTCATCAGAGATTTGCCCCTACAATCTTTGACGATCCCATGAGTGAGATAAAGGAATTGAAGCAGACGACTACAGTGCAACAATATCTGGAAGAATTCGAAGCCCTGCGAAACAAATTAATCCTCACAGAAGAATATGCCATAAGTTTGTTTCTCACAGGATTACGCAAAAACATTTCACTGCCGGTGAGAATGTTCTATCCCTCATCCCTTCAGAAAGCCTATGCATTAGCGCGCATCCAAGAGCAACAAGTCACAGGAGATCTGCCAAAGAGCTTTCATCATCAGGGGGCACAGCATTCTGGCTCTTTTCTGGAAGGCAATAGACCACCCTTTCGGATGCCTGCCGCCAATTCCAGCAGGCCTGTTCCATCCAAAACCACCAAACGCCTCACACCCAAGGAGATGGATGAGAAACGACAGAAGGGACTCTGCTTCTGGTGCGACCAGAAGTATTTTAAGGGGCATAAATGCGGAAATACATCGCAGCTATATGTTTTGGAGGTGGCAGCTCAAGAAGAAGATGAAGAAGAAGTAGAAATGGCAGAAGAAGTGAATCAACCAGATGAGCATCCTCCTAGCCAGGAACCCCTCATCACTCCCCAAGTGTCTATGCATGCCCTCACGGGCATCATAGATTTCCACACTATGAGGGTTACCGGCTCACACAAGGGACAACAACTCTTCATTCTCATTGATACAGGCAGCACACATAATTTCATTGATGAAGAGATAGTAAAATCCTTGCAATGCCACAACATAACCATACCAACCTTCAAAGTAGCAGTCGCTGATGGTAACCGTATTGCCAGCACCAAATTATGCCCCAAATTTCAATGGACCATGCATGGTCTTACCTTTGAAGCAGATATGTTGGTGTTGTCTCTAGGGGGCTGTGATATGGTGTTAGGGGTGCAATGGCTAATCACATTGGGAACAATCAACTGGGATTTCCTGAACCTACACATGGATTTCCAGTGGGGGGATAAGAAGGTATCACTTCAGGGGAGTAAGAATGTGGGGACTACACTCCTTGATAAAAAGAGAATGTCCAAGTTAATACAAAAACCAGCCCAATGCACTATGTTAAGGGTGTGTTGGATGCAGCCTCAGGCCCAGGAAGAAACAGACCAAGAACTGCTCCAAGACAGGGATCAAATCAACACAGGATTAGCCACCCTACTTCACAAATATCACCACATTTTTGAAGCACCCCAGGGTCTCCCCCCTCCCAGAACCCATGACCATCAAATTATGTTGAAGGACCCAGCCAAATATTCAAATTCCCGACCTTACCGTTACCCCTATGTGCAAAAAACAGAAATTGAGAGACTCATAAAGGAGATGCTGGAGGAAGGAACCATCAGGCATAGTAAAAGTTTCTTTTCATCACCCATTGTGTTAGTAAAGAAGAGGGATGGATCCTGGAGGATGTGCATTGACTATAGGCGCCTCAACGACAATACCATCAAAGATAACTTTCCCATCCCTGTCATTGAGGAATTGCTAGATGAACTGCATGGGTCCACCGTGTACTCCAAATTGGATCTAAGGGCTGGATATCATCAGGTGAGGATGGCTCCTCAGGACATTGAAAAGACAGCATTTAGATCTCATGAAGGTCACTACGAATTCTTGGTAATGCCCTTTGGGCTCACCAATGCCCCCTCAACATTCCAAAGTCTAATGAACCAGGTATTCCACAATCATCTAAGAAAGTTTATACTAGTGTTTTTTGATGATATCTTAGTATATAGCATGAACTGGGAAGAACATCTCAACCACTTGGAACAAACTTTTCAAATCCTAACCAAAGAAAAGCTATATGTTATGAGAAGCAAGTGTCTATTTGGTGTGGCCCAAATAGAATACCTTGGGCATATAATCTCAGCACAAGGAGTGGCGGCTGACCCAAAGAAACTAGAAGATATGAAGAAGTGGCCCACTCCAACCTCACAAAAGCAGTTAAGGGGATTTCTGGGGCTAACCGGCTATTATAGAAGGTTTATCAAGGGCTATGGAAGTATAGCAAGGCCCCTCACTGACCTGTTGCAAAAGAAGCCTTATCAGTGGAATGAAGAAGCAGCAAAAGCATTTGAAGCTCTCAAATCTGCCATTACCACCCCCCCTGTGCTAGCAATGCCTAACTTTCAAAAGAGATTTGTACTGGAGACAGATGCATCAAACCAAGGCATTGGGGCAGTGCTACTTCAAGAGGGCCATCCCATAGCCTTCTTCAGTAAGTGCTTGGGCAAGCAGCATTCAGCCTTATCAGTGTATGAGAAGGAACTATTAGCCATAGTGTTGGCTGTGCAGAAGTGGCGCCACTACTTGATTGGTGCACAATTTGAAATACACACCGATCACCAAAGTCTGAAATACCTGATGGAGCAACAATTAACCACCCCCCTACAGCAGAAATTCATGTCCAAACTGTTGGGATATGATTACTCCATCAAGTACAAAAAGGGAGTAGAGAATGTAACAACAGATGCCCTTTCCAGAAAAGAAGATACGGAGGAAGGGTCCCTGCACACCTTGCTCACAGGAAGTACTGATCTAGAGCAGAGATTGAAGGATGCCCAATTAAATGATGCTAGCATACAGAAGATACTAAAGGAAAAGGAGGCCAATCCTGATACTAAGCCCCACTTCCAAGTGGTGGATGGGTGGTTAAGGAGAAAAGGAAAGATTGTGGTTGGGAAAGAGGAAGAAGTTAGAAAACTTTTATGCCATATCTTTCATGATTCAAGCATTGGGGGCCATTCAGGGGTCTTTGTCACATTTCACAAGCTCAAACAAAATTTTTATTGGAAAAGGATGAAGGAGTATGTCTACCAATATATCAAGCATTGCACCATTTGCCAACAATGCAAAACCCCCAATGAGAAGCCAATGGGACTGTTACAGCCCCTACCTATTCCAGATCAAATTTGGAGGGACCTATCCATGGACTTTATAGAAGGGCTGCCATCATCCAAGGGATATGAGGTAATATGGGTTGTGGTGGATAGACTAAGCAAATATGCCCACTTTATTGCACTCAAGCACCCCTACACAGCTAGCACAGTGGCACAAACTTTCATGGATGAAGTGTTCAGACTCCATGGCATGCCTAATTCCATCATTTCAGATCGAGATGTGGTGTTTATAAGTGACTTTTGGACAGAGTTGTTCAAGCTTCTAGGAGTAAACATCCAAACCTCCACGGCCTACCACCCTCAATCCAACGGGCAAACAAAAGTGGTAAACAAATGCCTAGAAAATTATCTCAGATGTGTTTGCTTTGCTAAACCCAAATCATGGTATCAATGCCTCCCTCTAGCTGAGTACTGGTATAACACTTCCTATCATACTTCAACTAAAATGACCCCATTTGAAGTGGTGTATGGAACTTCACCCCCCTTACATGCTCCCTACATACCCACCACGGCAAAAAATGTAGCAGTTGATACCACTCTCCAGGATAGGGAGAAAATCATCAGCATGTTGAAGACAAATCTGTGCAAAGCTCAAAACCGCATGAAACAGCTGGCTGACAAGAAGAGGAAGGAGAAGGAGTTTGAAGAAGGAGAATGGGTATATATACGCTTATTGCCTTACAAACAGGCAAGCATGCGGCAAGGCATCTATACCAAATTATCCCCACGTTTTTTTGGTCCCTTCCAGATCATCAAAAAGCTGAGCCCAGTGGCATACCGCTTAGCACTACCACCCACATCCAAAATTCATTCATCCTTCCACATATCCCAATTGAAGCAACACATTGGAGCAGCCCCTACCACCACCACACTTCCTGAATTTCTCACCACAGAGGGCTACAAGCTGAAGGTCCCAAAGAAGATCATCGACAGGAGGCTGATTCCCCGGAACGGAGTACCAGTGGCACAAATCCTAATTCAATGGGCCAATGCACCAACGGAGGAGGCAACATGGGAGGATTACCTATACATCAAATCAGTCTTCCCCGATTTTGATCCTTGAGGACAAGGATCTTTCGAAGGAGGGAGTATTGATACGTGCTGTTTATTTTACTTACCGTTGTATGCCGTTATATTTCTGTTTGAATTTGAATGCATGTATATGTAAGTAAGCGGGAGACATGAACTAGGCGGGAGCGGTTATAACAACCGCCGCAACTGCCCAATCTCCTCTATGTATCGAACTGCCGAGCAGGCAGAAGCATGTGTGATGTTTGTTGTAATGTATTTCCACGAATTTCCCTTTCTTTCTCTCCACATCTAGATCGACGGTGCGCCGCCGATTTGTTTCTTTGTTACTAATTTCACCTGCAGCAAGAAGAAGATACTTACCTGAGAGAAGAGTAGTGTATCACTTGCACACACATCAAGTACATGTTTGTTATTGATCAAACTAGGGACACTAAGGAGTGTGCCTCCATAGCAGCATCGCAGGGCGGTCTGGGAATTACCTGGGGTGGTACTTGAACTTCAATACTGCATGTTGGTAAGCTTTTAACGCCCTACCGGGTATGGAGGCTTGATCATTCTTCTAGACCAGCTGTGCCACTAAAGCAGTAGGCTTGAACACCAAATCTGAAATTGCCTTGGATTGTGACTGCCCGGAGGAGGTTGATTGCCCTTTGGGCAGTATGAAGTTGGTATTCATCCTTGAAGAGGTTCAGTACTGCTGGGGAGGTAGGCTAATTGCCTAGCCGGGCAGGTCTCTGGAAGGTCACCGCCTGACGTTTCTGGCTTATTTCTGGCTTATAGCCCTGAGGACAGTATTAAGTCCACCTCTTGTTTTTCATGCCATATCACCTGGTGGTAATGTCCACTGCCCGGTTAGAGAACATCATCAACCAGGTTCAAGTTGTTTCTTGTCTTTTCTGCACAGCATTAATAAACATACACATCAAAACATACTAGTGTTCGCTATTTATCGAACAAGGCGGATGTAGAACATATGGCTCAATATGTTATCCTATCATAAAAGTCCGAGCTAATACTCTAAATTTCTTGGATTCCCAAGTTTCTTTCTTGTGGTCTCTGTACCCAATGTTATTTGATGAACCATTCTCTAGCAGTGACAATAAACCTGTACAATCATTAGTGACACTCTGTTATTACATTGGCAGTGTAGGATGTTGATCAATGGAAATGAGAATAGTAAGGGAGCTTAGTGATTCTTCAATATCATCAATTTGGTTCTTCAAAAAATAAGTCCTAGCTTGTTGTGATCTATTGCTGCAGTCAATTAATTGATCATGTGAGAGACTTAAAGATATCTTCGTGCTTGCACTACTTTGACCCCTGTTTTTGGTGAATTCTTAGCCTTATAATTTTTCCTTATTCCAGTTCTGGTTATTAATTGTAGATTGATTTATGTAATAAGATTTGATGCATCTTATTTTCAGCTAGTGCATCGATTTCAAATCGTTTGCATAGTTCTCTTCCTTGAGTCTGAATTTCTAGTCGGAACTCCTTGATTTTAATCGGAAGTACTCTCAATTGTATTTTGGTTTTTCTTTGAAGAGAGCTAATGTATCTTGCAATTTAATCATATGAAATGCATATTTTTTTGCTCCTGTAATGATTTTCTGTATTAAAAGTTATGACTCCCTAAAACTGCCTACATGTAGAGTTTAGGGTTTAGAGTTGTGTTAATAATGAATAAAGCTTTTGTAATAAATAAATGCCTAACTGTTGAAATTTCATACTCGAATAATGAATAGTTAGATGAAATTTGTGCCATTGCTACTTTAGTTCAACCTTTTCAAAACATTTTTTGTTGATTGCAGGTGCGAACCATTTGATACATATCCTCGAACTTATGATTTATTGCATGCATTTGGCCTCTTCTCGAGAGAGCAGAAAAGGTAATTAAGTTTGGCCAACTCTTTTTGTTTTGAATGAAAACTTGTACTATAAATTTGTTACATGCATAGGCTAAGCATCTTTTATTTCATAATTTTATGTATCGTTTAAGTGTCTTCGTCTTTTAGAGAGTGAATACTTCGTGTTTGAACGTGTATTTTCTATTTAAATGCCCCATGAAATCATAGAATGATATGCTAGAATTAATTCCCCACTCTCTTAAATTCTCTCCCCCCTTCTAATTGTACTCACATTTAGGGCATCGTGAGGTAGAGATCGACTCCCTTGTAGCTTACTTGGGTTGAGCTCCACTCATCATCAGAAATATCCCTCCTTTACCTCCGACCACATCTTCGGCAGTCCCGGCCAACTCCCCGGATGGTCAACGACGCGTTATGGATGGACTGTAACAAGTTGGTATTAAAGCTTACTCGCTCCTTCTGGTTCCGTAGTCCACCAATGCCTTCCTTTTGTACTTGCTGATTTCAGCTTCTTGTTGTGGAGCCATGCCTTGCTAATTTCAGCACCGAGTCACTCTATCCTCTCCATTCGCAGATCTATCAACCTTCATCTAGAGGGATCAATCCCCCTTGGCATGCCCTTCCTGCAAGCCTGACAACCATTCTCCACTCAGGGGAAATTTTCTATGCCTCCCATCCTTCTGATTTCAGTAACTATCCACCCTGCTGACTCCGTCTCCATGAACTGCAGTGTCCCCTCGCATATGACCCTACGTGATGCCATTTCACCCGTCTTGGTCCTCCACCAACAAAGTTGCCAATCTCGTTCTTCCCAGTTGTAACACCAACAATAGGAGAACTTAAAACATCTTCATCCACGCCCTCATCGTTATCGTCTGAATCCTCTAGGACTGATCGAGCACCCTTCCAAATAGTCATTCTCCTTTTTGAGCCCAAAATGCATGTCTTAGAGCGCATATGTCAATGTAGCCCTGTGCCCATTAAACTTTCCTAGGGCACGCATACCCCTCCTTTTCAAGCCCAATGCTAGTGGGAGCCACCACGACAAGCCAACAGGAAGATCCGGTGCGTGCAAGAGTAATTGATTTAATTTATTAATTAAATGATTGATATTAATTAATTACACAATAGGGGGACCATCATTTGTTTAAAGATGGCTTGACCTCCCTGGGGGACATGAAATTCATGACGTTGGTGCCTTAAGGAAGCCTAATGCATGCTAATACCCATGGAGACTGTCACATTGGTGTTAGCTAAGGTCGCTCGGTAGAAAACTTTGGAGACCATTACAAAATGGGAACAAGAAACAACGAACCATACAGTTGCTCACAAGATATCAGAAGCATTTTATGCCACAAGATATCAGAA
The DNA here is from genome assembly GCA_033032865.1 of Dactylorhiza incarnata. NCBI lineage: Eukaryota > Viridiplantae > Streptophyta > Magnoliopsida > Asparagales > Orchidaceae > Dactylorhiza > Dactylorhiza incarnata. The sequence goes on from JAWHQI010000375.1 coordinate 1,437,714, forward strand.
GCATTTTATGCTACGACCCTTGCTAAACACAAATGTCCTTATAACTACGCAATGAAGTATCCAACCTCCCATCACATGATCAAATATTCTTTCCGGCCAAATACATGTCATTAATATTTTGAGCCAACACCGATGTTGTTTACGTCAACTTTCCTCTCACAGGAACGAAGATCGGTTTTGTTTTGTGACCGCTCGCACGTACAGTTGCAAATCCCGATGGAATTGCTACGGTAGTGCACTGGTCGAAGCAATTACATGATTGAGTGAAAGTATTGTCTCCACAGTGAGCGCGGAGTGGAGATTCCAGAGATTAGAGTATCGACAAGCTATCTAAGCGATCGATGATTGGATTTGGTCTAAACTACGAACAAGAAAGAAAATCTATTCTAAAGAGTGGATTCACAAACCAACCACATGAATATCATTTCAAAAGATGAAATCCAAATATTCACTAACAAGATTGAAAATGTACGATTAAAATCTATCACAACCAATGTTCACGAGCTATTCCAATACATTATAGAGACAACTCAAACTTCCAAAGATTTGGGGCGAAGAGGGATAAGAATACAAAGAAGAAAGGAGTATGTGCCTCAGGTATGGAGAAGAACCTCGGACTGTCAATCCGTGCCTTCCCTCAATCCTTGTATCGTCCGGGTTCAGGAGGAGCTGTCATCAACCTGTCTACGTTGCTCATCTTCTCCTTAGTGCTCCACTGCTTTGGCTCTATGATCGAACCCGTGTCCTTCTTGCTCCTTAGAAAATCCATTGAATTTTTCCTTGAAGCTTTTGGAATGGCTGAAGAAAACTTGGGATAGAGCTCATGGGTCAGAGGAACAAAAAGGAACGAAAAAGTAGAAGAGCTCCAAAACCGTTCAATGAATTCGGCTTAAATATGCGAGACAGGTTTGTCGCGCACGGTCGTGTGACCGATGGTGCATGACCATGAATTCATTGGCAGTAAACGATTAGGGAAACAAAGATAGTGGCGACATGATGCAGAATTGGGCGCACGATCTTGCTCCATAAATGACGCAATTGTTGACCAAACTTGTTATATGCACGTCACTCGTGTGTCCCATGCATGGTCCTGCGCGAAGGAGGTTCATGATGTCAAACAGTTCTTGAGTTTCCTAGCCAACATGAGTAGAAAAATCGGACGAGCATGCGTAGTGAAGCGCACAGTCATGCACCCAATTTTTGTTAAATGCACATATGTCATACCCAATGGTGAGGGTTGTGTTAGATAGACAGCCAGCGTAAAATTTAGTCACCCTTACGAATATGGATCTTTTGAGAAATAGTGTTAAAGCTAGGTTGTTCCCCATAAGGAACACGTCGTATGGTCCGAATGCGGCGTCTTGGCAAGGACCGCTACATCTCCAGGACTTGGGTGTAATGTTAAATAGGTAAGTGTCCTCGTCGTGTGGTCCGAATGCGGCGTCTTGGCAAGGACCGCTGCACCTCCAAGAGAACTTGGGTGTAGTGTTAAATGTGCAAGAGCCCTAACATATTAGGCATTCACATATTAGGTGTCCTATAAAAGTAGGTCGTAGGATTTGTGATCGACTTAAGTTTGGAAGTAGGAGTATAGGTACGCTAACGGGAAAATCGATGGAAGTAGTGGATACAATGATTAGGAGAAGGATAGATATTTTATGTCTGCAAGAGATTAAATAGGTGGGTGAGAAAGCTAAATTTCTAGATAATTCAGGTTTTAAATTATGGTACACGGGAAATAAATAGAGTAGATATTATTGTAGATAGTACTTGGAGCGATGAAGTTGTTGAGGTAAGCAGAAAATATGATAGAATCTTAGCTCTTAAATTAATCGTAGGAAAGGAAACTATTAATGTAATTAGTGCTTATGCGCCACAAGTAGGATTAAGTGAAGCTATTAAAATACAATTTTGGGAAGACTTAGATGATTTGGTAAGAGAAATCCCACAAATCGAGAAAAGTTTCATTGGAGGAGACTTAAATGGACATGTATGGAAGAAAAATACGATTATACAGATGTTCATGGAGGATTTGAATATGGAGAAAGTAATGAAGAAGGAAGAATCATTCTAGACTTTGTCATAGCACATGAGCTAATTGTGACAAATACGTACTACATGATGAGGAAAGAACACTTAATTACTTACAAGAACGAACAAAATAAGTCACAAATTGACTATTTTATGACAAACAAAATAGATAAAAAGATTTGTAAGGATCGCAAAGTCATACCAGAAAAAAGTTTGACAACGCAGCATAGGCTAGTGGTGTTGGATGTGCAAATTAAATATAGTAACTTTAAGAGAAAGACAAAAATGTCGTCAAAAGTTCGATGATGAAACCTGAAGAAGGAAAAACAAGTTGCTTTCAAGGCAGCGATTATAGAACAACTAGTTGATGGTACTTATGTTGATCTTAGTGTCACATGAGAAGTTATGTCTTCTCATTTAAAGATAAGTGGAAAGAACGTACTTGGAGAGTCAAAAAGTCGTGCGACCCCACAAAAAGAATCTTGGTGGTGGAAAATAGAAGTGCAAGACAAAGTGAGGGCAAAAATGGTCAGTTTTAAAACATTATATGCTTGTAGGAATGATGAAAATTTGACAAAGTATAAAGTCGCCAAAAAAGAAGCTAAAAATGCAGTAAGTAAAGCAAGAAGTCAAGCTTATGAAAATTTTTACAAACAACTAGATACCAAAGATGGAGAGCGTGATATATATAAAATTGCTCGAGCTAGAGAGAGGAAGACAAAAGATTTAAGTCATGTTAAATGCATAAAAGATGAATCAGATACGGTTTTGACGGATGATGACCATATTAAGGAGCGATGGAAAAGTACTTTTATCAACTATACAATGAAGTAAAAGACAATGAACTGAATTTGGAAGAGTTAAGTAAATCGGAGTATAGAAACATAACTTTTTATCATAAAATTCAAGCATCAGAGATAGATGACACTCTAAAGAAGATGAAAAATGGAAAGACGGTGGGCCTGACGATATACCCATTGAAGTATGGAAATGCTTAGGGAGGGAAGGAATTTTATGGCTTACAAGTTTCTTTAATAAGATACTGAAGACAAAGAGGGTGTCAGACCAATGGAGAGAATATTTGGTACATTTGTATAAAGAACAAAGGAGATACAAAATTGTGTCAATTACATGAGAATTAAATTAATGAGTCATAATATAAAAATATGGGAACGAGTAACAGAGAGAAGAGTTAGACGAGAGACTATCATCTCAGAGAATCAATTTGGATTCATGCCATGGAGGTCAACCATGAAAGCTATACATCTCTTGAGGAGATTCATTGACAACTATCGGGAAGGACAAAAAGATTTGCATATGTTGTTTATCGATCTGGATAAGGCTTATGATAGGGTTCCAAGAGAGGTCTTGTGGAGAGTCTTAGAAAAGAAAGGTGTAAATGTATCATACATTGACGAAATCAAAGATATGTATACAAATTTAGTGACCAGGGTGAGGACATCTGGAGGATTAACACAGAAATTCCCTATCGTTGTTGGCTTACATCAACGGTCAGCTTTAAGCCTTTATCTCTTTACCCTTATCTTAGATGAGCTCACCAGACATATTCAACAAGCAATACCTTGGTGTTTATTATTTGCAGATATTGTTTTGGTCGATGAGGCGCACGAGGGTGTAAACGCGAAACTTGAATCTTGGCGAGACACTTTAGAAAAGAAGGGTTTTAGGTTGAGCAGGACAAAGACGGAGTATATAGAGCTTAAATTTAGTAGTGCAAGAAGGTCGGATGACTCCGTCAATGAATTTGGTGACCAAGATATTTCCCACAGTGAGTGCTTTAAATATCTGGGGTCGATAATTCAAAACGATGGAGGTGTAGATAAAGATGTGATACATAGAATCCAAGCAGGTTGGTTGAAGTGCAGAGGCGCGTTTGGGATCTTATGTGATCGTAATTTACCATTAAAACTTAAAGGCAAGTTTTACCGTACTGCAATTAGGCCAGCAATGCTCTACGGTTCTATGTGTTGGTCAGTGAACGGTGTACACGAGCAAAAAATGGGAGTTGCGGAGATGAGAATGCTTAGGTGGATGTGTGGTCACACGAGACTAGATAAAATTAAGAATGAATGTATCAGGGATATGAGAGGAGTGACGCCAATTGTAGAGAAGTTGCGAGATGCTCGTTTAAGATGGTTCAGACATGTACATAGGAGACCATTAGAGGCACCTGTTAGGCGTTGTGAGAGTTTAGTCACTAGACATGTTAAACGGTGGAGGGGTAGACCAAAAATGACTTGGAATGAAACTATATGGAAAGGCTTATGATAGGGTGAGGACATCTGGAGGATTAACACAGGAATTCCCTATCGTTGCTGACTTACATCAACGGTCAGCTTTAAGCCTTTGTCTCTTTACCCTTATCTTAGATGAGCTCATCAGACATATTCAACAAGCAATACCTTGGTGTTTATTATTTGCAGATATTGTTTTGGTCGATGAGGCGCACGAGGGTGTAAACGCGAAACTTGAATCTTGGCGAGACACTTTAGAAAAGAAGGGTTTTAGGTTGAGCAGGACAAAGACGGAGTATATAGAGCTTAAATTTAGTAGTGCAAGAAGGTCGGATGACTCCGTCAATGAATTTGGTGACCAAGATATTTCCCACAGTGAGTGCTTTAAATATCTGGGGTCGATAATTCAAAAAGATGGAGGTGTAGATAAAGATGTGATACATAGAATCCAAGCAGGTTGGTTGAAGTGCAGAGGCGCGTTTGGGATCTTATGTGATCGTAATTTACCATTAAAACTTAAAGGCAAGTTTTACCGTACTGCAATTAGGCCAGCAATGCTCTACGGTTCTATGTGTTGGGCAGTGAACGGTGTACACGAGCAAAAAATGGGAGTTGCGGAGATGAGAATGCTTAGGTGGATGTGTGGTCACACGAGATTGGATAAAATTAAGAATGAATGTATCAGGGATATGAGAGGAGTGACGCCAATTGTAGAGAAGTTGCGAGATGCTCGTTTAAGATGGTTCAGACATGTACATAGGAGACCATTAGAGGCACCTGTTAGGCGTTGTGAGAGTTTAGTCACTAGACATGTTAAACGGTGGAGGGGTAGACCAAAAATGACTTGGAATGAAACTATATGGAAAGATATGATGTACTTAGGCATTAGTGAGGTTATGATTAAAGATAGGGCGCAATGACGACAAAGGATCCATATAGCCGACCCCACTATGGTGGGATAAAGACTTGAGTGTTGTTGTTGTTGCACATCTATCATACGCCCCGCACACGATTGTGCACGAAGGAGGCGCACGATGCCATACAAACCTTGGTTTTCTGGGCATGCTGAATGAAGAAAAGCGAACAAAGGTGCGATGTGAAGCGCGCGGTCGTTGCGCAACAATGAACTTTGCATGATTGGGCTGAGAACCACGGAAATTGTGCACGCAACCACACATGAGCATAAATATGATCTTAGTTAATTGAAAAAGAATAATTAGCAAAGATAAATTAGAGCAGCGATAAAGAGAATAATGGTGTTCATTTCTCTGCTAAGGATACCACATGAACGTGCACCATATTTAAAGTATTGGATGAGTTTCCCCACGACTCCTATTAGCATGAAAATTTCCCTTTTAACTCCAAAAGAGCTCCTGCATCAACTTAGAGAAATCTTGGAAAATATGCAGTTAATCGCAATGTGAGTAACATCTATGTTATTAAAGGCGCGCCTTAGGCGCCAGACGCACTAGGCGCACAATAGCCCTCCTCTGTCACCACCTTTCTGATGTCCAGGGACAAGCAAATATCCTGGACGGCCAGCACGCAAATCTCTTACCATTACGGGTACCGCGTGGCGGTAGCACCTATCGCCGACGCTAGCTCACATTTCTATTTAATTAACCGCTCCGCAATTTCATTTTTAGAACGCTGAGGCTACAACTCCGAATCTATTCGTGCGAGCCCTCGTCCCAGACAACCAGAGCACTCCCTACAACAAACTTGAAGATCCAAAGGAGAACTTGAATGTCGATTCAATCAACGCTTATTCTACACGAAGGACGAACACAACGACAATTCCGATCTCTCGCGTGCCTTCTTCATCGCCTTCAGAGTTTCTCTATAGGGAGTTTTTATACAGAAGAATTTATTTCTCATCTTGTATTTTATCTTTTGTTCAGTGACTATTTTTATATATCGGTAGTGGAATTCACCCATGTGTGCCACTAGGTCTGTGTGCGGCTTAAGAAGGAATTCACCACGTAAGTTGGCGACTAGGTCTGTGTGCCGCTTAAGGTGGAATTCACCACGTAAGTTGGCAACTAGATCTAGAGAATGGGCGTAAGGCCTATCTAGAGATAGATACGCTAGGGGACCAACCAGTCATTAGGGAGAAGTGTCTGTATAAAAAACAAAAGAGTTTTTATATTCACCGTCTTGATTTCTAGCGTCATGGAAATCGTTTTTTTATAATCAAAATATTAGTGAAATAAAATCATGCAACTTGTTTTATTACTTTGATGGATTCATGTTTTACTCTCTAAACTGATTTAGAATAATATTTTGATATAAGTTTTTAAGTCAAAATGAAATTTGATAAACACCCTTATTCACCCCCCTCTAAAGGCGCATGATGATCCAAGTGTTATCAGAGGTAGGTTATTCCAAAAAGGTTTCAACACCTGGAATAATGACACATCATGATCTCGCTTTCAATGTGGGGCAAAAGATTAGTCGACCACCGTTGTTCACCAGTTCTGATTACAATTATTGGCGAACTAGGATGAGATGTTTTTTGATGACTTTAGATCTAGAAGTATGGGCTATGATAGAACAAAAATACTCCTCTCCTACAATTGTAGTTGAAGGAGAAATTATTGAAAAACCTAATGATAAATGTGATGACAATGATAAACTTAAATGCAAAAATAATGCTAAAGCCATGAATTCTTTGTTTTGCGTTCTTGATAGAACTGAATTTAATCGTACTTGTGTTTGCGAAACTGCTTATGATATTTGGAATTTATTACAATTAACTCATAAAGGTACGTCGCAGGTCAAAGATTCAAAACTCTTTCAAATGGAATCCGTGTATGAGAAATTCCGGATGGATGTCGATCAAGACGTGGACACCATGTATACAAGGTTCACAAAGATCATAAACGTTTCATGAGTACTTGGAAAACCGTTCTCCAACGGCGACTTGGTGAGAAAAATCCTACGATCTCTCCCACCGAGGTTCAACCCGAATGTGACGGCCATCACACGATCTAAGGCGGCTCCAAATTGAGAGCCTCATTGAGAATCTTAAAACTCATGAGGTTGAACTCAAGATTCAACATAATGAATACCACAAAAAGCCTAAGAAGAAAACATTGACGCTGAAATCAAAGAAGGAGACCGATGATGGCGACGAAGATGATGCGGAGAGCCTCTTTGTGAAGAACTTCAAAAAATTCATGAGAAATCTGAGAAGGAGAAACACCTTCAGGAAATACTTCACCAAAAATGCTAACAAGAAGGGATCGTGGTCTAATGGCAACGCTAGCAGCGCCGACGATGTTGAGTGACCACCACTGGAGTGCTTTCATTGCTGAAGAACCGGACATATCCGAAGCAATTGCCCAAAATATCTGAAGAAGCAAAAAGAAAAGTGGCACAAAGGGAAGGAGAAGAAGAAAGTGCTAAAGGCGGCCACATGGGATGAATCCTCCTATAAGGAATCAAGCGACTCAAGCTCAAACGATGATGAAGAGGCGAATATGTGCCTTATGGGAATGGGCAACTCACCTTCGGATGACGAAAACAATGTCCAAAGCGACACTGAGGTGTCTCCTCCCTCATACAATGATATATATGTTGAATACTTACAAACTTGCATATATTTTGAGAAAAATATAGATTATCGTAACATTCTAAAAGCTGAAAATAAACTTTTATTAAAAAAAATAAAAAACTATCAAAAGAGTTAGAAGGATTTGGGAAAGAATCATGAGCATCTGTACAATGGGTAACGAATCTTTTTCTATCTCTAATGTTTTATTTGTAGAAGGTTTAAAATATAACATGATGTCTATTAGCCAACTATGTGATAAATGACTAAATGTGTTATTTGAATCTTCATAATTTTTGTAAAATTATAAACGCTAAAACTAATGAAATACCACTCATTGCGCCTAGATCTAATAACGTATATATTATTGCTTGCAATGTTCTTTCTCAATCTTCTATGAAATATTTAATTTCTAAAAATGAAGAATTAGAATTTTGGCACATGTGACTTGGTCATTCTTGAACCAAGTTAATCTTAAAATTATCAAAAGATAAATTAATTAGAGGACTACCTACACTTGATGGTAATTTATCTTCATTTTGTACATTATGTCAAAAGGGGAAATTCTCCGGATCTTTTTTCAAAAAAAAGAAAAGAAATTTTAATACTAGACCACTCCAATTAATTCATATGGATCTCTTTGGCCCGGTTAACACTTCTAGTCTAGGTGGTAGAAAATACACCTTTGTACTAATTGATGATTTCTCTAGATTTTGTTGAACTATTTTTCTTACCTCTAAATCTGATGCTTTTCTTAAATTCTCTAAATTATGCAAACGTATTCAAAATGAACTTGATTTAAAAATAAATTGCATACGCTCAGATCATGGAGGTGAATTAAAAAACGAAATTTTTTCTTCATTTTGTGATAATCTAAGACCCACTATAGTGGGATAAAGACTTGAGTGTTGTTGTGATAATCTAGGAATTAAGCATGAATTTTCTGCTCCACGCACACCATAACAAAATGGTGTAGTAGAGAGGAAAAAACAAACCCTTCAAGAACTAGCACGAACTATGCTTTCTGAATTTGGGTTATCTCGACACTTTTGGGTCGAAGCCGTTAGCACCGCATGTTATGTTAACAATCGAGTTATGCTTCGCCCAATTTTAAACAAACTCCTTATGGACTTTATTTCAAAAGAAAACTAATGTATCTTATTTTCGTATATTTGGTTGTAAATGCTTTCTATTCAACAATACAGATAATTTAGGCAAATTTGATGAAAAATATGATGAAGGTATTTTCATTTGTTATTCTGCAACTAGTAGGGCTGATATAGTGTATAACTAAAAAACTAAAATAGTTGAAGAATCAATATATGTTAAATTTTTTTAGTTTCTCTTGTGTAGATACTATTGATAATACAGGAAATGAAGAGAAGCAAACTTTTATAGTGGAGCATGAGGTTGATGTGCCACTTAATATTGAGGCGGAGAAAGAAGAAGAACATGAGGAGTACATGCCGCCGAGTGTGCTAAAGTTTACAAAAAATCATCCACGAGTGCTTATCATTGGAGAACCTTCGAAAGGGGTAACAACTCGCTCTTCATTGCATGAATCTTTTTCAAATACTTGTTTCATTTCTAAAATTATACCTAAGAATGTTGTCACCGCTTTAAATGACGAATCTTGGTTTTTGGCTATGAATGACGAACTAAATCAATTTGAAAGAAATGAGGTTTGGAAACTAGTTGAGAGTCATCTAATTATCCGGTGGTAAGAGTAAAATGGATTTTTAAAAAGAAATTAGATAGTTACTCTAGAATAACTAGGAATAAAGTTAGACTAGCAGCACAAGGATATTCACAAATTGAGATGGTAGATTTTGAAGAGACATTCGCACCCATTGCTCGCTTAGAATCTATTCGTATCTTTCTTGCATTTGCGAGTTTTAAGCGATTTAATTTATTTCTGATAGATATAAAATATGCATTTTTAAATGGGATAGTAAAAGAAGAAGTTTATGTTAAACAACCCTCCGACTTTATAAATGATAATTTTCCAAACCATGTCTATAAACTAGAAAAATCGCTTTATGGATTAAAACAAGCGTTATGTGCTTCTTATGATAAATTAACTTCATTTTTGTTAAAACACGGTTACATTATGGGTAGTGCCGATAACACAGTTTTCATCAAACATTTAAATGATGATTTGATTATATTGCAAATTTATGTAAATGATATTATTTTTGGAGTCACTAATGAAGAGTTGTGTAATGAAGTAGTTAAAGTAATGCAAAATGAATTTGAGATGAACTTAGTAGGAGAACTCACTTATTTTCTAGGTTTTCAAATCACCTAACGTAATATGGAATCTTTATCTGCCAAAGTAAATATGTTTATGATAAACTTAAAAGATTTGGATTTGAAAACCTTAAGCAAGCTAATACACCAATGAGCGTATCTTTAAAACTAGGAAAAGATGAAAATGGAATTTCATTTGATCAAACACTCTATCGAGGAATGATTCAATCATTATTATATTTGAGTGCATATAGACCAAATATCATGTTTTTGGTATGTTTATGTACTCGCTTTCAAGCCAGTCCAAAAGAATCTTATTTATATGTGGTTAAACGTATTTTTAGATATCTAATAGACACACTTAGATTAGGATTGTGGTATCATCATAATGATTCATTTATATTGCATGATTTTTCTGATTCTGATTATGCGGGATGTTCTTTAGATCATGGTATGTGTAATTTCTTAGGGTCATCGCTTGTATCATGGTTGAGTTGGAAACAGAATTCTGTTGTCTTCTCTGCCATTAATGCCGAGTATATCGCACTAGGTAGTTGTTGTACACAAACTTTATGGATGACTCAAACACTTGAAGATTTTGGAATTCATATAAATAACTTAGAACTAAAGTGTGATAACAAGCTCTATTTATCTAACCAACAATCCGGTTCATCACTCTAGATCCAAACACATTGATGTTAGGCACCACTTTATTCGTGATCACATAAAAAAGGAACATGTTAGAGTAAGCTTTATATGAACCCAATCACAACTTGCAGACATATTCACAAAATTATTCCCCGATGCACGATTTTCAGATCTTAGATTTGAGTTAGGGGTTTGGACATCTTAAGTTAAATTTATTAGATTCACAACTTTTTGATTATTTTTTCAAACTCTTTGTTGTAGTTGATGCCCTTATCACTCAAGCCTTTATCCCACCATAGTGGGGTCGGCTATATTGATTCTCTGTCGTCATTGCGCCCTATCTTTAATCATAGTCTCACTAATGCCTAAGTACATCATGTCTTTCCTTTAGTTTCATTCCAAGTCTTTTTTGGTCTACCCCTCCACCATTTAGTATGTCTAGTGACCAAATTCTCACAACGCCTAACAAGTGCCTCTAATGGTCTCATATGTACATGTCTGAACCATCTTAAACGAGTTTCTCACATCTTCTCTACAATTTGCGCCACTCATGTCTTATCCCTAATACATTCATTCTTAATTTTATCCAGTCTCGTCTGAGCACACATCCACCTAAGCATTCTCATCTCCGCAACTCCCATTTTTTGCTCATGTACACCATTCACTACCCAACAATCAGAACCGTAGAGCATTGCTGGTCTAATTGCAGTACGATAAAACTTGCCTTTAAGTTTTAATGGTACTTTACGATCACATAAGATCCCAGACGCGCCTCTCAACTTCAACCAACCTGCTTGGATTCTATGTATCACATCTTTATTCACACCTCCATCCTTTTGAATTATCGATCCCAGATATTTAAAGCACTCACTGCGGGAAATATCTTGGTCACCCAATTTAATGACGGAGTCATCCGACCTTCTTGCACTACTAAATTTAAGCTTTATATACTCCGTCTTTGTCATGCTCAACTTAAAACTCTTCTTTTCAAAAGTGTCTTGCCAAGATTCAAGTTTTGCGTTTACACCATCGCGCGTCTCATCGACCAAAACAATATCATCTGCAAATAATAAACACCAAGGTATTGCTTGTTGGATATGTTCGGTGAGCTAATCTAAGATAAATGTAAAGAGATCAGGGCTTAAAGCTGACCCTTGATGTACGCCAACATCGATAGGGAACTCCTGTGTTAATCCTCCAGATGTCCTCACCCTGGTCACTGAATTTGAATACATATCTTTGATTACGTCAATATATGATACATTTATACCTTTTCTAAGACTCTCCACAAGACCTCTCTTGTAACCCTATCATAAGCCTTCTTCAGATTGATAAACAACATATGCAAATCTTTTTGTCTTTCCCGATAGTTGTCAATGAGTCTCCTCAAGAGATGTATAACTTCTACGGTTGACCTCCCTGACATGAATCGGGATGCTAGTCTCTCGTATAACTCTTCTCTCTATTACTCGTTCCCATAGTTTCATAGTATGACTCCTTAATTTAATTCCCCTGTAATTGACACAATTTTGTATATCTTCTTTGTTCTAATACAAAGGTACCAAAATACTTTCTCTCAATTGGTCTGACATCCTCTTTGTCTTCAGTATCTTATTGAAATAACTTATAAGCCATAAAATTTCTTCCCTCCCTAAGCATTTCCATACTTCAATGTGTATATCGTCTGATTCAACCGTTTTTCCATTTTTCATCTTCTTCAGAGCTTCATCTATCTCTGATGCTTGAATTTTACGATAAAAAGTTACGTTTATATACTCCTCCGATTTACTTAACTCTTCCAAGTTCAGTTCATTGCCCGTTCCTTTATTGTATAGTTGATATGTATCTTTTTCATCTCTCATTAATAGCCACATCATCCGTCAAAACCGTATCTGTTTCATCTTTTATGCATTTAACTTGGGCTTAAATCTTTTGTCTTCCTCTCTTTAGCTCGAGCAATTTTATATATATCTTGCTCTCTATCTTTAGTATCTAGTCGTTTGTAAAATTCTTCATAAACTTGACTTCTTGCTTTACTTACTGCATTTTTAGCTTTTTTTGGCGACTTTATACTTTATCAAGTTTTCATCATTCCTACAAACATATAATATTTTGTAGCTGACCCTCTTTGTCCTCACTTTGTCTTGAACTTCCTTTTCCCACCACCTAGATTCTTTTTGTGGGGGGCGCACGACCTTTTGACTCTCCAAGTACGTTCTTTCCACTTATCTTTAAATGAGAAAACATAACTTCTCATGTTACATTAGGATCAACATAAGAATCACCAACTAGTTCTATAACAGCTGCCTTGAATGCAATCTGTTTTTTCTTCTTCAAGTTCCACCACTAAATTTTTGGTAACACTTTTGTCTTTCTCTTAAGGTTACTATATTTAATTTGCACATCAAACACAATTAGTCTATGTTGCGTGTCAAACTTTCTCCTGGTATGACTTTGCGATTCTTACAAATCTTTTTATCCATTTTGTGAGTCATAAAATAGTCAATTTGTGACTTATTTTGTTCGCTCTTGAACTTAATTAAGTGTTCTTGCCTCTTCATGTAGAACGTATTTGTCACAATTAGCTCATGTGCTATGACAAAGTGTAAAATGGTTTTTTCTTCTTCATTTCTTTCTCCATACTCAAATCCTCCATGAACATCTGTATAATCCGTATTTTTCTTCCCTACATGTCCATTTAAGTCTACTCTAATGAAAATTTTCTCGCTTTGTGAGATTTCTCTTACCAAATCATCTAAGTCTTCCCAAAATTGTACTTTAAATAACTTCATTTAATCCTACTTGTGGCGTATAAGTACTAATTACATTAATAATTTTCTTTCCTACGATTAATATAAGAGCTAAGATTCTATCACTTTTTCTGCTTATCCAACAACTTCATCCCTCAAAGTAGTATATACAATAATACCTACTTCATTGTTTGTTTTAGTTTTTCCTGTGTACCATAATTTAAAACCTGAATTTTCTAAAAATTTAGCTTTCTCATCCACCCACTTAGTCTCTCGCAGACATAAAATATTTATCCTTCTCCTAATCAATGTATCCACTACTTCCATCGCTTTTTTCGTAAACGTACCTATATTCCAACTTCCAAACCTAAGTCGATCACAATTCCTACGATCTACTTTTCTAGGACGCCTAATATGTGAGAGCTCTTGCATACTTAACACTATACCCAAGTCCTCTTGGATGTGCAACGGTCCTTACCAACACGCCGCATTCGGACCAAACGATGAGGACTCTTGCCTATTTAACACTACACCCAAGTCCTGGAGATGTAGCGGTCTTTGCCCAGACGCCGCATTCGGACGCCGCGTTCCTTATAGGGAACAACCTAGCTTTAGCACAATTTCTTAAAAGATCCATATTCATAAGCGTGACTAAATTTTACGCTAGCTGTCTATCTAACACAACTCTCACCATTTTTCATCCGGGCTTGGGACTGGCGTCGGTTGATCATGAAAAACATTACAATAATAACAACACTCAAGCTTTTATCCCACCATAGTGGGGTTGAGATCTTGAAAAACATTAATCAAGAAAAATTGGAATGAAAAATTATCAAAAACCATGCTTTTTAAGTGAAATATCAAAACTCTGTTTGATACCGACCGACGGTAACCGTTACCGCCGGCGGTAGCCTTTGAATTTCTTTACACTCTGCTTTTTAAGTGTATTATTAAAAACCATGCTTTTGCATTTTCTTATTTTTGCTGGCATAGAAGATTATTATTCTGACTTACTCGACATTGTCTTTTGTGTTCTTCAGCAAAATCGTTTCATTATTTTATTATTTCTTTAATTTTCTTAAAACCTTAAACCAAATAGAAAATTACAAAACAAATCAAAATCACAAAAATATGTTTTTACTTTCTGATTTCTATTGTATTTCTTTCTATTTTATGAAAATAAAACTTAAAAACTGCTTATTTTTCATTGCTATAGTCAAAGATGAATAGATATATCATTTAAAGATTCATTATTATGTATAATTTAATTTTTAAACTTCTTAAACATTGTTTTGATTATTCATGTCTTGCATACTATCTTTTATTGTACAATGAAAATGATATTTAAAAATATGTGGAGTGCTTAGCATGCCGCTAAGTATGAGTGATGTTTTATGTTAGATAATAATTTATTTTTCACTCACTTTTTGATTCCTACATATGAAAATAATCTTGTTCATGCATGAGTATGTAGTGTAATAATATAACTATTTGAAATGCATAGATAAATTACTTACACACCCTTGAATTGACTTCTTCCAATTCACGGGCATTCATGCACTTATTACTTAGAGAAGTGTGGTTACAAAATAAAATTTAAATGTTTGCTCAATAAGTAAATTCGGAGTACTTGGTCACAAAATTAAAAATTTCAAATAATAAATGACAAGGACACTCCACCCAACACTACTTCTCCCGACAAGCCTTAATAAGCATTGTGAGATTGAACAATTTAGAAAGAATTGTAAAATGTCTTGTGCAAACAATTTATAAATACACCACATAACTTTACTTCTCCTTAGTACATCAGATCACCAATAAATTTAGATTAATACTATGTGATCCCCAAACACTACTTCGCTCTCTGATAGGTCTTAATAAGCACTACTTCGCTCCCTGATAAATACGTATGCTTATAATCTTGTTTACATGCATGTGTAGTGCCTATGTCATAGCAAATTGTTATGCACAGAGAAATTACCTACACTCCATTTGATTGCCTTCATGCGATCCATAAATATTCATGCACTACATCAGGATTAGTGTGGTTTGATAGAATAAGAGAGAAAGTAATATTCACACTAACAAATATAAATATAATGGGAGGGGTGATCCTAGCACCCAGAGGTGAGCCTAAGCTATATCTACCACTTCAATATACAATATATCTAACACCCCCTCAAACTCACGGGCGATCATACATTGAGAGTTTGGACAAAAGATAAGCATGTTGTGTCCGTGTCTTTGGCTTAGTCATCAAGTATGCAAGTTGCTGCTCAGAAGAAACAAAGGAAGGAGCAAGAGTGCCACGACCATACTGCTCACGAAGGAAGAAAGCGTCAACCCCAATATGCTTGGAAAGAGAATGTTTCACCGGATTCAGAGTAATCTGAATGGTGTCGGTGTTATCACAGTGGAGTGGAGTGGGATCCAGAGAAGAGACATCAATGTCCTCAAGAAGCCAGCGGAGCCAGATAATGTCCTCAGTAGTGGTAGCCATGGCCCGAAGCTCAGCTTCAGTGCTGGAACGAGAGGCCCCAGTCTGTTTCTTGGACTTCCAGGCAATAAGGGAAGTACCCAAGAACAAACAGAAACTAGTGACGGATCGACGGTCAACAGGATCACTGGCCCAAGTAGAATCTGAGTAAGCACGAAGCTGCATAGAACTGCTACTGGAGTAGAAGAGACCATGTGAAGTCATCCCCTGAAGATAGCGTAGGAGCCGCAGTAGGCAAGCTTGTCAGGATCGCGAGCCAGATCGTAGGATCACACGATCCTACGATCCGGGATCCTAAAACCGATCTGGATCGCTCACTAGATCGGTTTTAGTAGGATCGCGCGCAGGATCGCGCTCCTGAGTCGTAGGATCGTAGGAACGTGATCCAACAACGATCCAGTCGTGCTCCAGTTTCTGCGAAATATTAAATCTCCTCGCTGCGGGTTTTATTTTTCAATCCGTCTCCTCGCTCTTGCCCTAATCCGTCTCCTCGCGACAACTCCTCCACAGCGTCTCCAGTCGTGCTCCACAGCGGTCAGCGACAACTCCTCGACTGCCTCCACAGCGTTCTGCCGACGACCGTGCTCCACATCGTCGGATCGTGCTCCAGTCGTGCTCCACTGCTCCGGCATCCAGTCATGCTCCACTGCTCCGGTCGGCATCCAGTCGTGCTCCACTGCACCGGCATCCAGTCTTGCTCAAGAGTCCAGTCGGCATCTAGTCGTGCTCCACAGCTCCACAGCTCCACAGCTCCAATCGCGTATAGGAAGTAGCATCCAATCGGCATCCAGTGTAACGGCCCGAAGCCCGCCACAATTTAAATCTTTTTCTTTATCTTCTGAGCAGGTTTCACACAAATAAATAATGCAGCTAAGCGACTCCCAGGAGTGGTACCAATAAAAGACAAAAGGTACTTTTATTCATTATCATAATTTACATCATATCCATGCTTACAGGGTTTTGCCAAAATACAAAAGTACATATCAAACTGAGATGTACACTACGAAAACACATTCTAACCCGAGGTCGAGATGCATCTTCCCTTTGCTTCCTTTCTGCCTCCGCAGGTCTCCTCCTAGCGGTTCCTAGCACGCTGACGGTCTGATCCTAAAAAGAAAATTAACATCCAATTAGTTTTAGAAAACTAAGTGAGTTCCTTACCTCTTCGACCGCCCTACAGGCAAACACGAAGAGTCAGCTATAATAAGCAGTTATATAAATCTGAAAAACTGTATGAACATGAAAGTAGGCAGGTAAAGTAAACTGGGACACAAAAATAAACAATTTCTGTTAGTTCAGTTTTTACATCTTCTTATAGTTCATTTTCATGTTCAATTATCTTTCTTTTCGTTCTCTCGAAATACTGAGGGTCATTCTCAATCAAATATCTGGGCCCATCAAAATCAATGTCCATTCTAGGGCGTTCAACCACGCAACAGGCTCTCATGCCTCCTAATTTGGACATTTCAGTATCAATTTCCATCGGAGATCTACCCCTCCACTAGGTGTAGGAATCTGAAGCTTACCCCCCCTACTAGGCTGACCCTTAGTGTTTCGATGCGTCGACGCACTCTCTTTTTCTTATTCATATCATTTCATATTCAAATCATAAATATAGGAAATAATTGCTTTTATTCCCCTCAGAAATTTTATCGCTTGCTAATCCATATTAGCTTTGTAGCGATTTCATACATTTCAGTGATTTCAAATCTTCCACATTCTGTATCATAACAATTCATATTCAGCAAAATATTCGAATGTATACGAAATCAAAGCCGTAAGGACTCACCGCAGCTTTTCCTTTGTCCTTGTCCTTCGCAGGATTCTCGTCGCGTCTATTTTCGGACGCCATCCTCTGCAGTATCAATTAAATCATTTACTATAGGGTTGCATCTTTAAATAGCTACGAATAGAGTCCTTAAGATGGCCACAACTACGACCCCTAGGAGTTGCCTAGGAAGGGACAAGCTTGGGTGACTCGAAAGAGATGCGAAAATCAGATTTTTAACTCGTACAAAGATCAGATTTCAGCCCACAATAAGTATAAAGAGGGTAGCTAAGAGGAGTCCTCAAGAACCAACAATAAAAGCCTGCCAACACAAGCAGTAACAACAGAACTTGATAGCAATTAACAGCCCTAATAGCAGTCAAATGACAGCCCACAACTAGAAGCAATAGCAGCCAACTAACAGCCACCACAAACAGATTTCATGAGTCCATATATCAGCCGGCCTGCACCATCAAAAGCAGCCAGCAATTATACTCAAAACAGCCCTCTCACGGCTTCCAAATCCAAGGAAAAATCAAGGCAAAGCACTATCAAAACAACATGCCAACAGTAGGGAACCAACACAGCTGCCGCCTATGAGGAAACAAGAGGAATAACAGCCAAAAACAGAGTTCATAAGCCTCCATCATAGGCACAATAGCAGTTGAGGGAGAGCCATCAAAGCAGCCAACAAGAACTCAAAACAGCCCTTCAAATCCAAGGCAATTTAAGGCAAAACTCAGCCAACAGCAATAGCACAAAGAAATCAGCTCAAAAATGGAGGGAGAGGTAATAAATCAAAACCCTAGCAATCCAAAGGAATTAAATCCCCCAACTACTAAAACCCTAACTCCTCCCCTACCAATTTCAGCAGCACAACATCCATCTCTAACAACAAAGAGAAGAGGGTAAAGACAAAGAAGAAGAGCTCACAATTAGGAGAGCAGCAAAAGCCTTAATCAGAGCTCCCAGCACAGCCACGGGAAGAAGCTTCCAGGACAGCCACGGGACAAAGCTCCCAGCACAGCCACGGGACAAAGCTCCCAGCACAGCCACGGGACAAAGCTCCCAGCACAGCCACGGGACAAAGCTCCCAGCACAGTTCAGCACAGCCACGGAAAGGAGCAGGAAGAAGAGGGGCAGCAAGGCTCCAGCAGGCGGTAAGTGAACATATCGGAATAGACCCTCAGAAGAATAAAATATAAGAGTTGAAATCCACCGCCTAAGGGATACTATTAAATAATAATAATAATAATAATAATCAGCACAAATAATTAGCACAGCCTAAGGAAAAGGCTCAGCCACGCAACAACAATTCAGCCATCCGGCCAGTCTAAAATTCCAAGCCAGCCATGCACCAAGCCAACCCAATCCACCTCCAATTACATAAATATTAGAATTTGATTTCAACATCAGAGTATAACTTAAATACGAAACGAATGCCGCAAAACATCAAAAATCTCGAACTTCAAAATACAAGGTGCGACGTCGAATCGACACTGAATCTTGTTCTCTTTATCATCATCGTGGAAAAATTATTTCTCTATTATTTCTCTATTATTTCTCTATTATATATTACACCATTTATACATATCATCAGGTTCGGTTCTTACATCCAGTCGGCATCCAGTCGTTCAACGTTCTTTGTAAGCTTTCGTAGAGTCCTCTTGACCTAATATTTTCTTCAGCATGATCAATGATGAAATGTGTATGCTAGGGGAAGGAATTAGGAATTAGGAATTAGGTTATTGATAAAATTAGGAATTAGGTTATTTTCTTAGGAATTATGAATTATGTTATTTTCTTCGGTATGAAGGAATTAGGAATTAAGAATTAGGATATCTTCTTCAGTTTTTTTTGAGCTTTCATTAATGATGAAATTGTTTTGCTAGGGGAAATAGGAAGTAACATACAGTCGGCATTCAGTATTTACATATTTTACGTCATAATTTATGATTTTTGTAGAATCTTATGATCCTCGATCTGATCCCACGATCCGATCCGATCCAACCGGAAAACGATCCTACCTGGGATCTCGATCCTGACAACTTTGGCAGTAAGTGACCGTAATGCACAGAGGTGGGTGCACTAACAAACTGGCTCAACACATGACCAACATGAGCAATGTCGAGCCGAGTAATGATAAGGTAGACAAGACTCCCGACAAGGTGACGATAGCGGGTAGGATCAGAGAGTGGAACCCTATCATCCGGTCACAGCTGAAGGTGAAGCTCCATAGGGGTGTCCACGAGGCGAGAGTCTGAAAGAGCAGCCCGAGCTAAGAGATATGATGTGTAAAGCCGCTGAGAGAGCTGAAAACCACGGTCTGTAGAGGTAATCTCAAGGCCCAAGAAATTGCTCAGCTGTCCAAGATCAGTCATCAGCTGTCCAAGATCAGTCATCTAAAACTGTTGCGGCAGGTGATGCTTGACGTGGGCGACATAAGAAGGATCATCACCAGTAATGATCATATCATCCACATAAAGTAACAGAAGAATCCGTCCACGAGAGGAGGAGTGCACAAATAGGGCTGGATCATGCGGGCTCGGCTGAAACCGGCGGCAGTAATGGCTGAGCTGAAATGTGCAAACCACGCGCGGGGCGCCTGCTTGAGTCCGTAAAGAGCTCGCTTCAAGTGGCAGACAAGGCCTGGAGGAGAGGAAAAACTGGGAGGAGGGAGCATGTACACTTCCTGCTGAAGGTCGCCGTGAAGAAAAGCATTCTTCACGTCGAGCTGGAACAGAGACCAGTGACGAACGGCTGTAACTGCAATAAGGGTACAGATCGTAGTCATGTGAGCGACTAGAGCAAAGGTCTCATCATAGTCTCGTCCTTGCTCCTGCTGAAACTCCACGAGCCACAAGTCGAGCCTTGTACCTCTCTACGGAGCCATCTGAGCAAGTCTTGACCTTGAAGACCCACTTGCAAGTAATAGGAGTAGCACCTTGTGGAAGAGGGCCAAATTCCCAAGTACGGGTGTGCTCAAGCGCCTCCAACTCAGTAGACATAGCAGTCTGCCACTCAGGTACCTGGGCAGCCTCACGATAGGAAGTCGGCTCTGGAGTACCACAGGCGGTAGAAGGAAGTGCAGACAAGTCCAGTGGTAGAGTAGAAAGACTAAGTCGGTCGAGGGGACGTCTCTCACGAGATGGGTTGCGACGCGCAGGAGGATCATCCACAGGGCACTCACTTGAGGGGTCAGGCACAGAGTCGGGAGGCACTGGAGACGAAGGAATATGAGGAGGACGACGAGTGTAGTGATATGGAAGAGGAACGTAGAGCGCATCAGAAGGAGAGGTGGGTGGCAAGGAGGAAGAAGGAGAAGGTGAGGCTGGAGAGGTCGGAGATGGTGTGACCGGTGACAAGGTGAGAGGAGGTGGACATACCGGTGGAGAGAATAAGACATGAGGCGGTGAGACAGGAAGGGTGAGAAACTGAACATCAGAGGGAGTCATAGAGGAGTGCGAGGTCGAGGGGACGGAGGACACGAAGAAAGGGTGCGACTCATCAAATATGACATCACGTGAGATACGAAGATGACGTGCAACAGGATCATACATCGGTAGCCTTTACGCTCTGTACTATATCCAAGAAAAACACAAGGTACAGACTGAGCAGAAAGCTTGGTGCGCTCACATGGAGGGAGTAGGACATAACACCGACAGCCAAAAACACGAAGGTGAGTGTAGCGTGGAGGTCGAGAGTACAGACACGCACCAGGACTCTGAACCTGAAGGAAAGTGGAGGGTTGCAGGTTAATAAGATAGACAGCAGTAGAAACAACCTCATCCCTGAAATGAGGAGGAACGTGGGAGGAGATGAGAAGAGTGCGAGTTGTCTCAATAATATGACGATGCTTCCTTTCAACGGGGCCATTTTGAGCATGAGCACCGGGACAGGCAAGCTGAGGGAGAGTACCGTGGGCAGCAAGCAGATCTCAAAAAGTGAGAGAGATATCCCCCCTCGGAACGAAAGATACGGATGGAAGCGGAAAACTGAGTGCGCACCATGGAAGAAAAAGTAACATAAATCTGAAAGAAATCAGAACGAGAACGCATAAAGTAAATCCAACAATAGCGGGAATAATCATCAACAAAGAAAACATAATACCGATGTCCGCCCTTGGATACAAAAGGTGCAGGACCCCATACATCAGAATGAACTAACTCAAAAGGACGCTGAGACTTAAACTCACTAGACTGATATGGGAGTTGTAGTTGTTTACCAAGCTTACAACCCGTACAGATATGATAACGATCGACAGTAACACGATCGAGAAAACCATGACTGATGAGAGATGCAAGACGCGAACCACTAGGGTGACCAAGACGGTGATGCCACTGAGAGAAGCCCACCGAAGGAAGACAAAGAGTAGACGCTGTCGGTGACACTGGAGAAGAGTGAAGATGAAAGTGATCAAGAACGTACACCCCGCTACGGCGACGACCAACTCCAAGGAGTGTCCCTGTCAGACGATCCTGCACATGACACAGAAACTCATCAAAAGTAACAAGAAAACCATGAGATGTGAGTTGGCTAGCAGATATAAGGTTCATGGATAGCTTGGGAATGCAGGCAATATCAGGAATATGAAAGTGGCGGTATGGAGGAGACCGCGACTAGTGATGGGAAGAATGGCGTCGTTGCCCACCATGATACTAAGATCAGAGGAGACGGGCTGACAGGAGAAGAGGTGGATGACATCATAGGTCATGTGAAACGAGGCTCCAGAGTCGAGGAACCAGTTAGAGGGAGAGATACCTGCAGGGGCGGAGGCAGCTGGCTGGGAGGCAGAGGCGGCAGAAGCGTTCAGTGAGAGCACTGAAGCAGAGGAGCGAGGTAACGAACCGTAAGAGAGCTGCTGGGCAAGCTCAGAAACTGTGAGGGACTGCGCCGCAACAGATAAGGGAGCTGAAAGAGCACTGGGAGCACGTTGCTGGCTAGACTGTAGAGCCTGCTGAAGCTTGCGACACTCAGATTTTACGTGGTCAATACACTGACAATAGTGACAGCGGACAGGATGGCGGTGAGGAGCACTGGATGGAGCAGCAGAGTGTGCCGCATGGCGAGAAACAGGGCGCACCGGAGCAGTATAGCTCGGCGAAGGTAGTAGAGGAGGGCTCACAAGAGAAAACTGCGGAGGAAACTCGGGAGCAGCAAGCACAGCATGAGGTAGTCCACTCGAAGAAGAATCAACATCCAAGGAGCGAAGACGAGTCTCCTCAGCGATCACCAATGTCAAGGTATCGCTGAGAGACAGGGCGGGATCCCGGTGCAGAAGCTAGACACGAACGGACTCAAACTCAGGGCGTAAGCGCATTAGAAGCTCATACATGCGCTGACAGTCACGATCACGAGAGGTAGCAACACACTGAGGGAAGGTAGCGCGGGGGGAAGGAATCATCTCATCGCACTGACACCAGAGATCCAGGAGCTCAACAAAGAAAGCCTGGACAGACCCATCACGCTGGTAGCAAACGCCAAGGGTCTGGAACAGAGAATAACGTAGCGCCTGACTAGAGGGATGGTAGAGACCTCTGCTCCACATCGCTTTGGCCGAAGGTAGCTCATAGATGGCCATGCGAATGGGAAACTCACATGACTGACAGATGACGGCCATCGCGCGAGAGTCATCCGAGCGCCACTTGGCCACGTCGGGCCGTTGTACAAAAGCGGCTGTGCTGACTGTAGACGAGTCGGCAGCAGGAGCAGCACCTGGCGGCGTAGGAGCAGGCTCAGAGCCATCAATGTGGCCCCGCAGATCGAGGCCACAGAGAATGACGCTAACTGTGGCGGACAAGCCTTATAATTTCGTCCATCAAGGATGACGTCAGCCTTTTGAAGGAAGGCGGCGGAGGAGTGAGACGAGGCCATCGGGGCTGCGGGGTAGCCGAAGAAGGAGAGATACGAGAGTAGTGAGACGAGACAACCATAATCAGCAGGTGTCGAAGACCTGGAGCAGAGGTGTCAAAGATCTGCTGGATCTGGAGACAGCTTCGACGGGAACCCGTGCAGGTATCGATCGGAAGCAGGCAAGCAGGGATCGAAGATGACGAGCAGGCGGGATCGAAGATCAGCGAGATCGATCGGAAGCAGGAGGGATCCTCGAAAGGAAGCAGCAGGGATCGAAGACCGGCGAGCAGAGGACGATCGGAAGCAGTAGGGATCGATCGATCTGTGGGGCCAGCAGCATGGATTGATCGGAAGCAGCGAGATCGATCGATCGGAAGCAGCAGGGATCGAAGACCGGCGAGCAGAGAGCGATCGGAAGCAGCGGATCTGATAAGCGATCTGCCTGGTCGTTGCAGACGGGCGGAATCGGGAGGTAGCCGGCGAGCAGGGATCGATGAAAAAAACGGCTAGGTTGGGGTTTCCTGTGCTCTGATACCATGATAGAATAAGAGAGAAAGTAATATTCACACTAACATATGGGATATATAAATACAATGGGAGGGGTAATATTAGCACCCAGAGGTGAGCCTAAGCTATATCTACCACTTCAATATTTAGTATATCTAACATGGTTTACATGTGTATGTTTGCTAAACAAGTGAATTAGGAGCCCTTGTTCATTCAAAAAAAAAAATAATGACAAAGATAACTCCCCCAAGCACTACTTCTCCTCCTGATAATTCTCAGTGAGCATTGTGAGGTTGATCACTTTTGGAAGAATTGTAAAGTGTCTTTGTGCAAACTTAAAACTATCAAAACACCATTCTCTACTTCTCTTTGGTACACCAGGTCATCTATAATAAAAATAAAAATAATGTTATGTGATCCATGAAGCAATACTTAGTATCTCTGATAATTTTTAATAAGCATTATGTGAACGAAACACCTTAGTAGTTGTATTGTATTGTGCTGAGAATTTGTGAAAGTAATTTTACCTTGCATGATGATAATGTTTGTGTGCAATTCATTATGTATTGATATGTTTCTTGCTTATTACATATGATATAAACTATTGATGCTACACTCCTTTACACTTCATTGTTTCATTTAACACTTCCACGCATAAGAAATGGACTATAAGCGTCATTGAATATCCACTACATGATAAATAAAGTACTAGATTGTTTTGCATGATCTCTACATATTTTATTGATTATCTTGCAAATCTCTTAACATCAAATGATTTAGGGTTCATTTGGCGCGGCGTTTTGGCCGAGCGTTTGGGGCAAACGCCGCTGGACGGAGGGTAACCAAACGCCCTTCGGCAGCGTTTGCTCCGGCTCGACCCGCCGCGCCCTGAAAAACGCAGCTAAACGCCGCGGCTGGAACCCTTCCTCCCCGCCTCCAGTTCGAACTCTCCGGCTCCACCCGCCATCTGCTCCCGCCACCGCCGAATCAAACGAAGCCTTAATCTTTTGACTTTATATACTTTATGCTATTTATCATTCTTATGCAACTTGATGCCTCAAAGATGATACTCTCAATCTTCAAATAAACTCCAAGCCTTAATTTTTAAAATCACTTGATATAATATTTTTCAAAGTATACATGCTTATTCTGCTGATTTTATAAATATTATAATCTATCTTGTGAGCACTAATGAGTTATTACATATTAGAAGAGGATATAAATATTCAAAATGCAAATTTCAATTTCTTCTATGATACCGTCGGCGGTAGCAATCTTTTATTTGTAGCCTTTAATTTTGTGATGTACTTTCTGTTGCTACAATTGAATTCTCGTTGGTTTGTATCTATCGTCATCTCTGCAGTAGTTGATACTTTACTCATATGCCCGTATGACTATCTATACATTACTAATCACATTTTTCATTACGAGTATTTGATTATCCTACTATGTTTCTCACGCTTATCATTTACTTCATGATTTCCAGTGGTTATCTTATGCTTGATCTTTGGTTTATCACGCTTATCTCATATATATTTACTCTTTACACATTTTTCTTTCATGCTTATCTGCTTTGCACTTTGCATGCTGCTCATTCATGATCATTTTGTTCGAATTTCATTGGTTCATAACGACAATCTTTTATGCTCTACTGGTCTATAACGCTATCTTTTTTATAAAGTTCTCTTATACTTTACTGATTATCTGCTTGTGCATTTCCCTCAATATGAATTATTTTTCATGATTTCTTTTCCGCAGCATACACTCTTAACTCGATCATGATTTTTTTCATATAACAAGTGGTTCACTATCTCACAAAATTTTTTACCGCCACCCTCTTTTGATATACCAAAATGGGGAGAATTAATTGAGAAATCTATGAGGAGAATTATAAAACCACTAAGTGTAGGGAGTGCACATATTTAGGGGGGAGCACACACATTGAAAGAATGGTATATTAATGTACTTGCTCATATTCATATTATCTTTCTAAAACTCTGTTTTAACGATTATCATTTACATCACACTCTTATAAAAACGTATTTACATTAATGATTGATTTCTCATTCGTGCGATTTGTTATTATCAAAGGGGGACTTTGTTGGAACATGGGTTTCACATCTCTTGGTCTGAGAATAATAAATATGTATTTGATCTACTTTGCTTGTATTTATAGTGTGCAGGTCCTACCGTTAAAATAGAGAGAAGTACATCAGAGACTTGGACTGAATTGGCTACTACCGTATGACCATAGGTACTACCGCCGACAGTAACTATTATTCCAGAAGGACAGCTGTCAAGGAGCATTTCAAAAGGGACTTGGTAGTCTTTAGTAAAGCTTTACAAAAATCTTAATATGTAAAGCATTACCACGACACTCTAACACTATCGCGCGACGGTAGTCTTTAGGCAACCCGGAGCAATCACAAAATGATTGAGGAGCCAAATGAAGCAGGAGATCACATTTTGGCACACTGCAAATATTGATCTACCGCTCGGCGATAATCTTTGCCTAAGATAGCAACTTAGCTTCCAAATCAGGCTGGACGAAGCGCAAAAATTCAAATTTGAGCTACCGCAGACGATAGGTACTTCCGCAGTCGATAGATACTTTCGCAGCCGTTATGTACTACTTCAAGCGGTGACAAACGTTTTTCTATTTAAAGGAAATTTCTCTGACTCCGTGCGCGAAACGAATAATTTTCAAGGGAGCTTTTGTGCCTCGCGTCCAGAGGAGTTCCAAGAGGCCTTTCCTGCGATCGGAAGAGATTTTGAAGGAGAACGACATCAAAACATATTCAACACGAAGAACGGACGCATCTATGATGACAATCACGAGCGCCTCTTCGCCATCGCCTTCAAAAGATCTCTATGGAGTTTTTTATTCCAGAATATTTATATTTCTCCATCTTATATTTTCTCTTTGATTTCTGTAACATTTTTTATTGAGCTGAGAGGAATTCGCCCGTATATTGGCGACTAGGTCTTTGTACAGCTTAGGGGGAAATTCACCTCGTGTGTTAGCCGACTAGACTGAGGTTTAGGTCTAGGGGATGGCTTGAGGCCTATCTAGGGAGAGACAGGCTAAGGCCAAAAGTGATTTTCTAATCATCTCTTGCTTTGATCTTTAGCATTATGAAGATCAAATTTTGTAATCATTTTTAAATGAAATAAAATCATGTCTCTCTTATTATTTTTAATAATATTTAACCATTATAAAGATTTAATTGAAAATTAATAATTCCTTATTCACTCCCCCCCCCCCCCCCCCCCCCCTCTAAGGGCCCTTCACGATCCAACAATACCATCTTCAAGACCACTTGCCAATTTGATTGTTTTGGATCACGAATGTAATAAACCATTCTTGCTTGAGAAGGAACTATCTAAGGGTCTTGCTCAAGTGTCTCTCCTGTTTGTATTAACTGAGTGAAATTAACTAAAGTGAATCTGAATAAGTCTTTCATCACATTCACTTTATTTACTGGATTCTCCCAATCACATTTAAGTAGACATACTTTTGCAACATCGAAGTAATCTAATTCAATGATTTCAGTAAATTTACCAAAATAGTTGATAGCCCCCTCAAACCCACCATGATCAGACATAACCTCTACTCCACTATTTTGTGTTTTCTAAAGGATCTCGCTACCTGATGTTCAAAATAAAACTCCATTTATGTTGTAACATTTATAGCTACAAACAATATGGTTTGGTTAGAAGATGCATGCAGAGAAGAATGTCCCCACATTGTCATTTGAGTTTTATGAGTCCTTGTAAGTCTTATATATTGCCCTTTTGTGGAGGAATAAAACACACTTATTTCACTCTATAAATTTCAACATGGTATCAGAGCCAGGTTTTTATTCCCGTCTAGTGCTCCTGTTCTCGTCGGCGACAGTTCTTCGACATTTCTTCCCGTCGAGCTCATCTCTTGCATGAGCTGATCTCATCGCTTTCTTGCTGCTTCACTCTCCAACCGTCGGGGCTGGCTTCTCTCGCAGCATCCACGACAACGACGCAGCTCCCTATCTCTTCTTCCGTTCCTGCGCAGAGGGCGCCCCTCATCAGGGTTCAACGATGCTTATGTCGACTGTTTTTGTGCGATCCTGCTGCCCTCGTTTTTTTCCTGACGATTCCAGATCACGTCGACCCCCTTCTGCTACTTCTCGTCAAGCCCCTTCCAGTTCTTGTCGTTGCTCCGTGCCATGGCTATGAGCCTATGACATCTACACAACCTCCGTGGCCCTTGGCAGTCGACTATGCTTTAGATCCAGCAGTCCAGTCGAATTCAGCGGCCCCTTCAACAATCCTGTCGCTACATCCTAGCTCCGGCTATGATGCCATCTCTGTTTCTGCCTACTGATCCTGTAGTTGGTATCATGCAATCCGGTGGTGCTCGGCGTATGGCTGCCCTTCCAGTCATGGAAGAGCCTTTGTTGGCTGCTCCTCATCCCCCCCCATCTAGAGCTTGTCTTTGTCTTCCAACCGCTGCTACCCCTTACAGGGTGTTGATCTCTCACTGACGCTGACCCTTTGTGTTATTTTTTGGTCTTTTTTTGGTCGTTTTTTTGCCTTTAATTATCTTTGTTTGGTTGTTAATATTTTTTTGTATGGTCTTGTTATGCTAGCATGCACGCGTTTCCCACGTGAGGGGGAGTGTTTGGGTAAAGACGACTCAGATGATATTTCTCGATTCTCGCCTTAGTCCCACACGGCCCTCCAGGCTTATGTCTTGTATTATTTGCATCTTCCCAATTTTCTTCGTTGATTGGTATGTAGTGTGGTCTTTGTTGGTTGACCTGTATTCTAGCGGGTTGTGTCGTGTGGGAGTATCCCTGGTGGCCCATGTGTTGACTTAATTCCAGCGGGTTGTGTCGTGTGGTTCTGTATCCCCAGTGGCCCACCTGTATTCCAGCAGGCTATGTCGTGTGGGTTTGTATCGTGTGGGTTTGTGTCATGTGGGTTTGTGTAGTGTGGGACAGTGTCGTGTGGGACCGCCCTTTGTGCGTATTTTTCCCAACGGATTATCTCCGACGTATTTTCCCCGGTGAACCGTCTGATGATTTGTCCCATTTAGCCTACCTCCATATCCTTAATATGATGTTTTCAAGCTGGAGTTTTCACCTCCAACTTGAGGGGGAGTGATGAAGTTATCACATTTCAGTTTATTTAGGTCAATGTATTAGTGTCTTTAGTGATGTATGACTTTAGTCTCATATTGTCATTTGAGTTTTATGAGTTCTTGTAAGTCTTATATATTGCCAATTTGTGGATGAATAAAACACGCCTTCTATTTCTTTCTATTAATTTCAATAAGTCAAACATCTCATCTTCACCATGATGATCATTCAATAATTCTCGTTCATGCACGTTCTCCTCATGTGTTATGTTGGGAGTAACTTCACGCAAGAGTTCATCCATGGGATCACTAGAGTTGTCATTGTATAAATTGGGTTTGCAGTAAAAGAAAATATATCATTAGACCGATCTCCGTTGTTAGATAGTCATCCATCATGATAAATCCATTGCGTAGTTTTACATAATACCATTCATAGAAGATGTCCCTCAACCTCATCTCGATCTCACATCTTTATATTTACACATTTTTTATATGGACATGGATATTTAGTAGAAAGATGAAAGGGAAATATATTGGTACAATCTTATTCTTTCTCATAGGGGCAATATATAAGACTTACATAGCCACATTAGCTCACGTACACGATGTGGGACTAAATCCACTCATACATAAATATACTAATACTAATAAACTCAACTCTCCCCCTCAAGCTGAAGGGGGGATCTTCAGCTTGGACATCATAAAAGAAATGGTAAAAAAGTGGTAAGTAAAGCCGACAAGACAAATAGAGAGGAAACCACACACACGAATCTACGAGACCGCGGGGATAACACCACACATGAATCTACGAGACCACGAGGATAACACCACACACACGAATCTACGAGACCGCGGGGATAACACCACACACACGAATCTACGAGACCGCGGGGATAACACCACACACACGAATCTACGAGACCGCGAGGATAACACCACACACACGAATCTACGAGACCGCGAGGATAACACCACACATACGAATCTACGAGACCGCGAGGATAAGGGAGAAATGGAAAAGACAACCACCAAAGACCATGCCACCAAAGACTAATCATCAAGGAAAACCTTGTTTACGACATAAGCCTAGAGGCCGTGTGGAACGAAGACGAAAGATCGGAAAAGATCATTCGAGTCGCCTTTGTCCCAAACACTTCCCCTCACGTGAAAAACACGTGCATATAGGCACACCCAACATAAAACAATACAACACAAAAAACTTAAAGAAAAAATAGCAAAAAACTACATTAGCACCATCACCGACGAGAGAAGCGTGCAACGGATCCATATCACCGGAGAGCAGTGAGAATGAGCCAGAAAAAGGCTTGCTATTGGAGACAACTCTCCAGCGGAACAACGGCGGAACCATGGACAACAACAAAGAATAGCCCTAGGACAGCAGCAGACGCTATCATCAGAATTACCACCAGAACAGCCGAGAGCACACACATCAATCAGACAGGAGCAACCGTAAGCGAGAGAGAAGAGATCCACTGGATCGACAGAAGAGAAGCAGCGACAAATGCACCTGCGGGCGGGATCACTGTAGGAGTTGTTGATGGCGGGAGAAGGAAGGGGTTTCTGGATCTCATCGAAGAAGAAGGGATGCTGCAGCGGAGAGGAAGACAAACTGGGAGTAGGATCGTCGTCGACGATCAGCGAAAGAAACGCAGACGGGAGGAGGACGTAACAGGAAGCAGCACGGAGCCCTCTGTCGACGGGATCATCGGGGGAAGACGCCAGTCTCTCTGGCAGCAGCCGGATGAGACGGGATCGTAGGAGTAGAGACGGACTCGTCGACGAGAGCGCAGATAAACTCCGTCGTCGAGGGAAGAGAGGGTCACTCCCGCCGATGGAATCAAACGACGATTCCATCGACGGGAGCGGGAACATAGGGGCTCGACGGGGGGTCTTGCAGCGCAGGGATCGACTCGACGTGGTGAGAGGGAGGGAGAGGAGGAAATCGGAGAGCGGAAACCACCGAAAACTTAGGTCGCAGGACAACAAAAATTCAGGAAGGAGTCAATTCCTGCTTTGATACCAAGTAGAAAGATGAAAGGGAAATATATTGGTACAATCTTATTCTTTCTCAAAGGGGCAATATATAAGACTTACATAGACACATTAAGTCACACTCGATGTGGGACTAAACCCACTCATAAATAAATATACTAATACTAATAAAGTCAACTTATTTTTCCCCCATTGTTGTATACACAGAATAAATTTAGCAAATATTTCATGTCTTCTACATAAGTCTTCGAATGTCAAGGCTCTGTCATCGGACTATAGTCCGATAATGGCTTTAGGTAATTAAAAAAACATAAAAAGTAGCCAAAGATTAAATCATCAAACATATCAGGTAAAAATGTAAATCAACAACATCCGGAGTAGCATATAATCTAAATTTGATTGAAAAACTCAAAGAAAAGGTCTAAAGAGAACTGAGAATGAAATTTCATCATTACACAATTATTTAGCTTCATAGCCATCCTCTCTTAGCTCCCACTTTTCACAATAGCTTAGTTTCTAAACATGTTTTTTCAGTATTTATTTAATACTTAAATTTTCTCCAAATAATTGAGTCCTAAATTTTTATATTTTTATCTTGTTTAATGATTTTTACGCATACTCATACATCACATGTAAAATAAAAAAATAAAATGTGTTCATGGACCTATAGCCATCTGTTTCATGCATATTCAATCTAATTTTAAACCTTTGTAGAACATCAAAAAGAGGCTGATATTAAATTAACCCAGTGATAATCTTAAGTACTTCATTTCTCTTACCCATCCATTATAAATACTAAGAATAAATACATAAAACAGTTATTTTGCAGCATGCAAAATTTTGTTTGTTTAGGACGAAATTAGTGGCAAAAAATAAGAAGCGAGGAGGGTTTAGCATCCTGAACAATAAGAGAAGATAAAAAATTAGCATCCTTATTCTTGATGACAATTGAAAAGCTTGATAGATATTTTATGCATGACTAAAAGTAGCAAAGTTTAATAGAAATTTAATGGATGAGCTTGCTTAGGGAAGGTTACGGTAATTGCTCAAACTTATAGGGAAGATTAATATAATTAACCTTTTAGAATAGATCGAAGATCTGCAAAAATCTTATAACATACCACATTTTTAGAAAATGTAGAGTAGCCTAACCCACTAAAATGACCATGATTTCTTGGAAGGGTTTACATAAGAGACTCCCCACGGATATGAACATGATCTTCTAAATATTTCAGAAAATCTAGATTATATATCTTTGAACTGCTGCAAAACCCAAGCAAGGAAACCCTTAGATGGATGAGTTCTTACAATCGATATTCTCACTGTGTTCTTGTGGCGCTATGCAGAAAGGATATCGCCGATCGACAGAACTGGAGCATGTCGTCGGCAGAAACAATCTGTAGCAGGCAGTTGACGATTGGTACTAGAGCAGAGCAGCTGTAATCCAACTGGAGCAGTGCTTCGATAGGCGGAAGTGAGTAAGCTCTCTAGGTCGAATGAAGAGGACTTGAGTAAAGATGATAATGAAATTGATATTTACGAAGACTATGGCGGTGGTTTCATTAAAAGCGTGACTCATGTTAGGGTTTTAGCGACGTAAAATATAACGCGGGTAAACATCCCCAGCAAAAAAATTTTCCGCGCCAATTAAATTCTTTTACCATGAAGTGGAAAAAACCCTGAACGCGAATTATTAGCCGCGTTCTTAAGCCAAACATCACCAATAACCGCCACGGTTTTTAAAAGGTTGCGAAAAAACATCGCTATAGAACATAAATGTTGTAATGTTATAAGTAGAGGTGAAGGGAATAT
Organism: Dactylorhiza incarnata; assembly: GCA_033032865.1. Lineage (NCBI taxonomy): Eukaryota > Viridiplantae > Streptophyta > Magnoliopsida > Asparagales > Orchidaceae > Dactylorhiza > Dactylorhiza incarnata. The sequence continues at coordinate 1,470,770 of JAWHQI010000375.1, forward strand.
CGAGGTGCACGTATGTGCTAAGGATAGCATATGAGCGTCACCATATTCAGAGTATTGGATGAGTCTCCCCACGACTCTTATTAGCATGAAAATAAACCTTTCAGCTCCAAGAGTGCTCCTGCATTAACCTAGAGAAATCTTAGAAAATATGCAGTTAAATCGCAATGTAAGGAGCAGAATACATGAACACTTGAGCTTAACGGATGCCTAAATCATAATATGAATTTTACCTATCATTTGACCCGTCACCAAGCACCCGTACCGAGGAAGATATGACATCCACCGACAGATTATTTTCCACCCTTCTATTAAATCAAGGAAGACATCCATTCGGCAGGATAACGTTGTACGAAATTGTTCTGGTGATAGAAGAACAACCTGATGAGTCACCCCTTCATGTCCAGAGCCATACCATTCTTTTCGAGCTTAGGCTTAGCTCGAAAAAAAGTGGGGATGGCGTATTACGGGCATGGACTAATTGTATTTTTTTTCACAATTTGTGTAGCTTTATTTCAGGTTATTTAAAATAATTGAAGTATCTTCGCTTTTTTAGGGAGTTAGCGAATACCTCGTCTATGAAAATTTGTGCAAAACTTTTCCACACCAAATATAGCCCCCTCTCAAATATGAGACAAATGGTCCACTTGGGCAGTTGCACACCTATCAAATGGAGACACAAAATTAAAGGCTTAGATGGGTCATTGGAGAAGATGTTGTGAGGATTTGTTGGTAGGTGCGGATGGTAAGCTTGTGTCCCGTGAGTTAATGACTCTGTTTTGTGAATAGTTTTAGTCACTTTGCAAGTCTCACGAACATAAGACGGTGTCTTCCTGCATGAAAGGGAGAGCCTGCGGTGGTAGAAGGCGAATGTGTGCGCGTGGTGAGAGAGGATGATGCCAATGCTAACTTATGAGCTTTGTTGTTGATAGTTAGCTTCGAGATGAAGTCCGAGAATTAGAGTACAAACATATTTGTTAGTGCCTTTTGAATTCGTAGAAGGCGATCTGCACAGGCTGCGACTAGATGAAAATGCGCTTACTTAATCGAGATGACAATAATTATGTAGTTTTGAAAGAATTGATGATTCCTCTAGACGAGGCTAAGGGAGCTACGATGTGCACTGCCAGGGCAGGCCGGTCAGTAATAGAAATGATTTTGGAGGGATGATCTTGGTCGTGGTAAGCTGAGATTAGGTGGCTGAGATATTCGAGTTGTTGTTAAGCGAATATGCGCTTGGAACTTACGAAAAAGTAGAGAAAATCAAGTAGTTGTATAACATGAGCGAAATAGTCTAAGTGAATAGTTCATATGGGACTTTAGACTAGTATATTATCAAAGAAGACTAGGACAAATCAACAGAGGAATGATTTAAATGTTCGGGTCAAAATAACTCATCGACAACTGGAATATGAAGATAATCATTAGGGGCAGTTGCTCACTTGGGTAGTTGCAGCTGTCTATAAAGTCACTTGTAACTATATATATCCCCCTCCCAAAAATGTGTCTTGTAAATTTCTCTACCCCGGACAAGTATCACCTGCTCGGATCTCATTTGGTTTCCCGAAATTGTGAAAACATGGTCTGAACAAACTGTGTTTATTTATTTATCTGAGTGGAGATTAATCATTATCACCAGTGGCCTTATCTCAACTATTAGTTAGAGATGAATACAACATTTCGCAGAAATGAAATTATTACTTTCTTTAATACCATAAGTGCATTGTACTAACAACACCATAAGTGCATTGTACTGCATTTTTCAGCATGTTCCTTCTTTTAATAACTCTTTCCCTTGCTTCAGGTGTAATGTCACCTCCATTTTACTGGAGATGGATCGCATTCTAAGACCAAGCGGGCGCGTGTATATCCGAGATTCCAAATACATCGTTGACGAGGTTCAACAAATTACGAGAGCTATGGGATGGAGGGCAAACCTGCATGACACATCTGAGGGTCCTTATGCCAGCAGAAAGATCTTGATATGTCAGAAATAGCCCATTTTTTTAATTATCTATGTAATTTTATTTTTCATTTTTGAAAAGTAAAAGGGTTTGATTCTCCAAGCTATCCTCAGAGAATTTGTTTGAACAGTATGTATTTGATATTTATTATTGCAACATTTTTTTATTTGGTTGGAAGATTGGATAATTTAGAGAAGATACGAGAAGCTCGTTTAAGATGGCTCGGACATGTACATAGGAGACCATTAGATGCACCTGTTAGGCGTTGTGAGAGTTTAGTCACTAGGCATCTACCTTGCATGGATACTTAAAAATGCTCTGCGTATCGGATACGGGAAACGCTCGGAAACGCGTTTCCGAAACTCTAGGAAACGTTAATTTAATTAATTAAAAAAAATTAAATCGGAATCGCGTATCCCGCCAGCGGGATACGCGATTCCCGTGAATATAAGCGGCCGCTCTTTTCCGCTCTTTTTATTTCACGCGGCTCTTTTAGTCTAGGTTTACTCTGCTGCCGCTCCTCTCCGCTGGTTCCACTGCCGCTGCCGCTGCTTCTGCTCTCTGCTGGTTCCACAGCCGCCGCCGCTGCTTCTGCTCTCCACTGGTTCCACTGCCGCCGCCGTTGCTTCTGCTCTCCGCTGGTTCCACTGCCGCCGCCGCTGCTTCTGCTCTCCGCTGGTTCCACTGCCGTCGCCGCTGCTTCTGCTCTCCGCTGGTTCCACTGCCGCCGCCGCTGCGCTCAGGTTCTTCTTCTTCTTCTTCCTGCATTTTCCTTCTTCTTCTTCTTCTTCCTGCATTTTCCTTCTTCTTCTTCTTCTTCCTGCATTTTCCTTCTTCTTCTTCTTCTTCTTCTTCTTCCTGCATTTTCCTTCTTCTTCTTCTTCCTGCATTTTCCTGCATTTTCCTGCATTTTCCTGCATTTTGCCTGCTCCTGCATCTTCCCTGCTCCTGCATTTTTCCTGCTCCTGCATTTTTCCTGCTGTATTTTCCCTGCTCCTGCATTTTCCCTGCTATGTATTTTCCCTGCTATGTATTTTCCTTGCTGTATTTTCCTGCTGTGTGTATGTTGCTGTGTGTATGCTGCTGTATGTACTTTCCTGCTGCTGTATTTTGCTCCTGTATCTGTATTTTGCTGTATTTTACTGTATTTTGTTGTAGGTTCCTTCTGAATATTGCTATAGAAATGCAGTTTACTTATTATTGTTGTTTAAATTAGGTCTTAACTTGCGCAACATGGATTCAAGTAGCGGTGCTGGTGTTAATGAATGTAGAGGTTGAGATGGTACCTTAGTTTGTTAGTTGTATTTTTGTATATTGATTAATACTTATATTAAAATAATTAAAAAAAAAATTAAAAACGTTTCCCGTATCCGTATTTTTTTTAAAAATAACGTTTCCCGTATCCGTTTCGTATCGTATCCCGTATCCCGTTTTCGTCCCGGTGCAACGTAGCTAGGCATGTTAAATTGGGGAGGGGTAGACCAAAAAAGACTTGGAATGAAACTATAAGGAAAGAGATGATGTACTTAGGCATTAGTGAGACTATGATTAAAGATAGGGCGCAATGGCGACAGAGAATCAATATAGCCGACCCCACTATGGTGGGATAAAGGCTTGAGTGTTGTTGTTGTTGTTGGTTGGAAGATTGGATAATGTTTCCATACATATAATTTGTTGACCAAGCTGAACATGCAAGTTATCTTTGTTATAATAAAAATCTTTTGGAATCTTAAATTAGAGTTGAGCAAGAAGCTGTTGTGGCTTGATCGTGTTGTGAAATGATGATGGTTGTATATTTGTAGACTTTGACCCTAGAGGTATATAATAGGCGGTGGAGGATCGTGTACACGGTTGTGGGAGGGCTAGTTTTGTCGGGGATGCCGTACTCTTAGGAGAAACACATTTGTGTAAAGTGGTCCACACATTTGTGTAAATGTGCAGGAATTGAGAAAGAAAAGAATGTCGGCTAAAGACGGGGTAGACCCATGAGTTGGTAATGGAGCAAGGGTTTCTTCAATAGCTGTAGGAACATATCACTTATTTCAGTCTACTATGCTTATAATAGAGTTAGAGAACTGTTATTATGTATATGCTCTTAGTAGAAACATTACTAGCCTAGCCACTAGAAAAGGAATGATATGTTCTAAAAGTAATGTTTAAAATATGTTCTAGATAAGTGTTATTCAGGGTGAAGTGATCAATGCATATGGTTGTGGGAGAGGTGTCGGTGCCGAGCATGGTTGTGCTTGTGCTGCATGAAATAGAAGATTGTTGGAATCTGTGATCTAGAAGTGATGAAGAGATTAGTTTTACCGTCAACGTATCGTTGGTCGCATGTTAAGAATGTACATAAATTAAATAAATGATCATGTTTTTTTTATATTAGATATAAATCAAAAATCAAGTCTAAAGTGTGAATTTATGATGTTTATTTAATTGAGAATTAATTAAATAGGGATCATGACTAATTGCTTGTCAAATTTGATTTGAATTGGTTGATAAGCCAGTATTCGACTCATGTTGATTTGGAAAATCAACGCACGTCGATTTGATTTGTGCTTAATAGAAGTGTCATGTTAAATTCGACGAACATTGATTCGAGAAATCTGCGTGCGTCGATTTGATCTGTGTTTAACAGAAATTAGAACCATCATTTAGAATTCGACGCACGAAAATTTCTCGATTTGAGAAATCAACGTACGTTGATTAAAATTCGACGCACGTTTATTTGAGAAATCGATATACCTTCAATTCAGTTGAATACTAGAATTTGATGGATTATTCTTAGTGTAATTTTGAAAGGAAAAAATAGTTATCTCATTATCATAATTTCCACACTTCAGAGATTTTTGAAATCACTCTCTTTGATATAAGGATGGTAGTTTGAGAAATTAATGTGTGAGATTATTGATTGACTGAAATTATTCTATGAAGAGTAGAATTGGAAAGAATCTCTACTGGGAAATCAAACCAATATTTCGTTGCAGTGAAGGACGATAATCTTTCAACCTCGAGACCGTTGGATGACATGCGTAGTGTCTTTACCGTTCGTGTGGATACCAATAGAGAATGATTTTGTTATCTATTTGGTCTCAAATCCAGTAGAATCTCCACGAAATTTGATTTCGTTGTTGGTATAAACTCATTTTTTTTATATTTATTGATTTTGCATGGTTCCTTGGCATGAGTTTTTCTTATTATGTTGTGCATTTGATGTTCAATGAAACACAACAGTGATATCAAAGCAGTTTGCAAAATAATTTTGGCAAAATTATGATATCAGTCCCTAAACTTTGCTCTTTTTTGGAAATCAGTCCCATAACTATTTTTTGAAAGAAATCACTCCCCACATTTTATAAAACAAGTGAAATCAGTCTTTCTTTCTACTTTCCCTTAAATGCATTAACTGATACCGTTAAATCTCTGAATTTATTTTAAAAGTAACACACTATTTTGCCATCAATATTAAAATAATCAAATAAATTTATAAAAAAACATATTTTAACAGCAGATTCCAATTCTGTAATTAATTTGATGGCGAGGTTTCTAAGACCCCAGGAGGAGGACGACGACGCCGGAAGACAAAGATCTGGACGTCAAAAGCTCCTCCTCTTTATCGGCTGCCGAAAGATCCAATGATATTTGTATGGAGAAATTAGTGAAAATATATTGATGGCGAGATGAGATCTAGATCAGAATTCACTTGATAATAAAGAAGGGAAGAAACTATTTTTCGATCTACTTATTTCCACTATATATCCCTCAAATTAATAACAGAACTGGAATCGGCTGCTAAAATATGTTTATTTTCTTATAAATTTATTTGATTATTTTAATATTGATGACACAATAGTGTGTCACTTTTAAAATAAATTCAGAGATTTAACGGCACCCGTTAATGCATTTAACGGAAAGTAAAAAGAGGGACTTATTTCACTTGTTTTAGAAAATATGGGGACTGATTTCCTTCAAAAAATAGTTATGGGATTGATTTCCAAAAAAGAGCAAAGTTTAGGGACTGATATCATAATTTTGCCAATAATTTTTAAGGAATTGTATATAAAATTTTAGTATTGTTTCGAAACTTATAATTATGCTCCACCCTTTGGACTCCACAAGGGCGCAACTCCTTGGAACCCCACTAAGAGTGCATTGCATTTCATAGTGCATTAGCTGTATATTTGGGATGTATTTATAATTCGATTGGTGTAATTATGTCATAATTGTTTTATAATATGCACAAGATTAATTATTAATCATTTATCAAGAAAAACTCTTAAAATTTTATTTGGTGCTCGAATGTCTTCCAATGGATGACACTCATCATGACTTTGACCGATGAAGTTTGGGCTTGAATAATCTAAATGCACTAATCTATCTCGGTGCGGTGTGATGAGATTATTGTGACATCCAACTACCAAACAATGTTATACTTAACCAAGCAATCTCAATTTGATTGAGGGCTTAAAGGCATAGAGTTGGGAAGCATTATAAGATGAATGAGGGTAAATGTTATTCACTCAACTATACAATAGTTGTATATGATACAATAGACAAAATTTATCTACCTAAATAGTCACGTCATCGTTGATCATCTAAAGCTAACTTATGACTTCATGAAATATTGATCTCGTCTCATTAGAAAGTAGCCCACTTAAGCTCTCCAAATTAATGTTAAGGGTTATTAATTTTAAGAAAATAGTTGAAGTATTTTAATAAAAGACCTTATTAAAATAAAATGTATAATTTGAAATATAATACTAATTTAAACTTTGAATAAATTTATTGTAGAATATCCATGACAAGTAACACACATCACACATTGGCCATATACTTAGTCCTTGAGAAGGACAAGCTTCATGGGGCCAAGTTCCTGGACTAGTGTAAGAACTAGAGAATTACCCTGAAATAGGAGCGAAAGCTCTGTCTTAGAGGAAGATCCCCTTAAAGAGCCACCTAGTATTGCATCTCGTATAGAGAAAGATACTTACAAGAAGTATCAGGATTCTTTGGATTTGAAATGCCTCATGCAAGACACCTTGACTGATAAGCTTCATAAGCAACATGAGAGCATTCCTAATATTGAAATCACTAAGCACCTTAAGAAAATATTTTAGGGGCAGGCTCAGTAGGAGAGGTATGATGTCTAAAAGTTGTTGTTTTAGTCTAAGATGGAAGCTCATCACCTATTGGGAATTAATGTTCTCAAAATGATTGGGTACATTAGGAACCTTTTGAGATTGTATTTTCCATAAGTCCAAGAGTTGGCTACTAATTTAATCATGCAATAGTTGTGTGTACAACCCCGTATTTGTCGAGTGGACTTGTCAAGCCATCAAGAAGAAAGGCGAGATTAAGCACAGGCGAGTCGGATGGGCGAGCACATCACATCATATCATAAATATTATCCAGTCCACATCACATCATATCATAAATATAACAAAGGTCCACAAATGAGAAATCAAATAAGTGCGCAGAAGAGTACTAAGATAAATAAGGGCTTATGTCATGTACATCAAATACCTCACTACAAGAGTCTCTCGCGGAAGTAAGCTAATCTACTGGTGAGGAAAAGGATGAAATATAGCGTTTGGAAGATAATATCTAGTCACACTCACTGGGGCTGCTCCAGCTGCTGCGGAAACTCCGAGTCCCGGTCGGGCCACTTCATCACGCTTTGTCCTCTGGATGTGCTGGTTCTGCTGCTCCTATTGTTATGTCACATCCGACCGTTAGTAAAAAAAGACAAAGCGATTTCCCCACCCCCTCCCCCCGGTGACTCCTAGGTACCGGGCGGGAGGAAGGAAAAAGAGGATCAACAAGTCGGAAGAATCAAAAGCAGGTGATAGTGCTCTCTCACACATAGTATTAAATAAGTAATATATGGTTTAGCTATTAAAAGATCTACTAGCAAGTACAAGAAAAGACTATCAAGTATGCTATGTAAGAGCTGGAAGTAAAGAACAATAATGAGAGCAGTAATATAAGTACGACTAACTACCATCACAGAAAGGTAACCTTAACTTATAAGGAAGCCCGTACAAATTTATAAGTTAAGGGTTCATTTTGCGTAGACCCGTCGTATAAAGAAGCCCATACTAGATTATACGATGGGGTCTATGAAGTATGTTATGATGTGTATGATATGCAGTGCAATACCATGTTTATGTTATTATTTCACACACATGCAACTCATACACACACGACTCTGCACATACAGACATTTAGTTCCCACTTTTTGGAGGTAGCCAACCTCTCAGGCACCTCCCGTCATGGTCAACCGGTGGCAGAGGAGCGAGCGTCTCCTCACCTTTGTGGGTATAACACACTACCAGACCTAGGACATAACGTACGTTATGGCACCTGTCCTCGGTTCTCATGAGCTCCTGCATACTCTTGCTGGATCCATCGGGACCAGACCTTAAATAGGCTAAGTGTATGGTTATTAGGGGAATGAGACCTTTCGGTCGCGCAGTAAAACAACTTGGCTCTCTGAACACCTACCACTTGTCGATTCATCGTACTTCAGTCGGTGTGTCGACTAGGCTAGTACCGAAGACCCGCCACATACTATGCACATGCACTTATGTTCCACCTCTCTCATCCGAGCTTCAAGCTCGCAGGACCAACCCGTACTTATAAATATCGAGCATACGGCTCCAAGGACCAACTTGTTCATTTCACTCCATAAACTACCATTCACCTAAGATGTGTGTGTGTGCATAGAATTCATTCACCTTTCCTAAACAATCTAATCTTTTCTACTCTTTAGTTAAACTTAGATGTTTAGAGTGAATCTTGGACTTCCCGAGGTCTACCCGGTGAAGGGCTCGCAGCGGTACTAGGAGGTATGACGGGGTGACATCTCAAAGCTCCATTTCTCAAGACATTTATTATTATTAGTGGCTACCCATACCTCCCACAATCTCTCTGATTGCTTTAGATCCCTAAGGTGAATTGTAGTTAATTAGAAGAACGTTGATCTTCAATTGAACCTCGACTTTATCCCTTATTTGTTGACTGACTACTCCTCCACATATCATAACTTGGTCATTATCTTGGTCTAATCCTAGAAGCTTAACATGAAACATTATTGTTGGTAATTCATGTCATCTCATCCCTCTTATATGCTTAACAAATTCTACATTGATCATTTTACTAAACGCATCCCAGTCCTACTTCGAGAATTGACCCAAGACGATCTGACATACCCATCATCATATGTTGTACATGATAGTTCCAAGGTTGTTGAGTCTGTGTATGATGATCAAAAGGAGTCCAAATCGCTAAATGCAGTTTTTCTATCCGCATACCAACTTTGATTCTAGGTGTAATCTATGGCCCTCATGATGTGTATATGAATATCAAGTTCAAAAGACTTCAAATTTATTCCTGAAGCTCTACATGTCAAATAATATCATCTTAATCAATGTTGTTCATTTTTCATAAAAGGGCCTAATTATTTAACCTTTCATAATTATTTATTGTCTTCCAAATTCAACATGAGGTATGGTTTCTGATGGTTATCTATGCTACAAAATTTTTCAGAGGTTCACCTAGGTCAAATATCAACATTTCTAGAATTTGGTAATTTTTCTAATTTATCTACTGTAACAACCCTCAAACAACCAGACCCCTAAGATGGTTGTGTGATGCCTAGGTCATGACAAAACCATAAGAAGCACAAAAGTCCATGTGAACTTAGGCAAGAAGGAGGGAAACCACAGTGGTTTGCAAATAGTAATTTCTAGTTACCAAGCCTATGGTTGGACACTTGGACTTAATTTAGGGCTTCACCTTGATCATTTGACCCCACCATAACATCCCTAACCCATTAGGGGAGGCCTTAGAGCACCAAGGACCCATTGGGGTCAACCAAAGAGGTCAAGTTGACCAAAGTCAACCCTAACCCTAAATTGATCAAAGTAGCCTAATTAGGGTCAATTAGCCTCCACCATTCCAAATTGACCTTGCCCCTACCCGTATAAGGATATTAGGAACCCAATGGACCAAAAAGCCCCATCATGGGGCCATTCATTTGGCCAATTTGACCTAAGTCAACTATATTCCTATTTTGGTCAAAGTGGCCTATTAAGGGTCAATTGGCCCCACCTTGCCAAATTGACCCTACCTAGACCTTCCTAACCCTTAGGGGAGGCCACTGGGTCAATATCCACCCATTGGGGTCAACCCAAATGGTCAAATTGACAAAAGTCAACTTAACCCTAAATTTAGGTCAAAATGAGATATTTTGACCTAATCAAGCCCAATCCACTTGGGTTAGACCCAATTGAGGTGGTCCACTAGCTAATGGAGTTGGGGGTTACTGAATTGACCATTAAATTTCAAAGAATTCGACCAGGAGAGAGAAAGCCCCAATTTGAAAAAGAGAGAGAAAGGGGGAATTAATGGGGAGGAAGAAGAAACCTTCAATCTCCCCCATTAATGGCCCCATTCATCTCCTCTTGGGGAGAGGAGGAGTTTCCAGCCTTCTCCCGGCCAGATTGAGGCATCATTCACCTCCCCCAAGTGAAACCGAAAATTCCCCTTAATGGTCGTTAATGGCTTTCGGGAATAAAGCACCTCAAGCCTCAAATTGAAACCCCCACCACCATCAGTGATCAGAGAGGAGAAAAACCCCTAACTTTCCAAGAGGAATCGGGCACTGGAAACCAGGGAAGGCATGGCACCAAAAGCTTCGATTCCGTCCATGGCGACTCGCCGGAATACGCGGCCTCAGGCCACCACACAGGTCTGATCCTCTTCCCCTCCCCTAGTGCTAGATCTACATCCATTTGCGGATTGATTCGAGCTAAATCGGGCTCAAATAATGCATCCCAAGGGGCTCATTTTCGAGTTCCTTTCCCCTCCCCAAAATCCCTAATCCGGACACCATCGGCCGGCAAACGACCTCCTATCGTCGGCCACCACCTCGACGGAGGTGGTGGTGGCACTTGCCGGCCGAGGAGAGGTGAGGGTGGCCGGGAATTTTCCTTTGAAGAAGCCCCAGGACGGGTTGATCTCAGCCCTTGGCTGGAGGAAGAAGAAAGCCAGGGGTCGTTCGATCTGCGCCAAGATCTGTGCAGGATCATTACATATAAATGTTTAAATGTTGTATTTTTGTCACACTTTATGCAGTACATAGTGTTAATTATAGAAAATACTTAGAGCCCTCTGATGGAAAAATGTTCTACACCAAACTTGTATCCCCTGAGGTCTACTTTAATTTAAAATTGGTTCCATTCAATTTGGGTCAGTGATCTGACCATGACACTCAAAATGGTGCAACATATACAAAGGGGTGACCGGAGCTTGATTTGTGTGCCCTCATCCATCCAGTCATCCAAATGTCTTGAAAATTGAAGCATAGGCTTTTTATACCCACGCCCTTAACATATCCAAAAATGAGAATTTTTGGAGGACCATTTTCTAAGGTTTTTGCAAACATTTAATAATCCATGTATAAATTAGTTCTTGGGTCTAGAAACATCCAAACCCTTCCAAATTTTGGTGGGTGGTCCTTAGGGTCATGATATGACTCTGGTAAAAATTCCATCCCATTTGGGATTGAGATGGTTGGGTATTTAACTAACCCAAGATTGGTCAAGCTAAGGGTCAAAATGTCAAAAGTGCATTTTGTCACAACCCGCATTTTTCCCGAAATATTTTATGATATCAGAGCAAAGGGAAAAATACGTGTCGTGATGCCACGTCCTGCAGGGGACAACTACAGACGCTCAGGAAAGCACTCAAAACGAATATCTTGTAAGAAAAATAAGTAATTCTAGTTTAAAACAATAACTTTTATCATTCCCTATCGATTATGAGACCGTGTCCCTCGGTCATGTAGTCTTCTTAGCCACCAATAGAAAATATACGTACGCAGCAGAAAAATAGGTTCATTTATCTTATTAACGCACAGAAACCAAGCTGGTCACCGAGGCTAACGCACATCTAGATTTACTGTATATATATCTATATAAGAAAATATTTAGTACGACTTTCAAAATAGATGCTACATAATAATAAAAGACATGATGCACAATTTAATCACAATAACTACATAACTAGCATTCTACACATTTCCTAGAGAATAAGGGTACCATCTATCTCAAAATAAAACACAAGTAGTAGCATAAGACAAGTAAACTGGGATAAAATCACGCGGGCGCCAACAACTGACACGAACTCACAGGAAAGAGAGGAGACAATCCAAAAGAGAAGGCTATAGCCAACGAAAGAAAACTGCATCCTTACCTACAAGGGAGGAAAGGCCTCGACAGGGGAACTGAAAGACCCCGCTCTAACTCTGGCGACAGCTAAAAACCTGAACCTGAGGCATTCATAAGAAAAGAACGCCTCAGCCCAAAGGGTGCAAGAAAACAGCATGATTATCAGTAAGAGCAGGCAAGGTAACAATTAGCATAAACCGGTCTGAAAGGAGTATATAAATACATATATATATATATATACATATATATATATAATTATATATATACACTTATATAAAGATTTCAGCAGTAGAAGATTAAGAAGATCCCGCATAGAAATAGCCCGATAAGCAAGAGCACAATCTAAATTCAGCACACAGTGCAAAATGGACCAGTGGTGGCGGACCCAAACAATGTCACTATCCACTCACATAAAGGGGACATTCACCCCAAATAAAAAAGGCGTCGCGGTGGTGGTCTCATTGTCCTACCAACCACTATTAAAAGAACTGTGATCGAGGACCCCATTGTTCCCTTTACCCATCCTTCCCGTTCAAACAAATCCATCAATATTTAGCCAAGTAATTATGAGAGGTATGCAGAATTTAACAAGTAACCACGATTCGGGACTAGCATAACCCAACTCAAGGAGCAGCCCCCAGGAAAGGAAAACAAAACCGACAGCTCCAATTAAACAAATTCAAGGAGCAGCCCCCCCCCCCCCCCCCCCCCCCCATATAAACAAACTAAGGAGCATCCACCAATTAGAGTAGAAATAAGGCAGCCCCTAAAGTAAAAAGCATAGCAGCAACCCCCATTTAGATAAGGAAAATAGAAGCAGCCCCCAGCACAATGCATAGCAGCTCCCAATTAATAAGTATAAGAAGCAACCCCCAGCAAAAATGCATAGCAGCCCCCCAATTAATAAGTATAAGAAGCAGTCCCCAACTAGAACACATAAGAGGCGGCCCCAAATCAAATCATATAGCAGCAGCCCCTTCAACAAGGAGGAAAAGTAAAGAAGCAATTATATAAGGCAGCCCTATAACAAAGAGTATAATAGCAGCCCCAAAACAAAGAGTATAATAGCAGCCCCAAATCGATTCTACAAGGCAGTCCCCAATTAGACAAAAACATATCAGAAGCAGCCCCCAAGTAGAATATAAATAGGGCAGCCCCAAACCGAAAGCATAACAGCAGCCCCAAACCGAAAGCATAACAGCAGCCCCAAATCGAAAGCATAACAGCAGCCCCAAGTCGATTAATAAATCAAGTAAAGATCTGCCAACATAATTCCATACCAGAAGAGCAACAGGAAAAGGGGGGAAGGGGAGAAGAAGAAGAAGAGTTTTTTTGCCTCAACAACGGGGCTCCGTCGAAACCCGACGAGCGAGAAAGAAGCTGCCCGGATTCACAGCCCCGACGACGAAGACAGCCCCGATGACCAAGATCCCTCCTCCTTCGACCGCTCCGGCGCCTTGCGACACTCGCCGACGGAAAACCCTAGACCCCGTAAACAAAGCGAGAGGGGTGCGGGAAGAGGAGAGGGAAGACATATCAACTGCTCGATTCATTCATATATATTTTTATATATTTCTTTAGGAGATGATCAGAATTTCCTATACGCACATATACGCAATATCTTAGCATCAAACTCACCGGACGGCGACGTACATGAAATGGTAACGCCCTCCGCACTAACGCCACGCAACGGTAACGTTCATATTTAAACTATCAATGTTACCATAGCCCTTGTAGGATCTCTTTTTCCAAAACCCGATCGGGTACTTGAAAACTCGAACCTCTCCCGTATCGCACAGTTGAGGTGGATCTTCGCCCAGAATCGTTGCCTTGCGGTGTCACCAACTCTCGGGTTGGCTAACACCGCTCAGCACCAACTCTGCCGGCTATACGATCATAAGTAAAATATGCCATAAAAAGGAAGTACAGAATGAAGGCATGTCCACAATATCACACCATCATATATATATAATGAAAAACAGAAAGTCCAAAGAGAAGTACAAGCAAAAAGGGCTTAAGCCCGATACATATCCAAAATAATGTACTCTCTCTCTCTACAACATGCGGAAACTACAACAAAACTCTCAAAATGCGGAAGTCTAACTATCTAGTCATCAACCTGTGGCGTCGTGGTAGTACGCTGCATCCGCTGCTCAGGTCCTGCCATCTCGTCCTGCTGCGCGCGGGACAACTCCGTCTCCTCGGACTCCTGCGGTCACACCGACCGTTAGTCATAAAGACTAAGTCGTTTTGTCCTCGCCTCCCTCCACAACTCCTAGGTACCGAGCGGGAGGAAGAAGCGGTGGACAACAAGGGGTAAACAAAGGAAGAGGCGACATGACACTAATCTAGCAGGTATATGTAAAACAGTAAAACTAGCTAGCAGTATAGTGCAGGTAAATGACAGTAAGGTAGAGCATAAAGTAAAGCAGTAATGGAAAGAAAATACGGTGCAGTAAGTAAAACTAAACTACCATCACAGATTCGTACCTTAACTTATATGAACGTCATACGACATATAAGTTAAGATGTCCAGGTAACCCATCATATAAAAGAGCCCATACTAATTTATATGATGGGGTTATGCTAATGTGAATGTTATGTTATGCTATTCTTATGATGTTTTAATGTGTTTATGCAATGTGACTCACCCACGCGACTCTATGCGCACAGACCTTTATAGTTCTCAATTTGTTTGAAAGGAAGCCAACCTTTCGGGTACCGACCGTCGTGGCTCACGGTGGCAGTGGATCGGGCACTCCACGTCCTAGGCGGGTATGGTCACTACCAAGCCTAGACCTCATGTACGCCTCAACGCTAAGAACACAACAACGAAGCTCCTGCGTACTCTTGCTGGAATCCACCAGACTTTAAGGTCGGGGTGGGTTATTAGGGGTTGTCCTTCAGACCGCGGTACTCAAACTTATCGGCCCTCTAAACCCCACCCTCACCTGAGTCAACGTACTACCGTCGGTGACACGACTGTCCTAGTACCGAAGACTCGCCACTATTTGCATAAGAAACATGTGTAAACAAGTCCACCCTAGCTTCCAGCTCAGGGATTTACACACAAGTTGATCCAACCCATCTCCTTCTCGAAGGAGATCCATACTAGATTGCAGACCTACTTAGGCTACTCTTGCCTACAATTTAGTTAGTGTTATAATTAGGGTGAATCTTGGACTTCCCGCGGTGTACCCCGTAAAGGGGTTCCCAACGGTACTACGGATTCAATGGGCTCAACCCCACCATCCTCCTCAAGACAATTACTTTAGTTGGTGATTAGCATTTGGTTCACCCTTCATTATTTCATATACTTAAGTGACTTAGCTCAACTCCCGTCCCACCCAATTGGGTTGGACGTACCTCCACAACACCTGCACTAACCCTGACACAACCTCACAGCTAACCCTAGGTTTGACCCTCCTTGAACCATTGTGAGTTATCACTCAAAATACGGAATGGATATAAGTACTAAGCACTACCTAGGAGTCTGAATTGCCTAAAATTCAAAATTCTGTTTTTACTAAACGCAGACCACTAAGTTGAACTATCCTCAAACCTCATAAGGGAATCCTTCTAAAAACTCATCACCAGGGTCTGGTATAATTATCCTAGGCTCCCACTGACCTTAATAAGGTATGTTCCAATTTCCATAATTTTCCATATTAATTTGGTATTTATTATAATTTAATGTGGCTAAGGTCTTAAGTCAAATTACACATGAACTACCCTCAAAATGATTCTACATGCTACATGAAAATTATCAGTAAGGTAATATCCCATATAAAGGTGGTTCACTGAGTTCCATGACCCTAGGATGTGATTTGGCCTACTAAATCATCATAGTTGTATAATTACCAAAAAGCCACTATAATTAGGAAAAATAGTATTTCACATCTGAAAATTCTACAAAAATTACCAAGTGTACAAATGGGGACCTAGAGTCCTCTTCCAAATGATTTTGTCATTACCATGTGATTTGACATTTTAAAATGATTTAACACCCAAGTGTTGTAAATTCCAATTTCTACATGAAGTACATGAAAAACAATTCTACAAGCTTCCAAGCAACTGTCATGGGCATATATTAACCTAAAATTACAGATCACCAAGTATCATGACATTTCCCTGTGATTTGACATTTTAAAATGATTTAATTCTCAAGTATTGTAAATTCCAATTTCTACATGAAGTACATGAATTACAAATCTACAAGCTTCCAAACAATTATCATGCGCATATAACAACATAAAATGACAGATATTCAAATATCATAATTTTACCCAATGATTTGACATTTTTCACAATTAAATTCCTCTAAGCTAGTATGCACTTTAAAATTCCTACACAAGGTATAATACTTCAATAAATCATAGCAAAATTACTATAGTTCATTCTCATGCTTATTCAGCCACTGATAAAGTTTCAAAGCCATACAAGGTAATATGACCATGTATTTTATTTATTTAAGGAAAAGGGTGGCAATCTCATTATTTAGGAGAAAAATACTTAAATGCCTCTACAAATTCCCATTAAATTATCTAAGATATTTTATCCCCTTACAAACATGTCTACAAAGTTCTAAGCCAAGGCAAGGACATTTGGTCATATGTCCTTCACAAATCCCTACTTTGCATCCTTAAGGGTTTACCCTTAGGGTTTTAGGTCACACCACCATAATGGCTCCAAATGGCCCATTAGGGTGTGTCACAAGCATTTGTATATCCATACCTACATAACCAACATGGTGGGAGGAGGCTAACACACTCAACTCCTCATATGGCTTAAACCCTAATTTGACCCTTGAAGGCCCTCATTAGGGTTTCCCATTTTCCATAACAAATCAACTCCAAATGGAGTGAAAATATAGGCAGGCACTACTCATGTACTAAAGAGCATGCCACCAAAATTTGGTGTCATTTGGACATCATATGCTCCAAAAATCAACCTAATTTAAATATCCTAATTACCACAAAAACCCTAGGTAAAAGTGTCCACTAAGGGCTGTCCTTTGGGCAGGGGGTGCCCCTAGGGTATACCAACCCATGGCTAAAAGAACAGCTCCAAAGCTTGAAGGGTTTGGCCTAGGTAATTATTTTAATGGACTAACCTAGTGTAGGACCAGTCCTAGTAAAACAGCTCCCTAGGGAGTTGTGGGTCACCAATAGACTTGAACTCAAGCCCTAATGAAAGTCAAGACCAAGACCTACAACTTTCATGTTGGGCACTTTTCTAATTCAGCCATTAGGAGGCCCTAATTATTTATTGAAGTGGACTGATTTATTAAGGCAGAAAATCCATGCATTGAATTAAATTAATATAGAGAAAATGATTTTGCACAGATCTTAAAGCACATCGTGCGGCAGCCGCATCGTCTTCCTCCTCCAGCCAACGGCTGAGATCCAACCGCGCTGGGTGATATTGCGGGGGAGATTGCCGGCGATCCAGCCACCACCACCGTCGGCCAACACCACCGACACCTTCGTGGTGGTCGGGGCTACCATCCACCGGCGACTGGCGGCCGGAGGCGGCGGTTTCCGGCGATCCCAGGCATCCCGAATTGAGCTAAAATCCATGGATTTCAGGGGTAGATCCGGGCTCAATTGAGCCCGATCCTTCCTCGTTTAGTGATAGGAAGCTAGCATGGGGGGAGGGGAGGAGAAACGAACCGTTATTGGTGCGTGGCGGCGGCTCCAGCGACGGTTGGCCATGGATTTGCCTTGCTCCGGCGACCCTGTTCCCGAACTCTTTTCTCCAGCAAAAGCTTTGCTCCAGATGTCGTTCTCGACTGCTCTCTACCTCCTGAAGGTGATGGTGAGGTTGGATTGGGATGGGGAGGCCTCTATAGGCTGATTTGAGATTATGCTACCTCGGGCCTCTCCTTGCTGCCACCCTCCTGTAGCTGCCAGCCTCCTGCTTCCACCTGGGTCAAGCCCAGACCCACGGTAATCAGGGGAGGACCCTAGGCTGATTGGAGGTGGAGTGTAGAGGGGGAATTTGCTTTATGCTTTCTCTTTAAGCTTTATGCTTTTTGATCAACCTTTTGGTCCCCTCCATTTGATTTAATCAAACTTAATGTTAGGGTTCAGTCTAGGGCTGATATGGGCATGTCTTAGGTCCATGAATATTGGTTAATTAAGGGGATGTTGGGTCCCTTTCAATTTAGGCCTAGAATTCCCTTTAATGGGTTATGTTGACCATGGTTGACTTTGGTCAACCAAGGTGAGAGGGTTGACCCCACTTGGGGTCATGGGTCCCTTAACATCACCCAACATTGGTTGGCCCAAGGTGGGGCTCCAATTGGTTCAATTTAGCCATAAGGTGTGAATTTGACCTAAATTAAGCTAGAGTTGACTTTGGTCAATTTCATGCAATTGGGTCCCACCCAAGTGCAATTCTTATCCTATAGGACTCCCTTGGTGGTTAGGGCATCATAAGTGAGGTCAATTTGGACAATTGAGGGTCAATTGACCTAGTTGAGGGGCTTAGGGTTAGGTTAGTTTTTGAGCTTTGGTGTGCACCTAGCAATTTCTACCCTAGCCCAAGGCCCTTGTGGCCACTCACCTCACCCCTATGACCTAACATTTCCAATGGGTCTAGAAGGATTGGGGATGTTACAGCCCTACTTAGAAGACTATAAGGGAAATATGGGGCGTTACACACTTGTTGAGTTGAGTGGTCAAATCTCATCCAAAAGTGATGAAACCTTGCCCACTGATTTAATATCACATAAAACACCTCCTCCAAGATTTGGGGTGATTTGGAGTAGATGTAACATAGATCCCTAGTTTAGACCTTAGGGTTATATATTGAACCCATTGAAGGACATAGGCTCACACGTCCTTGAATTGACTTGAAATTTGGTAGAGAGGTTCATAGGGTGGTTTCAAGCCCTAGGAAATTTATTTGGAATTTTTGGAGACTTTTATTCCCTCTGATTTAATTATGAATCATTTAGGGCTCTTCTTTACAAGAAGGAATTACCTATTCATATAACCTAGGATGATTATGAATCTTTGTCAGTAAGTTTATATTGATGATATTGTTCTCTGATAATTCCACCAAAAATTTTGAAGTGTTATTTATGGTACTTCATTCATAACCCTCAATCCTTGCACTAGTTGTATAAGAATTAATTATGGGTTTAATACTCACTGAAAAATTATGGAAATTGGTCAGAGTATTTGTTAGGCCAAACATATGATCTATTAATTTTAAAATAATTTTTGGAGTAGTGTATATATAGTTTCGTTCACAAGGTGACCTTGGACATGTTTAGTTAATTAATGGAATTATATGCTCAAATGGATTTAGAAAATTATGTTACTCCATCAGTGAACTTTTCTGACCATCTTGGACATCAGCTAAATTTCTTTTAATTTTTTAATAAGAATTTTCAGTAGCTTCTTTGTTAATCATTGATCTTGATTAATTAGTTAGTACTTTAATTGGAGGTCAAAACCTTTCTGGAAAATTGTGAAATTCAGATTTGGCTGTTATTTTACTGTTATTTAGTTGTACACATTTTAGTGAAGTCTTACCATGTCAGAAAACCATACTTTATGTACAAAATCATAGGTTCCCTGATTTTGGAGAAATTATAATAAATACCAAATTAAGTAGAAAAATTATAAACTTCTGGAGATGGTGTTATGATGTCATAAATCACCCCCCAATAATAATCTTGGGTCATTCGGATGATTATTTGGAGTACCTCCTCTCATGCAACTCATATAACTCGTTTGGTCTGCGTATAGTAAAACAGTAGAGTTAAGATAATCTATAGGTCATTTGGTAGGAATGGGTGGTACTTGGTGTACCTAGTCTGGTTGAAGAGACTTTAGGCCACCAATAGGAGTTGATTTGTTGAATGTGCCTAGAAGATAAGGGCAAGTTTGTGCCCGGGATTGACGAAAGATCGTCTTTCCCTTAGAGAGTCATAAAATACTTAGGGTTAATCCTAGTTTAATGATAAGAGGGGTATTCTTATGGGTAGTTACCAATAACATTAAGTGTCTTGAGAAAGGGAGGTTTGCGCTATCATCCTATCGTACCTCCTAATACCGCTGCGAGCCCCTCATAGGGTAGACCTCGGGAAGTCCAAGATTAACCCTAAACTGCAGGAATAAATTGTTATGTAAGATTATCTTAGTAATACACACACTCACACCCAGTGGTTACGGGAGGTTAGTTGGTTTGGTCTTACAAGCGGTAGGCTCGATGGTTGTAGGAGCGGACTAATTAGTCCGGTGAGCTTGTGACACAGAAATGGTTCTTGGACGGGCAGGTTAGCTCGGGGAGCTTATTACTCAGAGATATAAATAGTATTCATAAATGTATGTGCATAAGGTGGTGGGTCTTTAGTATTAACGGTCGTCGCACCGACGTCGATACTTGGGCTCGGTAAGTGTGGTTAACACTTTACCAAGAAAATGTCCGGTGAACTGG
Organism: Dactylorhiza incarnata; assembly: GCA_033032865.1. Classification (NCBI taxonomy): domain Eukaryota; kingdom Viridiplantae; phylum Streptophyta; class Magnoliopsida; order Asparagales; family Orchidaceae; genus Dactylorhiza; species Dactylorhiza incarnata. The sequence goes on from JAWHQI010000375.1 coordinate 1,491,414, forward strand.
CCAGCAAGAGTACGCAGGAGCTCTGTTGTTGTGTTCTTAGCGTTGAGGCGTACGATAGGTCTAGGTTAGGCAGTGCAGATACCAACCTAGAGGTGGGCGAGGCCCAACCCACCACCTCCGTTTGCCACTACGGAGGTATCTTGGGAGTATTGCAAGCTCCAAAAAGGGGAACTAAAGGTCTGTGCGCATAGAGTTGAAGTGTGTGAGTTGCACTTGTGTGAACATAGCATTAAACTTCACTAACCTTGCATGTCATAGCATAAGCATTGCATTTCAACCTCTACCCATATCGTATAAATTGGTTATGAGACTTTTTATACGATAGGCCCTGTTAAACGACCCCTTGGTCTATAGGTCTGTATGGGTATTCCAATAAATCAAGGTTACTCTTCTTTACTTACCTTTACTTACTTGTCTTTACTTGATGTTTTATTTATTACTGTTTGCTTATCATTGTTTTACTCATTGTATTATATATATGTTGCGAAGTGGTTGACATTTCCTATAGATTCGGTTCACCGTCACCTGCCATTGTTTATACCCATTGCTGTCCTCCACTTCATTCCCCCCGCTCAGTACCTAGGAGTCACCGGGGGAGGGGTGGGGGATTGGCTTAGTCTTTTTGACTAACGGTCGGTGGACCTTATCATTTTATGGGACCGAGGAGACGCATCAGCACCAGAGGCCGGTGCAGATGAAGGCGGGACAGTCTAGCACAGGAGCACCGGTCTCAGGATCCGTGAGTGTTACTACTAGTTTTGCTTCCGCTAGAGAACTTGTAGTGAGGATTTGATGTATTGGGCAGGAGCCCTTATTATCGCTATCTTTTATTCAATTATTATATGTGGACCTCTTTTATTATGAGATATTATATTACATGTGATGTGGACTTGAATTGTATATGTTCAAATATATATTTTTCTTCTTTTTGTGATCGATATGGCCGGAAGGGTCGGCGTTTTGTAGTAACGGCCTTCTCGAGTGATGATGTCACTGCAAAGCGGCGATTCTGAGCATAAGACCCGGTAGCGGAGCAAATAAAAAAACGGGGTCTTACATCTACTGCCAATAATAAATAATACAAAATTGGTGCCTAAATAATATTTACAAATGATCATCATGTTCTAGTCAACTAAAAATTATAGGAAAATTCCCAGGACTTATGAATGATCCAAAATGAACTCTCACTAAATTTCATAATTTTCCACAAAGGAATAATCACATAACCAAAATTTTCTAAATATAGCCAAAACCTCGTTATCAAAAAATCACCATGTTTTTGCCAATTAAAAATTACAGGAAAATTCTCAGGGCTTATAAGTGATCCAAAATGAACTCCTACTCAAATTTATAATTTTCCAAACGGGAATAATCACATAATAAAATTTTACTAAATGTAGACATAACCACATTATCATTAATATAAAGTATTTCAGTCATCAATTAAATACCCAAAATTCTCCAGTGGATATAAATGGTCATATAAATATTCTAACAGAGGTTCATAATTTTTTAACATTTATTTCCACTTGTAATAATTAATTATTCAAAATCATGAATATTCCACATAATAAAGGAACTACTGATTACCATTATCCAAAAATTGAAATAAAAATCACATAGGTCCATTATGATCTAAAAGGTATAGTGACAATTTTTCATATTTTTCACAAGTCATTTTGTCACACTTATTTTATTTGTAACATGTATGGACAAATTAAATTAATGGCATTTAGGGGAATAATTGAACTCTAAGAATTCCAGAAAAATTACCTGAAATATAAATTGACAAAAGTGTCCATGTGACGGAGTTTGGTAATTTTTCCTAATCATTGTGGTCTCAAATATTCCATTAAAGTGTAAGTGAGACTAATTAATTTAGGTATAAATATATGGAAAGTCATTTCCAAATTCTTCTAAACTCTCAGAGGTGATTCACATCACCATTTCACATGCATGTATAATTTTTCACAATCATACTTCAAGGAACTCAAGGGAATCACAAAATCATGTAGAAAATGCTAAATTCACATGACCCCTTTCATAAACTAACATGCATATGAATTTTACCCATCATGCACTAACCCGAATGGTCTATAATTTTAACCAGGGTCAACTCTTGGACTAATTCCATATTGCAACCGAATAGTAAAATCAAGTTTTGGACTAATTCCACAACCTATGAATTTTCGGATTTTGAGCAATTGTGAAATTAATGAGCCATTGTTTATAAGGTTAACATGAATGGCGCAATCTATTTGGTATAGAAGCATTCATGAAGCCCAATAATGTTACTCTAGGAGGCAAGGAGAAGAAGACAAACTAAGGCACTATTTGGCTCAGTTGTGGTGGTCGTGAACACGATTTTTATGAACCGTCGTTCCTGAACGTCCGACCTCACCTAAGGAATTTTATCCACTTTTATGTTCTAAACTAGTTTTATTTTTTTGATTGCGGTCATAAATGTTGTAACGCTAAACATAAATTCTATGATTTTGTCCAAACTCGTCTGAGCAAAAAAAAGGATCTTGTATGATGGATATTGGCAGCCCGACAAAGCGATATTGGCGGCCCAAAATGAAAATAAAATTTAAGTCAAACAAATCATATTTAGTGAAAAAAATTCATCTTGATATGCATTCATACATGTGCTCTCATCTATATATGGATGACCGGGTGGCGGTTATTCACAACCCCCCCCCCCCCACTAAGATAATGAGGAATGAGTGGGAAAGCGGACCAAACCCACCATCTCCACAGCCAACCGCCCGTGCAAAGATGCGCGCGGACCACGCCAGAGGGCCGCACACAACCGTGCGCGCCAGCACCGCACGCTGCATAGCCACGCGCAACCGCAGGCGCTACCGCGCGCAATACCGTGCGCGGTAGCGGGCGCGCTACCGTCACGACACGCATGGCGGTACCGCATGATAGCGCGCGCGGTAGCGTCGACCCCCCTCGAGGGGTGCGGCCAGGTCGCATGCCCCTTTGGGGTGCGGCCGAGCCACCCCCCACTCGGGCCGTGGCCACCCCCAGTACGGGTGCGACCGGACTGCACCCCTCTCCCGCGGGGGGTCTGACGGGGCGCCCGGCCGAAACTCCATCCCTTCTTTGGGGTACGGCTTCCCATTTCCGACCTCTTTGCGCGCTCAGAATACTTTCACGTTCGTTGCGCGCTCAGAACGCTTCTGAGCGCGCTCAGAGCACTTCCGCATTCCGGGCACGCTCACTTTTTGTCTTTCATAATTTCTCAGATTGCAGGACCCGCTTGTCACATTTCTTACCTTCAACAAAGCTGCCCGAACTGCCCGAAGGGCAAGGCGGTCATTTACGAAAAATGGCGATCCACTTGCTCCAAATCGACCAGCGTGATTTGCCCGTCAGGTGGTTACGGTGGTTACGACGACAAAATTATCGGGCTACCCCCGACCAAAGCTATAAAAGGAGCTCAAAGCCTTCATCCCAGAGGACCTTCCCTTCTGCACCCGAGAGAGCTCTGTCGAAGATTTCCCTTGAGTTCTCCTTCGGTGCTCGAAGATCTCCTTCGGGTCTCGAAAGGCGACTCGGCATTCTCACTTTTGTTCTCACCAGCATTCTCACTATTGTTCTCAGAAGGGAAAAGACTTAGGTTTCGGAGAGGTGGCATGTCACCTTCGGATCTCTCTCTCTCTTTCTCTCTCATTGTAACGAGCAGCAGCCTGTCGCGCTCGAGTTCTAAGATTCCGATTGTAACCCCCCAAGATAGTGAAGTTTGGCCGGCGCAACCCCGGTCGCGTGGTTTTTTACTCTTTCCGGGTTTTCCAAGTTAAAAAGTCTCAGTGTACTCAACGAATCTCTAATTGACTGTTAGCGCGCTTGACTCGCTTTAGAGCTAGAACGGTTCAAGTCGACCGGTCTACCAAGAGCACCCAAGCGACCCGCAACACATCTATTTTCTCACTAAAAGGTAAAGTAAATGAAAAATATTATTTAGGAGTTACAAAATAATCAAAAGTAGGAGAAAATATATCAGATTTTGGAAGGGTTCGTCGGTGTCGCCAACAAATATCCAAAGGAGTTCGACAGTGTCGAAGGTTTCTTCTCCGGCGGTTGTGGGCGACCGGCGGCAAGAAATCGGAAGTTTTCGTTGGATTTCGACGAGAAAGGGGAAAAACGGACGGAAATGAAGAGTCTTTAAGTGGGGCTGCTATTAGAGAAGAGTCAAATTAAATTTTATGTATTTTTTTAGTTTATTGGGGCTGCCAATAATCATTTGCAAGCTGCCAATATAAACACCCCAAAAAACCATGTCAAAGGGAGCCTAATTTAAGTTATTACGAAAATATTTGGGTACGTATGCGCACCTCCCAGAGATGCGCGAGCAAATCCGACCGTAGGATCGCGAGATCCAACGGTGTAGATTAATATTCGGACTGTATTGCGGGAAAATGATAATAATATTAGAAGAGTATTTCAAATGAATTGCATCTAGACCGTTGTTCGCGAGATCCTATGGTCGAATCTGCTCGCGCAACTCCCAAATTAGGCGCGCATGCGTACCAAATTCGGTTTCTAAAGTTATTAGCTCCGGCACGGCAGATATTTTCCATTTATGGGATAACGTTAATAAACTTAGAAGAATGAGAGCGGGAGACAGACTTCTCCTTGCTCTTAGATCCGTCGCCGGAGAACGATGAACGCCGTGAAAGTCATTCACTTCGGCTTCCCTGGTACAAGATCCTTGCATTTTCAGGTAGATAAATCAAACAGCGGGCGCAGGTCAACCGCCCGCTTCTCGTCCCTTTCCGAAGGAGACGAGCGAAAGCAAGAATTGCTTGTACAGATTGCAATGCTCCAGTCTCAGAAAGTTCGGCTGGTAGACTTCCTTGACGACCGATCAGCGCATCTGTCACAGTTTGCAGAAGATGCCAATTCCGAGTTCGATGCGATTGGCGAGAAGGCGCTCAAAGAGCTGGATGATGCCGGATCCAGGGTATGCCTACCAATAAAACAAGCCTAGCTGAGTTTGAATTTGCAATTAGGATTTCATACCTTGAAAAAATGCAGATAATGGAAAAACTGGAGAGCCGGATGGTGGGTTTTGAAGAATCTGCCGAGATAATCAGGCAGGAGATTGCGTGTAATGAGAAAGTGTTGGAGGAGTTTGAGGAGCAGATTGCGAGGGACGGAAATGACGGCCTCTTCTTTAAGAATCTGCGAGCAGAAAAACTGCAGCAGAAAGCAGAGTTCAAGGAGGAAGCACAGAAGCTTAGAAATGTGGCAAAGGGCAGCGCAGCATCGACGGCAAGGAGAAATATGTATCTTGTGCTATTAGCATTGATGGTTCTAGCACTCGGAAATGCATTTGCAGCTAGCCCAGATGTCGACTGGCGCAAAGTTGGAGCACTGATGTTGATTTTTGTTGGTTTAGTTGCGCAGTTCATCTACGAGCAGATCATGTCATCCCCAACAGATGGAACAAACAAGGAAAAATGAGATGGTACATAAAGAATCAAAGTCATTGTTTGTGAGTAAGTTCACTTGTGTTGTATTATTGTTTAATGTAAATGTGTCATGGTTAATTATTAGCTATGTGTGCAAGTTAATTCTATAGTTGTAAGTTCACTTGTGTTGCATTATTGTTTAATGTAAATGTGTCATGGTTAATTATTAGCTATGTGTGCAAGTTAATTCTATAGTTGTGCACTTCAAGGCTTTAATTGCCCCAAATCTATACTATTAAAATAGAGAGATTTTTAGGTGCGCGCAGTTCATCTACGAGCAGATCATGTCATCCACAACAGATGGAACAAACAAGGAAAAATGAGATGGTACATAAAGAATCAAAGTCATTGTTTGTGAGTAAGTTCACTTGTGTTGCATTATTGTTTAATGTAAATGTGTCATGGTTAATTATTAGCTATGTGTGCAAGTTGATTCTATAGTTGTGCACTTCAAGGCTTTAATTGCCCCAAATCTATACTATTAAAATGATCCTATTTTTCCTACTTTCCCTTCCAAAAATGCGTTTTGTGCATCCTTGTTTTTCTATTGATATAATTTAATTATCTTCATTAATATAATTTAAACTTGTTTTTCTATTGATATTCAAAGAGGTTTTTTGCAGAAATCAATTTCATAACAATTAAGTTTTAAATTAATAAAGAGTTTTTATTAAGAGTCATTAATTCCTTATTCACCCCCACCTATAAGGATGTTATATGATCCAACAACATTGACTTCCATTGTTTCCACGACGAGCACCTCTCTGATTGGATCTATCGTTGCGACCGTTCTTTTTTTTTTTAATGTTGAAGAGACCGCTGACAACATGAAGGTACGGATAGCCTCCATCCACCTCGACGGGAAGGCCCTACAATGGCACCATGTTTTTTTTTATAAAAATCGTCTAACCTGCCAACCTCCACCGTGAGAGGAATATTTGCAAGCTCTCCACACTAGGTTTGGCGCACACCTCAATGACGAACCTTAAACGCATCTGTCAATAGAGCTCGATCCAACACTATGTGGAACAATTCAAAGAATTTCTCAATCGACTCATGGTACCCCATGAGTATGCCGCCAGCCTATTCATCACAGGCCTCCAACACAACGTTGAGAAGGTCGTTCGCATGTTTAATCCACATGATCTCCCGCAAGCAATCTTACTGAATTCAGCAGCGCCAAATTTACTTCATGGAGGGTGACGATGATGGAGTCCATACTCTCCCAACAACCACCGTTCCATCGACTGAGCAGCAGGCGGACTCCATTAATCAAGCTGGTTACCAACCCTTATCTTTATGCATGCAATGACCGGTACACCCAATTTTAATACCATGCAGTTAATTGGCAATCACCGCAGAAAGGCTCTACATATTTTTATCGACATGGGCAGCACTCACAAATTCATTGACAAACGCATGGCCCACCGGATGGGATGGCCGATCAAGGTCATCCCCACATTTCTAGTTGCGGATGGAAATAGCCTCGCGAGTGCCTACTCATGCAACGAATTTCCTTGGAAAATGAAAGGGCGTGAATTCCAGCTAACATACTCACACTTGCTTTAGGGGGCTGCAATATGCTTCTAGGCATCAAGTGGATCATGAAACTAGGACCAATCATTTCGGATTTCAATAAACTTCGCATGGAGTTTACCATGGATGACCAAAATATCTCCCTTCGGGGTGGCACTCGCCCTCCAACCGACATCATCACTCGACGCCAACTTGAAAAGTTTGTCCAGCAATCAGTCGAACTCACCATGCTTGGATTTTGTCTCCTACAAACCTGTTCTGACATCCCGACACCTGACCCTATCACCCGGCCACCGGAGCTCCAAAATCTCCTCACTGAATTCAGTGATCTCTTTGAGGCGCCAACCGACCTTCCTCCATATCGCTCCCATGACCACCATATTCCACACCCCCCCCCCAAAAAAAAAAACCCAGCCTATTTCCACTCATCCATATCACTACCCGACCTTACAAAAAAATGATATCGAGCGCTTAATCGATGACATGCTCCATGACGACATCGCCAGACATAGTGTCAGCCCGTACACTTCCCCCATCATCTTGGTTAAAAAAGAGGGTTCATGGTGCCTTTGTGTCAATTATCGGGAACTTAATAACCATACCATCAAGTATAAATCCCCCCATTACACTTGTAGAAGAGTTACTTGACGAACTTCATGGCGCCCAATTTTTCTCCAAACTCGATCTCCACTCCAGTTATCACCAAGTCCGCATGGCGCCCGCCGACATCTATAAAACTTCCTTTCGCTTGCATCATGGACATTATGAATTTTTGTTCATGTAATTCGGTCTCACCAACATCCCATCGACCGTTCAGGACCTCATGAACCGCATCTTTGCCCCCATCTATGACAATTTGTTCTCATTTTTTTGAAAATATCATGATCTATAGCTCCACTTGGGATGAACTTCTCCACTACCTCTGTCACCTTTCAGATGCTCCGTTAACATCAACTATTTTTAAAGCCCTCCAAGTTCTCATTTTTCACATCCTCCATTGACTATATTGGATACATTATCTCCCACCACGACATTGCGGTTGAACACGGCAAAGTTCAGGATGTCCACGCTTGGACCGGTCCTCATTCTCTCAAGACTTTGAGTGGGTTCCTCGGCCTCACAGATAAATACCACCGCTTTATTTGTGGGTATGATTCTCTCTCCAAATCACTCTCCGAGCTACTCAAGAACACTACCTTCCAATGGTCGGCCCAAGCGGAAGAAGCCTTCCTCTTTCTCAAACATGCTTAAAGTCATACCCCTCTCCCTACTAGATTTTACCAAGGGCTTCACCAATAAAATTGATGCTTCTAACGTCGGTGTAGTCATGGTCCTCACCCTGGACTCACATCCCATCACCTACTTTAGCAAAGCTTTGGGCCCTGAGAATCTCATGTTATCAGCTTATGAAAAGGAAATACTCGCCATTGTCTAGGCAGTCTCCAAATGGCGAGCTTATCTTCTTGCCCGCTACTTCGTCATCAAAACTGACCACCAAAGTTTAAAACACCTCTTGGAGCAATGATTGTCGACTCCTGCTCAACAACATTATCTTGCGAAACTAATGGTCTTCGATTACACCATTATGTACAAAAGTGGGAAAGATTATGTGACTGCTGACGCTCTTTCCTGCATTCCAAATCCCTCCAATGGATCCTTGCACGACATTGTCACTGTTTCTTCCAATCTCCTTAAGAAAATTCGACGCTCTTGGGCAGTAGATCCGGACATTCAACTTCTCCTTACCCAGCCGGCGGAAGATCCGACAGGCCACCCCCACAACTCTTGGATCAACCAGCATCTACGCAATAAAGGGAAGATCATCGTTAGGGCTGATCCTGCCACTCATACCGATAGTCCACATGAGGCCACTCCGACATCCGCCCGATAGTCCAATGCATCCTCCATTTATTCTAATGGAAAAATCTCAAGGCCTCTGTCCATGAGTATATTCAACACTGGGCCACCTGCCAAAAATGCAAAAATGTTCGCTCGCCGCCCGCCGGTCTACTCCAACCCTTGTTGATTCTAGAGCGCATATAGATCAATAGTTCCATGGATTTTTTTGAAGGCCAAACTCCCTCCCATGGCAAGGACGTCATCTTAGTCGTGGTGGATCACAATAACAAGTATGCACTTCTTTGACCTTCGACACCCATATACGGTGCTCACGGTTGCGCAAAACTCCATGGATTCCATCTTGTCTCCACGGTATGTCATCCTCGATCGTTAGAGATACTCACCCTATTTTTATGAGTTCATGTTGGCAAGAGTTCTTCAAGTTACACAATGTCGAGCTATATACATCTACGACCAACCACTCCCAGACCAAAGGCTAGACCGAAGTGGTCAACCGTTGTCTCGAAGGCTACCTACGCTGCACGACTTTTGACAATCCTATGCAATGGGCAAAGTGGCTTCCCTTGTCGAATGGTGGTACAATACTACTTTTCACAGCACTATCAATACCACCCCCTATAAAGTTGTCTACGACCAACCTCCCCCCATTACATCTGCCTTATTTAAAGCACTCTCCCATTTTCGACAAGGTGGAACGTTCTCTCTAGGCCCGCGAATGCATTCTTACTAACCTCAAGCAATACCTTCAGCAGCCCAAAATCAGATGAAGCAGTAGGCTGACCGCCACCATTCCGAATGTGAATACCATAGCGACACTTGGGTCTATGTCCGCCTCCATCCCTATCGCCAAACATGCCTCCATTCTCATTCCAATAAGAAGTTGGCCCCGCGCTACTTAGGCCCATTCCGCATCCTGCAATGTGTTGTTCCAATCACGTACACGCTTCTCCTACCCCGGATTGCGTGCATCACCATACATTCCACATGTCTCAACTCAAGGCACACATTGGTTATGCCCCCACATCCTCCATCTTTTCAAACACGGTCACAGAGGAAGGTTTTACCTTGGTCAACCCGGCGTGTGCCTTTGATTATTGCGTCATGAAACCCCGTAAAAAGCCGGACACTTAGCTTCTTATCCAATGGCGCAACTCTTCTTTGGAAGATGCCAGTTGTGAATTCCTGTTCGACCTCCGACGACACTTCCCCAACTTTACTCCTTGAGTACAAGGAGGATTTCGATGATGTGGAAATGATATGAACCTCCACATCACTGTTCTTTACGAAAGAACAACTATGTACACTACCGATGTAGGGTCGTTAATTACCGATGCATTTTTCGCCTTTATGTCTAAACATTTTCTGTGGTTGCATTTAATATTGCATTAACTCCCTTGTTTGAAGTTGAATGAATAAGGATATATATACCTCAGGGATGAAGGTATAAGGGGGCAATTTCTAAGATAATCCAACATCTCCTATTCTACTGCATTACTCTGTTTCCTTATTTTACCTACCCACCGTCAGTCCTCTTCCGATTGAAAGAAACCATTCTCCTTGCTCCAAGTGTTTCTTCTCTACTCATCCTCTAGCAGAGATTTTTGGTCTCTATTATACCTTATGCCCGAAAATAGTCTCGTTGCCAAACTCTATCCCCGTGCTCAATCCTCTCTCTACAATGGATCGATAATGAGCCTCCATCCTGAGTCTCTCTGGAAACCATCACACCTGGGTTTCTTCTCCATGGTACTCTCCCTCCAATATCTCTTATATGTCTCATATACCTCTATAGCTTAATCATTCCCTCTTTCTCTCTTTCTATTGTATGTATCCTTCTCTCGCTCTTCTCTTTGCTGCGTATGGCATGTTTTCTCCAACAACCCATATTGTAATGTGCCGGCGGGTGGCTTCACAGCTTCCAAATACTTCATAAACAAATTTTTTTTTCAAAAAATGCACTGACAAGTATATCTTCAAAGATTGTATGGAGGGGTGCCTCTTGGTGAGTTTACCTGCTCTGCGAGAGATTTTATTTTAATGTCTGGTTTCTATCCTCTTCCTGATCACAGCTGCTGATCTTCTTTTATGCTCAGTGTTGAGCATCGATAACAAACAAATTATTGATTGAACACTTATAGAGGACGAAAAAATCTTCATGTCAGTGTTCTACTCTTAACTTCCTAGACAATTCATTGCATAGGGTTATTGGTGAAGAGAGTGAACATGATTCCATTATTATTTGTTAATAAATAGTTTGTTTATGCTTTACATTTGTCTCTATGAAGTTTTTTTTGTAAAAAAAATTAGCATTTGGGAACATCTATAGTGAAATTCAAGTATGCTCATAATCTGTTTATTGTAATGCACCGATAAATCATATATGGCACGACCTAACGGTCTTTAAATTTTAGTGACATTAGTAACATGTGATTAAAATTGAGTAAAGTTGATGTTGAATTTGTTATCGTTGCATCCTCCACTGAAACACCACTTAAAACTGCCAATCATGATATGATATTATAAAATTTGTGTTTCCAGATGCCAAAACATTCACACACTAGGACATTGCCAATGGATAGAACTTCATTACTTATAAAAGATTTTCTTTTCAAGTTTTATTATTAATGCTATTACTTTAGATTCGGATCTTTTGGTATCTTGGTTTCTTTAAGTAGACAAAATAGTAGCAGCGGATGATATGGTAGATATACTTCTATTTGAATAATATGGATCCAAGGGTTCCAACCCCTCCTCCACTATTTTCCTTCTTCCATTCAACTGAGTCAGACAATCAAAATGGATTCTTGGGTCTGCCCTCTCTCATGTCTTTGGCTTTGATTTGAGGGCATGATTCCGCAGCAAACACACGACGGTATAGGGGCCCACTATTTCAGTGGTACTCTGTGAGCAGCCACTTTGTGCATTTATTGCAAAGGTTAGGTCTTTCTCCTCTGAGAGAAGCCGCTTTGTGCATAGTGCCAAAAGTTAGGTCTGTTTCCAATCTTCCCCTGCCCATACCCCCAATGATTGGGGACTATATGGGTTCTGTTGTTGTTGTTGTTGTTGTTGATTCAACTGAGTCGACAACGCTTCTAAGGCTGAAAATTTGGGCTTCGTTTGGCATGGCTTATTTGCTCCGGTGAGTTTGGTCAAAAACGCTATTATCATAGAATGTATGTTTGGCAAGACAATGGTTATACCAAGAAAATAAACTAGTTTTGAGCATAAGATGCATGAATTTTTTTATGTGAGGTCAGGCGTTCACGAACGACGGTTCATGACCACCACATTCACGACCGCCACCACCTTGCCAAACGAAGCCCAATCTCCCACCGACGCCCTTCCTCGATCGCCAAAACAAATAGCTCCCTCTCAAGTCCACTTCTTAATATCCCTTTCCCGTCCGCTTCATCGCTTCTGCGAATACACGTTCACATCACAGTTCCCCTCTCCAACCTGAAGCATTTAATTCTCCTTTGGCCTGCATGTGCTTCAACAACTACTGTTCTTTTCAACACTTCTTTACAACTCCCGATCCATCTACTGCTTTTGAAACGATGTTTGGATTTGATTACGATCGGGGCCATTTAATAATTGGAGAAATATGGCTGATGATTGGGTTTCTAGGGGGTTTGAGGATATACTTAGGCTCTGCTTGGGATCCGATGCCATTTTAAAAAGTAGTGTGAAAGGGAGATAATAAATTATATTTTTAAAATTGAAAATTTTTTGGGTAACCTCAACAAGTCTTTTATTGATCTCTTCATGTTTTTGACGGGTTCCTGCATTAGTGAGTTTAATCAACCTGCAGCTGATCTTTTCTCTCTCAAATTCTAAGCAATCTTATAGCTCATGATGGAACTTACTTACATCTTCGTCTTCCCGCGTATTGCCCGAGAGAAACCGGAAGAAGAAAAAAAAAGAGTTTTGAAATTCCTTATTCATGAAAAATAAGCTCACTTCATTTTCCTCGTACAAGTCATGCTCCTTCGATACAGGTATTGATCTCTTCATATTCTCAACTTTTGCATTGATATTTCCATAGAAATTTGTGCAGTATAAGCAACTGTAGATACATCTATATGGTAGCCATACATAGTAATCTGCATTTCTATTTTTTTTTCTTCAAATATTGAGATGAACTCCATCATCCTAAGTGATATTTTAAGTTCAATTCCATTACAATAATTACTGAACATGGATAAGCATGAAAGATGATATGTTCACAATCCACTCAGCCACCTGTTACATTTTCCTCCCCTGCAGGTACAAAAATTGAATTTGCATTCTTCGGTTCCGGTTTTTCGCCCTCTTTTTCTATTTCCAATGCTTTCTCATCTCTCGCCCGTGCTCTAACATGTTGCTCTACGCGTCCTCTCCGACTTTAATCCGCCGAAAGTCATCCTCCCCGACCTCACAACACAGAAATCCTCTCTCCGCCAAAAACCTTCATCCCCTTGATCTCCACAAGAATCTTGCTCTGCTTCGACCTTGCTCTCTTCTGTAACCCACCACAAGGAATCAACCATTATTATTATTGTGCTCTTTTAACACTTCCTTGACCAACTTGTAAGATTTTAGAACTTGCTTTTTACAAATGATATTGTCTTTTACCCTGCACGTGTTGAAAAAACGCCTTTGGAGATGGTCATTTTTTGAAGATGTAGAAGCAATAGGAGTGATGGGGTTCCCCAAAATGTATCCGGTCGGACCTATAATTTTTCGCAGCGACCTCGACCGGCTCGCGGTCGAGCCGAGCTAGCACAGTACGGCCAGGCATGCACCTCCCCCTCGCGGGGTACGGACGTAGTCGCTAAGGCCGCACCCCATCCTTGAGGGTGCGGCCGAGGCCGTCCGCACCCCCCTTGGGGGTGCGGCCAAACCCGCACCCCCTTGGGGGTGAGGCCAAGCCGCACTCCCCATTGGGGGTTCGTCCAAGCCGCACTCCCCATTGGGGGGTGCGTCCAAGCCCGCACCCCCCTTTGGGGTGCGGCCAAACCCTCACGCCCCACTGGAGGGTGCGGCCAAGCCCGCACCCCCTTGGGGGTGCGGCCACGCCGCACTCCCCATTGGGGGTGCTGCCAAGCCCGCACCCCCTTGGGGGTGTGGCCAAGCTGCATCGCCCCTTAGGGGGTGCGGCCGAAACCGCACCCCCCTTGGGGGGTGCGGCCAAAACGCACCCCCAAGGGGGTGCGTTGGGTGCGGCCAAAACGCACCCCCTTGGGGGTGCGACCGCTCTCTTTAGGGGGTGCGGCCAAAGCCGCACCCCCCGTCCCTTGAGGGGTACGACCAAGGTTGCCCCCCCCCCCCGTTAGTGGGGTGCGCTCTCCCTCTTTTGGTCGCACCTCTCCGGCATCGCTCGGCTACCTTTTCTGGGGACCAAGTTCACGACGCGCGTTGAACGCCTCCGTGCTCACCGCGCGCTCAGAACGCCTCCGCGCTCACCGCGCGCTCAGAACGTCTCCACGCTCACCGCGCGCTCAGAACGTCTCCGCGCTCACCGCGCGTTCAGAACGCCTCCGCGCTCACCGCGCGCTCAGAACGCCTCCGCGCTCACCGCACACGCAAAAAGCTCACATGCTCGTTGCGTGCCCAGAACGCTTTCGTGTTCTGCCCAGAACGCTTTCGTGTTCGTTGCACGCTCAGAACGCTTTCGTGTTCGTTGCGCGCTCAGAACGCTTTCGTGTTCGTTGCACGCTCAGAACGTTGTCATGTTCGCGACACGCGACAGTTAACCTTTCCTGATTTTCTAGATTGCAGATCCAGTTCACTATGCTCAACGCCATCAAAGAAACTGCTCAAACTGCCCAAGCTGACCGAACTGCCCTGGGGGAAAGATGGGAATATCCAAAATGTGGTGATCCATGTGCTCCAAATCGACCAGCGTGATTCGCCCGTTAGGTGGTTACAACGGCGAAATTACCAGGCTACCCCTGCCCAAGGATATAAAAGGAGCCCAGGACCTTCCTTTCAAGACACCTTGTCTTCTACGCCCGGGAGAGCTCTTTTGAAGATTTCCCTGAAATTCTCTTTCGGCGCTTGAAGATCTCCTTCGAATCTTCGAAGATCTCCTTCGAGCCTTCGAAGGCCTCTTTGGTGCTTTTGAAGATTTCCCTTTGCCTCGGAAGATAGTTTTTTAAGCGAGTCGGGAATCTTTCAAGTCACGAAAGGTGGCTCGAGAATCTCATTTTTATTCCTAGAAAAGTACTTAGTCTCTCGAGAGGTGGTCTGTCACCCTCGAGGTTCTCTCTTTATCATTGTAACGAGCAGCGGTCTGTCGCGTTCGAGTTCTCAGTTTTCAATTGTAACAAACAAAAAGATAGTGAAATTTGGTCGGCACAGCTCCGACCGCGTGGTTTTCACCCTTTCTGGATATTCCACGATAAAACGTGTTCGTGTTATTTAGTAACTTTTTATTGACTGTTTGCGCGCTCGACTCGCTCGTGAGCTAAGGTGGTTCAATTCAACCGGTCTACCAGAGCGTCGAGCGACCCGCAACAAGGAGGATGACAATTATAAGGCCGACAAATTAGAGGATGCTAATATAACATCAATTTTGTCAGTGAAAATTCATGTGACATTCAAAAACCAGTTTTATTGATATTGAATGCTTCTCTGATGTGCGTAGATAATTAGTTTATTAAAATTTATTTCATTCTTTTTTCCAGTTCATTGTATTTTTTATTTTATCATGAATTTAATGTATTGTATCACGGGTGTAGCCGATGCACCCTAGCATGGGCTACCTATTTTCCCCTGGCGCAAGCCACAAAAAAGCATCGAGCACATGCGTAGTCCATGCAAATATGCTAATGTTGTCATATTCAAAAATGGATAATAAACGATAAGGTAATCATACTGCTGGTTCATTTGCAAAGCAGTCGACTCATACTCAGCTCAAGCCCAAATGATTAGAAAATTTTCAATAGAATAGTGAGACTTTACATTGGGCTTCAATATACAAAACTACAAATATTTGTTGTACTCACTCTTACATTCGAGCATACATATTGTACGCTCCAAGGGAGGAGCGGAAAGAAACTGGAGATAGAATAGTCGATCACAAATTTGATAGGCAACATGAACATATTGAAGATCAATTTTCTCAAGCTTGACATTTTCCCTAATAAAGTAACAATTCGCTTCAATACACTTTGTACACTCATGAAAGATTGAAAGTGCGGAATTAAATAAGAATATTTACATAGATTACTTTAGAGAGAGATGGGAGAATGTAGTATTTTAAATTTTGTGCATATTTAATCACATGCACCGACCCCACTATGGTGGGATAAAGGCTTGAGTGTTGTTGTTATTTAATCACATGCATAGCACACCCACATATTAATGCATAATAAATAAGTAAAGGAGGAAAAGAAAATCTATGTTATAGTGCATGAAATCTAGAAGAGACAGAAGTTGTATAAAGTTTCTCATCAAATTGGGTACTCCTCTCTTGTACCACAGGTAGGCAGGCATGTACTGCCTAAAATAAGGTTCGAGCCTTTTGAACCAATCCAGAGTCTTTTGATAAGAGCACTCTTAGAGTCAGTCCCGAGTCTTCTGATAAGGAGATTCTCAGAGCCAAACTTTGAGTCTTTTGATAAAAAGGCACTCAGAATGACAATTGAATCCAATAAAGAGGGATTCTCAAAAATTGTATAGTTGGTGTTGAATAAAACTTTGTACTTTTCATAATGTGAAACAATCATCATCAAGTTCATACTTCTTTACGAGTTTAGCATTATGTGATTTATGTCGCCTATTGGTTTTTCATATTCTACTTTTAGAAAGACAAACACACCTATCATGGATAGTATGGGATAAACTTGTAAGACTTCGCCCTCCCAGATAGTGAGCACGGTCGAGGGAAGTCTTATGCATAGAACAACCATCTTGTAGTAGTGTCAGCACACTGGTAGCCCTGTCCAAAAAGCCCGGTAGGCCCGGGCCTGAACCGGGCCTACCGGGCCCGGGCTTTCCTGAACCGGGCTCGGGCCCGGGCACTGTTTTAGCCGGGCTCAGGCTCCCCCCCCCCCCCCCCCCCCCCCCCCCCCTCGGGGGAGCCTGATAAGGCCCCCAAGGCCGGACCAGGCCGGGTCGGGCCTTGGGAGCCCGATTTTTTATTTTAATTTTTAATTTTTTGTATATTTTTTAAATATTTTAAATAATAAAAAAACCTAAAAATAAAAATTTACAAGAAATTCAAATCTAAATTTACAAGAATTTTATTTTATTAATCTTCAAAAATGATAATTACAAATTTACATTCAAATTTAAAAAAAGATGAAAAATACAAAAAATGAATTTTATTATTATAAAATTTGAATGACAAAAAAAATTACAAATTCAGTAATTTGAAACATTATAAAAAAATTCAGCTCCTCGGGTGCGACTTGTGAGTGTGCGCGCGCTTAATCATCTCCTAAATTTATTGCGCCCATCTCGTCGTCTACGTTAGTTGAGCTATTCTCAATCGGTGTAATGTGTTGCTTCCTCTTCATAGTATCCAAGTGGTCCTTGTAACATATACAAATTTCCAGCGATTCTTCGCTTAGGCGACTCCTCCGCTCCATCAAAATCCTGCCACTAAGAGAAAAAATAGATTCCGAAGCTACCGTGCTAGCTTGGATTGTTAGTAAATCACGGGTCATATAAGTCATAATATGATAGGTATTAACCTTACTTTTCCACCATTTTAGAAGATCAAAATTTTCAAATTCGTCTGTACTTATAAAATCGCGAAATTGTGCTTTAGTGTACAATCATAATTCATTAAAACTACTAGATGATGTGCGTGCTTTTTTCCTAAAAGCTAATTCTAAAATTTTATTTTTAAAACTATCTTTTGTTTTAGGTTGTGATATATCTTCTCGGGACCGCGATCCGTATAATTGATCGTAATGATTATAAAATACAGTGAAAAAAAAAGTTAAAATTTGAAATACTAACGTTATCAAATTCCGAAAAAGTTATATTTAAGTTTAAATTTATATTTATTTCTTCGATTAGATTTTCTATGCCGTCTACGCCGAATAGAGGATTCAAAGCGGCGGCGGCGCATGTAAACATTGCTGACATTTCTTTATAATATTTTAAAATTTTTGTTTCCATTTTCTCAATTAAAGGACGTCACTCTTCGTGTTGCTTATAATAGTTAAATTTTTTTGCGATATTAACAAAATTTTCGATTACTAGAGAGCTAGTTGGATAATACACGTCATATAAACAAATTGTCGCCCTATAAAAACATTTTAATAAATCCAAATAATTTTCTATTACGTCTCAATCGTTGTCGTTCAAATCATGAATATTTAACATAGTGTAGTATTCCATAAGAAAAGATTTTTGTCGCAACGCTCTCTTTAACATTTTATATGTTGAGTTCCATTTAATTGGCATGTCAAATTGAGGTTTCAAATATTTTTGACCTTGGTCGTTTACGATTTTTTTAAAATTTTGTCTTCGTTACCTAGAACAATAAATAAATTGTAACATAAGACGAATTTTATTAATATAAGGTTCCATAAAAGATAAACTATCTTGTACAACTAAATTTAAAATGTGACAAACGCACCGAGTATGAAAAAACGCACCGTTCAACATTGGTTTTAAATCGCGTTTTAATCACTCAATTTCCATGGTATTATTAGTAGCGTTATCGAAAAAAATACTCATAATTTTATCTTTAATTTTGATTGTTTTGATTCCAAATAAAATTTGAGTGTGTCGCGCCTAAGCGAAGATCTACTAATCTTCTGATATTTTGGTTGAAGCCCGGTAGATGTCTTCGGTCTCTTCCTCGTCATCATAGTGGTTGAACGGCAATCCACGTCTGATTACGTTCTTCACTTGCAGCGTTATCAACTTTGATTGTACGTCCAAATTTGCTCGGCTCCCGATATTTGTGCCTGACTGGACTCCGGAGCTTGTTTCGAAATGCACGACTTGATGTGTCGTGCTAGAGCCGAGTTGCCGCTCATGGTCAGCAACTTCCCGCATAATTTCCACTTCGCTTTGAATTCGGCGCCGACTTTAACTTGTTCAAAATGCTCTCAAACTGGAGTCTTATGCTTGTGCTCCACCACTTCATGTGCAACCATTGATGATGTCGACGCTATCGAAGACGACGATGCCGTATTCGATTTGAGAGAGTGTGTGTGTGTGTGCGTGTGAGAGATTAGAGAGAAAGAGAGTGTGTGAGAGAAAGAGAGAATTGGAGAGTGAGAGGGAGAGAAAAAGTGAATTGGAGAGAGAGAGAGAGAGAGAAAGAGAATTGGAGAGAGAGGGGTGGCCGGTTGGAGGGGGGTTTATATTTTTTTATTTTAAAAAAAAATTATTATAGCCATAATGGCAGCCTACTAGCTGTCATGGGCAACGGCTCTTAAGAGCCGTTGGAACCAAACCAACGTCTCTTAGAGACGTTGGTTCCTTCCAACGACTCTTAAGTGTCGTTGGGCTTCAGCCAAGGGTGGGTCGGGCTTTGCCCGACCCGGTTTTGGCGAAGCCCAGAAAACCGGGCTTTGCCCGGCCCGGCCCGGGTCAGGTACCGGGCCGGACAAATGCTTATTGTGGGGGCCTTGTTAGGCCCCCATAGCCCGGCCTGGGCCCGATTGGGCAAGCTCGGGTTTCATCGGGCTTTTTCCGGGCCGGGCTCGGGCCAGCCCGGCGAGGCTGGTTTTTATGTGCAAGGCTACACACAGGCTAGCACCCACTACAAGACGTCTATCCTTCCGACTACCATTAATTTATAAGTCAACTATTAAATTTAAAGTTGCACACGACGTCCATATGATCCATAAAAGCATAAAGTCCACGAGATAATGTAAAAGGAAGCGTCCAACATGATTTATAAAGTCCTTAATACAGTCCAATACAATATTACATCTAAATACGACAACAAAACTCTCAAATCTCACATTTGCTACAGGAGGAGGCATCGGTAAGTGCGGCGTCGTCTTGTCAGGCCATGTCTCCTTGGCCTGCCTATCCTTCTGCGTGGGGTACTGCTGTGTGTGCTCCTAAAATGATATGGTACAACGTCTGCTAGTTAATGACTAAGTGATTTCGCATCCGCTCCCCCGACGACTCTTAGGCACCTGGCGGAAGGGAGGAAAATAGGGCTACAAAATAAGCAGAGTATACAAGCAGATGACATGTGGGGGTTTTGTTTCTAGTAATTATTTATGAGTAAGCTACAATAATAAGACATTGTCTGGTGGTTGTTGTAATTCAGATTATGTGTATTAGTAAAGTTCTAAGTGTTGCAACAATTATAAAGAGTAAGTATTTAAAGCAAGTGTAAAGAGCATGTAATAAAGCAGCATATGAAGAAGTAATGAATAGGCAAAACAAAATTGAACTTAAAGTTAAAATGTTTATACAAATTTATAAATTAAGGATCTTGCATAAGTATAGTAAATAATCCATCGTATAAAAATGCACATACAAATTTATATGATGAGGATCTTTTATGTTGTGTGACAATGCAATGCAATGTATGAATGAATGACAACTCACCCATGATCCGCACTCCCACTCACACACCCAACTCTATGTCGACATAGACCTTTAGTTCCCACTTTTCGATGGTAGCTTACCTCTGGGTCAACTCCCGTCATGGCCAGATGGTGGCAGTGGAACGAGCTTCTCCACTACTAGGTGGGTATGCACACTACCATACCTAGGCCCCACGTATGACTCGACACTAACACCAGCTGAGAATTTCATACTATTTTCTCTCACACTTGCAGAGTTATATATTGGCTAGTGGGAGGGTTGACCAAACACCAGCCCAGCTGGTCCACCAGACCCAAACCCAAATAGCCTAGATTCTATCCCTCAGCTACCGTCAGTGTGCTGACCGATCAAGCTCGTAGACCCACCACAAAGTAATCCTATAAGCGGGATCAATAAGCAACCAGAGTATGACAACACTCAAAAAATACACCCCTGTATAATACTCGTGTTGACCAGCACCCGAGGACTAGTAGCCAAGTCCATAACAATGAAACCATGATATAAGCTTATCTTTCAACTACATCAAGGAACCACTAGCAGTATTACCAAGTTGACATCACCCTAAAAACCCTAGGGTCCAACTCTTGAGTAGAGGTGTGTATAAAAACCTAAGAGTCACTACTCGTGCTCCTAAGGACTACTTGTGAATCCAGTGATATGTCGAGTTCACTACATAAGATCTAGTCACAATCCCCACTTCACCTCGCCTAGGTGTTCATTAAGCCTAGATGGAATGTCATTAGTATTTACCAAATATTTCTTCATGGATAGTGTAATCCTAAGTGTACATGCTCCTACACTGTTGATCCTCTATATGAGTGACAACTTGTAGGTCTTATAAATTCAACAAGGTCTAACATGAATAAGATTATAAACTTCTAAATTTAACTTATAGTCATCCAGGAATCAAGCATTCCGATCAAGTCATCATGTTCATGTGTTTAACTATTCGTTCGATCATGTTGCCTTCTTGATTTCATATAGTGGAGACAATCATGTAATGAAATAAGTGATCAAATCAATTCCAAATCTTCTAAAATTTTAACCAGAGAATATTAACATCATAATAGACATACCATAATAGAAAAATGTGCTCCAAAAATTCTAGAATTTTTTTGAGCTTGTCCTAAGGTTCAAATACAGCTACCATCCAATTTTTAAATCATGTGGAGCAATATTCAGAGAATTATTCAACTTGCAACGTAGCATAAGGTTTATGTCACATTGATCTCAAAAACCTAGGGTAACACTTTTCATGTAGTTTGCACAGTGACCAAATCACTTTTAAATTTCATGAAATTCATACCAGGGGTCCTTAGTGTCATAATAAATGTGACCTAGAAATTTGGCACAAGGAAGGAATTAAAAACCCTAAGTATTCCTCATTTAATGAAAATAAAATGTTTTCTAAAACCTTAGAAAAAAATTCTCCAAAATTTCCCAAAATCTCTGGGATCCTTTGTTATACACAGATACACCATAGTACAAAATTTCAACTCATTTAGACTAAGGAATAGAAAAATATACAACATGCATGTTTCCTTAATTATTGCGTCACACTATTTATAACATGATGTGTCCCATCTAAAATTATGGCATATAATACTGAAATGACCTCCAAACCTCCTAACATTTTTACCAGTAGATATGCATGTAGGTCACCAAAAGTTGAGCCATATTGGGCATCAGAATCATCAATTATGTCGCAGTTAATTAAAAGGAAATATTCACAAAAACCATACAAAAATGATTTCTAAAACTTTTGAAACTTAGTTGACGTGTTCATAATGTCAACAAGCATGCATGTACCAAATTTAATAAGCATTGGAGTTATATTCTAAAAAATTTACACGAAATATGAAATTCTAAAGTTTGTGACACAACATTTGAGAAATTGATTCTAGGGAGCTACAGTAAAACGTAGGAAATGTGTTTATACATTTTGGAAAGCCCAGACCAAGGCTACAACTGTCACGTTGAGCCCAAGGTCTGTATCTGAGAGGAAGAGGACTAAATTTGGCTTTGAAGAGGTCTGGTCGTGTGACATAATGGAATAAATTAGCTTATAGTTTAATATCATCATCAACAAAGATCTTGAAGCAGAATGCAGCTGTTTGTCTTCTTCCTCCAGTCAAGGGTCACGATTTGCCCCACCTGAAGCTTGTATTTTGACTTCCCTAGAGCAATATAGGTCATACCATGGCAGACCAACACCGACACCACCTTCCTCTCGACGAGATCCATCGATGGGTGGTGGCCCGACGGCCTGAGGTGGTTGGAGACAAAAATGGCAACTAGGCTCATTTTTGCACATTTCTCCATGGATCTCTATAAAATCAAGCTCAATTGAGCTAGATTCCATTCCTAATTGATCTAAGATGCTAGCACCAAGGGAGAGGGGAGGAAACACACCTTAATGGGGTTATTTGGACTGAATTTCTTCATGGTGGCTTGGTGGAAGCTCCAATGGTCGGTCATGCTCCAAAACTCCATCCTGGGCTCGATTTCTCCATGAAAATGCTTGGCTCCACTCCTTGAGAGGTAGGGAATTAGGTGATGAGAAGTTTAAATGGGGGAATGGAGAGCTGAATGGGAAGTCACCATTTTATGTGGTCGGCCATAGCATGGGGGATGCTCCTAGTGTCAAAGTGTCCTCAATGCACTTGCAATCCTGCTGGAATTACTGAGAGGAGCCTTTCTCTAAGCTTGGGAGCATGAAAGAGGCTCCAAGTGGCACCCATCTCTCCTCCACATGTGAGGCTTAAAGGAAATGAACCATTTTACCCTTGCATGCATGCTGCATGCCAAATCTGAGAGAGCATTCCATGTAATTGACTTATAATTTATGTAGTGGGCCTGTTGAAACCAGAGAACTGGTCTCGACGTTCGAAAGGGAGATGCAGCTAACCCTTACTTGACCCGAGCTAGACCCTTGACCAGTCACTAAGAACCGAAGAACCTTACCCTCGAAGAACACCTGAGTCCACGAACGGACCCCTTAAGCTGCAGCGTGGAAGTCCCACCACATACCCGGAAGCTCACAAGGAACTTCCCCTCCCAAGACAATGCTGAGCCTGGGCACCTTGGAGGGCACTAAGGATCACCTCACCGTCCACCTTCAATGACAAAGGGAGGGGAGGGGTAGTGCTTGCTCACAACACACACACACGAGAGAGGGGGGTACCAACAACCCTTCCCAAGGTGCCCATGGGGGTCTATTTATAGACTTCCCAAAAATTGGGCTGCGGATAGCCAAAATTCTAATATCCGCAGCTCAACCACGAACCTGGACGGTCAAAACAAGAGGGGGCGAGTGGAGGACGAGACGTCCACTCCCCTCCTTGCCGGGGGTCGAATGAGTGGACCGAGGTCCACCGCCCTTACTGGGTGAGTGGACCTTACGGTCCACTCAACTCACCGGGCGAGTGGACCCGTGGTCCACTCGCCCAGCTGCACGGGGCGAGTGGACTTACCCATGGGCGAGTGGACCCATGGTCCACTCGGCCCTCCCCTCCCCCCCCCCCCCCACTCGGGCGAGTGGACCAATGGTCCACTCGCCCGGGTCCTTGGGCGAGTGGACCAAGGGTCGACTCGCCCGGGGCCTTGGGCGAGTGGACACAAGGTCCTCTCGTCCAAGGAGGTCTACCCCACCGGACCTTCTCTTTCTGGTCTTGACGACCTCCGTCGGTTCGGTCTGCTGCGTTACGGAACCTTTCCTATCACGACCTCATCCGCATCGGGTCACACCGACTCGGAAAATATGAGGGTTGTACACAATCCCCGCTCTTTTCGAGTTTGCCTTAAGCTCGGAAAGAAAGTCCAACCCACCTATTTGACGAGTAGATGGGACCTTAGGGGAATCTACGAAAGGTCCTGCCAACGGGATACCCCTGCCGAATTTTTCAACTGAACCTGACTTGAGGCGGAATGCGAACCTTCCTCCACTTAACAACCCTCCTATGAGCCGAGTTCAACTGGATGTGGAGAAAGCTCAACTCCTTAGGTCGAATTGAACTTGACCTTGATGACATCTTTCTTGAACAATAGATTCCACATCTTCAATACGAGCTATTGTTCTCTCGCTCCGCTTATCATTCTTGAAAAAACTTGTAATGGTGGAAAACTTGCCACCAGCTCTTACTCTGCCTGGATGTTCCTTGCCTAAAACAGATGCAAGGATGTCATCTCTTCCCTGTGACACTGTTACAGCAGTCTGGGACTCTTGGCTCGAGACCTCATCCTAAGTGAAATCAATAAATATTAATGCAAATGATGAAATGAAAATTTACAGATGATGAAAAGATAATTTAAACATACAAGTTTAGCTGCCAAATCAGCTGCATCTTGACTAATGTATTCACCACTCTTTCTTTTGTGACTGGCTTCCCATAGCTCCGCACGTGAAATTGGTGCATTTGCACCTTGTTCAATCTTGACAATAAAATGCAAATAAATTATCATTTAAATTATTGAGAAAACTAAATTTTAAAACAAAATATATGAGAGAGAAGTAGAAAACTAAATACTAATATCATCCTTTTTTTCTAATCCAGAATAACCCATTCTGGAAGTAGTATGAAACGACTTCTGTGTTTTTGCTCTCTCTGTATTAACTTTACTTTTCTCCTACACAAATAAATATTTGTTAATACTTAGAGTAGAATGCTTACAAAGTTAGTAGATGCTATACAACATTGAGTTTATTAAGAACACATAACCATAGATTCCGGAGTGGTGCGAGTGTCGACAAAAACTTTCCAATCTTCAGGAGCTATAAAATTATACTTGACAGGAACATTGTAACGATGCTCCAAATCAACATTTTTTACGTAAGTGACATAAAGTTTGGATTTTCACGACCTCCAACTTTCACCCATGGTTTTCATTAATTCATGGCGAACACCATCAACATTATCAAAATAATACTAAAAAATAGATAATATTAATTAATAATTAACTAAAAAACACAGATATCAAATCACTAATAACAAAATTACGTACATTTACTTCTTCCCATATTCGATCTTTAATTTCTTTATCAACTTCCTTCCATCTAGCACATGTAATTGGAACATAAATCCTCACAAGAGAACCAATTAAACTCATCAATTTATTAGACTCAGGCCCGGGAATAATGTGGTCATCATCATTAACAGAAATAAAAAGCTTCTTCTCCTCTGCTCTAAGCTTATTCAATCTCATCATTTTAGTGAAGCCTCTTGTTGACATTGATGAGGATCTTTTATCGGTCATTTTCCTGTAATAAGAAAATCCTTAAAAAACCTTAAACCATCCAAAAACCCTAAATAAAATTCATAAAAAATCGCAATGATATTGAGGTACTACATGTCTACCACACATTAAGTCAATCACGCATATAAATAAAGAACTATAAAAGCAGTAGGAAGTAGGAAAATATGAAATGATCATTCAACTTAGAAATTATATGAGCAAGAAAAAAAAACATAAAAACGAACCAGAGGAAAATGTCGACTTGTCGAGGAGAACTCGCCTTTAGGGTTTTCGCACAGAGCAGCAACGATCCAGCGACGGTAAAAAGTAAAATATCGAGGTAAAATCAATTATTTATATCCCTATTAGACAGCGATTGATATATAAACCGCTGTCTATTATATCATTCCGTGTATAATAGACAGCGGTTTATATATAAACCGATGTCTATTGTACACGGAATGATACAATAGACAGTGGTTTATATATCAACCGTTGTCTATTGTATCATTTCGTGTACAATAGACCACGGTTAATATATAAACCGCTGTCTATTAGAGTATAGACAGCGGTTTATATATAAACCGTTGTCTATACCCCTAATTTTTAAAAAAAAAATAAGACGGTCGGCGCCTTGTTTTCAATCGGCCGACTGGACGCCTAGGCGATGCCATGATAAGAATGGCTGCGAGGGCATGAGTTTCATCTGTACCTGAGGTTGAATGGGAGAACGAGGCAATGTTACCCCTTGATGAAACTAGAGTGAGTGCATCATCCATCACACCCTTTTGCTTTCTCTGCATTAGTGAGAGTAAGCAGCGTTTGCGATCTTCTGTTCCTGTCATACTTACGTCTACCTCGCCTTCGGCTATCATTAGATTCGCATGGTAATCTCCTCGTCCACCACCTCTGCGCCCACCACAACTTCGATCGCGGTAGCATCCTTTTCCTCGTCCACATGCATCCCGCTCTTTTGGTGGCTTGGGGCAAGCCAGACGCAAATGGCCTATCTCGCCACAATTGTAACACGGTCGTGTCTCACCCTTGTATCATGTGTGCCCATGATTGGTTACCACTAGGGCTGATTTCACCCCGACTGGTGCAGTTGTACCAGATTGAAGCTTAATTCGATTCTTCTCCTGCATCATAGCTGAGATCGTCTCATCCAGGGTAGGAATCTTTGGCCGAGCGAGCAACATTGCACTCCTTGTCTCAAAAGCCGGGTTCAATCCCCTCATAAAGTTCATAGTCCTTCGCTGAGCATCCTGCTTCTCTTTTGTGCATTCAGGATCTTTACAGCATGCGACTGGTGAGAAATAATCATAATCTATCCACAATCGCTCCAAATCTGCAGCATACTCTTGAATCAAACGATCTTCCTGGGTTATAGTCTATCTCCCACTCGATCGGAAACATGCGCATGTTGTTGTCGATTCCTGCATAGAGCCTCTGTAGCTTCCCCCAAACATTGCTTACCGTCTCTATGCCATCCACAGTGATAGCAATAGATGAGACCATCGAATTTAGGAGCCAAGTGTGTAATAGACTGTGTAGTCTTCCACTCATTGTACCCATCTGAGTCCTTTTCTGGCTCCCCCTTCTCACCAGTCAGATTGCCCTCCAGGTTCCTTCCGGAGAGTGCCCTCTTTACCCGACGCAACCAGCTCAAGTATGTAGCCGGTCCATCGAGCTTTAGCTCCACAAGTGGAAGATCCAGCTTCACCAAAGGCGGCTATGGCTGAGCTACCCCCTCGCCTTTGGACATCCGCAAGAACTCGAAGAACACTTTTAGATCTGCCTCTTCCATTTTGGCAACCAACTTCTCCATGAGAAATGAAGATGCGCGCCCGCACACGGTACTGTCGCACGACGATGCCCAGTCCCTTGCCGCGCGCTCCCGCCGCACTGTGTGTCGACTGTGCGCTCCTGTCGTACTTCCTGTGGCACTTCATGTGCTCGTTGTGCACTGTTGCTTCTCAGGAACAGGCGCAAATGCCGCAAACGTCGCGCAAACGATGCACCCTTGCTGCAAACGCCGCAAACTCATTGTCGTGCAAACGCTGCACACTTATTGTCGCGCAAACGCAAATGCCACACCCTTGACTCACAAGCGTCGCGCACTCGTTGCGCACTGCCACGCTGCCACGCTGTGTATTGTCGCACACTTGCCGTTGTCGTGCTCCCTGCGCAAACTTGTCGTTGTCGCGCAAATGTCGTGCTCCCTGCGCAAACTCGCAGTGCACTCCATGCGCAAATGATGTCGCGTACTCGCCGCTGCCGCGCAAACGCCGCGCTCCCTGCGAAAACTCGTCACTGCCACGCAAACGTCGCGCTCCCTGCGCAAACTCGCAGCGCACTCCCTGCGCAAATGACGCGCTGCGCAAGTGCCGCACGTTCCTGCCGCACCACATGTCGCACTGCGCAAGTGTCGCACGCTCCTGCCGCACCATCTGTCGCGCCTCTTCCGTGCTCCTGTCGCGCTCCACCGCAACCCTCGCGCTCCTGACACTCGAGCACGGTTCCTGCGCGAGTGTCGCGCCTCCTCTGCGTGCAAGTGTCGCACGAGTACAAAGACGGTTCCTTACGCTCGCCGAGGATGATCTGTGGGTGGAGGAGAGTTAAAGTTGCGGGCACGGAAGCGGAATTTCTCCGGAACCTCGCTCTGATACCAAGTTGAAATGGAAAAATCAGGTTCTTTTATTCACGCTTCACAAGTTACTTTTCCTCTTACATTAATCCCCTATTTATACACATACAAGGGGGAATCTAATTCCTGATAGGAGATGTGAGACTAATTACAAAAGGAGGGAAAACGCTAACCGCACACCAACAATTACGTATATTTCATTAATTTTAATACAGAGCCACTATGGGAGCTAAAAGAATGAAATTTCATATATTTTGGAGTTATTGTGAAGATCAAATAATTTGAGCATAATGCATGATCGTCCGAGAAAGAAGAAAACAAGTCAAGCTCAGGCTTCTCCTCTCTGTTATCCGGGCCTAAGAGCCTAACGTTCGTTACCACTCCGTGGGGGCTCCTCCTCCATGCAGTTCACTGAGCACGATCGTGCACCCCTTATATCCTTACAGCTTCATTTTTATTCAAATATTTTTCACTCGTCGCTCACGGACGTGCATCTTCATGAGCACGATCATGCACTTCTTTGTTCTAACCCTTGGTGTTCTGGTCGTGAACTCTCATGTTGTGCATGATCGTGGGCCTCATTGCGCATGTCGTGCACGAACAAATCTTCCATTTGCCCAATTTCATCATCCCTATCTTTTGGTCGTGTGCTTCCTTTGCTCATGATTGCGCGGCTGGTGCGTGAGCAGTTTGCATTTAACAATAAGTTGGTGCACGATCGTGCACCCTATCATGACACCTAGCCGCCTTATTTTTCTTGCCTAATTCATTTTCCCACCCTAAACCCTATAAGTTGGTGCATGATCGTGCACCCTATCATTTTCCCACCCTAAACCCTAAGGAGATAATAGATCGATGTGTTTTATTCTTCCGCATATGGGTAATATATAGGGATTACAAAGACACTTAAACCAGACTCATGATGTGGGGCTAAACTCCTAAAGAATCCAACATAATAATATCAAACTCATAACTCCAACACTCCCCCTCAAGCTGGAGGGGAAACCTCCAGCTTGGAAACATTATAAAATAAATGGTAAAACTGGTAGGCAAAGACAACAGATGATGGAAGCTAGCAAAGAAGGGAAGCTAAAGAAGAAATCAACAGACAAGTGACCGAGGATACTCCCACTACAGTACAACCCGCTTGATAGAGAGGAAACCACACACACAAATCTACGAGACCGCGGAGATAACACCACACACACAGATCTACGGGACCGTGGGGATAAGAGAGAAAAGGAGATAGAAAATCACACACACGAATCCACAAGAGTTGCGGGGATAACACCACACACACAGATCTACGGGACCGCGGGGATAAGAGAGAAAAGCAACCACTAAAGACCATACCACCTACTAATCATCATGGAAAAGACATGGGGAGACACAAATAACACACGGCATAAGCCTAGAAGCCGTGTGGGACTAAGGCGAACAACGAGAAAGATCATCCATGTCATCCTCATCCCAAACACTCCCACTCACGTGAAAACACGTGCATGAAGACATAGAACGCATGGAGACACAAACATAAGACATAGCATGACACACACACACACACACAAAAACATAACAGAAAAACAGCTATGTAAAATGGTTGCGGGTGAGAACTCGACCCAAGATGCAGCGAGCAAAGCACGGGAACAAGCCATTAGCGAGCAGAAGGCTCAGACAGCTGCGAGCAGAGGGCTCAAGCAGCGGCAAGCAGGAAGCTAAAGCAGCAGTGAGGAGAAGAGAGAGCCCGGCGAGAAAGAGAGAAGCTCGGCACGAAGAAAAGCATTGACGCGGGCAGCAGCACGGGAAGTCATCGTCCATAGCAGCAAGAAGCATAGAACATGAAAGGGAACCATCATCCACAGCAGCACGGGAAGCCGACGAGAAAAGCAGCGGAATCAGCAAGACCAGCGGGGGAGGGGAAGATCTGCTCCCTCTTGCAGCAGCCAGATGAGAAGGAGCTCGACGGGATCTGGAAAATAGGAGCAACCAACGTCGTGAGCAGCAATCATCGATGTCGATAAGAGAAAAAGGCCGAGCGTCGATGTCGACGGGATCGAGAGCCGCAGTTCGTCGATGAAAACGAGGGAGAGGGAGGCCACTCCCCTTGGAGACTAGATCGAGCGCGGGCTGGAGGAGATGGCTCGATGGGATCGTAGGCGATGGGGCAGAGATCAACCGTTGATGTCGACGGATGTGTTGGGATCGACGACGAGGGACGACGGGACCGATCGACCGTGAGGAGATGAGAAAGGACCGCTCCCGTCGTTGGAATCAAGCTTCGATTCCGTCGGCGAGAGCGGAAGCAAAGCTACCCAGTCGGGTCCCTAGCAGCACAGTCGGTCGAGGATCAAAACGAGAGGAGGAAACTAGTGGAAATTAAAGAGCCTGAGAATTTTTTTGGTCGCCAACTAATTAGAGCAACGAAAAGAATCCCAGAATCGTTTCAGCTCTGATACCAAGTTGAAAGAAAGAAGAAGATAATAGATTGATGTGTTTTATTCTTCCGCATAGGGGTAATATATAGATAATATATAGATTGATGTGCTTATATAAAGGAAATGTTAGCGCTTTTGAGAGTAGACCGGGACTTCGCCCCAATAGCTAATTTCTCTGGTTTTAGTGTCCTAAGGAGTGGATTCCAGGAGCTCCATGGAAGCTAGAAGATTGAAGGAAGAAAACTCGAAGAAAAGAGCAAACAGAGAGAAGATGGATTAATTGGGAGATGTAGTGACAACCCCTCCTCTACTCGGGACGAGGCCACAGATGGAAGGAAGGCCGTATTGACGACCCGCGATCCTTTCCTAAACATTTGGGGAGTAATCACTCTTCTCACTTTGTATTTTCTTTCTCTCCAATCAAGACTTTGGATGGTTAAGGTTTCCTTTATTATTTTCTTATGCTTGTGATCAAACCTCTCTTTGATGATTGTAATCATGCATTTTATATCTTTTCATGTCAATGACAATGTTGTGTATGCTTTGCATGATGTGATTTGATTTGGATGATGGTTCTCTTAAGTTCTAAATTCCATTTCCATGTTCTTTAGTTTTAATGAACCCAAAATATTCGATCTCTTTAAATAGTTTAGTGGTATCCTAACCTTCGGCATTTCCGCTTTGTGTTCCCTACAGGTACAACAAACTCATCTCTCACTTATTACTTGTGAGTGGCACACTGTCATAGCTTCTCGATTGAGATTTGCAATGCGCGCTCAACGTGCATCAGAACCTTCACAGTCATGATGTATTATTAAAGCTAATGACATATTAGTTTTGCATATTTATATCTTTTAGGGTGATTCTAGATCAAGCATTTATTTCTCTAATATTCTCCCCCAAAATTATTCTCTCAAATTCTTTTTCATTGAATTTTATAAAAAACATCAAAATTTTATTTGAAATAAAATAATAATTTCCATGGGTAGAATAAAGAATACGACACTTGATATTTTTATCATATACTACATGTGATAAGTGCAATTGTATTACCAATTGTAGCACATAAATCAAGAGCAATGTTATAAGCACGCCGTTATTGGCTATTGACCACCAAACTTTAATAACACACTAAAAATGATTATTTTCACACCGACTCGTTAATGACACGCAGAACCTTTAATATCATAATGAATTCTTCTTGAGAAGCACTGGTCCATAATCCCACCACAAGCACATTTTGCGCCGCTATATAAACACTCTTTTTTTTGCTGGAGATGCAATTTCCACAGTAAAATAGGCTTCGACTTTCACTTGGATTCTCAACGCATATAGCTAAGGAACTATGCAGCTTTGAGACTGCAGCATCAAATGGGTGAAGGAGCAATGACATGCACGCCTCATTGCGGAAGTAGTGATTTTCAAGGCTCGGAACGCTCTCGTATATATTATGGACGGAGCCGGCGGCGGGAATTTCGTCTTTTTCCGATGAGGCGGAAGATGGAAGACACGGGCAGAGTGAGGTAACTTAAAACGATGTCAACGAAATCGCCGCCGCAGTCGGCAAATACGACTCTGTTTCTGGTTGTATCCACCATCAGATTAATGATCACAGTTTTGCTTGAAGTCATGGCGAACTTGCGGAGTAGCAGGGGTGGAGGAGGAGAGGGCTAAGAATCTTGAAAATATAAAGGTCCTGATCCTGCCGGAAATGAGAAGAGCTAACAGTAACAAGGGGAGGCGGCTTTCCTCTGGCAAAGCTCCACCCAGTCGGCGATCTCCAATGGCAGCGAACAGGGAAGAAGAAGATGGAGCGAGCGGCTTGGAATCGGAATGGCGGACCTGGAGAGCTAGGGCTTCGTATTCCAGCGAGAAGAAAACCGGCGGCGGGAGAGTGAGGAAATGTCGACGAAAATACCAACCAGGAGCTCCAACGCCGACGGGAGGAGGTGCAGCGGCGTTTACGAATGAACGACGGCGCTTGCACAGGGGAATCGCGGAAACGGGTGAGGCGAGGGAGAAAGGTCGGGCGAGGCGAGGAAGAAATAATGGAGTGCGCTTAACTGCCAATGAGAGGTTTTAAAAATCGGGTTTGGGCCGAATTTTTGATGTGCTATTAGCCATTTTAGGTGTGCTTATAACATTGCTCTAAATCAATCTCTATCAAGTGGGAAACCAACAGTTATGAATTCCCTTAGTATCACTATATCAAATTAATGTTCCATAAGTCAATGTTGAGGTTCTCAAGTAACAAAAGAGGGAGTTGGGATGTTATAGATTTACCAAAATGAAGGAGAATCACTTATGGTCCGTTCGGCGCGCAGGTAATGACTTTCTGGAATTGGCTTTGGCCAGAAAGCCAATATCTGCAGGAATTGGTTTTGTGCAAAAAACCAATTCTGTTGTTCGGTTGCAGGATGAAATTCAGTGAACAGAATTGTAATTGATATTTGTAAGCTGTTCGGCTGCACGATGGAATTGGCTTTCTGGAATTAAAATTTTTAAAATTGAAATTTTTTAAAATTGAAGTAGCAAATTAAAGTACCAATAATAATTGAATTTCAAAATTATAAATAAGTTCTACTGCATAACCATTGTCCGTAAATAAAAATACAAAAATATTATATTAAAAGACATCAATCTAGCGATCAAACTGCATTCGCAGCCACGTGCCCTTCATGTCTTCAGGTAGCCTCATGAATATGCCACGTTTGACACTATCATGACACAGTATATCCATCGCCCTCAGTAAATCACGATTGTATAAATCAGTCATCTGAGTCAGTGCGCCATACATTTCATCAACATTGCTAGTTGACTTAGTCCCCGCAGCTTTTTCGACAGAGTCAGCCAATTTCTCTATGGCCACCGCTACCGCACTCACTCCTACTGCTCTATTTCTCCTTCTTCTACTGCTTCCTTCTCCTTCCAATCTAGTCTGTTCTTGTGTATTAGTTGTTTTCTCTGTCATAGATTTCGCATCTATCTCCTTTGTCATCTCTGTTGCGGTCGCGGCATGACTGTCAGTTGCTCTATCAGTCCCGCAGAGCACAGCTAAATCAGACCAGTTGATGATAACTTTGTCCTTATAATGTTTGACAGACGGATGAGCCTGTAATATTATAAATAATTTGTCATTTTAATGAACCAAGACAAGGTAGTACTTGCCTATACAATAAAATGAGTAATTGACCATTGGTGTATCCAGAATCGACAAGGTAGTACTTTCCTATACAATAAAATGAGTAATTAATATAGGTTGAGAAAGTAATTAATATACATTGAATATTCATGGACATAAAATGAGTTTTTTACCATTGGGCACTTCAAAGCGGTCTTGTCACTCCAATGCATCTCGTAATACTCTTGAGTCAGATGTTGAACCCTCCCAGCCGGGTAATACATATAAGAATTTCATGTTACTATCACATACACCGAGTACATTTGTTGTGATTGCTTGTTTACGGTTACGATTCCTTGATCTTCAATAGGAACAGTCACTTCAACATGTGTACCGTCTAAAGCACCAATACTATTTGGAAACCAACTAGATTTGTGTTGTTGTCTGGATTCAGGCAATCTGATATAATTGTTTGAGAGTCTTAAAACCGCTTGCAGCACAATGTTCAAGTGTCTGCTAATTGCATCGGTCGAGCAGATAAACGTGCCACTTGTACAACCCCAATATTCGCCTACTGGATGATCAAGCAAAAGTAATGCGAGCCGGGTTTTCAGGAGGGA
Source organism: Dactylorhiza incarnata (assembly GCA_033032865.1). Lineage (NCBI taxonomy): Eukaryota > Viridiplantae > Streptophyta > Magnoliopsida > Asparagales > Orchidaceae > Dactylorhiza > Dactylorhiza incarnata. Next base: position 1,525,868 of record JAWHQI010000375.1, read on the forward strand.
TATGTGTTAATAGGCAGAAAATAAGAGAAAGAGAAAAATTGACATATGCTCTCTGCGTTCGTTCAACGAAAAGGTTCAAAGCTGCGTTCGGCGAAATTCAAGCAGCGCTCAACGATCCCGTCTCAGCGGATCCGCTGGGACGAGCACTTGGCCGGCTGCTCGCAAGAAGGCAAGCGAGTCAAGAATGCGAGCGGGGCAGGAGTGCGAACGAGGTCCTCACAGGTCATTCTCCCAAAGGAGGCGAGTCAGATCTATCAAAGGTCACCCGCGGGAAGAGGCGCGAGTCAAGTTCCCACGAGCCAGAGCCTCAAGGCCGGCCGGCAAGAAGCCGAGCGAGCCAAGTGCTCGTCGAATGCTCGCAAAGAAGCGAGCGAGCCAGAAACTCGCTGAATGATTGCGAGAAGACAGGCGAGCCAGATTTCTTCCAAAGTCTCCGTGATCGACGAACCTCAGTCGAGGTCGACGAACTAAGCCTGGCGCCCGACGAAATGCGGGCTACGTTCGACGAATCCGCTGATCTTCTGTGTTCGACGAAATTATCTCTCTATCCCCGTTGGCCTGCCGTTAGCCTTCCCAAACAGCGGAGTTCAGTTGTTAGCAGGCCAAACTGGGGTGCGTTTAGTAAAACCAAAAGGCGGAATCCTGCTATTTGCAGGACAGGCTAGAAAACCTATAAATAAGACCTCAAGGGCACCTTTGAGAGGGATACTTCAGCTTCTCTCTCCTCAGGCTTTCTTTGGTTAGCATTCTCAGAGCTCTCCAAGGTGCCCGAGTCTCAGCTTTGGCTTGGGAGGGGAAGCGCTCAACGATCTTCCGGGTTAGTGGAGGGACCTCCTCGCTGCGACTAAGGTCTTAGTCTTCTTTCTAGTCTTCAGTCTACCTTCTCCAAGGGACCAGTAAGGGCTAGCTGCCCCTCCCTTTGGTGAGGGACCCGAGCTCCACTAGAGGCCGAGAAATCGATTTCAACATTTTGGTGCGGTGAGCGTGGAGCGTGGCTGGTCCAAGAAAATTCCAAGGAACAGATATGACAGGAGGCGAGGATCAAGGCGAGGAGTTCAGCGAGCCACCGCAGGTGGTGACGCCGAGGATGTTCGCAGACTTCAGGAGGGAGGTGCTTGACACCTTCGGGCTCACGGTCGCGGCGCTGCGAAGTGAGTTCGCGACCCCTCCCCCAGCAGCGGTTGGCGAGAACTCCCCAGGGGGAAGGGCCGGAAAGGAAGTGGTCGGAGGGTCAATGCAAGACCTAGAAGGGCGAGTGTTGTTCGCCAGCCCGGCGAGCTCTGTGCCGACGAGTGCGGCGCAGGCGAGCGCGCACCCGCAGGATGCAGCGACAGTGGGGGTGGTCCAGGCGAATACCGTTCTCGCGAACGCAATCCCCGCAAGCCCGAGTCTGGCGAGAGAGCTTGGGGGTCGAGTGGAGCGAGAGAGGGTAGCAGAAGGGGGAAGTCCCTTCTGCGAGTTGGTACTTTCTGCACCTGTCCCGGTAGGGTTCGGAGAGTGGGACAGGGTGTACTACAACGGCAGGGATGACCTTGTCCAGCATCTCCAGTCATTTGAGGACTCGGTCTCTATCAGGCCGATGTCAGATGCTTTCAAGTGTCGGCTCTTCTCCGTCACCCTTAAGGAAAAGGCCAGGGACTGGTTCCATCAACTCCCTACAGGGTCGATCTGCGCTTTCGAGGATTTGCGCCGGAGCTTTTTGTTGCGATTCTCAACTTCAAAGAAGAGGAAGAAGGACGTCGAGTCCCTCTTCAAAGTGAAACAAGAGCCAAAGGAGCCGTTGGCTCGCTACGCAGATCGGTTCCAGGAAGAAGTGCTACTCACTCAGGAGATGCCTGGGTTTGCACTCCAGCTCGCCTTCACGGTCGGGCTGAGGGAAAGTTTCTTTAAGATGGCTTTGAAGAGGAAAGCCCCCGTCTCCTACGAGGAGCTGATGGAGAGGGTGGTGGAGGAGATTGAGAGTGAAGAGGCCAACCCGGAGCTTACCAAGAGGCTAGCAAAGCTCAGTGAGCCAGAAGTCAGGCAGCAGGAAGTAAGGAGAAGGGAAGAGCCCAGGGCCCCGGAGGGGGAGTGGAGGCAGCGTGCCGAAGGAATGCAAGGTCAGGGAAGAGGTTACGGCCCGGGAAGGGGTAACTTCCATGGAGGACAAGGAAGACCCCACCAGTTGGGGTGGAGGCAGGGTCCGAGGCAATTGCCTCCCCCACCTCAGCAAGCCATGGCGATCAGGCGGGGACGAGGAGGAAGAGGAAGGAGAGAAGAGGCTAGAGAGGAAGCAGGGGCAGGGAGAAGGAGGAGGAATAGGGTGGCGGAAGGTGAGGCAGGGGAGGTGACGTTGCCGTATTGTGACTTCCACGATGAGGAAGGTCACGCGACGGCCACCTGCCCAGAGTTCCTGGAAACAAAAAGGGGCCGAGTGCCCGCGCCGAGGCAACAGGTGAGAATTAGGAGGTCGAGCCTCGAGGGGAGGAGGAAGAAAGGTGTGAAGACAGAGTTGATGTGGGGAGTAGAGGAGGGATCGGGGTGATCCATGGGGGGTAGGGGTGGAGGCAACCCGCAAGGCTAGCCTCCATACCATCTATCGGCGGAGCGTGGCCTCAACATCCACTGCTCCACCCCCGGCGGAGAGAATTACTTTCTCCCAGAAGGACATGCCAAGCTATGAAGACCCGTTCTGCGATGCGCTGGTCATCCAGACCGCCATCGAGAACTTCACCGTCTCACGGATTCTAGTAGATAACGGTAGCTCGGTTAACGTCGTCTTCAAGAAGGCGTTTGATGAGATGAAGGTGGAGTCCAAGAGGGTGTTGGCCTCGGATGGCCCCCTATTCGGCTTTTCAGGAGAAAGGAAGGAGGTAGAAGGTGGAGTGGGGCTCCATGTGACCCTCGGAGGGCAGTCCCGGAACTGCCGCTTCGTGATAGTGGACGCCCCAAGCAGCTACAGCGCCATCTTCGGACGGCCTCTCATCAGCGCGTTCAGATGCGTCTCTTCCACCTTCCACCAGTGTCTCAAGTTCAACGCGGGTGGAGTCCAGGTCCGGATCCGAGGAGATCCCAAGATGGCGAGACAGTGCTATGTGACGGCTGTCAACACCGTCACCTGGATGGGAGAAGCGGAGGAGTTCGATAAAGTGATGGAGGAGGCGGCAGAAGCCGGAGAAGAGAATGGAGTCGAGGAAAGGATGGAAGAAGAGGAAGTTGATGCCCAGGAAGGGGTCGCTGAGATGCCCAGGGCGGAGAACAGAGAAGAAGAGGGGAAGGGAGAGGGTGCCCGGGAAGGAGGGGCAGAGGAGTTGATGATGGTAGGGGAGGAAGAGACGGAGGAAGGAGCCCAAGCGCTCGCTTGCGGTGGAGAGAAGGAAAGTGCTTGGGGAGAGCAATCCAGGCTGGAGGCCGTGGATGAGGCCGTGGAGCTTGAAGTCACCACTCAGCTTGGGGCGGTGGAAATGGTCTGAGTCAGCGGAGAGCTCAGTTCGGAGGAGCGGGCTGAGATCTTAGCCTGCGTACAGAAGAATGTGGATGTCTTCGCTTGGAGCGCCGCGGAAATGCCCGGGATCGATGCGGATGTGGCTTGCCACCGCCTCAACCTCGACCCCGGCACCCGCCCCATCCGCCAAAAGAAGAGGGCCACGGCAGACAAGCTGGAGGGACCAATCCGCGAGGAGGTGAAAAAGCTCATACAAGCAGGTTTTGTGTCGGAGATCCAGTATCCAGGCTGGGTCTCCAATGTAGTCATGGTAAAAAAGGGGGGAGGTATGTGGCGCATGTGTATCGACTTTTCACTTCTTAATAAATCATGCCCGAATGATTGCTACCCCCTGCCTAGAATCGACGCGCTGGTTGACTCAGCCGTTGGTTTCTCTGTAATGTCTTTCTTAGATGCTTTTTCAGGTTATCATCAAATCCGCATGCACCCCCCGGACATCAAAGATGTCTCCTTCATCACGTGGGATGGATGTTACTGTTATAAGATGATGCCCTTCGGGCTCAAGAATGCAGGTGCCATATATCAAAGGATGATGGATCAGGTCTTTCACGAGCAAAGGGGAAGAAACTTGGAAGTCTATGTTGATGATCTCATGGTAAAGAGCCGGGACCTTGGGTCTCACCTCCGAGACCTTGAGGAGACGTTTGGGACCCTACGGAAGTATAAAATGAAACTCAACCCCCTGAAGTGTGTCTTTGGGGCTAGCCGAGGGAAATTTCTAGGTCACTTGCTCACCCCAGCGGGGGTGGAGCCTAATCCGGACAAGGTCAAGGCAATAATGGAGTTGGAATCGCCAAGAAGCTCGAAGGAGGTTCAAAGCCTCACAGGGAAGCTGGTCGGACTTAGCAGGTTCCTCTCCAAGGCGGGAGAGAAGTGTGTGCCCTTCTTCAAGGTGCTGAGAGGCAATAAAAAGTTCGAATGGACCCCTGAGTGTGAGGAAGCTTTTCAGGCTTTGAAAGGGCAACTCACCCAAACCCCTCTACTTCAAGGGCCGAGATCGGGAGAAGACTTATCCCTATACCTGGGAGTGGGACTTGAAGCGGTAAGTTCAGTACTGATCCGAGAGGAAGGAAGAAAGCAGTTCCCTATCTACTATGTCAGCCGAGTACTGAAAAAGGCGGAGCTCCGGTACCCAATCTTGGAGAAGTTGGCTTTTGCATTAGTGGTGGCGGCTCGGAGACTCCGGCCCTACTTCCAGGCACATTCAATTAAAGTGATAACAGATCACCCACTTCGCAAGGTCATGGAAGGGGTGGAACACTCGGGAAGATTGGCAAAGTGGTCAGTGGAGCTGAGTGAGTTCAACATTACGTTTGTCCCTAGGGCGTCAATCAAGGCCCAAGCAGTGGCAGACTTCATGGCTGACTACACATCCGAAGTAGGAGAACATGAACCGCCTCCCCCGGTGGCGTGGAAGATGTTGGTAGATGGTGCGTCAGGAAGACACTCCTATGGAGGGGGAATCATCTTGGTGAGTCCCCAAGGGACCAAGATCGAGCAAGCTTTGAACATCCATTTCCCGATTACCAACAACCAAGCGGAGTACGAGGCGGTGATAGCGGGCCTGCGGTTGGCTCAGGAATTGGGGGTACAAGACGTGGATGTCTCGACGGACTCCATGGTGGTAGCATGCCAAGTCAGGGGGAGTTTGAGGCGAAGGATTCGACTCTCCTGCGGTACTTAGAAAAGGTCAGGGGGGGCATCGGGCATTTCCGCACTTTCTCCATCAAGCACGTGCCAAGGGAGGAGAGCACCCCCGCAGACCTCCTAGCCAAATTTGGTCCCCGAGCAGGAGGAACGGTTTCGGAACTTTTCCGACCCACCATCGAGGAAGGAGAGTTGATGGAGGTGGATCAGCGGGTCTCGTGGATGGATCCTTTCGTCACTTTCCTATCATCAGGGAAATTCCCTGAATGAGACATAGACAAACGACGCTTCAGGTATAAGTCGGCTTATTACTCTTTGCATGCAGGAGGGCTGTACAGGAAGACTCTCTCGGGACTCCTGGCCCGTTGTGTTTCAGAGGAGGAGGTTCCAAGAGTCCTAGAAGAAATTCACTCCGGGGAGTGTGGGAGTCACTCCGGGAGCCGAACTCTGGAAGGGAGAGTGTTGAGACAAGGCTACTTCTGGCCCACCCTCAGCAAGGATGCGGCGGAGTTCGCAAGGAGGTGTTCAAAGTGCCAACTCTATGCTCCGCTCCAACTCCTCCCGGCTCAGAGGCTCCGAACCATCACTGCTCCCTGGCCCTTCGCCATATGGGGGTTGGACCTAGTTGGTCCTTTCTCTCAAGCTAGCGGCCAAAGAAAGTTCTTACTGTTCATGATCGATTATTTCTCCAAATGGGTAGAAGTGAAGGCCCTCGCCAAGTTAACATCTCAAGTTGTGAGGAATTTTGTATGGGGATAAATAATCTGCAGGCACGGCCTTCCCCTGGCTATAGTGACGGACAATGGGCCGCAATTTGCTAGCGAAGAATTTGTTAACTTCTGCACCCAGCTTGGCATCGACCTCAGGTTCGCATCGGTTCATCACCCGAGAAGCAACGGTCAAGTGGAGGCGGCAAACAAAATAATCGTCAACCTGCTAAAGAAAAAGGTGGAGAACCTCCGGGGAAACTGGGTAGAGCAGCTACCATCCGTTCTTTGGGCCCTGAGGACTACTCCAAACACCGCCACCGGGGAGACCCCGTTCAAACTTTCTCATGGGTCTGAAGCAGTCCTTCCCATAGAATTTGAAGTAAAGACCCCCAGGGTGATCGCCGCAGGTGAAGGGAATGAAGAGTGGCTAGTGGCCAATGACGAGGAACAAAGGCTATCCTTGGACCTGGTGGAGGAACTTCGGGACCAGGCCACCATCAGGCAGGAGGAAGTCAAGCGGCGAATGGCCCGATACTTTGACAAAAACATCTGAATAAAGCACTTCCAGAAGGGAGACCTGGTCTTAAAGAAGGTCGACGCAGCCGGAAGAGGGGCCGCGGTAGGTAAGCTCGACCCCAACTGGGAGGGTCCATACATTGTAAGCGAGGTGCTCAAGTCAGGGGGGTATCACCTCCAAGATGTGGAAGGGGTACCTCTCGGCCGAGCCCGAAGTGGAGATGATTTGAAACGATTCTACCCTTAAAAGTTTATGGCAATATTCATTGTATATTTTACTTCACTGGATAGTTATAACTGTTATGCGAGGACAGGCAAGGTGACAAGTTTTTATGCTGGAATGCCCCAGATCGATTCCGCTCCCGGGCTCTCACTAGACGGGGGGTTTCAGGTTGATCTCTGGAGAGGCTGGCAAGGTGACAAGTATTGGTGCTGGAATGCCCCAGATAGATTCCGCTCCCGGGCTCTCACTAGACGGGAAATTTCAGGTTGATCTCTGGAGAGGCTGGCAAGGTGACAAGTATTGGCGCTGGAATGCCCCGGATCGATTCCGCTCCCGGGCTCTCACTAGACGGGAGATGCCAGGCTAATCTCCGGAAGGGCGGGTAAAGTTTCATGCGGTTTGGGCTGGAAAATAAGTTACTCATCGCAAGGGTTTTGGCTCGCAGGCAACCTCAAGATCCGGGCGAGGCGGGACCAAGGGTCCGATCGCATGAGGGAATAGACCGCGGCAGAACGGCTGAGTCCGCTGACTCGCAAGGTTGCTTGTGAATTTCAGTAGCGCGAGTGACGTTGGCGGGCCAAAGAGGGCCCGCCTCCGCGGCGGTCCCCGGATAAACGAAACAGCTCGCAAAAGGCGAGTGCGAGCGAGGAAGGCGAATACCGGCCTCTCTCACAAAGGTCCTCAACAAGGTACTTCTTAAACAAGGATAAGGCTCGGTGACCTAAGTCTTACCATTGCCTCAGAAGGAAATGGGGGCGAGAGCGGTTTAGGTATAATACGGCGAAAGGAGAATCGTGAATTAAAGAGACGTAGACACGAGCATCAGAACGAAAATATTAAAAGCGCGAGCACATCGAAATTGAGATCGCGCGAGCGCGAATGAAAGAGTGCATGCGAACGAAAAGTAAGGAAATCACACTGAAAATATGGACAAAATATTTCTTTTTCATTTCTCACAAAAGATTACAATCCAACGGCGGGCTCGCCGGCAAAAAGAAAAAATCTTTTACATTATAAACAACAAAAAATTTTAAGGCGATTCGCCAGATAGCATTTCAATCGCTCTCTCGACCCTCCGCCTCGGAGATGGGCGCGAACAAGTCTGGGACGACTTCCTCCGCAGTGAACTCCATAGCGTCGGGAACGATCATGTCCGCCCCTTTGAGAGTGTCGAGGACGAGCTCCGCGATCTCCATCGACCTCTTGCGGTCGGCTTCTTTCTCTTCCCGCGACTGGCCGCGAGTCCCAGCTCGCGAAGGAGGGGGAGGATGCACCGCCGAGGTCAGGTCGTGGACCTGGGCCTTGAGGCAGGTGTTCTCCAGCTCCAAGTCAGCAATCCGCGCGTGAAGCTGGCTAACGGACTCGGCATCCTGCGACAAGCGGGTTAGCGAGAGAAAAGCGAAGCCGAACTAGAAAGGATTTTCGCAAAGCACTACTTACCAGTCCGCCTTGAAGGCTGGCGAGGAGGCCCTCCGATAAGGCCTCCTTCCCCTTGAGCCCCGCGACTTCATCCGCAGACCTATGGAGCTCAACGTTCAGCTCCTTGATCTCCCTATCCGCCGTGAAGTACCGGCGACCCACCATGTGGGTTAGCTCCATCACCCGGAATTGGGCTCGCATTGCCTCATATACGACCCCCCTCGGCGTGAAGGACCGAAAGAGGGAGGCGTCCTCGCGACCGTAGAGGCCGAAGGCGAGGGCGAACACCTCACCCCCGTCCTTGTCGTCCTCTACCCAGGAAGGGAGTAGAGAGGAGCAGACGACCTTGTTCTGGTCGGGGTCCCACGCGAGCACCGGTTCGCCGACCGCGTCCGCCAGCTTCATGCCGAGCCCGAAGTTAGTATGGCTCGTCGGCTTGGGCTTGGCGGTCGTCTCCTCTGGCACGCCCCCCTCTTTGGCGAGCTCCTGACCCGCTGCGGAAGGAGAGGGGAGATCGGATTCGGATAGGTCCACGATCTCCTTCGCCTTGGCAGCAGAAAGGCCCTTCTTGGTCTTCTTCGCCGCCCCCTGCGAGGCAGGCCGGCATAGGGGAGGAGGGTGCTTCTTTCCCGACGAATAACTCGGGACGTCACGGCAGGCATCGGCGGCCGCGCGCGCGAGCGAGCTGGAGGTAAGGGAAGAAGGAGGCGCGTGAGGTGGGTTGAGGGGGAGTTCACGCTCTCCTGCGAAGATAACGGGGGACGTTAGACAATCGAAGGAGGAGGGAGTAAGAAAGTTGACGAGTGCGAGTCAAACCTTCTCCTGGGAGGACGGGTGGCAGGAGGTCCACTCGCTCTCGAAGGAAGGCGACCTCGAAGTTTTTTCCCTTGAGGTATTGGTACAGGTCCGCATCACAACCCCCTAGCGAGGTCGGAGGGCGGTAGGCGGCCTCGTCTCGCTGGGTGGGAGTATAGGAGACGTTGCCGAAAGGACCCTTCACCAGGACGAACTTCTGCGTCCAAAAATGAGACTTGTTCACCGTCTCGCAGACGGTGACATGCTGGCTCGCGAAGTGAGCCGTCCCGTCCCTATACGCGCGGAACGAAAAGACCTTGCGGAAGACGAGCATGCTAAACTCGATCCTCTCCGCCCTGAGATAACTGGCGAACGCGACCACCACGGCGATCGCGTTCGGCGTTAGCTGGCTCGGCAGAACGCCGAAATACTTGAGCACCTGGAAGGGTCAACAAGGTTTAAGCGCCATTCGCAAAGCAAGTCAAGGATGTAAGGGTTGAGAAATAAATATACCTGGCGCACTTCCGGCCAGAGTGGGAGTCGCAACCCGTTTTCGAAGTGGGCAACGGGAATGGCGAGTTCGTCGGGATGCGTGTCGCTGATGGTGTCCCTCTCGGTAGGGCAGCGAGCCACAAAACCGGAGTGAATGTACTGGTCAGCGGCGGCCTGGTACTCCTCTTTCGTAAGGTTGGCGCAGTAGAAAATGCCATCGAGGAAGGCCCTGGCACACTTAGACCGCCCCTCAGCTTCCGTCTCGCCGACCATGATGTCTGGGATCCGCGGAATCGCAAAAGCCGCGAGGGCGAGCTAGATCTGCAAGAGAATCAGAAAGAGAGAGAGCGCGAGGGAGTAACAGTAAATGTGATGGTTGGAAAGGAAAAAGGTCGGCTATTTATAGAAACGAAAAAGGCAGGAAGAAGCCGAAGCATCGGTATCTGCGGATAGCGGATTCACGCGGTACTCTTCCGCCTCTAGGGATCCTATTGGCTCCCGGCGAGACGGCACCCTGTCAAAGCTTTCTCTCATTAATCATCGGCGAACTAGCGCTAAATAATAAAACATAAAAAAGCAAGGGCAATACGCAAGTACGAGTAATAGAAACACAAACATAATTCGCGCAAGAGCAAGCCAGGTAGGGTGAAAGAAGAGATGAAGAACAGGGTATAAAGGGCTCGCAAGCGAGTCAAAGTATCATTATTACAAACTCATAAAAATTGTTCGCGACCCCTCCTATCGAAGAAGAGGGGGGAAGAAAAACAATAAAAAGCAATACAAGGATCCTCAATATCGCAACTACTTCCAGCGACCGCGACCCCGGACACCAGAACGAGGGGGGACTCGCGGGTAGTGATACTCGCGGAGTGACCGGTTCGCCTGGCTCGTCGGCCGCATGTAATCATCGATACGAGCAATGTACACCCCGGGGGAGGTCGCGTCACCATGATCGGTCGGCCGTATCTCGGCGAGAATGCGCGCGTTCGCGTCCTCCATCGCGGCGAACCTTTCTTCATTAGCGAGCCGATCCAGCCGATTCTGCTCATGAAGATCCCTCAGCAGGGTGGTATGCTTCTGGAATATCTCAGTGACCTGCCTCTTCATTCGCTCTGGATCGCTGGGATCCCCCAGAAAGTTGGCGACCTGACTCGGCGAGGGGGGTGGAGATATCTCCAACGCTCCAGATTCTGACTCTGAGAAAGGGGTCGTAGGGTTGCCTGTGAAGTAGGAATCAGCGACAAGGTGAAAAACAACACTCAGTGGCGACAGTCTAACCTAGTGGAGGAATTTGAGTACTGGGCCGCTGGCGGGAGGTGCCCGGCTGGCCTCGGAATGCTTCAATAAAGGCAGGGGTGAGGGCCTTACCCAGACCGGGGGCGAGCGCGGGTCTAGATCCAAGTCCAGGCTCGGCAATCAACGTCCCTCCTGGGCTCCTCTGACCCAGGGAGCCGAATCCAGGAGTAAGGATAGTTTGATTCGGCATGGTGGGCGAGTCCGCCGGAGGAGGAATTTGTTCCTCTAGGGTCACGAAAGGGGACACTGCACAAAAAGTAGGTGTGATTTAACGAGTCAAGAGACGTGAAGGAAGACGAGGTAAGCCGCTCACCTCGTTGCGAAGGCGAGTCCTGTCGGCCGACGGCCCTCGCATCCACAAGAAGAGTGTCAGCTCCACCCGTAGAAGGGAGGTGGATCTCTGTGATTGGCCTTCCCGAGGCGCTCTCATCCAGGGGATCATTCTGCGAATAGGATAAATAAGGTCGAAAGGGAAGAACATCAAACGGGCGAGCTCTGCGATAATACCTGCGAGGCGAGCCCGTCATCAGGAGAGTGCGGCGAAGAAGAAGACCCTCCCCCGCCAGCCACGCGCCGAACGGTCTTTGCCGTTCTTAGGGAGGGCGGAGGCGAAGAGCGCCGCGGAGAATTCCAGGAGGCGATGGCAGCGGCTTTCCCCTTCTGGGCCGCTTGCGAGGCCTTTAGGCGAGCCAACACTTCTTCTTTTTTCGACATCGCGTTGGGGCCGGCGGCGAGTAAGAAAAATAGAGAAAGATAAAAAGTTCGGATGACGGCCAGGGAGAGTGATATTTATAGTAGTGGGCATGGGGCCCACCGAAAGATTCTCGCCACGTCACCAAGGGGCCGGCGAATATCAAGGGTTGGATGATTCTTCGCGAGCCTAAATAACCTCGCGAAGAGCGGGGATTGTGTACAACCCCGATATTCGCCTACTGGATGATCAAGCAAAAGTAATGCGAGCCGGGTTTTCAGGAGGGATATGTGTTAATAGGCAGAAAATAAGAGAAAGAGCAAAATTGACATGTGCTCTCTGCGTTCGGCAAGCGGCGCTCTACGTTCAACGAAAAGGTTCAAAGCTGCGTTCGGCGAAATTCAAGCAGCGCTCGACGATCCCGTCTCAGCGGATCCGCTGGGACGAGCACTTGGCCGGCTGCTCGCAAGAAGGCAAGCGAGTCAAGAATGCGAGCGGGGCAGGAGTGCGAACGAGGTCCTCACAGGCCATTCGCCCAAAGGAGGCGAACCAGATCTATCAAAGGTCACCCGCGGGAAGAGGCGCGAGTCAAGTTCCCACGAGCCAGAGCCTCAAGGCCGGACGGCAAGAAGGCGAGCGAGCCAAGTGCTCGCCGAATGCTCGCAAAGAAGCGAGCGAGCCAGAAACTCGCCGAATGATCGCGAGAAGACAGGCGAGCCAGATTTCTTCAAAAGTCTCCGTGATCGACGAACCTCAGTCGAGGTCGACGAACTAAGCCTGGCGCCCGACGAAATGCGGGCTACGTTCGACGAATCCGCTGATCTTCTGTGTTCGACGAAATTATCTCTCTATCCCTGTTGGCATGCCGTTAGCCTTCCCAAACAGCGGAGTTCAGTTGTTAGCAGGCCAAACTGGGGTGCGTTTAGTAAAACCAAAAGGCGGAATCCTGCTATTTGCAGGCCAGACTAGAAAACCTATAAATAAGACCTCAAGGGCACCTTTGAGAGGGATACTTCAGCTTCTCTCTCCTCAGGCTTTCTTAGGTTAGCATTCCCAGAGCTCTCCAAGGTGCCCGAGTCTCAGCTTTGGCTTGGGAGGGGAAGCGCTCAACGATCTTCCGGGTTAGTGGAGGGACCTCCTCGCTGCGACTAAGGTCTTAGTCTTCTTTCTAGTCTTCAGTCTACCTTCTCCAAGGGACCAGTAAGGGCTAGCTGCCCCTCCCTTCGGTGAGGGCCCCGAGCTCCACTAGAGGCCGAGAAATCGGTTTCAACACCACCAACATCGCGAAACTTTACATTATGTGCCAAAATGTATAGAAATAATGCTACGGATTCTTTAGTCGATACAGATTGTGTATCGCAGACATAACCTTTTGAGCGGAGAATATCACAAAGTTCATTGAAAGGTGTTTTACCCATACGTAATTGGCTAAAGCAGTTAACCCCATGTCCATCATATAACCGTTTTAATAAGATATTACGTAGAGCATCCTTGTCTATAACATCTACCGGTTGTCTAGGAATGTAGTCCATAACCACAACAGCTGCGTCATAAGCCGCTGCAACTACTGACTTTATAATAATATCCAGCTTATGTTTATTTCGCAACTCTACATGATCCATGACACACCTGGAATAATTAAAATCTCAAAGTAAACAACATTGTTGATTTTGTGAAGAGAGACATTGAACATGCACAGACATATAGCATTGAACAGAACATTGAACATGCATATATATTTTGCAACTCTATATATACATATATATATGAACATGCATCATCAAGTGTTTGGTTGGTCTAAAACATATATATATATATATATATATATATATATATATATATATATATATACAGAACATACATCATCAATAGAATCCAAAACAAACATTGCACATACACATACACTAGTTGGTCTAAAGCACTATGTTGGTTAACAGAACATTGCATCATCAATAGAATTCAAAACAAACATTGCACATACACATACACTATGTTGGTTCTGAAATTAAATGACATTCAGATCTGAAATTAGTTATGAAGGTTAGCACTATGTTCTGAAATTAGTTATGAAGGTTATGCTTCCAGATCTGAAATTTCAAGTAAGAAGAGTAATTTTTGGATCCTATAAATTTCAGATCCAACAAATTCCTGAAAAATTTGAAATTTGTGAGAGGTAACATGGATGGGCGGAGGAAGAAGACGAGGAGGATGAGGAGGGAGAAGAAAGGCAGATGAAGAAGAAGAGGCGGAGGAGCAGGAGGGCGCAGACGAAGAAAAGGGGGAGGAAGAGGAAGAAGAAAATGAGCAGGAATATGCGGCCGATGCAAGGTGAAGAAGAAGAGAAGAGGAGGAAGAAGAAGAGGACGTATACCTGTGCGCCGCTCGATACTTGAAACCGCCGCTCGCGATCGATCGGGAGGAAGAGTTTCCGTCGGGGCTGCGATGGGGAAGAGAGAAAACAATGAAAACTTGGATGAGGAGGTAAGAATTCGGAACGCGTGTTTTTAGGGTAGCGCTAAAGCCGACGCATTTGGGTCCAAAGCCGATTCCTGGACATTTCCGTCCGGCCGAACGCAGGAATTGGTTTTACTATTTTCCAAAGCTAATTCCAGAATGTCATTGTCTGCGCGCCGAACGGACCCTTGTGGATTTTGTAAATGCCTTTCTTTTACAAGTGAAGAGGAGCCCCAGATTAAGTATCTATGATTCCCACTTTTCACGGTCGGATAACATCGTTCTTCGGCAAGATCCGAGCAGCCCGGTGAGATCTGTCGGAGTTGGAGCAGCAGAGCAATGGTCGAGACACGGACTTTGAGGTTTACCTCATTGCCACAAATCTAACAAGTGATTGTTCTCGATCGAATGCTCCAACAATCAACCTCAAGGTCATTTTGCGCAAATTTGTATGCTATAAAACTTCACAAAAACTTCCGATTGACACAACCATCTCGGTCGTTTTTCTAAGGAGACAAACATCGCTTTCGAATTCAAGTTTCCAAAGATCTCTTGAGTACCTCCCCACTAATGACCGAAACACTTTGATTTTTAGGGATACCCAACAAAAGTAACTATTTTCTACACAATGTTCCAAATGAGCTAGCCCTAATGCAACTTAAGTTTTCTGTTTATGCTCTCACAGTGCAGCCAATTATTTATTAAATGACTAGTTCAAAGCTATTTTTTAACAAATAAAGATCACGTCAAAAAATAACTGTAGTTAATTAATTATTTTTATTCTACATTCGGGCTGCAACCTGTTACGTGTTATAATCCTCCGCCGGTTATCTTATTGTCTCGTTGCGTGTAGGGAGTCATAGCTATTAGACTCGTAGTAATGTTTTAGTATTTTAATATTGTTTGCATTTTTATGTATTTACGGGTATGCCACCCGGGGTTCTATATATAGACCCTTCTCTTGTATTTGAAAAAAAAAAGAAATGAATTATGAAAGTTTCCTTCTCTCTCTAAATTCCTCTCTCTCTCTCTCTAAGATGTTCTCTCCTTCCTCCACCCTCTAGGATTTCTTCCTCTCTCATCCCCTCCTTCACCATTCTAGGGCTTGCCCTCGTATCTCCGCCTCCAACAATCCGGCGACGAACCTAGCCCATAACACAACCATTCAAATGCTACTACAGAATAAAAATAATGCAGTCATAAAGAACAATTTTGCAGATATATGATGTGATTTACACTCATATTTCAATAAGAAAAATAAACCTTGCAAAATCTTGAAAGACAATGCAGTTTGACTTGATGCACTGTGTAGCTGGCTGCTGCCTACTGATTCATAAACTAGATTCAGCACTAATTGAAAGGAAGAATTTCAGCTAAATCTCTGGTTTGTCATTTGAAATAGAGTTCTGCTGATCACTATTGCAATCCTAAGGGAAGATTTCTTGCAGTCGTGACTTTCCCGTAAATCCCATCATCACAAACATCCTCTCTCTCATCATCTTCAGCACAATCAGATTACATTCACAAGTTCAACATTGTCAAACCAATTTTGATCCTCACCTTCTTCGTCATCACCGCCACCATCATCATCATCTACTTCTTCATAATCCTCAACCATTCCTTGGGCTTCTTTAATTGCATGGAAGTCGAGAGGGGGAGGACAATCCTCGGTGATTGCTTCATCTCGTTTGATCACGAGATGCCTAATGATGGAGGGTTCCTTATCAAGTAAGGATTTAAAATCGTTGATCCACTTCGCCTCTATCTCAAAATTCATCAGAATATAGTTTGCTCTTCTTGCTTTTTCGATTTTGTAGGCCAATCTACGAAGCCCCCAATTATTCAATCTCCAAATTCTTCCCTTCTTCTCCTTGATGAAATCTACAACAAGAGAAAAAAAATTCACGGTTTGTGTTGATAGCAAATGTCACGAAGGATGCATCCATCAATTAACAATCCTTCGAATTTTACTGTTAAACATGATATTTATATGACAAGGCCAATTTCAAATAGAGGGAATGAATAATTGAAGGAGGTCTCTATTGAAAAAAATAAGGCACCTTGGACTTTTAAAACAATAGTGTCAAGCTCTTCAACGTGATCTTCATGAATTAGATAAACCACTTCATAATGCCGAACTGCCAAACAATGAAGAAACAAGTTTCAAAGATCAAATACACTTGAAAGAAATCTTTCAAAGCAAATTAGCTATCAAAAGAATTAATGCTCATTAACAAAACCAGCTCTAAGGAACATGCAAAAGGCCAATCATAATAAATGATTGTCAGGTAGGCAGAAATATTTTTGATTGTAAGAAAGCATGATTCAATGATGCACTAAAACTGTTTAAACAAGACAAAACTGTACTTCTCCATTATTATTAGAGGGTCATTTGTCAAGAGCTCCCTGGTAAGTTTGCAAAATTACAGTTTGCACCCCTATATCTCCTAAAATTACAGAAACTTCCACTCTAAGTTTGCATTTCATAACATGCATGCGCCAAAATAAACCCATGGAGCTCCTCTCCATGGGGGTATTTTTGTGCATGCATTTCTGCCCCAGTCCACCGGTGAAAAACGCTACCACACTTAATATGTGTTTGGAGGAAAATCGATGGCAAACGCATCCGCAAAAATCACGGATTTTGTGGTTTTACTCGCCGCAGTTCACGGAACGTGATAGGATGGATATTTCTGCGTGTTCGTGTAGCCGGAGCCCTAAACAAAGCTCCACCGATTCTCTTTCTCCTCCAGAGGTCGCGCAGGGTTTCCAATCCTCTTTCTCCTCCGGGTTGCACTTTCTCCTCCAGTTCGCACAGAGCTTCTGATTCTCTTTCTCCTCTAGGTCGCGCAGCCAAACCGATTATCTTTCTCCTCCAAGGTGCGAAGCTGTACAGTGAAGCATCTCTTTGCAGAGCAAAGTTTCCCAGTGAGCTTCTCAACCTACCATCCCCCCTTCTCCCAATATATGCTCATGATTCACCTCCTCCAGGTCAAGCAGCTGAAGCCATAAGAGGGATAAATCGACCTCCCAATATCTGTTCCGATTCATTCTCCTCCAGGTCGTGCAGTGGTTGAGCATATCATTGTGAAAGAATGAATTTGTGGTGAGCTTCAACCTACCCCCTCCCAACATCAGCTTATGATCCCTCTCATCCAAGTCGTCTTCTTGTTTTGCTATTCAATGTTATTTTGTTTCGTTAAAGCCCAAAGATGAATAGTCGAAAGAAAGGGCTCATTGTACATTTTTTTGTCTTGTATTTAATCTCACATCTTCAATTTTATAATTTTCCTCCTCTATTCTATATACTGAGGGGTGCTCTCATGTAATAGTTGAGATTTTTGGAATAAATATTATTAAGTATTTTCAAATTCTCATATGGTACCAGAGCAGGACGAAATCCCTCGTTTTCCTCTCGCATGAATACTCCCGGCCTCGCACGAAATCTTTCCGATCTCGCGTGAACACTCCCGCCCTCACACGAAATGTCGTGCACAGTTCCTGCGCCGACCGGTTAACTGCTCCAATAACCTTGGGTACTCGTCACTTCGCTTACGGAACTCGTCATCCTCTGCTCTCACATCGATTGGAACAGATGCTCAAACCAACCCCTCCCCACCGGATATTTATAGACGGCTAACCAGCATGTACCTTCAACCTCGCGCGAACTTCGCATGGCCGTCTGCGACTTCTCCAGCATGTGACCTCTCCAGTAGCGATTGTGACTTCTCCAGCCTACGACTTCTCCAGCAACGCCTGCGACTTCTCTAGCCTTCGACTTATCTGGCCTCTGCGAACTCTCTAGCCCCTGCAAACTTTTCCAGCAGCGCCTACTACTTCTCCGACGCTTCATGCGGCTACTGAGTGCTCCCCAACACCTTCCGTGAACTTCAAGGAAGTCCTCACCAGTGTCCAAGCTATCTTTGTCCTGCGAGCTCTCTGCATCCACGCTCTTGCTGACCCTCCACGCGAACTCATCACGTTCTACCTGAGAACTCGCAGCTTGTCTTCAAGCTTTGCATGTGTCTTTGAGCTCGCATAAATTCGTCAAAGAGCTCGCATAAACCCTTTGCTCATAGACCTCAATTGTCTAGCTCGCTGAGGTCCTATCGCTGATCTATGGCGACAACTCCAACCACTCCAGCTCATACACCCACATCCTTCCGGTACATATGGGAATCTTGGGACGACTTCCAAACTACGGACCCAAATTTATCCAGATCGGAGTGTCACTTTCACCTTTCTTTTGTGCTATCAACGCAAATGACATCATCTCATTGACGCTCCGCCCGAACCCGCGTCTCCCACCTATGTTGACTGTAAAGCCAATGATTCTTTTGTTCGCACCTTTCTTGCAAACAGTCTCTCTAATGAATGGGATCATCTTGCTGCCCTTTACTCCAAGGGTGGCAAAACCTCCTGCATCTACATCCTCTACTCTGATCTATTCACCCCACCAATTCTCTCTCCCGATCTTGCATATCAAAAAGTTTAATCTCTCGGTGTAGAACTTCTCCAACATCGGCCCATCTTTACTAACCTTGCAACTTAGCAGAAACATTTTCAGGAGCTCTGATGCGGAGCAGAGACGAGGACGAGTTTTGGGCCCATTCAGGGCTGATTTGGCGACTTACCATATATGGCGTGCCCGGATCGACGATCGGACTCCACAGATGTGTCCGGATTCGCGTTGCGAATCGATTTGATATATTATTTTACTATGTTTGCATTTATTTTAATGTATTTGGGTAGCCTCACCTCCGGCCAATCATAGCTGTTGATGGGGATGCCCTAGCTTTTGTTTTATTATAAATAGACATGTAGTGGCTGGTTTTGGGGCATTGCGGATTTTGGAGAAGAGAAATCCCGAAATCCGGCGATCCCTCCACGGTGCCGACTCCGTGGAACCCTAGGTGACGACTCCTAGGCTTGTATCTCCCTCCCCAAGGTACCCCCTAACCCTAGCCCTCTTTTCCCCCTCCCAAACTCCCTCCTGCAGCCCCCAACAGCCCCCCAAACAGCCCCCCAAACAGCCACTGTTGGCTGTCCAGAAAATCCCCTCTTGGCACTATTCCTTTATGAAATTTACTATTCCTTAATATAGTTCTCTCAGCCCCCTTCTCCGCCTCCCAGCCAACCCGCCGCCAGCCACCTTGCTCTCCCAAGCCGCCGCCACTCTGCTGTCCAGCAGCCCAGCAGCCCACCGCCAACCATCCACTCGCCCCTTCCCAAGCAGCCCTCCTCCTTGCCGCCAGCCCACAGCAGCCCTCCTCTCCCGCCGCCAACCCAAGCAGCCTTCCTCCCCGCCGTCAGTCCGCAACAGCCCTTTCTCCCAGCCCTCTCCTCGACGTGGAACCACCTCCACCCCTCCTTGTCCAAATCAGTCCAGATCTGGACAAAACCAGCCCGGATCCGCTCCCAAATCATCGGATCTATCCACCCTCGTCCGGATCTCTACCCACGTCGCCGGATCCATCCATTTCCGGCCCGTTTTCACCTTCCACCGCCAAGGACAGCCACCGTCATCATTTCCACGCCTTCGGTTACACCTCGGATCGTCGCCCACGCATCTCCGGCTTCGAATTCTTCAGTGCCTTGGTCAGCCCACTACTTTGGTTCACTTATTGTATTTGGACGATTATTTTCAGCAGTTATTTATTGGGTTGGACATCTTATATTTGTTTGGAGAAACATCATCGTAGAATATTGCTCTAGATTATTATTGTGATTTACAGGGTTTATTCGCCGCGCGCTCTTGCTTTGGCCCTCCACGCGGAGGAAAGCCTAAGCTTGTTTGCCCTAATAAATTATTCTGCCTTGCTGTGAATTAACTGCGTGGGATGTTTAAATTTATTATCTAATTTGTGACTAATCCGCCGGGCTTTGCATAACATGTAGGGTTAGGTAACGGTTTATCCGCCGCCTATAGATTCGTCCTGCGTCAATTGGTATCAGAGCTAGGTTACGCGCACTTTTCGATACGCAGTCGTAGAGTCTATAGGTTTTTCATTATGTCTAGGTGTCACAATTATTCCTCTCCTCACTTTGGAGGTCTCGAGTCCACTTGCACCAGCCCTCCTAGATCCCCTTCAGGGAAACCCTCACGACACCACGATGATTATTCGCGATCGCAATACACCACTTTTAGAGATCGTGTTGACCCACCGACACGACCCCACTATGCTAGAGACTATCAGTATGATGATTGTCGTCGTTCTTATCCGTACACGCGAGCTGATCGTGTTGATCCTTCGACACGACTCAGTTACCTTAAGAATGATTATTATGAGGATCGTCGTTCCGAGAGAGATCTTGAGAGTCAGTTTCGTACTGTTGCCCCTCCTTTTGACGGCTCATCGAGTCCCGAGTCCTTCAGTTATTGGCTCGTGGATATGGAGTATTATTTTGACCATTTTGAGGTATTCGGTGAGCGTCGCGTCAAGTTTGCGAAACTTAGACTTTTAGATCAGGCGAGGGCATATTGGGCTAGCGTTGAGAGGACACGCGAGCGAGACCGTCTATATCGTGTCACTAGTTGGGTGGACATGAAGCGTACATTGTGTCAGAGGTATCTGCCTTCATCGTATCGGAGTCGCTTGCTCGACCAATTATTTTCCCTTCAGCAAGGATCCATGTCCGTCGCTGAGTACAGGGATCGCTTTGATGAGTTAGTTGTGAGGAGCGATATCCGAGAGGACCCAACCATGACCTCTTGCAGATTTCGGTCTGGCCTTCGATCAGACATTCGTACTGAGGTGGCTTATCATAGCTCGAAGTCCCTCGAGCAGACATACCAGCTTGCCCTTCGTTACGAACAGTCTTTGAGATCCGCAAGAGCTGGTCGGTTGGATAATCGCTCTGACCTCCGCAGTACGAGCTCCTCCCACACCGAGGACACCACTTTGCCTACCATTGTTCTGTCAGACATGACAGAAGTGATACCTGATACGGATTGCTCTCACCCCAGTGAGGTGCTTAGTCCAGTGAGTGACCTATCCCTTGTTTTTGACCCGTCTCTCGTGACCTCGACTGAGAGTGAGCCTGAGCGACCTCTTGAGCCTATGGTGTCGTGCCCCTCACCCACACCACCACCTCTGGCATGTCATGGGTTGATTAGCACCCCTACCCTGGACTCACATCTTGACACCGCACCCACAGACCCATTCTTGAGCGTAGATCTATGTCGCTCTCTCATTGTCGTTACCTTGAGTCACATCACGACCGAGAGACCAGAGCCTGGTGTTGATCTCGAAGTGGCTATTTCATCCATTCACGGGGACACTACCCCTGACGATGGTACTCATCTGGAGGACCATGACCCTAGTGACGAATACTATGACGACCCCCTTGTTGAGCCTCCTGATGAGCCACCACATCCTGGTGAGGATGCGATTCAGGTGAGCCGTTTGTTTACGAGTTTCGAGTTAGTGGTGTTTCTTCCATTATCGTCCCTGACCTTGCCCCAGAGGATGGATATTGTGAGGAACATCCAATATTTAGAACACCACTTGCTGACACATCGCACTCTCGCTGAGTATTGGGATGCACCACCTGCTGACCCACCAGACAAGCTCTTTATTTTTGGGGACACTCACTACACTATAGAGCCACGTCTTCTGGTCGGTGCACATGATTTTCACTTAGGCGGTCGTCGCATTCGCGATGACTTTTCTTACACACCTCCTGGTGAGCCCCCTGACGCGTCACGTTCCCTGAGAGACACTTGGATCTTTATGAGCTCGTATTTGAGTATAGTTGTCTCTCACGATCATCTGAGCATTCGTCACACACGAGATGAGTTTTTCCACACTCCTCCGAGAGAGCCTCCTGATAGGCCACCTCCTTTGGTAGATTTTCAAGTGGTTATTAGTCTTTCCCATAACGAGTATGTAGTGTCGGTCATGTTTCATTTGCATCATTTGCATGAGTATGTTGAGTCGTTTCTTCATCATTTGCATAAGTCTGTTGAGTCGTTTCGTCATCATTTGCATGAGTCAGTTATGTTGTCTGTTCATCGTTTGCATGTGTGTCATGAGTCGGTCCGACGAAAAATCCATGATGATAATAAATTTTGTAGATCACATGCGGATGTTCACTGGCAAGTGCAGGTACTTCATGAAGGCGAGCAGGTGATGGTGAGAATCTGCGTTGTGAGGCTCCGTGCGAGGTTTGCTAAAAGCTTGAGCATTAGGCGAATGGATCCCTATATAAACATGAGGCAGATCGAAGCAAACATCTACGATCTTGATATCCCTGCAAGTATGGGTATCCACCTGGTATTTAGTGTTGAAAATATGACGTCGTACTACGAGCCTCGCGAGTATGTGGACCCAAGCAGTGGGGACTTCCAGCCGCCCACACCTCCACTCTCGTTGTCTTACCACCCTCATAGCCCACCCACGTTTGATGGCCACCACTACTCACCTACTTTTGACACCCACCCACCTGGGGACTCGTCTTCTTTGGTTCTACCTACGGCGCCACCGATCGCACCGGGATCCACCACTCGTGAGTTGAGCGTTGAGAGCTTCATGGAGACCAGATTCCACCAGTGCATCCCTACTACAGACGTTGGTGACACCTGGGTACTTGCAGCAGAGCGTGATCGATTCACCCCTGGACTTCGACTTCAGTACGGTTGTCTCCATTTACCGGAGATGACAGCTTTTCAGTTGGGGAGAGTCGATCGGCGTGGACACTCTTCCATTGATGACACTTGGACGACCTCCGGTGGACCTCTTCGAGTTGTACCCGGCATTCATCGAGAGAATTCCGATCCCAATTCATCGGGAGATGAATTCTTTCAAGCCGGGGAGATTGATGCGGAGCAGAGACGAGGACGAGTTTTGGGCCCATTCAGGGCTGATTTGGCGACTTACCATATATGGCGTGCCCGGATCGACGATCGGACTCCACAGATGTGTCCGGATTCGCGTTGCGAATCGATTTGATATATTATTTTACTATGTTTGCATTTATTTTGATGTATTTGGGTAGCCTCACCTCCGGCCAATCATAGCCGTTGATGGGGATGCCCTAGCTTTTGTTTTATTATAAATAGACATGTAGTGGCTGGTTTTGGGGCATTGCGGATTTTGGAGAAGAGAAATCCCGAAATCCGGCGATCCCTCCACGGTGCCGACTCCGTGGAACCCTAGGTGACGACTCCTAGGCTTGTATCTCCCTCCCCAAGGTACCCCCTAACCCTAGCCCTCTTTTCCCCCTCCCAAACTCCCTCCTGCAGCCCCCAACAGCCCCCCAAACAGCCCCCCAAACAGCCACTGTTGGCTGTCCAGAAAATCCCCTCTTGGCACTATTCCTTTATGAAATTTACTATTCCTTAATATAGTTCTCTCAGCCCCCTTCTCCGCCTCCCAGCCAACCCGCCGCCAGCCACCTTGCTCTCCCAAGCCGCCGCCACTCTGCTGTCCAGCAGCCCAGCAGCCCACCGCCAACCTTCCACTCGCCCCTTCCCAAGCAGCCCTCCTCCTTGCCGCCAGCCCACAGCAGCCCTCCTCTCCCGCCGCCAACCCAAGCAGCCTTCCTCCCCGCCGTCAGTCCGCAACAGCCCTTTCTCCCAGCCCTCTCCTCGACGTGGAACCACCTCCACCCCTCCTTGTCCAAATCAGTCCAGATCTGGACAAAACCAGCCCGGATCCGCTCCCAAATCATCGGATCTATCCACCCTCGTCCGGATCTCTACCCACGTCGCCGGATCCATCCATTTCCGGCCCGTTTTCACCTTCCACCGCCAAGGACAGCCACCGTCATCATTTCCACGCCTTCGGTTACACCTCGGATCGTCGCCCACGCATCTCCGGCTTCGAATTCTTCAGTGCCTTGGTCAGCCCACTACTTTGGTGAGTCACTTATTGTATTTGGACGATTATTTTCAGCAGTTATTTATTGGGTTGGACATCTTATATTTGTTTGGAGAAACATCATCGTAGAATATTGCTCTAGATTATTATTGTGATTTACAGGGTTTATTCGCCGCGCGCTCTTGCTTTGGCCCTCCACGCGGAGGAAAGCCTAAGCTTGTTTGCCCTAATAAATTATTCTGCCTTGCTGTGAATTAACTGCGTGGGATGTTTAAATTTATTATCTAATTTGTGACTAATCCGCCGGGCTTTGCATAACATGTAGGGTTAGGTAACGGTTTATCCGCCGCCTATAGATTCGTCCTGCGTCCTGCGTCAAGCTCCTTGTGGTTTGATATCTTCTCCGTCTTCCAAATACCTACGAGATGATCCGCCAACAAATCTTGGAATCTTTTCAGGAGCTCCTTATTTATTGAGTTCTTCGAAGGCTCTGTTGCATTCTTCAGTCCACACAAACCAAGAAGTTTAGCGGAGTGTTTTGAAGAATAGTGCACATTGGTCTCTGGATCGGGAGATGAAACGACTCAATCCGGCAATCCTTCCAGCTAGATGTTGAACTTCCTTTGGAGTTCGTGGTGTCATACTCGGAATTTTCATCACCGAGTCAGGGTTATATTCAAGCCCTTGGGGTGTCAACAGATGACCCAAGAACTTTTTTTTGTTTGCCCCGAAGACACACTTCGCAAGATTTAGCTTCATTTTAAAGTCCTCGGGGTTAAAAATGTTTCAACAAGATCATGAATGTGTTCTCTGAATTCTCGACTTTTGATGAAAAGGTCGTCTATGTACACTTTCATGTTTCGCCCTTTTTGACTTCTGAAGACATAGGCTTCGTTTGGTGGGGCGGATCCGCGCTGGTCGCGCGGACGAAACCGCCCCGCCGCGGTTTCCGCCTGTTTGGCGGGGCCGCGGTCAGGCGGTGGGGCTCCGCCCCGCCGTGCGAAACCGCGGATTTCCCGCGGAAATCATCCTCCCCGCCAAACGAAGCCATAATCCATCATGTGTTGGTACATAACAGCGGCCTTGTTTAGTGTAAAGGGCATAACCCGGCAATAATAACATCTCTTGTTTATGATGAACGATGTATGTGGGATATCGGGAGCATACATTCAAAATTGACGATGTCGGAACATGGGTTCTGCATCCTTTGGTTTGAGAATAACAAATCATAATCTGTATTTGATCTACTTTGCTTGTGTTTATAGTGTGCAGGTCCTACAGGTACAATAGAGAAAAGCACATGGGAGATATGGACTGAATTGATCACTACCGCGCGGCGATAGGTACTTCCGTCGGCAGTAACTATCGTTCTAGAATGACAGCTAGCAAAGAGCATTTCAAAAGAGACTTGGCGGGGGCAAAGAGCTTAATATGTAAAGCCTTACCACGTCGCGATAATCCTATCGCACGGTGGTAATCTTTAGGCAACCCATGGCAATCACAAAATGATTGAGGAGTCAAATGAAGCAGAAGATCACATTTTGGCAGGATGCAATATTGTACTACCACGGAGCGATAGGTCTTACGGCAGTGCGATAATTGTTGTCTAAGATACGATGCTTTGCTTCCAAATCTGGCAGGCTGAAGCGCGAAAATTCAATTATTGAGCTACCGTTGGCGATAAGTACTACCGCAGGCGATAGCAGACAGTGTTCTATTTAAAAGATATTTCGCTCCGTCTCGCGTGCACGGAACAAATTATTTTCAAGGGAGCCTTCGTACCTGACATCCAGAGGAGTTCCAAGAGGCCATTCCAGCGACCGGAAGAAATTTCGAAGGAGAACGACATCAAAGCTCATTCAACACGAAGAACAGACGCATCTACAATGACAATGACGAGCGTCTCTTCGTCATCGCCTTCAGAAGATCTCTAGGGAGTGTGTTATTCCAGAATATTTTATTCATCCATCTCTTGTATTTTTTTATCTTTTGAGATTTTTAATGTGCGTAGAGGAATTCGCCCTTGCGTTGGCGACTAGGTCTTTGTACGGCTTAGGGGGAATTCGCCTCGTTTGTTAGGCAACTAGACAGAGGTTTAGGTCTAGGGGTAGCTTGAGGCCTATCTATGGAGAGATAGGCTAAGGTCAACCGGTTCGATGTGCGAGTCGGTATAGAAAATAAAAAAGTGTTTTTCTATTTCATCGCATTGATATTTAACGTTATGAAGAACAAATTTTATAATCGATTTTGATATAATAAAATCATCTCTCTTTTTGTTTTCAAGAATATTTCATTGCTGAATTTAAAGTCATAATATTCAAAGTTTAATTATTTCTAAATGATCATTAATAATTATAAAAAAATTAATTGAAAATTAATAATCCCTTATTCACCGACCCCACACACCCCCTCCCACCCCTTTAAAGGCGCTTCACGGTCCAACAAGTGGCATCAGAGAGAGGTTTCTCCAAAAAGTTTTACAACTTGAAGAAATGGCAAAATGGTTTCAAAAGGTTCACAAGAAATCCGAAAAGGAGAAACACTTTCCAGAAATACATGAAGAATGGCGGCGACAAAAAGGGCTCTTGGTCAAAGAAGATGGAGGCAAGCGCGAGGTGGAAAGAGTTGTAATAGTTTAATCAAGTCGGACTTTACTTTTGGTTTCTGTAAGTGTGTTTTGTCCCACATCTGTTGTGAGGCTTAGTGTGTCCTTTTTTGTATTGTTATAAGTATTCCCATATGTGGATGAATAGGAATTATCGAAGTATTTCATTCCACTTGGTATCAGAGCGATTCTCCCTAGCCGCACGCTGCCTCTCCTCTCGATCGACACCGGCGGTTCTTCCCTCTCTCGATCGTCGCTCGTTTCTCTCGATCGTCGCTCGTTTCTCTCGATCGTCGCTCGTTTCACGCTCGCCGACGGTTTGAGAGTCCTCCGCTCGTTTTTCTCCACTCCGCTCATGCGGGTTCTAGGCAACGCCAGTGAAGATTCGCCCTAGGAGCCGCGTCTCCTCGTCTCCTCGTCGACGTCGACTGTTGATCCCGCTAATCCCACTAATGTCGCCGCTAACCCCAGGCCGAGTTTTTGCCGCCTCCTCGTCGTCGTGAGTCGCAAGCCGAGCGTGGGAGAAGGAAGAAGAGGGGTTGTCGTTCCCTCTGTCATTGCTCCGACGGCAACCAAGAAGAGGTGTTGTCGTTCCCTCTGCCATTGCTCCGACGGCAACCAGGAAGAGGAGAAGGGTTCTCCTCTGCTCGTTTTTTCTGCTGCCGTGTTCTCTCGCAGCTGTTGTGCCCCGCTGTTTTTTCTGCAAGTGTGTCCTCCTATGTTGATTCCGCAACACTCTGTTGATGCCGTGCTAGTGGTACTATCGCTTCTCCTTTTTTTCCGTTCGTGATTCCTTGTTCCTAACGAGTATCATGGGGGACTCTACGGGTTCTTCGCCGAGTGAAGTTATGCCACAGATGAGTGACCCTCAGCGGACTCATGGCCACTCCGGTTCGTTGAAGATTACTACCGTGCCCTTGGATGGAACTAACTATCTCGAA
The DNA here is from genome assembly GCA_033032865.1 of Dactylorhiza incarnata. Classification (NCBI taxonomy): domain Eukaryota; kingdom Viridiplantae; phylum Streptophyta; class Magnoliopsida; order Asparagales; family Orchidaceae; genus Dactylorhiza; species Dactylorhiza incarnata. Next base: position 1,552,962 of record JAWHQI010000375.1, read on the forward strand.
TGGTCGCGTGCTGCTCAACATGTGATACGCAGCCATCAGTTGTTCGGTTACATTGATGGGACTGTTAAGGCTCCATCACGGATGATCCCACTTGGAAACGTTGGGATGATCCACTTGTATCGCAGTTATATGTTGCTGGACTCAGCCTACAATATTTGGACCCGAGCTCGGGACACCTACTCCCAGATCGGTAGTTCCACTCAGATTTATGAGCTCACTCGTCGCATCGTGGAGCTCCGACAGGGATCAATGACGGTCTCCACCTACTTCTCTTTGTTTGAACGCCTTTATCAAGAGTTGGATTTCTTTGAGCAATTCACAGCCTCCTGTACGGCGGACGCCGTAAAATTGCAGCAAAAGGAGAGGCGCTACCGCCTGCATGTCTTCTTGATGGGGCTGAATATGGAGTCAGATACTGTCCGGACTCATATTCTTCACCGTTCGCCTCTTCCTTCTCTTAGGGAAGCCTTCAGCATGGTCCTTGGCGATGATGATCGTGGGAAGTCCCTTAATATGGTTGCTCCTCCGGATCGCTCTGCATTGACTAGTGTTGGTCGGGGTAATAACAACACTAGCGTTCCCACTTGTGTTTACTGTGGTCGACGGGGTCACACTAGGGATGTGTGCTTTAAGATCCATCCTCATCTGGCTCCTGCTGGCCGTGGTCGTGGTCGTGCTCCTGGCCGTGGAGGAGGCCGGACTGGCAGCCCTCGGATCTCAGATGCTGCCTACGCTTCAGAGATATATGAGAAACCTCCTGCCCCTAGCTCCTTCTCAGCCCAGGAATTGGACGCTTTGCGGCGTTTACTTCACTCCCATGCTCATGCTCCGAGTGCTTCCTCCTCCTTTCCTACTGCGACTCAGGCCCATGCTCATGCTGCTACTACCTCCTCATCTGACTGGATCATTGGCTCAGGAGCTACTGATCATATGAAAGGCTCCTCCTCAAGTTTTGTTTCCTACACACCTTTGTCCAGCGGGATAAGGTCATCTCTGCTAATGACACATTATCCCCAATTGCAGGCAAAGGACACATTTCCTGCTCCCCTAATCTCTCTCTCACATCTGTTCTTCATGTTCCATCTTTTCCCCGTAATTTACTTTCTATTAGTCATATTACTCGCTCGCTCAACTGCTCGGTAACTTTTTTCCCTGACTCTTGTGTTTTTCAGGAACTGGGTACGAGGCGGAAAATTGGCAGTGGTAGGAACCATGGTGGTCTGTACTACCTGGACAACCAACATCCATCTCAAGCTTTGGCATCTGCTACCGTTACCCCTGAGGATGTTCGCCGATGGCATCTTCGCCTCGGGCATCCTTCTCCTGTTTATCTTCAAAAATTGTTTCCTGCTTTTACTCATTTTATGAAATCTTTTGTGTGTGACGTTTGTGCTACATCAAAACATGTTCGTCATACTTCTGTGCATTTATCTTCTCCTAGCACGATTCCTTTTTCTGTGATTCATTCTGATGTGTGGGGTCCTTCCCTAGTGTTATCTTTATCTGGTTTTAAGTGGTTTGTAACATTTATTGATTGTATTTCCCGGACTACTTGGGTTTATTTATTAAAGAAAAAAAGTGAGGTTTTCACTTGTTTCCAAGCCTTTCACAAAATGGTTCAGACCCAGTTTAATGGTAAAATTTGTGTTCTACGTAGCGATAATGGGGGGAATATGATGATCGAGGTGTTTTTGGTTCATATCTTATGAGTCATGGTATCTTACACCAAACCACTTGCGTTCACACCTCTACTCAAAACGGGGTGGCCGAACGGAAAAATAGACACCTTCTTGAAGTGGCTCGTTGTCTTCTCCATACTATGCACCTTCCCAAATCTTACTGGGGTGATGCGGTTCTCACCACTTCTCACCTTATCAATCGCCTCCCATCGAGAGTTCTGGCGTATGCTACCCCTATTGCCCGTCTCTCGTCCACGTCTGTTGTGCATACCTCCCATTTACCCCCACGGATTTTTGGATGTGTGCTTTGTGCATGTTCACTTACCCCATAGGGATAAATTTGACCATCGGGCTCTCCGTTGTGTCTTTATTGGCTACTCCTCTACCACAAAAGGTTATCGTTGTTACCATCCTCCTCGTCGTATCTACTGTACTATGGATGTTACCTTTCAAGAGAAGGACTCATATTATCTGACCACGACTCACTCTCTTCGTCAGGGAGAGACTAGTGAGGGTGAGGCTGTGTTAGATACTCCTACCCCTTACCCTTTGATTCGTGTTCCTCCTGTTCCTACCCAGGCTCCAACTCCGCCTATTCCGACGCCCTCTATTCAGGTGTCTCCTCTTCCAGACCTGCCTTCATCTCTGGTGTCTCCCTTTCCTCACATATACCACCGTCGTAAGACAGGGAAACAGACCGTTAATGCTCCTCCGCTACCAATGCCCGCTTCGGATTCAGGTTCTGGAGATGAGGAGTTACATGCCCCTCGTACTTTGTCGGAAGGTACAGTTACCCAGCACCCCATCTCTAATCATGTCTCTTATCATCATCTTACCCCTGCACATCAGTCCTTTGTGGCTTCATTATCCATGGTTATTATTCCTAAGGCATGGCAGGAAGCATTAAGCATACCTGTATGGTCTCGGGCAATGGAGGAGATGTTTGCATTGGACAAAAATCATACTTGGGAGGTTACTTCTCTTCCCACTGGAAAGAGAGCTATTGGTTCACGATGGGTTTTTTCCGTCAAGCAAAATCAGGAGGGTAAGGTTGAACGATGCAAGGCGAGGCTGGTTGCTCAAGGCTACACTCAGACCCAGGGAATTGACTAGCAGGAAACTTTTGCCCCTGTGGCAAAGATGGACTCCATATGGACCCTTCTATCTTGTGCCGCTTGCTTAGGTTGGGATCTTCACCAACTGGACGTAAAGAATGCTTTGCTTCACGGTGAGCTTGATGAAGAAGTATACATGAAGTTCCCTCTGGGTTTTGTTCGAAGAGGGGCCGAAGGATGTTGGGAAAAACCCCTTTTGATTTAACTTAACAAATTAATTAAAAGTGATTTTATCTACTAGGATTAAATTACCCATTGTATAGTGAAGGTAATATGGTCATCAGAAGTCTTAGGATGTCACACTCAACATAGGGTGTCAGGACTAGATCAAGGGAAGCAAAATTGGGCTAAGTTAACATTTACGTCGAATAGAATTCGACGTAACATCGAGTCCATATCGACGCTGCTCTGACTAGAAGTCCAAGTGGTTCAACCTTCTGTCGAAGTAACTTAAGTCGACGCTACGTCGAATAGATATCGACGTAGAGGGCAGGGCCCTGTTGAAGCAATTGGAGAAGTCGACGCAGCTTCTACTTCAACTTGACGCAGAAGAGGTTATCTGTCGAAGCCATCTAAAGTCGACGCAACGTCGACTTCATCTCGACGCAGAAGATGTAGTTCAGAGCCAGGCAGATCAACTCGACGTACACGTCGATAAGATGTCGACGCATCGTCTACTTGCAGAGTTCAATCAAAGCAGAGATGAAATCGAAGTTGCTTCTATAAGAACTCGAAGTTGCGTCGATAAGAGAAGAAGTTAATTCGACGCTACGTCGAATACAGTCTGTAAGAATTCAACATTTGCAGTTGTCGTTCTGATCATTCTTTCATGGCCCACATCCTTCAAGACTGTTCCCCAACGGCTCAATAATTGCCTGAAATGAAAAGGAGCATTAAAGAAGAAGACAAAGGTTTCTTGAAAACATATTCTCTCCAGATGGACGAGCCGAGAATTAAAGAGAAAAGAAAGAAAAAGTGATAAGGAGATTACCTTTTCAAGGCATATCGAAAAGGAAAAGAAATTTGAATTAACGAAGAAAGGATAAAATGAGAAGAGAAGATAGAGGTAGATAAGACATTAATCACTATCAGTCGTCTCCTTCATTTTCTAGGGCTTCCTCTTCTTCTCCCTCTCAGAGAAACTCTAACAGAGAAAAACAAAAAGGAAAGGAAGGCACTGTTGTTCTTCACAAAATAGAACAGAGGATCTGAAAGTTGCTCTTCATCGCAATCTCATAGCAGCCAGATCATAATCTGAAGAAGAAGAAGAAGAAAGGATCTGACAATACAAAGCTTCTGCAAATCATCACTATCAAAAGCAGGGGCTAATCAAGAGCAGATCCTTTGGAACAACTCATAGGCTGATCTTCATACAGCCATCTTCAAGAATTCTGAGAACAAAATTCCTTCAACCTTCTCCCTTCTTCTTTCTCATTCTGTAAAAGAGTTTTATTAATCCCTCTTCAAAGGATTCAGTGGTTCAAGATCTCCTTACCAAAAGATTTGGTGGTTCAAGATCTCCTTATCAAAAGATCTGGTGGTTCATGATCTCCTTATCAAAAGATCATTGGTTTTAAGAGTCTCCTGATCAAAAGACTCAGGCACAGTGGTGCATTCCTACCAGGTGATAGAAGAGAGGACTACCCACATTTTGGGGAACCTTTATAAAATTCATTGTGTCTGTGCTGTGATTTTCTGTGTTGTCCAATCTTTTATTCTGCACTTTATTTCCTGCACTCTTTATTCTGCCTGGTTTGTTAAGCATAACTCCTTAGAGTAATTTATTGTTAAACACAGTTAGGATAGAAATATTTTAAAACTCTTTTCACCCCCCCCCCCCCCCCTCTAGAGGAATCTCAGAGGCACACTGTGCGCTTTTAAAGAACTTGTTTGTCGGTTGCGGAAGTCGCTTTATGGATTAAAGCAGTCTCCAAGAGCCTAGTTTGGCCAGTTCCTTAAAGCCATGTTGAAGTTTGGATATGTTCAGGCCCAACCAGATCATACTATGTTTACCCATAGGCATGAACAAAAAATTGTGGTCCTCATTGTCTATGTAGACGACATTGTAATAATTGGTGATGGTATAGAGGAGATTCGTAACCTCAAAACTCTTTTGTCCGCCGAATTTGAGGTTAAGGATTTGGGAAAGTTGCGATATTTCCTGGGTATTGAAGTTGCTCGGTCAACCCAAGGTATCTTTATATCTTAGTGCAAGTATGTGTTGGATCTCCTGAAGGAAATCGGAATGCTTGGGTGTGTCCCAGTTAATACACCCATGGAGGAAAATGTTACGCCCCCGGACGGATCCGAAGGCGACAACGGGGCTGAACCAACTGGTTCAGCCCCCACTCTCTGAAGAACGGCCCTCGGGGGCTGAACCCACCCGGTTCAGCCCCTATTGGGGCCGGCCGGCCCCCTTGGCCGGCCGGCCTTGGTCCGGGTATAAATATACCCGGATCCTCTTGTGGAGGGGTATGCAAGAACTATCCGGTAATCCTCAACCCTAATTCCTCTCATAGCTCTCTAGATCTAGCTTTCTCCTCCTCTTCCTATTAGATTCATAACAATTGGTATCAGAGGCTTCGTCCTCCAAATTTTTCCGCCGCATTGCTGCGACTGTTTCCAGCGTCTGTTCCGATCGACATCGACTGTTTCCGATCGACATCGACTGTATCCAAGCCGATCGACATCGACTGTATCCAAGTCGGGCGACTGTTTCCGATCTCGCGTCCAGCGACATCGCGTCCAGCGCAGCCCTCCAGTGCCACCGCTCGACGTCGACGACTCCTCACTCGACGTCGACGTCTCCAGCGCCGACATCGACTTCAGCGTCTTCCGCCGATCGACTGTTTCCAGCACCTCCTCCCGCCGATCGACTGTTTCCAGCGCCTCCTTCCGCCGATCGACGATTCCAGGCCGACTGCTTCCGTAAGCGTCCAGGTCGACTGCTCCAGAGGCCACCGCCTCCTCCTCCTGCTCCAGAGGCCGCCGCCTCCTGCTACCCCTGAGGCCGCCGCCTCCTGCGGATCCAGCGCCACCTGCTGCTTCCTGCGGCCGCATCGGCATCCTGGCCGCCGTCGCCTGCTGCTTCCAGAGGCTGCCGCCGCTGCCGGCTGCATCCTGAGGCCGCTGACTGCATCCAAAGACCGCCGCCTCCAGTTTCTGTTGATTGCACGCACGCCTCCGGGTTTCCTGCCTCCAGTTTTCCACCATGGTGACTCGTTCCCAACAAGAAACCCATCGGTTGGCCACCCTCGAAGGGACTTATACCGGGTTGGCCGACAAGGTGGCGGCCATCGAAGAACAGTTGAAGGCTTCAGAAAAACGATTGGCAGAAAAGATAGATACGCGCATGGACGAGCTAAAAAGTTTGTTGACTCAGCACATCAAAGGTCCGACTGTTGCGAAAGAGACCAACGCAGTCCAAATTCTCATTCCGTCTTCAGCATCGGGACACAAAGACTGTGCGGTTCGAGATGGTACCGATCGGGCCTCCATCTTCAATAGGGGACTTAGAATCGACGCGTCTGCCATGGATTCCCCTCCATTCCAGGGGCGCCACGAGGACAGGGAGCACATTTTAGATACAATCGAGTTCGAGGTATCTACCCTGACCTTGCCAGGAGACTCTGCACCGCCCACTATGACTGTTGCAGGGTGGCTCAGCCAACAACCGGTGACCATTATGATTGACAGCGGGAGTACACATAACTTCCTCAAACCGGCGGTGGTGCAGAAGCTAGGGCAAGAGATCATTAAGGATGTCGCGTCCCAGGTTATGGTGGCAGGTGGACGCACATTGCAGTGCGAAGGCAGGCTTCCGGACGTGAGGGTCAGTGTGCAGGGATACACCGACAGGATGGATGTCTACTTCTTGCCCATCCAGGGGTCTGATATGATTCTGGGGACCCAGTGGTTGCGTCAGCTGGGGAGGGTCACTCTGGATTGGGATGAGTTGAGTATGGAGTTTGCTGAGGAAAGGAGGGAGTACTGCCTGAATGGAATCAGAATCTTACCAGTACAGGGGCCTTCCTTCGATGCTTGGAGATTGCAAGGAGACGAGCATAATGTAGCTGGGAGGGCGCCGAAGGAGGGGACCGAGCCACCAGATTCCCACCTTGAGGACAAGCTGGGTCTTAAAGGGGTAGGGAATGTTACGCCCCCGGACGGATCCGAAGGCGACAACGGGGCTGAACCAACTGGTTCAGCCCCCACTCTCTGAAGAACGGCCCTCGGGGGCTGAACCCACCCGGTTCAGCCCCTATTGGGGCCGGCCGGCCCCCTTGGCCGGCCGGCCTTGGTCCGGGTATAAATATACCCGGATCCTCTTGTGGAGGGGTATGCAAGAACTATCCGGTAATCCTCAACCCTAATTCCTCTCATAGCTCTCTAGATCTAGCTTTCTCCTCCTCTTCCTATTAGATTCATAACAGAAAACCACAGGATCAATGAAGACGGTGACGGCGATCGAGCTGATACTTCGAGTTACCAGAGGTTGGTTGGAAGACTTATATACCTATCCCACACCCGACCGGATATTACCTATGTTGTAGGTATCTTGAGTAGGTATATGCATGCTCCGAGGATTAAACATCAAGAAGCTGCATACCGGGTATTACGATACCTGAAGAAGGCCCCCGGTCGGGGGCTCTTATTATCTCGGCATAGCCACCTGAAAATTGAGATCTTCACTGATGCGGATTGGGCTGGATGTCTTGATGACAGAAAGTCCACCACCGGATACTGTACGTTTGTTGGAGGAAATTTGGTAGCATGGAGGAGTAAGAAGCAGAATGTTGTAGCAAGATCTAGTGCAGAGGCTGAGTATCGTGCGATGTCTCTGGGTCTCTGTGAAGACCTCTGGCCCCATCTCGCTATACTGTGACAATAAAGCTGCGATTAGTATTGCTCATAATCCATTCCAGCATGACAGGACAAAGCATGTGGAAGTGGATCGACACTTCATCAAAGATCACCTGGATAAAGGAAATGTGGTTACTCCCTTCGTGCAATCCAAGGATCAACTCGCTGATGTGTTCACCAAAAGCCTTAGTTGTGATATGTTCGTTGATAATATTTAGAAGCTTGGGATAATCGACATTTACCGTCCGACCTGAGGGGGAGAGTTGTAATAGTTTAATCAAGTCGGACTTTATTTTTAATTTCTGTGAGTGTGTTTTGTCCCACATCTGTTGTGAGGCTTAGTGTGTCCTTTTTTGTATTGTTATAAGTTTTCCCCTATGTGGATGAATAGGAATTATCGAAGTATTACTTGAAGAAATGGCAAAAAGGTTTCAAAAAGTCCACAAGAAATCCGGAAAGGAGAAACACTTTCCAGAAATACATGAAGAATGGCGGCGACAAAAAGGGCTCTTGGTCAAAGAAGATGGAGGCAAGCGCGAGGTGGAAAGGCCACCACTACCGAAAGCCCGGGCACATAAGGAGCAAGTGCCCAAAGTACCTCAAGGAGGAGAAAGAAAAGATGTACCAGCGGAAGGACAAGAAGAAGGTACTAAAGATTGCCACTTGGGATAACTCTTCATTTGAGGAGTCTAGCGGCACAAGATCAAGCAATGACGAGGAGGCAAACATGTGCCTCATGAGAAAACACGACGATTGCAGTGTCCAAAGCGACACTGAGGTACCTTCTCCCTCTTATGATGATTTATATTCTGAAGATATGAAAGCGCGCAAGTGTTTTGATAAAACTCTGAAGGATCTTGATCTATTAAAATCAAAAAATAAAATCTTGCTAAAGGTAAATAAAAAATTAACTAAAAAAACAATCAAGTTTGAGAAATAGAAGATGATTGCCAAGAGTGTGATCATTCTTTGGCAAGGTTCAAAGAATTAGAAGAAATGCTCTCCAAGACCTCCTCGAATATCGAAACTCTCACTAATGAGAGGGGGGATTAGAGAGCAAGCTACAATCTTGTCTTGCCCAAATTGATAATGGGAAAAAGACTTTTGTTAATCGATGTGTAATGCTTGTACCTGAAAATACCACGCTAAAAGCCCACATCCATGACTTAAACACTACAATACATAAATTCGGAGTTAGCCAAAAATCTCTTGATATGATTTTTGTCAACCAATGTCATGGAAGTGCAAAATTCGGGTTATGATATAATTCTGTGACACTAACGCAGACGGTAACTACTACCGCCAGCCGCAACTACTACCGCCAGCGGCAACTACTACCGCCAGCGGCAACTACTACTGCAGCGGTAGCGATGCTTCTCAAAATAAACAAAAAATTAATTAAAATTTAATTAAATCTATTAGAACTTCTCCCTCTTCCAGTAAGAGTCCATTCAGAAATCAGTGAGTGGTTTTCACCGTTTTTCTCTTGTGTGTCAAAAGTAACAAGTTTGGTCACGCATCTGGCTCTTGCTTGAAGAAGGAACCGCGTGTTTAAAGCAAATCTGGGTACCTAAGGATTCCACCTACTCTTCGGGAGGAACCTCTTAAGTATCAGGATCTTTACTCCCTCTCTCTTTATAGGTGTGTTGGCAGGCTAAGACAAAGGGGACATGTGGTACTTGGACTCAGGATGCTCCAAGCACATGACGGACGATAAAGACAAGTTCTTTAGCCTAGAGAAAAAGAAAGGAGAGTAGATCACATCTAGAGATAACATCAAAGGAAGGATCATGGGCATTGGTCGGTAACGATTTTTTCTCAATTTCAAATAGTTTATTTGTTAAATGTTTGAAACACAATTTAATTTTTATTAGTCAATTATATGATTAAAAAGGGCACAATGGCGACAAAGGATCCATATAGCCGACCCCACTATAGTAGGATAAAGGATTGAGTGTTGTTGTAATCAATTATATGATAAGGGCTTAAATGTATTATTTGAATCATCAAAAATCCTATGTAAAATCATTAATGCTAAAACAGATGAAATTTTACTCACTGCATCTAGATCACATAATATGTACATTATTTCCTTTAATGATCTCATGTTATCATCTATGAAATATCTAGTTGCAAAAAACGAAGAATTAGAATTTTTGCATAAGAGACTTGGTCATTCTAGTACTAAGCTAATTATAAAGTTATCTAAAGATAAATTAATTAGAGGACTTCCAAAACTGAATGATAATTTATCTTCTTTATGTAATTCGTGTCAAAAAGGAAAATTCATTGGATCTCATTTAAAAGTAAAATTAAAGTTTCTATCACTAGACCACTACAATTAATTCGCATGAATCTCTTTGGTCCGGTTAGCACATATAGTCTAGGTGGAAGAAAATATATTTTTGTATTGATTATAATTTTTCACATTTTTTGATGGACTATATTTCTCACCTCTAAATCAGACGCATTTTTTGAATTTTTTAAATTATGCAAACGAACATGAATTTAAAATTAATTGCAAACGCTTAAATCATGGAGGTAAATTTGAAAATGAAAAAAAATCTTCTTTTTGTGAAAGTTTAGGCATTAATCACGATTTTTTCTAGTTTCACGTACACCGCAACAAAACGGTGTAGTAGAGAGAAAAAATAGAACCATACAAGAGTTAGCACACACTATGTTTTCCAAGTATGGGTTTCCTAAATATTTTTGGTCGAAGCCGTTAATATTGTATGTTATGGTAGGAATCATGTTATACTTCCTCCTATTTTAAAATTAACTCAATATGAACTTTATTTTCAAAAGAAGTCTAATGTTTCATATTTTAGAGTTTTTTGTTGCAAATGTTTTATCTTCAACTAATCATGCTTATAGAATTTATAATAAAAGAACTATGACGGTTGAATAATCCATACACGTGAAATTTAATGAGTTTGCTACATTTGTAGATCCTAGTACAAATACAGGAAATAAAGATGAACATATTGCTACCATGAAGCTTGTTGATGAGGAGTCATTCAATGTTGAGGTGGAGAAAGAGGAAGAATAAGCGCGTGTGTCGTCAAGTGTGTTAAATTTCACAAAGGATCATCCGCGGGAGTTTGTACATGGAGAGTCATCTAAAGGTAACGACACGTTCTTCTTTGCATGAAACTTTTTCAAATTTATATTTTATTTTAGAAATTGAAAATAAAAATTTGGTCAACCGCTTTAAATGATAAGTCTTAGTTTATGACAATGAGTGAAGAACTTAGTCAATTTGAGAGAAATAAAGTATAGAATCTAGTTGAGCGTCTGTCTAACCTTTAAATAAATTTGATGGTGAGTCTATAAGCATCAAAAAAATTGATGGGAGAATCAAATTTTTTGCTCTCGTTGCATGCTTAGAATCAAATGGATCTTTAAATAAATTTGATGGTGAGTCTAGGATAACTAGAAATAAGGCTAGGTTGGTTGTTCAAGGATTTTCTCAAATAGAAGGGGTAGACTTTGAAGAAACTTTTGCTCTCGTTGCATGCTTAGAATCAATTAGAATTTTTCTTAAATTCTCTAGCTTTAAACAATTCAAATAATTTCAAATGGATGTCAAGAGTGCATTTTTAAATGGGAGAATCAATTAGATTTTTTCTTACATTCGCTAGATTTAAACAATTCAAATAATTTCAAATGAATGTCGAGAGTGTATTTTTAAATGGGATAATCAAAGAAGAGGTCTATGTAGAACAACTTCATGAATTTATAAATGATAAATTTCTTAATCATGTTTACAAATTAGACAACGCATTTTATGGATTAAAGCAAGCACCTCGTGCTTGGAATGATAAAATAACCTCATTTTTATTGAAACATGATTATATTATGGACAGTGCGTATTGGAACATGCGTTTCGCATCACTTGGTTTGAGAATAGCAAATCTGACTATGTATTTGATCAAGCTTGTTTTGTGTTTATTGCATGTAGGCCATGCAAGTACAATACCATACTATACGAGGACAATCGATTGAGACGGAAAGATGGACGTCGTGCTCTAAAATGAGTACTACCGCGGGGCGGTAGCCTCTACTGCTGGCGGTAGCAGTCATTACAGTGGGGCAGCTGGCAAAAGACATTTAAATGAAAACACTGGCGGGAGCAGCGGACCTGTTTTGTAAAGAAGTTAACGCGTCGAGTTAACGCTAGCGCGCAGCGGTAACTGAATGGCAAGCATGACAATCATCGGGCTGATTGAGGAGCTAAATGGAGCATGTTATCGAAATTTGGCGGGATCGAATATTGAGTTAATGCAGCGCGGTGGACTATTGCCTAAAATATGAAATCTAAATTCCATTTCAGGCTCGCTGGCGCGCGAAATTTGATTTACAAAAGATGTCGCGGGGCGGTAAACGCAAGACTATTTAAAGAGTCATTCACGTATTTTCGTGGAGCCTTGTCCTAGACGTCAAGATCCATCCCTACAGAACTCTTGAACATCCAAGGGAGATCTTGAAGGAGGATTACATCAACACTCAATCTACCTGATGCACGAACGCAACGACAATCACTTGCGTGTTTTTGTCATCCCCTTCAGATCTTCTATAGGGAGTTTTATTTACAGAAATTCCATTTCACCTTTCTCTTGTATTTACTTTTCTTTTTGGGTGACTCTTTTTGTACAGTGGAGAAATTCGTCCGGTGTGTTGGCGACTAGGTCCGTGTGCGACTTAAGGAGGAATTCGCCTTGAGAGTTAAGCGACTAAATCTAGGGAGTAGGTCGAGGGGGCGGCCCGAGGCCTATCTAAGGAGAGATAGGATACGGCCAACCAACTCTTGGGGAGAGTCGGTATAGAAACCAAAAGATATTTTTCTATACGCCGCCTCGATTTCTAGCGTCATAGAAATCCCAGTTTTGTAATCAATTTCTTATTGAAATAAAATCGTGTATCATGTTTTGTTCTTATAAAGATTTTATTTCTGGTTTTCAAAATGTTTCAATCAAATATTTTTTATTGAATTTTAAGTATTAAAGAAGTTTTATAAAACTCTTATTCACCCCCCCCCCCCCTTCTAAGGGCGTCTGACGATCCAACAAATGGTATTAGAGGGAGGTTATTCCAAAAAGGTTTCACCACCTGGAATAATGGCGTATCATGATCTCGCTTCATCAAGAGGGGAGGAATCTTCAAATATTGAATTTTTCCTTGCACCACCTTTATTCACCGGAACAAATTATAATGCTTGGAAAACACTAATGAAAAAGTTTCTGATTATGTTAGGCGTAGATATTTGTAATATAACTATAACAAAACCTCCGGATTAATTAAATAGGAGTCAATGCGTTCTAAATGCGAAAGCCATGAACAGTTTATATTGCGCACTTTCAAGAGATATTTTTAAACTAATTTATTCTTTTTCTACTGCTTATGAAATTTGAAGATTTCTTCAGAAAACTTACGGTCTTCCCCATGCAGATGATGAACAATGTCAAATTGATATGCTAAAGCAATTTCCTATGGATCCAAGTGAAGAAATCTATGATGATTCATGCTCGGAAGATGACCTCTCAAGCTCATCGAAAAAAGAGGAATGCAACGCCACAACATCATGCTCAGATGACGATACAAGCACGTCAAGCAAGGGAGAAAGTGATAGAGGAACTATATTTTCATGCCCCACCTTCCAAGCCTCCAAATATTTTTGGAACCTACGTTGGTACTCGTCACATTTGCGACGAATTTCATTATACCCTCCCGGTGAACCCCCTGATGAGCCACATGTTGAGTCACCGCTCATCTGGGATGTATTTATCATTGGTAGGACAATCGAGTTGAGAGTGCACTCAATGACTCATTGATCCTATGTCTTACTACCCGCACTTGTAGAGACATTCTGCGCACTGCATTGGCACATCTTATTACCGATGTCTCCGGTATTCATTTTAGTGTTCATCGCGCCCGCGACGAATTCTTTCATGCCCCACCTTCCGAGCCTCATGATCATGTACCTATCTTAGGAGTTTTTTATAGTACCCAAAAACCCTGGTTTATGGAGTTGGTCGTGTTAGTTGTTCATCTTTTGCATTTATTGTTTGTTCATTTACATATGGTGCATGATTCATCTGTGTTGCATGGTTCACACATGTTGTATGTTTTGCATCATTTGCATGAAATGCATGAATTAATCCGGAAGAAAACTCCTAGCTATATTGAATTATATAAGGTACGAGCAGATATGCACAGACATAAGCAGCATTTTCGGGTGGGCGAGCATGTAATGGTCAGACTTTGCAAGAAGTGACTCTCAAAAGGACTCGTTACTAAACTACAACTTAAGCAAATGAGTTCTTATAGGGTTATAAAGAAAGTTGGAACAAATGCCTACGAGATCGATTTCCCTGCACATATGGGTATTCATCTCGTATTTAATACGAAAGATTTGGCACATTACTTTGAGTCTCTCGAGCATAGGGACCCGTACCTTGAGCCTCTTATGACACCCTCTCAGTTACACCTTGACACTTCCCCTGATCACCTTGGACGAGCACCCGCGAACTTGCCCGCACCTCCCATGATTCCACTGATTCTTCTAGATCCACCAGCACGAGAGGTGAGAGCTTAGAGCATTATGGATATTGTGACGGACGAGTGCACCACCACCACAGACGGTCCTTCTTGCTATTACTTGGTACACTGGAGTGGATGCCCCACCTTTGATAATACTTGGATATCTGTGCGGAGCTTGCTAGGCTTGCCCATAATCTTCGACTACAGCTCATTCATCTTCATTCCTCGGAGATGAATGTTTTTCAATCGGGCGGAGTTGATGGGGATCAGCCGCGTTATCGTGATCGATGAAGGAGATCAGTCCATCACTCGGCGGGACCCGTTTTTGCATATTTGCATGAGACACATTGATTGGATCGGCGATCCAAGACCGCGAGCGCGTCCGGAGCGTCGTTTATCTATTTATATGTATTTTGTTTTTGTTATTTGGACTTATATTAAGTCATCATAATTATGTGAAGATCTCTCCGGAGGCACTCTATGGGATCAAGCACAGACGGTTGTGGTTCCTCAAAAAGAGGATTAGTGTAGTGTAGGACACTAAATATTCTTTTAGTGACCGAATGAATTCGGTCACTAAAGACATTTAGTGGCGGGGCTACCGTGACCCACTTCGTGGCGGATAAAATTTGGTCATTTAATGTCTTTAGTGACCATAGACACATTCCAAGAGGACTCTAATACATAGACCGGAATATAAAATGTGATAACATCAACAACTTCAACATCATACAATAAAATTTTCCTTGCTAGCATTGAGATCATACAAGAATAGCCTAAAGAAGTTAAATAAGGCTGTGGAAACATTCCAATTTGGAATTTTGATGTGGATGATCATTTATTGCAAGCATTTAAAAATTATAACTGAACATCTTATTAGATTCCTATTTACACTTACAAAAACATTATAAGATAATTTTGCACAATTTAATAGTATTATGAACAAAGGATCACCTCGCGATAGTACTAAATGGTGTAACCCCCTCTAAGCTTTTATTGATTTCTTTCCGTTTCACCCATTTTAGTCACAATATTGAAAATCAGAAGTCACCTTTTTGCCCAGAGTTCAATAGCAATGAAAAATGAAATTATAGAGGAATGATAATTCTGAGAGATATGTAAGAGCCTATAATAGGAAAATAAATCTGATGTAAACAGAACCTCATATTAAGCTGACAGTTCAAATGTGTACCAAATTGACAGAAGTGAAGTTAAATACTTACTTCTTTCAAGATTCTGATCACTCTCAAGCTGAAGTCTGAGGAACTCGTATAATTTCTCTGTATTTCAAACATGTTACAATAATATTGATTGTATCATCCATACATTCTAAATACATATTCTTCTGAGAAATTTACAAAATGAAATATGAGAAGAATTTAAAACCTTAGGAGGTGCATAAATTCCATATGCATCATGTAATGGGCGAAGTTTTGATAATTAGATACCAATAGTATAAGAAGGGCGGTTTCAAAAATAATATTAAGGATTTGATTGTTCGGACGGAACTGAGGCTCTAAAATTAAAATTGGAGGCCATTTTCATTGGAACTGGACCTCCAATTCCAATTCCGAAAACCTAATTCAGTTCAATCGAACAAACCCTAAAGTTTTGCATATTTACAAAACTTATAGAATGGACTTTTATTTACAATAAAAGCACAAGAAAATATTCATTCTCAATCATGATTTACTATATTCTTTGAGTTCTACAACACAAATGCATAGGTCTTGCAGTTCATTTTGAACACATGGGTGTTAGCTTTAAAATCTTGGTAACATAATGAATGACTTGAACATAGAAATGCTAAACTGTAAAATGTAAGAGAAACTTATTCAAAAAATGGGGTTAATACTACTTAGAATAAGATAATAGGGCATAGTACAGGATGGTGTAGCCAAGTACCTTGAAGAAAGGGAGAGTATCAACAAGCCAGAACCAAAGAAATAGTTCAAAAGACTAAGGTAGAAAAGGAGTTAAAATGTACGAAAACAGGAAGTTATTCGAAAATATCTAGCTAAACTCGTACTATCAATAAATGCAGCTTCTATATGAATATGAAAGGTCAAAAAACGATTTACAAAGCCAACCCTTAGTAATTGGGAACAAACTATTAGTTATGTACTGAGTTTATCAAAATCATTTTACTCACAAAATATCCTATTGAATCCACTAGAAAAGATAAATGTAACTAACCTTCTTCAGCATCAGCAAATTCGGGAGCAACTCTTCCATCATCCCTGACTACTTTCTGAGAAAGGTGTTCATATGTAACCAAGAAAATGAACACAGAGCGTGATGTACAAAACAAAAGTGCATTAGTTATTCAATTCCAATAAGCATTATAAAATTGACTAATATGGATGGCAATAAATAGATTTATGGAAAAAGTAAAATGCAGAACAATCATATCTGATAAGAGTTTCATTAACTGGACAACATCAACTTAGTAGAAATGGAAATCCCTCTTTTCCACTAAAACTTCTAAAATAATCACATACAACTATGGAAGCTGAGGTTGCCCATTATTTTGGCAATAGTGCATCTACTGTTGGGTTTTGTTTGAGCATCTTATGCGCAGGGGAATTAACAACAACTCATTTATTTAATCATGCAAAAACCAATAAATCAATAATTGAGAATATACCTGCGTCGAAATCAAATCAAATTTCGAGAAGAATAATTGTCGCATGAGAACCAAAACGTAGAACGAGATCCACACCTTTACGGGTATCCACACGAACGCCGAAAACACCTAGCAGTCCGTCCAACGGGCTCGGGGTTGGAAAATGATCGCCCTTCTCTTCCATGAAATACTAATTCCGTTTCAAGAGAGAAACTTCTCTCTCGCTTTTCTCTCTTCTCTCGGATCTTTTCGGAAGAGAAACAAAAATGCGGTTGTATGTTCTCTTAGAGTCACACTCTTCGAAAACCTAAAGCGCACTACTTATGGCAATTTCACAAACCGCCCATAAAAGCGTCGAGAGAGCCTGAAGGGAGATTCAATTCGACGTACGTCGATTTCCCAAATCGACATACGTCGAATACTATCCGATAGTATAGAAATTATGTTAAACGCACACGTGCGTCGATTTCATAAATCGACGTGCTTTGAATGTCGTCCGGCTACTTATCAACTCGACGTGAGTCGATTTCACAAATCGACGTGCGTCGAATAGTATCCGGAAATGTATGTCTCTATGTTAAACGCACACTAAATCGACGTGCGTCGATTTCGCAAATCAACTTGCGCCGAATAGTTCGTTTAACGTCCTTTTCGAATCCAATTCGACATATAATTACTCTTAATCATTATTTAATTAATTCCTAATTAATAAAACATTACGATGGACTTGGTTCTTTACTTGTATCACAAGTAAAAAAAACAACACGATCATGTATCCAATTCCCGTAAGTTTTTAACGCGCGACCTCATAGGTTCATATTACGTTGGCAATAAGACAAATTTCTTGATTACTTCTAGATCACATATTCCAACATCTACTAACTCTGAAAAATACGCATCACAATCTTCAACTAGTTTAACAGAAATCCAAAATAAATGACTAAAGTATCTCTAGTAAAATTCCCATCATTTTCTCTACCTCCCCCCCCCCCATCCCCGTCTCCCTCTCTCTTAAAAGTATTGTGATAGATAGTTGATCATGAAATTACATAACCCTGGAATAATAATCCCGTAACTCATTATACAGCACAACATTTTCTAACATCCTATGTCATGCTTAAACGTCCAGAAAGTCTGAAAGAGTGGACAAATTGTTAATTTCAAACCTCGTGTTGGGAAATTGACCCTCAATGTTCCCTTGATTTGAAGAATGCCTCGCACTCAATACTAAGTACAAGTTGTATTTGATAAATCCTATTTCTATCTCATAAGCATGCAGGGTTGGGACTTAACAAGGTGCAGGGGTTGTTCAGTTTGTTTACTGACAAAACAGCTGAGACAAGCTCTCAGTCTCAGCTGAACCGCTGAGACATGGCCAGGAGCCGCTGAGAAGGTGTCTGGGCCAGCTGAGCTGCAGATAGAAGAAAACCGCTGAGACAGCTGTCTGTCTCAGCGTATTCGCTGGAATGGGATAGAAGAAAACCGCTGAGACGGCTGACCATCTCAGCCCAACCGCTGAGACAGTTCAAACTTGATCTGGCGGGTTCTGCTTTTGGCGCAAGCTGCAAGAATGCTTTGTGGGGACCACCAATCACTCTCATACCTGACAGGAGGTCAGCTAAGAGCAGTTGAAGATCAGAGATGTATAAAAGAAGATGTTAGGGCAACTTTGAAGAGGTTGGTTGTGTGCTTAACAATTACTGTTCCATTGTCGGCCAAAAAGTTGTTCTCATTCTCCTCCTGCTCACTGAACAAGCAAGAAGAATCTGAGAGATAAAGTTAGCTCTTTTGCAAGAAGGAGCAAAGTGATCTTCCACCCTTCAACTGAAGAGGAAGATCAAGTTATAGCTGCCATCAACATCTCCAGCTACAAGGAAGCACAAGCTGTGCAGGAACTACAGGAGACCTCATTCAACTGCTGTCCACTGTAGTAAGATTCAAAACTTCTATAGGGCATCTTGCCTGAGTTTGTAGGACCATTTGGTCTGAGATTATAGGAACCTTTGGGTTCTGAGTTTGTAGGGTTGAAGGCCTGAGATTGTAGGATCTGAGTGATCTGAGTTGTAGGGCATTATTGCCTGAGCTGTAGGAGGAGGATTCCTCTAAGGTAGGAACCTGAGGGTTCTGAGTTGTAAGGCTTAACAGCCTGAGTTGTAGGGCATTATTGCCTGAGCTGTAGGAGGAGGATTCCTCTGAGTTGTAGGACCTGGAAGAGGTCTGAGCTGTAGGAACAGAAGCTGATCTGAGGTAGGGCTGCTGAGCCTGAGTTGTAGGGCTGTTTAGCCTGAGTTGTAGGACCTGCTGAGGTCTGAGCTGTAGGATCAGGGGCTGATCTGAGTTGTAGGGCTGCTGTGCCTGAGGTAGGGTTGGGAAAACCTGAGAGATCCTGAGGGATCTGAGTTGTAAGCTCTTGGAGCTGAGTTGGAGGAGTTGGCCCTGTCTAACACACTGTTAGAAGGGTGAAGGGGGAAAGTGGACTATCCAAAGACACACTGTCTTTGGGGAACCACTATAAATTCTTGTGTGCTTTCTGTGTTTGTTGATTTGCTTAAACTAACTCAGAAATCAGCTAGGGTACTTAGAGGAAAAATAAAAGAAACATATTCACCCCCCCTAGGTGATTTAGACTACAAACCTATAAACTAACACCTTGGTTAAGTACAAGTATGGCTCTGTAAAAGGTGGATTAGAACTCAATGAACCATGAACAACATATTATTTCTAAAATGTGTTCTTTTTGAAAATGTAACAGTTTCATTAGATAACATCACAATGGAGCGACTAGTTATCTGAAGCCATGTTTTGATAGCCCAACTTGGTTGGGTCAGTGTATTCATGCATGGGACAGTTGTGCCCGGGAGTGATTTTCGCAAAAACACGCTAGGGAAGGCAGTCGGGCATTCATTTTCGCGAAATCTCAAAGCCTCTTCTCCTCCGCACAAGTCTGATAACCCTTTCTTGCCGATTTTCTGCTGTGTCGCCTGGCGCCCGTCTGAGGCTCCTTTCTGCTGTGCCATCTGAGACTCTTTTCAGTGCAGATTTTCTCCCGTCCAGCCATCCCCGGGCAGCGGAGCAGAGCAGCAGAGCAGGTTTGCCCCCTTTCTCCCGTTCGGGCTGCCTCAAATATGGATTTACAGTCTCTAGGTTTCCATTTCTTCCATTTCCAATCCTCTTTCCGCTTTTACTCTTTCCAGCTCCAGGATCCAGATTCTCGGTATTCCTACCTTTTCCTGCGACCAGATATATCAGGAACTGTAATTCCTGCTCTTTCCCTAAGATCTGAAGAAACAGTGAATGATAGGTGAGCGGAAAGCTTCTAGATTTTGCACTTTAATAGTTAATTTGCTCTTCTTTAACAAGATAAACGGCAGAAAATTTTAATAGTTAATTTTCTCCCAGACACCTCTTACGCAATCCAACACTAGAGAGCATATAATGAGTTCTATAAATTAATATGTTACTGGCATCATTACATGGAACCTTAAGACCAAAAATAATATTGTATTCAGCCTTTCAGTTCGAAGAATTAGGTCTCAAACAAGAAATTTAGGAACACATGAATGCTTCACATATTTTTGAATGTTTAATATCAAAATTTAAGACATATTTTTCTTAATATGCTTAACATATTTATGCTTTACTGCAAGGCAGCAGCTTTCCAGGTTTTTAGATTTTCTTTTGATGCTATTTAGTTGCTTTTACATTTTAAGACTAATTGCAAAGCATCAGCTTGTTTTCTTGCTCTGATAATATTGTTGTCACTTATCAGGCTGTGATTAGGGATTTAGGGCTTTGATTCATTAGTGTTTTGTTCTTTATGCAATATTTGAAAGACTGTCCAATAATTTTAGGTAGCAAAATCTCCATGTTACAGTTTCTAGTTCAATTTTTGACGCGGCTTTCGAGTTCAAGCCAATTTTAGCTTATGTCCCACATCTCATCTAGTATAAAGGTATTCATCGTTAATTTTTTTTATTGTTTTCATCTGGTTTGATTATTTATTTGATGGCTTGTGTGTTTTTTTTGTTGATTTCTTGATTTACTTGGGGTAATACTTGTGTTTGTCTTGTTGATTTCAATCTATGTTAATGCTGAATTTTTTATCCTCAATAGTCAGTAAATTGAAGTAATTGGAAAATTCTAGGATTAGTTGCAGTCCAGGTTATAAGCATCTTGTTTTTATAAATTTATCTTGTATGTTTGACACTGTCATTGATGAGAGTAAACTAATTTGTGCAATATTTTCAACAATTATTTTTTTATTTAAATGTATTGTGCCCGTTAAATATATAAAACCAAGACAAGTAATTTACAAATTAAAGAAAATAAACTAAAAACTTCAAGCTCAGAGATCACTCCATAAACATTTAGCACAATAGTTTGAAACTAATTCAGCAATGAACAAGAGAGACTGGGCCATCAAACATAGTTAACCATACCAATTCTGAAGATATTTTGATACAAAGACAACAGTTTTATGTTTCTGTATAGAACTATCCTACTAACCATTCTACATGGGAAAATCCGCAACTACAGCTTCGTTTGGTGCGGCTTATTTGCTCCGGTGAGTTTGATCAAAAACGTCATTATCATAGAATGTATGTTTGACAAGACAAAGGTTATGACCGCTAAAAGAAAATAAACTAGTTTTGAGCATAACAACTAGTTTTGAGCATAGAAATATCCTACTAACCATTCTACATGGGAAAATCGGCAACTACGGCTTCGTTTGGTGCGGCTTATTTGCTCCGGTGAGTTTGGTCAAAAACGTCATTATCATAGAATGTATGTTTGACAAGACAAAGGTTATAACCGCTAAAAGAAAATAAACTAGTTTTGAGCATAACAACTAGTTTTGAGCATAGAAATATCCTACTAACTATTCTACATGGGAAAAACCACAACTAGTTTTGGTGGGGCTTACTTGCTCCGGTGAGTTTGGTCAAAAAGGTCATTATCATAGAATGTGTGTTTGACAAGACAAAGTTTATGACTGCTATAAAGAAAATAAACTAGTTTTGAGCATAACAACAGCGTTCACGAACGACGGTTCATGACAACGGCGTTCACGACCACCACCGCGCCAAACGAAGGCTTTGTTTGGGGCGGTGGTGGCGGTCGTGAACGCGGCGGTGGTCATGAACCTTCGTTCGTGAATGCCCGACCTCACCTAAAAAAATTCATGCATTTTATGCTCAAAACTAGTTTATTTTCTTGGTAGCGGTCATAACCTTTGTCTTACCAAACATACAATCAATGATAATGGCGTTTTTGACCCAACTCACCGGAGCAAATAAGCAGCGGCAAACGAAGTCGAAGCCTACATATAAAAGCTGAAAGCCGTCCAACCCCTTCTTCATCAACAAATCTGCGAGAAAACACGCGAGGGAACTTTTAAACTGTCACCTTTTTTAGAAGTACAGCCTCGGGGAAGGGACCAGTTGCTTCGTCAGGTTTCGAATTGAAGCTGTGAGCGTCGGTCTTCTCCTTCCTCTTATTTGCCCTAGCGACAACCAGACACCTCAGGCCGCCACCGCTGGTAGGATTCTTATGGGAGCAGAAGATGGAATGAGAGAGCCGCCTTCGTGGATGAGGCTCTTGGTTGCGGAGATAACGGACCACAGAAGCAGAAGAAGAGGGAGAGATCATCGAAGTGACCTCCATGGTTGGATAAGAAAGATAAAGCTAACGCAAATATGATGAACTGGATAATGACGCGCGCGAAAGCCAATGTTACAGAAATTATTTATATACGAGCAGCTCCGCGCAGGTTTGCTCCGACTCTTAGTGAGTTTTGCCCGCATTTGAGCGGGCACATTCCCCTATTGCGCCCGTGCTCGCTGATTCGCATTCTCCTACTGTCAAGCGCGACGGCGACGGCGGGCTTCGTCCGCCCCCGGCGGAATATATACATATGAGTACTCAAAATGACCGCACAAAAAAATTAATTAATATTTTATAATTATTTTTTTCAAAAATATTTATATTTTAACAACAAAATCATTTTAAAGTAAGCTATTATATTTCAAAATTAGTTTTTGGAAGCCTAATGATAACCTACCATAGCAAGTCTACTAAAAAACTTTTGAATTTTATGAATTTCCATCATTATTTTTATTATAGGGATATGATGTAATTACACAAATAGTCATTATATTTTATGAATTTTTATTTTTTTTTATAATATATGTGTACAACCCTCATATTTTCGAGCTGGTGTGACCCGACGCAGGTAAGATCGCTATAGTGAGGGTGGCTGTGCGTGACGAATCGACCCGTTAAGAGGGGTCCGAGGCCATCTGAGGCAAAAAGAAGGGGGGACGGACGATCCGGTTCGTTCCCCCGCATTCCGTCAAGGCCTAGGGAGGCGAGTGGACCATGGTCCACTCGCCCGGAACTAGGGGCGAGTGGACCTCGGTCCACTCGCCCGAACCTAGGGGGCGAGTGGACCCTCGGTCCACTCGCCGCCCCTTAGGGGGCGAGTGGACCTCGGTCCACTCGCCCGAACCTAGGGGCGAGTGGACCTTGGTCCAATCGCCCGAACCTAGGGGGCGAGTGGACCCTCGGTCCACTCGTCGGTCCTAGGGGGAGCGCACCGAAGGTCCACTCCCCCGGGCCTTGGGAGGCGCCCAGTCCCAGGGGCGAGGGGGCCTTCGGTTCATTCGTCTGCTCTCTATGTTAACGGAGAGGTGGGCTGTTCAGGCAAGGGGGGAAGTAGGCGTCTCATTTCCACTCGCCTCCCCCCCCCCCTGTGCTGGTCGTTCAGGTTCGTTGTTGGGCTGCGGATAGCAGATTTTTGGCTATCCGCAACCCACTTTTTGGGAAGTCTATAAATAGACCCCCATGGGCACCTTGGGAAGGGTTGTTGGTACCCCCCCCCCCTCCCTCGTGTGTGAGTAAGCACTACCCCTCCCCCTATCATTGAAGGTGGACGGTGAGGTGATCCTTAGTGCCCTCCAAGGTGCCCAGGCTCAGCATTGGCTTGGGAGGGGAAGTTCCATGTGAGCTTCCGAGTATGTGGTGGGACCTCCACGCTGCAGCTTAAAGGGTTCGTTTGTGGACTTAGAAGTTTTCCAAGGGTTAAGTTCTTCGGTTCTTAGTGACTGGTCAAGGGTCTCGCTCAGGTCAAGTAAGGGTTAGCTGCATCTCCTTTTCGAACGTCGAGACCAGTTTTCTGATTTCAACAATATGTTAAGTCATTGGAGTAAAAGAATGAGAATATATTTGGCAATTTTGAATGTTACACCAAGGAAACTTCTTCTATTTTGTCCTATAGTTCATTGCAATAATCGTCTATTTTGAGTTTCACTCGTGACTGTTTTCTCAGCCTCCATGCTTGTTTTTATTTGAAAATTTGAGTCATTGGTGTTATCGTGTCGGTTTCCGCTGTGTTTCAACCATGCTGGGGAGCATCGCGTGAAATTGATGGTATGCTGGAATTTTGGCAAATTCATGACCACGTACGATTGTGCGTGTCATTTCTGCACGATCATGCGGTCTCGAATTGTTTTAAACTCACAGTCACGTACTATTTTGCACGCCCTCATTCTCGCTCCTAGATCATGCATTTCCTCTGCCCCCCCTCTTTCAACATTTCTCTCGTTGCTTCATTCTCTTCCTTCTCATCCTTTTTGTTCCAATGACAAGTTCGTCCTAGTAGTACTCTCAAGACCCGTGTGGTAGAGAAGGTGCTCCATCTCCTGCTCCTGATGTCTCCACTATGGAGGGCATGCACATTTTCGATAGGCCAGAGCACCAAGAAAAATTTCAGCGGCTTAAATATAAGGAATTCCATGACTTTAGGTTCATTAATTTGGAATTGCTCCAAGCTATTAGCCTAGATGCCGAGGTGTGGCATCTCATCAGAGTTGGCAACTTTGGATCGTCTCTTCGCTATCGAGGAGAATGGTTTCAAGGAGCACACTCTGCAGTTTCTCTCTACCCTTGTGTTGGAGCCCACTATCTATGAGTATATATGCAAGTCCTCTCCGGGTCCGTTTCCACATAATGTGATGATTTCATGTCATGGGTGCTTATATATTGGGTGGTGTTGCCGGAATGTAAGGCTGAAATGAAGTTTTACATCTGATATTTCAAGATCTGCCTTCTGAGGTCCTATCCGGCCTCATCGTCCATGATTTATGGCGCTCCATGACTGATGGGGAGAGGGGGTACAAAGTCAATGTTGCCAAATCATCCAGAATCGGTTCTCCCACATTATATTATCTTCAGCACTTGATAAGTCACTCCATCACTGAGAGATCCATGAGTCAGAACATTGATGGGTGGCAGGATCTCTTATACCTATTCAGCATGTGGGACCGGGTACCGCTCCAATTGGGGGTCATTTTTGTCACAACCCGCATTTTCTCCGAATTTAGGAATATCAGAGTAAGAGAAAATACACGTCATGATGCCACGTCATGCAGGAGACAACTGCAGAAACTCAGGCGGGAACCTAATACTTAATTAATCAAAACATGATTACATGATAAGTCATCATTTGAAATCATTTATTAGGGTTTGGGGTAAGAACTGTGTCTCTCAGTTCGTGGATCAACTAGTCCACCGAGAAAATATATGTAATTGCAGCGGAAAGTTCTTGATTTAGTCCACTTAGAGTCCTAAATGCACGTGATGACAGGACATGAAGTAAATGATATGCACATATCTAGGCGTAGTATAGGTATATAAAATATCTTTAAGCGATTTTAAAGATAAGGATTTCAGTTTAAAAGGGATGCAATGAGTATGAAAGAAAAGCCATTTTATAATTATAATGCACCTAGACATAAATCATTCTCAGAGAGCAAGATACACAAGATCTAAAAGTAGTGACATTAACCTGACAAGTAAGCTATAAAGTATCAAAGGGCACAATGGGCGTCAACAACATGACACTAACTCATTGGCTCCAACTAGCACGTCTGAACACAAGAAGAAAACTAAAAACAACTACCTCGCAGCAGCGGGGTACAACAGCAACAAAAAACCCCCGAAGACTCCGGGCTACACTGCTAGCCGCTAAGGCTCTGAACCTGAGGCATTCAATAAAACAAAGAACGTCTCAGCAGGGGATTACAAATGGCAGAAAACAAGCAGAAAAGTAAATAAGGCATAAGAGGTACCAACCCAAGCCATATTTACCGAAAGAGAAGCTTCAAACAAAGAACTAAGCAAAACACCAAGTGCACCAAAAACCATAAAGAGGAACAAGCAAAGTTCATTTATCTTGTTAAATTTATTAAAGAGACTGATCAGCTCAAATTAAACGGGGGAGGTCCTTTATCCACTGCCACCCAAAGCCAAAAAATGGGTGGGGGTTTCTATCCCCAACCACCCAAACACGGCCCACGGGACCACAGGACAAGCCTGTGGTTCACCATTAAAATGGCCACCGTGCAAGGCTACAACACTCCCCACTGCCCCCCCCCCCCCCCCAAAAAAAACACGACCCATCGTGCAAGGACAAAGGCAATGGTCTTATTAATTAATTCCTTTAATTATGGCATGGGACGAAGCCCGGGAAAACACTCATCGGGATACCCTAAGGATAGGGTCACAAATAATGTAAACACTGCAAAAGACGATTCATAAGAGAAGACATAAGTCATTCGGCCACAACGGGTACGAGGTTTCAAAGAATAGAAGTAATCAGAGACATAACTCAAGTATTAAGAAGTAGAGAGCATTTCTCAAGAATTTAAAGGATAAGAACATAGTCCTCGAGAAATTAAAGGCAGGGACAAACTGTTCTCGAGAAATCAAAGCAGGGAATAATGCTGCTCTCGAGAAATTAAAGGCAGGGAATAAACTGTTCTCGAGAAGTCAAAGGCAAGGACAAACAGTTCTCGAGAAATTAAAGGCAGGGGGTAAGGCAGCTTCTCGAGAAATTAAATGTAGGGGGTAAAGCAGCTTCTCGAGAAATTAAATAATAAAAGGAAGTCAAGTAACAAAAGCTTCTCGAGATAGAAAAGGCTGAACAAGAAGCTCTCGAGAAACAATCTAAGACACGGCAAGAACACAAAACCACAGAAAAAGAAAACAGTGCTTTAAGCAAACAACTAGAAGGAGGGGATAGCCACTTGCCTTAAAACTTGCAAACTCGAAGTTCTCCGCTCCAAACGCTATGGATCGGCTAAGAACTCACTCAAACTCAATAACCCGAAACTTTACGGATCAAAAGGAGGAGTTAGGTCACTACCCTACCTCCAAAAATTCCACAAAACGGGAAACACTTACCACTAGAATGAAGATCTCGCCGAGAGCATTCCAAATCTATACTCCAAACGCGATTCCGACCACTACAGCCTTCGAATCGCCGACCGGAAGCTCCAAGACACTCTGCTCTCGCCTCTCTCGCTCGGCGGCTGGATTGGTTCGACAAAGGAAGGAGATGAAAAGAAGAAAAAACCTAAGCTTAATGTATATATATTAAGCCTCCGGGAATTCGTCGAACTCAGCTCCTTAACGTTCGTCGAACTCAAGAAAGAGTTCGTCGAACGCAGAACAAAACCAACAGAAAGCTTGACGTTCGTCGAACTCAAGAAAGAGTTCGTCGAACGCAGCTACAACGCGAGTTCATCGAACGCAGCATTGCCAGTTCGTCGAACGCAGCTACAACGCGAGTTCGTCGAACGCAGCATTCCTAGTTCGTCGAACACAGCTACAACGCGAGTTCGTCGAACGCAGCATTGCCAGTTCGTCAAACGCAGCTCCTACTCGAGTTCGTCGAACTTAGCTTCAATTCGTCGAATGCAGCATCTCTAGTTCGTCGAACGCAGAGTTCTCCCAGTTCATCGAACAAAGAGAACTCTCAGTTCGTCGAACGCAGAGGGCGACTAAATCACCTGCACTCGCACCATAACAGAAAAACCATAAGATTTTACTAACTACACAAAATCTTCTCTATAGCTCGAAACGACGTGAAATCTCGCACGCTCGATCTAAATCACATCCTTTAACTAAGCTAAGGCCAGTGCCCAAAGCTCCTTGTAAACTTCGCCAGAAATGAGACATAAACCTAGAATTTCGATCCTACACAATGCTCACGGGCACACCATGCAATCTGATGACTTCACTCAAATAAAGTTCTACTATCTTCTCCATCGAATACCCGATCTTAAAAGGCACAAAGTGAGCACACTTTGTCAAACGGTCAACTATGACCCACACCGAATCATGTCCTCCGGGAGACCTCGGCAAACCAGTAATGAAGCCCATTGAAATACACTCCCACTTCCAGCTTGGAACATCCAACGGGTTCAACTTACCTCCAGGCCTCTTATGATCCGTCTTCACGCGCTGACAAGTTAAACATTCAGAAACATATCTCGCTATATCATTCTTCATACCTGACCACCAAACAATCTGCTTCAGGTCTTTGTACATCTTTGTGGAACCAGGATGATAGGAAACACTAGAGTCATGCTCTTCACTACAGATCTTTGCCCGAATATCATCCAACGCGGGGATACAATACCTACCTCGGTACTTCAAAGTATCCTTATCATCGATCGAAAAATCGGTAATTCTCCTTTCTCGGTTCTACTTCGAAGATGTTGTAAGTCATGGTCTTCCTTCTGATGCAATCTCGTAAGGGTAATCCAAGAAGGCTCTTCAGCCTCTAAGCTCGAAGGCACGGTACGACTACCGATTGAGATATCCATCAACATAAACTCCTCTACCAAGGACTGCACAAAAAGGTTGAAGATATGCGCGGTCTTTCTGCTCAGGGCATCGGCCACCACATTAGCCTTACTCGGATGATACAGGATATATCAACCTCATAATCCGCCACATACTCCAACCATCTACGTTGGCGCAAATTCAACTCTTTCTGGGTAAAGACATACTTCAGACTCATGTGATCCGTATAAATCTTGCATGACACTCCATAAAGAAGATGTCTCCAAAGCTTTAAGGCATAAATCACTGCAACAAATTCTAAGTCATGCGTAGGGTAATTCCTTTCATGAACTTTCAATTGTCTAGACCCATAAGCAATCACCTTTCCTTCTTGCATCAAAACACACCCTAGTCCAATGTGAGATGCATCCACATAAACTACATACTCTATTCCTTCGATCGACAAGGCCAACACAGGAGCACTGCACAAACGCCTCTTTAATTCCTAAAAGGCTCCTTCGCACTTATCGCTCCAAACAAAAGCGGTATTCTTCTGGGTAAGCTTAGTTAAAGGTGCCGACAGCACTGAGAATCCTTGAACAAATCTCCTGTAGTACCCAGCCAACCCTAAGAAACTCCTTATTTCCTTAGGCGTTGAAGGCGTCTTCCAATCCAACACAGCAAAAATCTTAGCGGGGTCTACAGTAATTCCATCTTTGTTCACCACATGACCCAGAAAGGATACCTGAGGAAGCCAGAATTCGCACTTACTCAGCTTCGCATACAACTTGTGCTCTCTAAGAGTAGACAATACTAAGCGCAAATGTGTAGCATGCTCCTCAGCACTTCTAGAATAAACCAGCACATCATCGATGAATACCACAACAAAATGATCCAGAAAATCCTTGAACACGCGGTTCATCATTTCCATAAACGCAGAGGGTGCATTCGTCAAACCAAAAGACATAACCAGAAACTCAAAAGGACCATAACGGGAACGAAAGGCAGTCCGGGGAACGTCCGACTCACAGATAGCCTGATCGAAGGTCAATCTTCGAAAACACTGTGCTACCATGCAACTGATCAAACAGATCATCTATCCTCGGCAACGGATACCTGTTCTTGATGGTCACTTTGTTTAATTCTCTATAATCTATGCACAACCTCATGGAACCGTCCTTCTTTTTCACGAACAAAACTGTAGCACCCCAGGGCGAAGAACTTGGCCTAATAAAACCACACTACAACAGCTCATCTAACTGAGTTCGCAACTCTTCTAACTCGCGCGGGGCAATACGGTACGGTGCCTTAGCGATAGGACGAGTACCAGGCTCAAGATCAATAACGAACTCCACATCTCTACCAGGCGGAAGAACAGGAAGACTGATAGGGAAGACATCAGGAAACTCTCGCACCACCGGAACACCCTTGTACAACACTCATTCTCCGAGGGTAGGCCCATTCAAAGACACGTAGGCTGAAGTCAAGGTCAAAAGGTCATCACAGAAGCCGGCAGTCCAAGACACAAGGCAACTCAGCCAGCAGGAGCAAGGTGCGAGCTGGGCGAGCAAGGCGCGAGCTGGGCGAGCAAGGGGCGAGCTGGGCGGTCAAGGGGCGAGCTGGGCGGGCAAGGGGCGAGCTGGGCGGGCAAGGCGCGAGCTGGGCGAGCAAGGGGCGAGCTGGGCGGGCAAGGCGCGAGCTGGGCGAGCAAGGCGCGAGCTGGGCGAGCAAGGCGCGAGCTGGGCGAGCAGAGGGCGAGCTGGGCGAGCAGAGGCGAGTCTGGGCGAGTATTGACCAGAGGAGTTCGTCGAGTGCATGAGAGCAGCAGAAGACCTAGGCGAGTATTGGCACGGCGAGCAGCACCCAATACTCGCCAGATGAGCGATTATGGCATAAGTACTCGCCGAGTATCCCATAGTCGCCGGGTTGGGGGCTGGGCTATAAAAAGCCCCCCTAACCTTTGGTTTTCCTATAAATAGGACCCCAGGGGTACTTGGATTGGCACCTGGACTTGAGCTTTTGGACCCCGATTTCCGAACTCTCGAGCCCGTCACCCTTGCTTTTAGCCAAGTCGGTGCCTTCCCTGTACCAAGCTCGGCCACTTTGGTTTTGGAGGGGAAGACTCTCTTGAGCTTCTGGGTACGTGGTGGGACCTCCCTGCCGCAGCACCTGGGGTCCTGTTTGTTGCTCTTCTAGCTTCTTCGTCGTTGCCAGCCAAGCCATCTCGTTGGGCTGCTGGGCGAGTAGCCTCTGGCTGCATCGGTTCGAATCTTGAGGTCAGGATTTTCTTGGCGTCAACACTTTGGTGCGGTGAGCGTGGATCGTAGTCGTTGGAAGAAAGTCTAGTAGGAAGGCGAGATGGTAGAAATTGGCGACCAAGAGGAAGTTATTGGCAACTCGCGAGTATGGCGAATTCTCGCAAGTAAGGCGAGCTCCTTCCTTCCTCACCGATAGGCGAGTTCCAGATGGCGACATCCTAAAAGCGAGTTCCAGATGAAGACATCGTCAGGCGAGTTCCATACTCGCTCATAGGCGAGTTCCATACTCGCCCATAGGCGAGTTCTTGCAGGCGAGATCCAGAGATAAGTTCAGACCAACGACTTTAATCGAAAGAGAGGCGAGTTTCCTGGGTAGTGGCGAGACCCCCAAACCCTCTGCGTAGGGAGTCTTATGTAAAAGGGATACTCCTCCCCTCAGTTTCCTCCTTCTTCAATGCAGTGATTTCCATACATGATCATACTTACGGGTGCTTTGGTAAAGCCCGTGAGTGCTTTTGTCTGACTAACAAACAGGATGATTCGTGATGAGTTCGCCACCAAAGGGAATCACACAACCTACTCGCGAGGTCTCCAAGTTGATGCTCGGCGAGCTCCTAGTCGCGACGGACTTCTTCAACAACCTACTCGCGAGGTCTCCAAGTCGATGCTCGACGAGCTCCTAGTCGCGATGGTTTTCAAAGGTGGTGTTCCGCGAGCTCCTACTCGCGATGATCTTCATCAAGGGCTTACATTCCACGAGGATGCTGACTCGTGACCTCTTCAAGGTGGTGTTCCGCGAGCTCCTACTCGCAATGATCTTCATCAAGGGCTACATTCCACGAGGATGCTGACTCGTGACGTCTTCAAGGTGGTGTTCCGCGAGCTTATACTCGCGATGATCTTCACGAAGGACTTATGTTCCACGAGAATGTTTACTCGTGATGTCTTCAAGCTTGGTATTCCGCAAGCTCCTTACTCCCGATGATCTCCTTCCGTCGGCTATGATCCATGAGGGGTCTTACTCATAAGGTGTCCCAGTTGGTATCCCCGATGCTATGTTCTTACTCCTATAGCCTTCAAGTTGATATCCCTCACCTCCCTGAAACATGGGAGATTATGAGTCTTTTTGTCTCTTTCAGCAAAGCGTTTTCAAAAGAAAGAAGGAAAGCAGGTAAAGCCGACCTCCGCGTCAGGTTGGGAAATGGGCCTCCGACTTGATTCTCGTAAAACCCAGAATGGATGATGAGACAGTGCCTCGGTAGTGCGTTCTCCTAATACCAAGCCTCTACACTGACGGTCGAGATCAGCTCCCCCCTTGCACGTTGGTCGAGTTACCCTCCGACTGCATCTCTCATCCGACTGGAGAGATTATCAGGAAGAAGTCGTGACGCCGACCTCCTAGCTCGACGATAGGATGATCGACTTAACCGATCAGGGGACCCATGAATAAAGGTGTCGTGTACCCTCGAAGGCTAAGAACCCGTAACAAAGCGATTCGTTTCTAATTATTTCCTCCAAATCGTGTGAGTTAATGTGCTTAAGTGTGCTTAACTCCCCGTTTAATTGTTGAGCAACATGAAATAGGTTGGGTCGGCATTCAGCATCCAAGTAGGATGAAGGCCTCGGGATGGTGTGTTCCTTTGGAACCTCCCCGACTGTCAGTCCCTACTTGACATCATCATTCAGCAACACCCAAGTGGGCTGGAGACCTAGGGATGGTGTGTTCCTTTAGAACCTCCCCGACTGTCAGTCCCCTTCATGGTGTGTTCTATGAGATGAAGAACTGCTCAGAAGTACCTAAAGGCTCAACAGGGAGATCACTTGTCATCAAGAAGCTCGAACTGAACTCTAGGAGGGATCTTTCATCGTTCAAGAGGCATTCAAGACTGACAGAGACCGCCTGTAGAATCATGAAGGGGAATCGCTTGGGAATACCTGGATCGGCAATGACCTGAAAAGGTTCTATCCCTGTGCGGGAAGGTCTATTCTCCCCCTCCTTGTGTTTATTCCATTTAAATAAAAATTCCTCGCCCCCTGAAACATGGGCCACGAGAATTGTTTTTCTCTTATAGCAAGAGCTTTTCGAAGTAGGTAAAACCGATCTCCATGACAGGTTGGGAAACGAGCCTCCGACTTGATTCTCGTAAAACCCAGAACAGATGATGGGACGGTGTCTCGGTAGTGCGTTCTCCTAATACCAAGCCTCTGCACTGACGGTCGAGATCAGCTCCCCCCTTGCACGTTGGTCGAGTTACCCTCCGACCGCATCTCGCATTCGATTGGAGAGATTATCAGGAGAAAGTCTGGACGCCGACCTCCCAACTCGTCGAAGCGATGATCGATCTACTTGACTGAGGGACCCTTGTATAAAGGTGTCATTTGACCTCTTGCGGCAAAGCCTAATATCTCTTGTCGTTTATTCCAATCATATGGGTTGGTGCGGTTAATCCCCTCTGATTGTTGAGTGACAGTATGAAGACTCTTCCGCAACCTGGCGACCGATTGGGGGACAGGTCTCCGACTCGACTCTCGTAAAAACCCAAGTCGGGTGATGAGATAGCGCCTCGGGAGAGAGTCCTCCTAAGACCAAGCCTCTGCATTGACGGTCGAGACCAGCTCCCCCCTTGCACGTTGGCCGAGTTACCCCCTGACTGCACTTCCCATCCAGCTGGAGAGGTTATTAGAGGAGAGTCCGGACGCCAACCCCCCAACTTGACGAAGAGATGATCGATTTGACCAACCAGCATTCAGCAAACGCAATAGGATGGAGGCCTTGGGATGGTGTGTCCCCTTGGACCTCCCCGATTGTCATTCCATACTGGTCGACATCCAGCATCCGACAGGTAGAGTGGAGACCTCGAGTGTGTGTGTCCAGAAGGGCCCCCTGAGAGTCATGCCATATCCAAGCAATGCCACGAAATTCCGCCGAAGAAGTCATCGAGTCATGGAGTTGTCGTAATCCAGGCCTCTGCCCGAGCCCTTCTCCAGCAAGCCGGCTACTTGCCCCCTCAGATGACTCTTTCTCTCCACCTCTAGTTGAGCTCGGCTCCTAGAAGGTGTCGACCTTATATCCGCCTCCAGTTGAGCTCGACTCCTGCGAGGTGTTGACCTTCTATCCACCTCTAGTTGAGCTCGGCTCCTAGAAGGTGTCGACCTTCTCTCCATCTCTAGTTGAGTTCGGCTCCTAGAAGGCATCGACCTTGTATCCGCCTCCAGTTGAGCTCGGTTCCTAGAAGGTGTCGACCTTCTATCCACCTCTAGTTGAGCTCGGCTCCTAGAAGGTGTCGACCTTCTATCCATGTCTAGTTGAGCTCGGCTCCTAGAAGGTGTCGACCTTGTCTCCACCTCTAAGTTGAGCTCGGCTCCTAGAAGGTGTCGACCTTCTATTCGCCTCTAGTTGATCTCGGCTCCTATAAGTTGTCGACATTCTATCCACCTCTAGTTGAGCTCGGCTCCTATAAGGTGTCGAACTTCTATCCACCTCTAAGTTGACATCGGCTCTTAGAAGGTGTCGACCTTGTCTCCGCCTCTAAGTTGAGCTCGACTCTTAGAAGGTGTCGACCTTCTATCCGCCTCTAGTTGAGCTTGGCTCCTAAAAGGTGTCGACCTTCTATCCGCCTCCAGTTGAGCTCGACTCTTGTGAGGTGACGACCTTCTCTCCGCCTCCAGTTGAGCTAGGCTCCTGTGAGGTGTCGACCTACTATCCTCCTCTAGTTGAGCTCGGCTCCTGTGATGTGTCAACCTTCTATCCACCTATAGTTGAGCTCGGCTCCTAGAAGGTGTCGACCTTCTATCCGCCTCCAGTTGAGCTCAGCTCCTGTGAGGTGTCGACCTTCTTTCCTCCTCCAGTTGAGCTCGGCTCCTAGAAGGTGTCGACCTTGTATCCGCTTCCAGTTGAGCTCGGCTCCTGTCAGGTGTCGACCTCTCTTCCGCTTCCAGTTGAGCTCGGCTCCTGTGAGGTGTCGACCTTTTCTCCTCCCTTAGTTGAGCTCGGCTCCTGTGAGGTGTCGATCTTTTCTGGAGGCGAGGAAGTCCTCAAGCTCGGCGACTGCGCGAGCAGGCATCCGAAAAGGCGGCAGCAAGCCCAGGAGTTCGGCCATGTCAGCAACAGCTTCTTCGGCAATACTACGCGACATCTTGAAGCGAGATCAAAAAAGCCTTGCCATCAGAGACCCCTCCCCCTCTATATATAGAGCCAGGGCGACAACAGCGAGATGCCAACTATATACCAAATACTCGCCAGAAAGATAGCTCGTCGAATAAGGGTTGGATGATTCTTTCCGAGCAACTACGTTACTCGCAAAGAGCGGGGATTGTGTACAACCCTCATTCTTCGAGGGTAGGCCCATTCAAAGCCACGTAGGCTGAAGTTAAGGTCAAAAGGTCAGCACAGAAGCCGGCAGTCCAAGACACAAGGCAACTCAACCAGCAGGAGCAAGGCGCGAGGTGGGCGAGGAAGGCACGAGTTGGGCGAGCAAAGCGCGAGCTGGGCGAGCAATGCGCGAGCTGGGCGAGCAAAGCGCGAGCTGGGCGAGCAAGGGGCGAGCTGGGCGAGCAAGACGCGAGCTGGGCGAGCAAGGGGCGAGCTGGGCGAGCAAGGGGCGAGCTGGGCGAGCAAGGAGCGAGCTGGGCGAACAAGGCGCGAGCTGGGCGAGCAAGGGGCGAGCTGGGCGAGCAAGGGGCGAGCTGGGCGAGCAAGGCGCGAGCTGGGCGAACAAGGCGCGAGCTGGGCGAGCAAGGCACGAGCTGGGCGAGCAGAGGGCGAGCTGGGCAAGTAGAGGCGAGTCTGTGTGAGTATTGACCAGAGGAGTTCGTCTAGCGCAGGAGAGCAGCAGAAGACCTAGGCGAGTATTGGCCCGGCGAGTGCGAGCAGCACCAAATACTCGCCAGATGGGCGACTATGGCATAAGTACTCGTCGAGTATCCCATAGTCGCCGAGTTGGGGGCTGGGCTATAAAAAGCCCCCTACCCTTTGGTTTTCCTATAAATAGGACCCCAGGGGTACTTGGATTGGCACCTGGACTTGAGCTTTTGGACCCCGATTTCCGAACTCTCGAGCCCGTCACCCTTGCTTTTAGCCAAGTCGGTGCCTTCCCTGTACCAAGCTCGGCCACTTTGGTTTTGGAGGGGAAGACTCTCTTGAGCTTCTGGGTACGTGGTGGGACCTCCCTGTTGCAGCACCTGGGGTCCTGTTTGTTGCTCTTCTAGCTTCTTCGTCGTTGCCAGCCAAGCCATCTCGTTGGGCTGCTGGGCGAGTAGCCTCCGGCTGCATCGGTCCGAATCTTGAGGTCGGGATTTTCCTGGCGTCAACAACCCTCACTACACGACGAACCAGTAACAGTTTCTACTACAGAAACAAGGTAAGCCAAACAACCGGAAATTAACAGTTTCCGAGCACATACCGCAGAAATTATCGGGTAACACTGGCACGGAGACCCAAAAACGCTCATGGGATGACCGTTGTCCATCATAAAGTCCAAACGCTTTTCCTTGCATCGGATGACCGCATCATAACTGGACAACCAGTCCATACCCAATATCACGTCAAAGTCTTCTAAGTCCAACACCTTGAGATCAGCAACAACCAAGAAATCTCCTAATAGAACGGGGCAACTTCAGACGCACTGGGTCGAGGATACCAAATCACCAGAAGGGAACTTAACGATGAACGAATCGTTGCCCAGCTCAGGGGTCAAACGGTGACGCTCGATGAAAACCCTTGCTACGAATGAATGGGTAGCACCTGAATCGAACAGAACACGTGCCCAACGATTCTTTACCTTAAATCTCCCTATAAGCGCGAACAAGAAACTAGTCTAATACAACGAAACTAAAAAGAATCAAGATCAAACAGTTGGCTTAAGGTCTAACCTGCGATCACTTGGGTCGAAGACTGCGCTTGCTCCTGGGTTAACACGTTCAGCTTTCCTCTTCCTTTATCCTGATGCTGCGGCGGCGGCAAGGCTCGAAGCGGAACTAGCTGCAATGGTGGTTGAACTAGCGGGCATTGAAACTTCATGTGCCCCTTCTGTTTGCACTGGAAGCAGACTTTATCTTTGGTCCAACACTGGGCCACATCATGCCCCTTCTGCTTGCACAACTGGCAGAGCACCTCGCCCTTCGGAGCAACCTGGATTGCCAGCACTTGCTGCTGCTTCTGGACTCCTTTCCTCTTGAAACACCTTTCAAACGGATGGCCAGAGCGGCCACAGAAACTGCAGACCTCGCCACCTCCTTTCTTCAAGACCAAGGCAGGCGCACCAGAAGTTCCTTAGTCTCCAGCCTTTCTCTTTCCCTTCTTCATCATTGATCCTCGGTTCTTGGCATTATCGATTGCCTCAACCTTCAGTGCTGCCTCTACCACATCGGCATACTTCTCCGACCTGTACGCACTGGCCAGCTGCTGGATATCACTGCAGAGACCACCCAGAAATCTCTTTACTCTTCCTTCTTCCGAGGCTACCAGGATCGGAGCAAACCTGCTCAACTTGCAAAACTCAATCTCATACTCGCTCACCGAGAGCTTTCTCTGCTTAAGATGCAGGAAATCATTCATCAACCGGTCTTGCTCTACCGACGGCAAAAACTTCCTTAACAACATTCCTTTGAAGGTTTCCCACGAACATCCTTCGGAAAGGTTTTCCTTCTCCCTCAACCACCAACTCTTTGCGAGACCCTTAAGCTGGTATGCGACAATCATCACCTTATGATCCACGGTGATTCCTGAATACGAGAACATCTCTTCCATGGCTATAAGCCAATCGTCCAAGGCCACGAAATCAGCTCATCCGTCATACGATGGAGGACCCAACCTTTGAATGTGCGAAATGAAATTCATTTCCGGAGGTATCGCTACTGGGGGTACCAAGGGAGCAGGAGGAGTAGGTACAATCTGTCCTACTACGGGGCCTGCGCTATGGGTTGTTGCCTAGCACCGACAGACAACAACGCCTCAACTTGCGATTACATCGCAACCATCTTCCTAGTCAGAGCCTCATTGCTCTGGCGCAGACTCTCAATCAAAGCTTCACTCTGTGCTCTGGATGACTCACCCTCCGACCAAGGAGTCGACCTAGTCGCGACTCGCTTGCGCGCCATCTCTGCTAAAATGCATAAACCTATAATTAAAAGCTTAACCTTACGCTAGAACTACACTGCTTGGTTCAGAACATACATGTACAAATACTTGGCATTGCTACCACCTTGCTCTGGGATTTTCATGATGCTATGCTAAATTTGGG
The DNA here is from genome assembly GCA_033032865.1 of Dactylorhiza incarnata. Classification (NCBI taxonomy): domain Eukaryota; kingdom Viridiplantae; phylum Streptophyta; class Magnoliopsida; order Asparagales; family Orchidaceae; genus Dactylorhiza; species Dactylorhiza incarnata. The sequence goes on from JAWHQI010000375.1 coordinate 1,590,915, forward strand.
GATGATACAACATCACCCCTCTGACTCATGTGCAAGGGTCATGAATGCATGAATTTTCTGTTCATTTTGAAATCATGGGTGTACATGTGTCATCATATAAGTCTTTAACTTCGCACGTGTGCTTATGTAATGTTATGTAATGTATGTTGTGCTATGCATTCTAATAAAGGCCTTAATGCATGTTATGAGCGGCGTACACATGAAATATTATGCATCCCATACTACATAATATGGCATGTAACGAAAGAGAAAACGTGTTAATGGGCATCCATGTGATGATGGTTATGCATCTCATACTACATAACCGTCACATGTTGCCACCTATGGTGGATCCATATACAAACACATATTATGCATCTCATACTACATAATATGCCACGTATACTTCCTATCATGCTATGAGTGCAGTGTTCATGCTTCGGCCAAGACGTACTGATGACACATCGGTGTGTGTATGCAATGAAACCAAAACAACTATACTAAATCAGAATTTGTTTCCCGGCCGACTTGTCGAACAACCTCCCTCTGATACCAACTGTCACAACCCGCATTTTCTCCGAATTTAGGAATATCAGAGTAAGAGAAAATACGCGTCATGATGCCCATGCAGGAGACAACTGCAGACGCTCAGGCGGGAACCTAATACTTAATTAATCAAAACATGATTACATGATAAGTCATCATTGGAAATCATTTATTAGGGTTTATGGTAAGAATTGTGTCTTTCAGTTCGTGGATCAACTAGTCCACCGAGAAAATATATGTAATTGCAGCGGAAAGTACTTGATTTAGTTCACTTAGAGTCCTAAATGCACGTGATGACAGTACATGAAGTAAATGATATGCACATATCTAGGCGTAGTATAGGTATAGAAAATATCTTTAAGCGATTTTAAAGATAAGGATTTCAGTTTAAAAGGGATGCAATGAGGATGAAAGAAAAACCATTTTATAACTATAATGCACCTAGACATAAATCATTCCCAGAGAGCAAGATACACAAGATCTAAAAGTAGTGGCATTAACCTGACAAGTAAGCTATAAAGTATCAAAGGGCACAATGGGCGTCAACAACATGACACTAACTCATTGGCTCCAACTAACATGTCTGAACACAAGAAGAAAACTAAAAACAACTACCTCGCAGCAGCGAGGTACAACAACAACAACAAAAAAACCCCGAAGACTCCGGGCTACACTGCTAGCCGCTAAGGCTCTGAACCTGAGGCATTCAACAAAACATAGAACGCCTCATCAAGGGATTACAAGTGGCAGAAAACAAGCAGAAAAGTAAATAAGGCATAAGGGGTACCAACCCAAGCCATATTTACCGAAAGAGAAGTTTCAAACAAAGAACTAAGCAAAACACCAAGTGCACCAAAAACCATAAAGAGGAACAAGCAAAGTTCATTTATCTTGTTAAATTTATTAAAGAGACTAATCAGCTTAAATTAAACGGGGGCGACCCTTTATCCACTGCCACCCAAAGCCAAAAAACGGGTGGGGGTTTCTATCCCCAACCACCCAAACACGGCCCACGGGACCACAGGCCAAGCCTGCGGTTCACCATTAAAATAGCCACCGTGCAAGGCTACAACACTCCCCACTGCCCCCCAAAACACGACCCACTGTGCAAGGACAAAAGCAATGGTCTTATTAATTAATTCCATTAATTATGGCATGTGACGAAGCCCGAGAAAACACTCACCATGATACCCTAAGGATAGGGTCACAAATAATGTAAACACTACAAAAGACAATTCATAAGAGAAGACATAAGTCATTCAGCCACAACGGGTACGAGGTTTCAAAGAATAGAAGTAATCAGAGGCATAACTCAAGTATTAAGAAGTAGAGGGCAATTCTCGAGAATTTAGAGGATAAGAACATAGTCCTCAAGAAATTAAAGGCAAGGACAAACTGTTCTCGAGAAATCAAAGCAGGGAATAATGCTGCTCTCGAGAAATTAAAGGCAGGGAATAAACTGTTCTCGAGAAGTCAAAGGCAAGGACAAACAGTTCTCGAGAAATTAAAGTCAGGGGGGTAAGGCAGCTTCTCGAGAAATTAAATGTAGGGGGGCTAAAGCAGCTTCTCGAGAAATTAAATAATAAAAGGAAGCCAGGTAACAAAAGCTTCTCGAGATAGAAAAGGCTGAACAAGAAGCTCTCGAGAAACAATCCAAAACATAGCAAGAACACAAAACCACAGAAAAAGAAAAACAGTGCTTTAAGCAAACAACTAGGAGGGGATAGCCACTTGCCTTTAACCTTGCAAGCTCGAAGTTCTCCGCTCCAAACGCTATGGATCGGCTAAGAACTCACTTAAACTCAACAACCTGAAACTTTACGGATCAAAAGGAGGAGTTAGGTCACTACCCTACCTCCAAAAATTCCACGAAACGGGAAACACTTACCACTAGAATGAAGATCTCGGCGAGAGCATTCCAAATCTATACTCCAAACGCGATTCCAACCACTACGGCCTTCGAATCGCCGACCGGAAGCTCTAAGACACTCCGCTCTCGCCTCTCTCGCTCGCCAGCTGGATTGGTTCGACAAAGGAAGGAGATGAAAAGAAGAAAAAACCTAAGCTTAATGTATATATATTAAGCCTCCGGAAATTCATCGAACTCAGCTCCTTGACGTTCGTCGAACTCAAGAAAGAGTTCGTCGAACGCAGAACAAAACCAACAGAAAGCTTGACGTTCGTCGAACTCAAGAAATAGTTCGTCGAACGCAGCTACAACGCGAGTTCGTCGAACGCAGCATTGCCAGTTCGTCGAACGCAGCATTGCCAGTTCGTCGAACGCAGCATTGCCAGTTCGTCGAACGCAGCTACAATGCGAGTTCGTCGAACGCAGCATTGCCAGTTCGTCTAACGCAGCTACAATGCGAGTTCGTCGAACGCAGCATTGCTAGTTCATCGAACGTAGCATTGCCAGTTCGTCGAACGCGGCTCCTACCTGAGTTCGTCGAACTTAGCTTCAATTCGTCAAACGCGGCATCTCTAGTTCGTCGAATGGAGAGTTCTCCCAGTTCGTCGAACAAAGAGAACTCTCAGTTCATCGAACGCAGAGGGCGACTAAATCACCTGCACTCGCACCATAACAGAAAAACCCTAAGATTTTACTAACTACACAAAATATTCTCTATAGCTCAAAACGACGCGAAATCTCGCACGCTCGATCTAAATCACATCCTTTAACTAAGCTAAGGCTCAAAACTAAACCTGACGAGCTGCTGTAATGCCCTTACGCCAAAATTACGTCACAACGGCCGCGTAAATAATTAACGAAAATCGGGGGCGTTACAATTTTGGCCCAATTCCTCCACCAGCAGGGCACACTTCCATCTAAAGACTATCACCGGAACCCATTACATCACTCGCATTATAAAGGTGTTGGGGTGTGGGGTGTGCTTTCTCGATGGATCAATTTTCCCACAGATTTGGTATCAACTTGAATATGATGTAAGCTTTCAAGCTCATTCGCCCTGTCCAGACAGCCATGGGGGAGGAGTATTGCATTGTTGGGCCACTGCAGGCCTCCAATGTTGATGCTTCCCCCACTGCTAATGTGACAAACCTGCACTGCAGATGGTACTTGCCGAGGAGCAGGAGGATCAGCCGAGGAGGTGTTATGGGAGACCAAGCATCGAAGAACAGTTTCTAAATTTTCACGAGTGATTTGACTAGGTGGAGGAGGTTGTCTTCTATAACCAAGAGGAGATGTTCCATTTGGGAGAGAGGATGGGGTCAAACCCAGCGCTATCGTTGAGATGTTCTTTTACTTCTCGTCGTACCTTCTTCTTCTACAAATGTGTGATTTTGAAATCTTGATGATAACACCAACATACTTTTATTATTTTTGTCTTGTTTATTGTCCATCTGGGATAAACTCCTTATTAGCAAAATGACTATTTTTGTACAACCCCGTGTTCGCCGAAAGGTAGAATGGAGATTCAGGCACAGGCGAAGCAAGTAGGGGCTCGTCGACTCGCGACGAGCGAGTCGCGAGGGTGAGGCGAACCAGACTTACCTTCTTGCGAGGAGCGTAGTGTGAGGGCGAGCAAGTGTATGCTTGCCGCTTTGGGGTGCATTTAGCAAACGTCGAGGCGAGTGGGGGCTCGTCGCCTCTCATGAGCGACCCAGGCCGGTATTTATATCCCCAAGGGGCTAATGAGTGGTGCCTTCACGGGCTACTCGCATAGGGAGATCTCGCGAGCCCCGCTCGCGGGAAGGCTGGCAAGTGGCGCTTTCGCGGGCCACTCGCCCAGGGGGTCTAGAGGTGAATTTACCTAGATACCCTTGGTGGACTGTCGATAGCCCTTCAAAACAATGGAGTTTGGCTGTTAGCAGGCCAGTTTGGGGTGTGATTAGTAAAACTAAAAGGCGGAGTTACACTATTTGTAGGCTAGAAGAGAAAAACTATATATAGACCCTGAAGGGCACCTTTGGAGAGAGGTCCAGATTTTTGGCTTCTTCCTCCTTATGACATCTTTTGTTAGCTCCTCAGGCTCTCCAAGGTGCGCGGCTTCAACTTTGGCTTGGGAGATGAAGCACTCTAAGATCTTTCGGGTGTGTGGTGGGACCTCCGCGCTACAGCCAGAGGTTGGTATTTTGTTCTAAGTCTTCAGTCAAGTTCCTCTGCGGGATCAGTAAGCGCTAGCTGCCCCCTCTTAGGGGTCTGAACTCCTCGCTGGGCCGAATCCCAGTTCTAATATTTTTGGTGCGGTGAGCGTGGAAAGCGGCTAGTCCAAGAAATTCCCAAGGAGGTAACATGGTCGGAGAGGATGAGCCCATCAATGTTCCTGATTTGAAGAAGTGCTCAGGTCAATGATAAAAGCATTATGTATTTGATGGTATGCTTAGTTTATACTTGCAGAGATTAAATCATATGTCCAGTACTTCTCCAATCTCATTAAGTCTAAAATCGTCGAGAAGGACTGTACATATCATCAAAAAAGCACTCATACATCGTCGAGATTACTCTCAGAGATAAGCAGAAGGTTCATGTCAGTTATCGTCGAGATAAAATGGACTATACGACGATATCGTTGTGACATCAAAGTACACACGACGATATCGTCGTAAGAACAAGGAGAATCTCTTGTCGCCAAGATGATCAAAATGATATCGACGAGAAGTCAAAGTTATCAAGACAATATCATTGATAAAACAATATGGTTTCAATGACATCGTCTAGAAGACCGCAAGTCAACAACAAGATTACGACGACATCTTTATGATGACTTCATGTCGTCGTGAGTGCAAGTGAAGCTGAGATATCTTGTATCATCGAGATATCCTTATCTAAAGAAGAGTTAAGAAGACTTGAAGATTTGTCCAAGTCCAAGATGGATCGGCGTAATGGCAAGTTTTGTCGTCGAGACGTTGCAAATGTCATCGAGACAGATCAAGATATTTCAAAACACGCTATCTGCATTTAATGTCGCCGTCTGATGGTCCAATCAGCACATGTCATTAAGGAATGGGCCTCTGATACCACTTGTGGCTGGGAAGAAAGTGAAAGTAACTGCGAAAAGCCTGGGAAAGGCGTTGCGACTGCCTCGGCTGAAGGCAGAAGATGAAGAGGAAGAAGTGTCCACTGACGACATATTTGCGAGTTATGAATGGTGTGGGCACTCTGGAAAGACCTATGGGTCTATCAAAAAGGCATTCTTCAACTAGAAAGGGAAGCTTCTCAGAAACATCATTGGAAAAATCATGTTATGCAAACCAGGTTCTCATGACCGGATCTCCAAAGAAATGTTTGAAGTGGTGTGTATGATCATTCTCTCCAAAAAGACTGACTGGAGGGAATTTGTATTCCAAAAAATAAAAAACAGTCTGAAGACCCCCTCGTTTGGAAGAATTCTCTTTATCGCTTCTTTCTGAATTCCCTTGGGGAAGTGCTCAACAGAAAGATGGGAGTGCCTCTACACTACTCCAAGATGTTAGATAGGTGGGATAGGTCTATATCCAAAGGACCTACATCTACCTCTTCAGTATAGCAAAAGAACATTAAGAAAGCTGCCAAGGTGGTTGCTTCAGAGGAGGAGGAGTCCTCTAGTAGCTCCGAGGAAGGAAGAGCCCCATCCCAACAAAATCCTGATCAGATTGAGGGGGAGATGTCTCTACATCAAGATATCTCAGAGAAAGAAGTTGAACCTGCTAACAAAGAGGTGGTTGAAGAAAGGAGAAGTCCAATCCTGGAAAGTGATCTAGTTGAAGTGGAGTTCCAACCTAGGAGCTCAGCCCAAGATACTGAAATGGTTGAGGGGGAGACCCATCTGGGGTACTCTACCCTAGGAGCTCGGGAAAATCTTGTCCAGCTGGAGGTCATCCCAGAAGAAAGAAATGAATGCATAGGACATGCGCCAGCAATAGTTGAGAATATTGAACTCTCCACTGGGTTTGAACTGGCTCTTGGAGGAAGACAGTAATCATAGTAGAAAGTGAACCAATGAAGGTAAACTCTCCTAAGAAGTCAATAGTTCAGATTAGTGATTGCTCATCTGAGAGTGCTCCCAAAGATGCCCCCGAAGAAAGAGTTGCTCCAGAGGAAAATGCTGCTGAAACATCATCTGCTCACTCAGGATCCTTATTCCACATGATCTCAGCATTACTCAATGCTCAAAGGCAGAAAATGGAAACCTTCATCCTGCAAACAATCAATGGCCTGAGGAAAGAAATGCAGGCTGAGCTGACAACTGTGAAGAAGGAGATACTTCATCTAAACACTCAGTACGCTCACTTCATCACCTAGCAGCTCCATCCATGAAGCTTGTTGGTGAAGAGATCAACAAGGTTGGTCATCAAACCCATCAGATCATGCAGAACCAAGTAACCTTCACATGCAATGTGGAGCATGCCTTTGAGCAGATAGAACAACCATTCATGACAATAGAGATCGCATTCTGAACAGAGTCAATGCAAATGCTCAAACCTTGGATGCACATCTGCTGGAAGTTCGAAATAACTTGGATGTAACTGAACAACAAATACATGAAAGGCTCATTTCGATGCAAGAAACCCTTGATGATCGTCTAATTGATGAAGTCCTAAAGGGGGAGAAGGCAATCATAAATGCAGGCTCACATCAAGCTATGTGGAAACCAAATCAAGTCAGGCAAGCCTTGTAGAAGCCTCCCTTAGGTTATGAATTAGCTGAACCATCTATAAGCACAGATTCAGAAGAATATGGTGATGAATTTGGAGAGTCGGCAATTTCAAGGAAAAAGAAGAAACTTCAAAGCAGGAAGTACAGACAGAAGAGACTGAGGGAGATTGAGCAGGATCCACAAGCAGTCAAGTGAAGTCCTACCTCCAGGGAAATTATCTCAGAAAGTTGGATTGAATTTGGATATCCTCAAGAAAGCTCTGAGAGAGTTTACTTCTCAGTTGACTGGAATCTGCATCTCAAGCAAATGGAGAAAAGGAGGAATCACAAGTTGGCATTCTCACATGTTCCTTCTCCCTCTCCAAAGAAGATTCCCAAGCCCATCCATTTCTATGAAAGGCAGAAGAGGAAAGGCAAAGGTAGCAACAACAGAGGTTGAAAGCTACTTTCAAAGAATGTTGCGTCTAAGAATGGAATGAGCAAATGATTGAATTTCTTTTGTTTAAAAACATTCACTCTATTTATATAATGTTTGGTAGTTGAATCAATTTGAATTGCCTAAATTTTAATTCTTTTTGTGTGTAACATTTATCATTGAGGTGAGTTAGAACTTCTTCAAATAAGGGAGATTGTTGGGAACAGTGCCCATCAATGTTCCTGATTTGAAGAAGTGCTCGGGTCAATGATAAAAACATTATGTATTTGATGGTATGCAGAAGGTTCATGTTAGTTATCGTCGAAAAAGCACTCATACATCGTCGAGATTACTCTCAGAGGTAAGCAGAAGGTTCATGTTAGTTATCGTCGAGATAAAATGGATTATTCGACGATATCGTTGTGACATCAAAGTACACACGACGATATCGTCGTAAGAACAAGAAGAATTGTTTGTCGTTAAGATGATCAAAATGATATCGATGAGAAATCAGAGTGAACAAGACAATATCGTCGATAAGACAGTATGGTTTCAACGACATCGTCTAGAATACCGCAAGTCGACAAAACGATTACGATGACATCTTTAAGATGACTTCATGTCGTCGTGAGTGCAAGAAGACTTGAAGATTTGTTCAAGTCCAAGATGGATTGGCGTAACGACAAGTTCTGTCGTCGAGACGTTGCAAATGTCATTGAGACAGATCAAGATATTTCAAATCGCGCTGTCTGCATTTAATGTTGTCGCCTGATGGTCCAATCAGCGCGTGCCATTAAGGAATGCGCCTCTAACACTTAAAGGACATCATAGGAGACCATTAGTCGGCTCCTCAATCATATAAAAGAGATAAGTGTCTGCCCTAATTCGCACAAGTGAGGCACACAGAGAAAATACACAAGAATTAATAGAATAGTAACAAGGTTGCGTGAAGAAGGAACAAGGACCCGAGAACAAAATGATCTTCATCGAGTGTTCTCCAAGTCTCAGTCCAGCAACATCGGCTGATAAGAATTGTTCCAGATTGAAGAAAGGATTGAAGAGGAATATGTGATGTCCAAGAAAACATCAAAAGCATTATATTCAAGTCCAAGAAGCCAATATTCATCCGGTTAGAGAAGATTTTCTCATTCTTTCTCTATAAGGCTTTTACAAGCCTGAGTTTGTAGGATCTGTTTCATATCTGAGTTGTAGGGCTTGAGAGCCTGAGTATTGTAAGGCTTGAGGGCCTGAGTTATAGGGCTTGCGTGCCTGAGTTGTTGGGCTTGAGGACCTGAGTTGTAGGGCTTGAGGGCCTGAGTTATAGGGCTTGTGGGCCTGAGTTTTGGTGGAGTTTGCCGACCTAGAACACTACTAGAAAGGAGCAAAGGGACAATGGACTACTCAAGACACACTGTCTTGAGAAACCACTATACAGCTGGTGTTCTTATGTGCTTTGTTTCTGTGGTTTGTTGATGTGATGTGATAGATTTATCTAGTTCTTGTGCATAAACTTTAAAAATAGCAATATCACGTATTCCCCCTCCCCTCTAGGTGATAGTTCCATAACTAACAGTTTTACAGAGCCCTTCATGAGTTTCTACACTGGAAAGGATGATCCCGTCCAACACTTGCAATGGTTTGAGGACACGGTCTCCATTCGGCATATGACGGAGGCTTTCAAATGCCAACCTTTTGTCATTACCCTGAAGGAGAAGGCACAGGAATGTCTTCACCAGCTCCCAGGGGGATCAATCTACGCATTCGAGGATCTGCGTCAAAGCTTTCTGCTATGCTTCTTGACCTCGAAGAAGAGGAAGAAGGATGTTGAAGCACTCATCATGATCAAGCAGGGACCGGGGGAATCGCTGGCCCACTATGTGGACCGATTTCAGGAGGAGGTCCTGCTCATCCAGGAGGTGCCCGGGTTCACCCTCCAGTTTGCCTTTACGGCGGGGTTGTGGGAGGGGTTCTTCAAGATGAACCTGAAGCAGAAACCCCCTTGTCCTTCGAAGAGCTGATGGAGAGGGAGGCGGAGGAAATCGAAGGGGAAGCGGCCAACCCTGAGTTCGTAAGAAGGCTGGCGAGACTGAGTGAGCCGGAGGTCAGGAAGCAGGAGGTTAGGAGAAGAGAAGTCAAGGGCCCCAGAGTTGGGGCGGAGGCAGCAGGGAGGGGGGATGCAGGGCCCGGGAAGAGGTTTCGCCTAAGGATGGGGGAACTTCCAGGGAGGTCAGGGAAGACCCAACCACCCAGGGTGGAGGCAAGGCCCGAGACTGATGCGTGTCGGCAAGTGCACCGGTCGCTGTCAAGTAATAAATGTGGAGAGTGGACTCCCCGAATGTCGGTCTCTTGAGGAATGCAGGTTGGGTGAACGAAACGCGTAGCGTGACTCTTGTTACACAAGCAAAACACACATGAAAAAGGGGGGTTCTTGGTTGGGTTTCCTAATCTTAACAACGACAAAAAGAGATGCGGGTCGAAAACACCGCTTCGCAAGGTGAGATGGATGCAATGGCCGCGATGCCGTGCTTCGCGAGGCGGAATGGAGTGTGTTCTAGCGTGAAAGGGTGAGGGTCGTAAACACCTCTTCACAACCGTCGTTAGCTCTTGCTAACACGGAACAAACACCTTGCGTGCGTGTGCGAGTGAGTGAGTGAGAACGGAGTGGATCACAAACAAACCATGAAGAACAACAAGGAAGCATTCATTTCAACAAACATCATCATAATATTCGAGTTTACACGGTTCAACGAGTACAATGGGGGAAAGAGGAAAGAAATAACCGATGGTGAAGACTAGCGGCCGTTCACGGCTGGAATGGTAGGTTGTCGGGCTACCTCCGGACTCGGGCGGACTATGCTTCCGGCGTAGAGAGCTGTCACGATCTCCCTACGTAGCTCCGTCGTCTTCGACTTCAGGTTCCTTCTTCTTCTCACCGAGCGGAATGAGAGAATGGTTGCTTGGAGGCTTGCGGACGATGGAGAACACTCACGGACAATGGAGGAAGTCTTGGAATGGGTGGAGGAGGCTTCCCCTTGCGTAGAAGATGAAGTGGAGGCGTCCCACGGTGGAGGTCGGCGGCGTTCGGAACAGGAATCCCGCTCCCGGCGGCTGATAATGCCCTAAAAATCGCAACAGGCGTTTAAATAGGCGCTGGAATAAATACTGCGCACGGTCATTGGCGCACGACCAGTGGTCGTGCGCATTGGAATTCTGCGATCGTGCGCACTGCCTGGGTGGAACCTGCAAGACACGAAATTATAAAATAAAATGTTCGCACGACCAGTGGCGCACGACCGGTGGTCGTGCGCACTAGCGTTGATGGTCGTGCGCAATACAGCAAACAGAACTCAGAATTTTAATGATAAGTGCGCACGAGCAGTGGCGCACGACCGGTGGTCGTGCGCACTGGCGTTGGTGGTCGTGCGCACTGCACCAAACAGAACTCATGAAAAAGGGTTAAGTGCACACGATCAGTGGCGCACGACCAGTGGTCGTGCGCAATAGAACCGGCGATCGTGCGCAGTGTTCCTGTGCAGAATTGCACCGGGAACACTTGCACGACTCCTATTCCAGCACAACCACAGATCTAGCCACTGAAAGTGGCACTTGACAGCACATGAATACTACTAATGACAATAAGCACGACAATCACACCAAAGTGGGCCTAGATGTGCACCTAGCATGGATTATCAAATATAAACTATAACAAGGCTAAAGTGCGGAGAAATGACTAAATAACGGCCCGGATGAGTCCATAAATGTGTATATGATCAGGACTCATCACACCCCCAGACTTAACTGTTTGCGCGTCCCGAGCAAACGAATCCGGCGGAGTGTGAAAACGATAGTTAACATAGAGAATTACACAAGGAAGTACGGTGCGAAGTAACATACGCATGCGAGTAGAGATTCTGGCAGAAGGAGATTCTAACTGTGCTAACTAATTTACATGAGTATTAAAGTGTAAGTAAAGATTTAGTTATACTCAGTTGGAGAATTATGAAGAATTTGACGATCATGCCCGGTGTGAAAGTGACGAGACACTGAGGCGAGTGTTGCAAAAGATCGGGGCTTAGGAATAACTCCGCTGAAATCCATCAACGTCGTGAACCATACGCTTGCCCGGTCACACTCTCTCCACGGCGCTAGCACTCTCGCAAGTCAAATCAGTAGGGCTTTTAGGATTAAAACGGGGCTTAGGTTACGGTATGATATTCAAAGTTAAACACGATGGCTACGCAACCCATGTGAGCTAAAGAACGCTGCACCACTCAAGACCAACAACTATGCTCGTGTGACACACCCCCAGACTTATCATGAAAACCAGGTGTGCACACGGCCTACTTCACAAATACCAACAGATTGTCTTTTTTTTTTCTTTTGCTCGGAAGGATTTTTTTTTCAAAATACTCTCGTTTTTTCTTTTAACATATTTTACTTCTTTTATGTAACCTCCGGTTGGTTCAAAATCAGCAGAAAGACTTTATTTTCTCTTCAAACCACAAAGATTCCACACACCACACAAGTTGAGAAAAATGAGCATAGTTTAAAACAATTTGGTTGCGGGGGTAGGATAGGCTTCAGGCTTTGGTTGATGAAGAGGAGCTGAACAAAGGATTGGTAGGCACAAATTTGGCTTGCAATGGTGAACGAAATGGAAATGGAATAACAAAGCTCAAACTAGCCAAAGGGTGGCCTACATCATGTTTAACTCGACGAGTCGCTCTCACCCATGCTTCGAGAGTCGCTTGGGGCAAGTTCTTAGCCCACGAGAAAGGTAAACCTTCCTCCCGACTCGAGCAACACACGACTAGCACTCGTACACACACAACACCGAGTTATCGTCAATTCCATACAAATTCACCACTTGAGTATATTAAATCTAAATTTACGCAGAAATACTAAACATAAATTAGGTGCATAAAGAAAATCTAGTTCTACTCAAATTCTACCATAGCATGCGAAGTGACTAGAACACTACATGAGTCAACATCACACTCCAAATAATAATTCCTACGTTAACAATCTATTTCACATTCCGACCAAAATAGTTTAAATGGAACAACGACAAAAAGATAAGCACGCACTCAAGTGGGTGAAGTGGTGTGTGAAGCATGAAAACAATGATAATGACTGGAATAAATAAGAAACAACCTTCTAGTATGCAGTGCAACTCGTGCACAGTGGGTGACAACATACGCTCCCCCAGACTTAAGCTAAACAATATATCTAGAAATTTGAAGCTAAAAGAGGGGAGGAAGTGTTACCCAATGCTCAGAATTGAGCATACCAGACGATTGGCGTTTATGAACAGGAATAGTCCGCAGCATCCGCACCATCGAACACAAAACCTGCAAGCACAAACTCAAAACAACACAAGCAAAAGCAAAAGCTGAACTAAAAGAAGTTAGATAAGGAGAAATACGAAATCAGGAAATCTGGGTTGTCTCCCAGTAGCGCTTTCATTTAACGTCCTTAAGCTGGACCAAATACCTGTATTAGCAGTGTTTAAAGAGTGCAAGAATTGAAAGAGAAATATTCAGAAGCAGTTCACCACATCAGAAGAAACACAATTCAACTAAAAGCGCTCTTATGATGCGCGTCTCCCGTAGCACGTAGGCGAGAGGTGAACGCTTTAGGGCCAGCACTGGTGTTACCCAATGCTCCCCTAACCTCCGCCATCTTGCCACGGAGAGCGGCAGCACGAGCATCGCGCAGAAGTTTTTCCTTTTTAAGTTTGGCGACAGTCGGAGACTGCCACCGTTGAGAGTTCTCAGATTTCTCCACTTTAGCGAGGGGTGGCGTCACCTCCGGTATCGCGGTGACCACCGGATCGGCCCAGGAGATGGAGCGCTTAGATAGTTTATTACAAGATTCACCACAAGAAGATAAATAATCAGCATCCCTAACTAGATCCAAGTCAACGTTTCCCGAACTGCAGTCTTCCTCCTTCTCGGAGTCGAACTCTTTCCGGAAGTCAACCTCTTCTTCCTCATCTGATTGGAGCTCCTCCTTTCCTCCTTCACTTGTTTCTTGATCATGTATCTTTCCTGCACAGCTTAGAAATTCATCAGAAATAACGAGAGGGGGAGGAGTGGATGTGTCACTGTAGCTTCGAGGCGAGTGGGCTGCAGCGCCTTGTTAGGTAGGAGAACACACCCCGTAGCGAAGTCAAGGGTGGCGCCGCTCTCTTTCAAGAACGGCACGCCCAAGATAGGAATGGATTGATTTTCCTGGGGGCCCAACACCTGAAAGTCCGCGACCACAGTCGTCCCCTCAACTATTACTTCCACATTTCTCACTTCCCCCTCAGATTGGATAATAGTGCCGTTAGCGAGAACAAGCGATTTCCTTTCCTCCGTGTTCATCTCAAGTTGTAATCTCGCAACATCTTGCAGTGCAATGACGTTGCGGGAGGAACCGGAATCGCATAAAGCTTTTGTTTCAACCTTATTGATGGAACAAGAAATTACCAGCTCACTCGGTTCAACCTCTACCACATCCCCAAGACTCTTCCCTTGATCAATTGGGTTCTTCTCCGTGTTGCTGGGAAGGGTCCCCTGCGATCGCTCGGTTAGCACTTGGGCCAATTGGCCCAACTGCGTTTCCAGGTTTCGCATGGATGCAGTTTGATTTACCATATTCGAATTAGCTACTTGCATGAATTTCTCCATCATCTCTTCTAGATTACTCTTTTTTTGAGTAGGGGGTGCTTGATTATAGTCCGGGTGTGGTGGCCTTGGTTGGCTCCCGGAGGCGTAAGCATCGTTTTGATGCTGCCCCGGTGCCCATCGTTGGCCAGGTGTGTTTGGATTCCACGAGAAGTTTGGGTGACTTCTCGCTCCCGGATTATAAGCATTATTGAAAGGCGCCCCCCTAGGCTGATTTCCTACATAATTAACAGATTCGTTCAAGTTCAAGTGTGCGAAGTCACCTGCCACGTTGTTCCCCGAACACTCATACGCGTGGTGGCCTCCGCCTCCACATCCCTCGCAAGTAATGACAGCAGCAGTCGCGGATGGTGAGGGGAGAGAGTCGACCATGAAAAGACCTCGGCCGCTTCTTGGAGCATTTCTCCCTGCAGTCCAGAATGTACTGTGGGAGGCAGTGTCGCGCAGAATTCGAAGGGCTTCCTCAGGGGTGTGGTTCATCAAGGTGCCACCCGCCGCATCATCGATCATTGCCCTGTAGTTGGGCTCGATCGCGAAGTAGAACAATTCAACCACATTCCATGGTTGGAGCTCGTGGCCAGGGCAACGGCGAAGGAGATCGTTGAGGCGCTCCCAAGCTTCAGCAAGGGTCTCTTGGTCAAGTTGGCGAAATGTGGCGATCTCCCGCCGCAAGCTTACAATCTTATACACAGGATGGAATTTAGCAAGGAACTTGGATGCGAGGGCATCCCAAGTTGCAGCAGTCCCGGGCGGAATGGAGTGGAGCCACACCTTTGCTTTGTCGCGGAGTGAAAAGGGAAACATTCTGAGCTTGACTGTGTCGTCAGCAATCCCTGCGTAGCGGAAGGTTCCGCAAATATCAGAAAATTCTGCTAGATGCAGATGCGGGTCTTCGCTGGCCAGCCCGGAAAATTGAGCGTTGTTCCGGATAATTTTCAAGATTGCTGGCTTAATCTCGAACTGATTATTCATAATATTTGGCCCGAACCCCGGATACACACTCCCAGCAGTTGGAGTGGTGTAGTCCCTCATCGTGCGGGGTCGAGGCCTAGCTGCCTCCTGCTCAATCCCAGGCTGATGTTCCCCCACGCCGGGCATTCTCGGATCAACATCATTTGGGTCTACCTGATCACCCATGGCCGCTTGCGCGGCAGCAGCGCGCCTTCGTGCGCGAGCGGTCCGTTCAATCTCAGGATCGAAGGGTACAAGTTCACCTGCGACCTGTCTCTGCATGCACTATCACAAACAAGAAAAATAAAAAACAAATGCTCGTATGACGACAGTCACAACAAGGGACGTTACACGCCTGCATTCCCCGGCAACGGCGCCAAAAACTTGATGCGTGTCAGCAAGTGCACCGGTCGCTGTCAAGTAATAAATGTGGAGAGTGGACTCCCCGAATGTCGGTCTCTTGAGGAATGCAGGTTGGGTGAATGAAACGCGTAGCGTGACTCTTGTTACACAAGCAAAACACACATGAAAAAGGGGGGGGGGGTTCTTGGTTGGGTTTCCTAATCTTAACAACAACAAAAAGAGATGCGGGTCGAAAACACCGCTTCGCAAGGTGAGATGGATGCAACGGCCGCGATGCCGTGCTTCGCGAGGCGGAATGGAGTGTGTTCTAGCGCGAAAGGGTGAGGGTCGTAAACACCTCTTCACAACCGTCGTTAGCTCTTGCTAACACGGAACAAACACCTTGCGTGCGTGTGCGAGTGAGTGAGTGAGAACAGAGTGGATCACAAACAAACCATGAAGAACAACAAGGAAGCATTCATTTCAACAAACATCATCATAATATTCGAGTTTACACGGTTCAACGAGTACAATGGGGGAAAGAGGAAAGAAATAACCGATGGTGAAGACTAGCGGCCGTTCACGGCCGGAATGGTAGGTTGTCAGGCTACCTCCGGACTCGGGCGGACTATGCTTCCGGCGTAGAGAGCTGTCACGATCTCCCTACGTAGCTCCGTCGTCTTCGACTTCAGGTTCCTTCTTCTTCTCACCGGGCGGAATGAGAGAATGGTTGCTTGGAGGCTTGCGGACGATGGAGAACACTCACGGACAATGGAGGAAGTCTTGGAATGGGTGGAGGAGGCTTCCCCTTGCGTAGAAGATGAAGTGGAGGCGTCCCATGGTGGAGGTCGGCGGCGTTCGGAACAGGAATCCCGCTCCCGGCGGCTGATAATGCCCTAAAAATCGCAACAGGCGTTTAAATAGGCGCTGGAATAAATACTGCGCACGGTCATTGGCGCACGACCAGTGGTCGTGCGCACTGGAATTCTGCGATCGTGCGCACTGCCTGGGTGGAACCTGCAAGACACGAAATTATAAAATAAAATGTTCGCACGACCAGTGGCGCACGACCGGTGGTCGTGCGCACTAGCGTTGATGGTCGTGCGCAATACAGCAAACAGAACTCAGAATTTTAATGATAAGTGCGCACGAGCAGTGGCGCACGACCGGTGGTCGTGCGCACTGGCGTTGGTGGTCGTGCGCATTGCACCAAACAGAACTCGTGAAAAAGTGTTAAGTGCAAACGATCAGTGGCGCACGACCAGTGGTCGTGCGCAATAGAACTGACGATCGTGCGCAGTGTTCCTGTGCAGAATTGCACCGGGAACACTTGCACGACTCCTATTCCAGCACAACCACAGATCTAGCCACTGAAAGTGGCACTTGACAGCACATGAATACTACTAATGACAATAAGCACGAAAATCACACCAAAGTGGGCCTAGATGTGCACCTAGCATGGATTATCAAATATAAACTATAACAAGGCTAAAGTGCGGAGAAATGACTAAATAACGGCCCGGATGAGTCCATAAATGTGTATATGATCAGGACTCATCAGAGACCACTTCCTCCCCCGCCCCAGCAGGCCATGGTGATCTACCGAGGAAGGGGAAGGAGAGTGGGAGAGGGAGGAGCAGGAGCAAGAAGGAGAAATCGTGCGGCGGAGGCCGAGGGAGGGGGGATGGCGTTGCAATATTGTGACTTCCATCAGGAGGAAGGTCACGCAATGGCCACCTGCCCAGAGTTCTTGGAGATCAGGAGGGCGAGAGGCCCTAAGGAGCATCAGCCACCGGTAAGGATAGAGGAGGTGATCGGGGAGGCGGAGGAGGAGGATAGGTGCGTGGATAGGGCTGACGTGGGGAACCGAGGAGGGATCTGTATGATCCACGGAGGAGTGGGGATCGAGGCAACCTGAAAGGCAAGCCTCCACACCATGTATCGTCGGAGTGTGGCCTCGACGTCTCAAACCCCACCTCCGGTGGAGAAGATTACCTTCTCTCGGAAAGACATGCTCGACCACGAGGACCCGTTCTGCGATGCGCTTGTGATCCAGGCGGCCATCAAGAACTTCACCGTCTCTCGGATCCTTGCCGACAATGGGAGCTCGGTCAACGTCATCTTTAAGAAGGCATTCGACGAGATGAAGGTGGAGGCAAGGAGGGTGTTAGCCTCGGATGGCCCACTAGCTGTTCAGATTCTAGGGGGAAAGGAAGGAGGTGGAAGGAGGAGTAGGACTCCATGTCATCTTGGGGGGACAGTCCCGCAACTGTTAGTTCGTCATCGTTGATGCTCCGAGCAGCTACAACGCCATCTTCGGGCGGCCCCTCATCAGTGCGTTCTGGTGTGTCCCCTCCTCGTTCCACCAATGCCTCAAGTTCAGCGTGGGCGGAGTCTATATCCGGGTGAGAAGAGATCCAAAGATAGCAAGGCAATGCTATGTTATCGTTGTTAACACCATCACTTAGAAAGCAGAGGTGTAGGAGATGGACCAGGGGGTGGAGAGGCAAGAGGTGGTGGAAGGGGCCGTCAAAGGGCCCGAGGCAGAGAAGATGGGAGATGGAAGGGAAGAAGGGGACCAGACCCAGGGTTCCAAGAGAGGTCTTGTGGAGTCTTAGAAAAGAAAGGTGTAAATGTATCATACGTTGACGTAATCAAAGATATGTATACAAATTCAGTGACCAGGGTGAGGACATCTGGAGGATTAACACAAGAATTCTTTATCATTGTTGGTTTACATCAAGGGTCAACTTTAAGCCCTTATCTCTTTACCGTTATCTTAGATGAGCTCACTTGAAATATCCAACACACAATACTTGGTGTTTATTATTTGCAGATGATATTGTTTTGGTAGATGAGACACGCGAGAGTGTAAACGCGAAACTTGAATCTTGACGAGACACTTTATAAAAGAAGGGCTTTAGATTGAGCAGGACAAAGACGAAGTATAGAGAGCTTAAATTTAGTAGTGCAATATGGTCGTATGACTTCGTCATTAAATTTGGTGACCAAAATATTTCCCGCAGTGAGTGCTTTAAATATTTGGGATTGATATATCAAAAAGATGGAGGTGTAGATAAAGATGTGATACATAGATTCCAAGCAGGTTGGTTGAAATGGAGAGGCGCGTCTGGGATCTTATGTGATCGTAAAGTACCATTAAAACTTAAAGGCAAGTTTTACCGTACTGCAATTAGGCCAGTAATGCTCTACAATTTTGAGTGATGGGCAGTGAATGGTGTACATGAGCAAAAAATGGGAGTTGCGGAGATGAGAATGCTTAGGTGGATGTGTGGTCACACGAGACTGGATAAAATTAGGAATGAAAGTATCAGGGATAATACATGAGTGGTGCCAATTGTAGAGAAGATGTGAGAAGCTCGTTTAAGATGGTTCAGACATGTACATAGGAGACCATTAAAGGCACATGTTAGGCGTTGTAAGAGTTTAGTCACTAGACATGTTAAACGGGGGAGGGGTAGACCAAAAAAGACTTGGAATGAAACTATAATGAAATATATGATGTACTTAGGCATTAGTGAGTCTATGATTAAAGATAGGGCGCAATGGCAACAAAGGATCCATATAGCCGACCCCACTATGGTGGGATAAAGGCTTGAGTGTTGTTGTTGTTGCTCAGGTGGTAGACAACAATCTAATATGCTAAATCTTAGACCAAGTGATTATCATCTGTCCATCATCTTCGAGGAGAGTATATTAGCTAAGAATTGATGATATTGTCTTTGAGACAGTTACTGATGTTGATATCACTGAAGGATTAAGGTTGATGGGCTATGCTGGAGATAAGCCATCAAACCTGAAAAGGAATAGAGCTAATGAAGAAAATGACTGGAGTGTGGCTTAGAAAGAAACTAGATTGGACAGGTATCCTCTTCTCCCTTTTCTCAGACAAACTCAAAGGAAATAGGTTTACAAGGCTTCTTTCCCTATACTTATTCATTGAACACCCTTCAACTATAATCTCCTGGCACTACCCTTAATATTGGTAAAGTTCTCTCAATAAAGACCCTACAACTATTACAGGACTTTCCCCTAGTCTTCTATTGTCATGAGATCATCTCAGTATGTACTTCTTCTACATTATTCTAATATAATGAAAATTGAAAGTTTTGTAGGAACTCTCTTATTGTCTTTAATTTTGTGTTGTATTATTTCTCTACTTTGCATCTGTGAATGATTTGAAATATACTTTATCTCCTTCTGTGTAGTTATGAATAAATATAAATTTTCTTTTAATTAAATAGTTGGAGATTGTTAGGAAAAAATTCTAAGGATTTAATAAAATAAAGTTATGAAACAACAAAGTTAGGAAGTTGATGATATAAAACTCCTCAAAATGTTAGGTGGTGAAGTATTTTAACTCTATCTAAGTGAAGTCCTTGAAGTTAAGCAAAGTTTTGGAAAAGATCCCTCAAAGACAGCTCTGCAAATCACAGAAAACTTTTTTGAGATAAACTTACAGATTTTAAATAACAGAAAACTTTTTTGCTCTGTCGCTAACGTCAGGCGTTAAGAGTCAACGCTGGGCGTTATCCCTCCAGAAAATATTTTTACAGAAATATTCAAAATGATTTTCTTCATGAAATACAATTCCAGAAAAATTAGATATAATGAAAAAGAATTTTATATTTCACAAAAAAATGATTACAAGGATAAAATTTCAATAACGCTTGAAATTTGAGGCGACAACTTAAAAATCACTTTTTGTTCCTTTACCGGTCCTTCTCCCAAGGACCGGTTGACTATAATCTATCTATCCCCAGATAAGGCCTCTAGCCACCCCCTAGATCTACCCTAGACCTAGTCACCACGCACAAGGCGGCAAATTTCCCCCTAAATCGAATCCGGCCTAGTCGCCACACGCAAGGCGGCGAATTCACTACCGTTACAAGAAAAAAATGAAAAGATAAAGTAAAAATCAGAAGAAAAGACTCCATAGATTGAAGAGCGCTGAAGGAGATGTTGAAGATACGACATGACCACATCGGAGTTGAAGCAAGCATCCTTCTTCAAATTTGCTGTTGAAAATCTCCTTCTCACTCTTGTTCCTCAATGGTGGTGTTGGGAGTTCACTCTGAATTCGGAATGAAATGCTCTCTCAAATCTCTGGAAATGAAGGCTTGAATGCATCTCGATTGAGCAAACAAAATCAGGTCTTTAAATAGACATGGGAGCTAACGCCCAGCGTTAAGAGTTAACGCCAGCGTTAAGCATCGTGTACGGCAGTTGCTGAGATCGTGCAACCCGTCGGGATCGTGGCAGATCGTGACTCAACGCGAGCGTTAAGAGTCAACACTGGCGTTGTCTCTGGCTTCTCGACGGATTCCTTCTCGACGACATTTCATCTTGATGGATCCTTCTTGACGAAAGTTAACGTTGGGCGTTAACTACTAACGCGGGGCGTTAGCTCTCTTTTCAGAGAATCGTCATCAATCAGCATCCTGTTCATAGGATTATATAAGTATAGTACCTGCACACTATAAACACAAGCAAGATCAAATACATATATTGCATGATTTGTTATTTCTCAAACTAAGAGAAGTGGAGCATAAGCTCCAACAGAAGTAACACTAGTCGACGTTACGTCGAATAGATATCGACGCAGAGACCAGAGACTTGTCGAAGGAACTTGAGAAGTCAACGCAGCTTCTACTTCAAACTCGACGCAAAAGGGAATACATGTCAAAGCCATCTAAAGTCGACGCAACATCAACTTCATCTCGACGCAGTTAATGGAAGTCAGAGTGGATGCTATTGAACTCGATGGGTGCGTCGATAAGGAATCGACGCAACGTCTACTAGCTGAGTTTAGTCAGAGCACAGAAGAAATCGAAGCAGCTCTTAGATGAACTCGAAGCAGCGTCGATAAGAGAAGAAGTTAATTCGACGCTACGTCGAATACAGTCTATGAAAGTTCAATCTTTACAGCTGTCTTTCTGATGCTTTTATCATGGCCCACATCTTTCAGACCGTTCTCCAACGGCCTAATAATAGCCTGAAGAAGAAGGAAACATTAAAGAAGGAGAAAAAGGCTTTCTTGGAAGCATACACCTTCTAGCTGGACGGGTCGAGAAGTAATTAAGGAAGAAAAGAGAATGTCTATCAAATTTACCTTTTCAGGTCTTACCTAACAAGGAAACAAATTCAAAATAGAGACAAGGTATATAAGGATAGAGGAGGAAGAGAAGGATGCATCATTAATCACTATCAGCCGTCTCTTCTCAAATTAGGGTTTCCTGTCTTCTTCTTCCTCACTCTCAGGAAACCTAATACAAAGCTGTGAAAGAGAATAGAAGGAACTGGTGTTCTTCATCTGATAGACCAGAAGATCCAACTGCTGCTTCTCATCGCCATCATATAGCAGCAGTATCTGAGTTAGAACAAGTCAAAAAGGACCTGACAAACAAAGTCTCTGCATATCATCACCATCAAAACAGAGGCTAATCAAGAGCAGATTCTGTGGGACTTCACATTGGCTGTTATTCAATCAGCCATCATAAGAATTCCGAGAATAGAATTCCTTCAAACTTCTCCCTTCTTCTTTCTCATTCTGTAAAAGAGTTTTATTAATCCCTCTTCAAAGGATTCAGTGGTTCAAGATCTCCTTATCAAAAGATCTGGTGGTTCAAGATCTCCTTATCAAAAGATCTGGTGGTTCAAGATCTCCTTATCAAAAGATTTGGTGGTTCATGATCTCCATATCAAAAGATCATTGGTTCTAAGAGTCTCCTGATCAAAAGACTCAGGCACAGTGGTGCATTCCTACCATGTGGTAGAAGAGAGGACTACCCACATTTTGGGGAACCTCTATAAAATTCATTGTGTCTGTGCTGTCCAACTTTCTTATTCTGCACTTTATTTCTTACATTCTTTATTCTGCCTGGATTGCTAATCATAACTCCTTTGAATAAATTATTGTTAAACACAGTTATGGTAGAAATATTTTAAATCTCTATTCACCCCCCTCTAGAGAAATCTCAGAGGCACAC
The DNA here is from genome assembly GCA_033032865.1 of Dactylorhiza incarnata. NCBI lineage: Eukaryota > Viridiplantae > Streptophyta > Magnoliopsida > Asparagales > Orchidaceae > Dactylorhiza > Dactylorhiza incarnata. The sequence continues at coordinate 1,613,424 of JAWHQI010000375.1, forward strand.
TGTGCACTTTCAGAATCCCATGCCGACAGACGATTTCTCCCCAGATAAAATTTCTAATAATCTATGTTGTAGTTTTGGCCAATGCTTTCGCCTCAATCCACATGCTGAAATAATCGATCATGACAATTATGAAGCGACGCTGACCGCTAGCCATCGGGAAAGGTCCGATGAGAACCATTCCCCAAACTGCAAACGGCCAAGGCGCTGTTATTAATCTAAGTGTCTGAGCTGGAAGATGTTGAAGCGGAGCAAACTTCTGACACTGAACACATCGTTTAGCGAATGCCTCGACATCTTTTCTCATGGTTTGCCAAAAATATTCTTGTCTCAAGATCCTTTTTTCCAAAGTCTTTGCCCCAAAATGACTACCGCATTCTCCTGAATGTACCTCCTGGAGTATAATTGGAACTTCTTCCTCAGAAATGCATCGTGCCAAAGGAGAAATGAGAGTCTTCCTGTACAAGACTCCCGCTACTAAGCAATAATAAGCTTCCTTCCATTTGAATCTTCTCCTATCTTTGATAGATGGATGGAATTCCCCTTTTGATAAATACAGCTCGTAGGGATCCTTCCAAGATGGATGCTGAACAACCTGCATTAATTCTCCTTCTTCTGTTGTCGGATGGAAAAGTTCAGAGGTCACTCCCCCTGATGGAAGACCGAACTTTGATAATTCATCTGCTTCTTCGTTCTGCGTTCTTGGAATATGTTCAATGATGAACGATCTAAACTTCCCAATCTCTCCTTTTACCAGCAGCAGATACTTTTTCAGCATGGGCTCCCTTGTTTTGAAGTTCCCCAACACTTGCGAAGCCATCACAAGAGAGTCAGTTTTGATATGCACGTGCTCTATTCCCAGCTCCTTTGCAAGTCTTAAACCGGTCAGGAGTGCTTCATATTCTGCCTGATTATTCGTGACCGGAAAGAAGATCTTGATAGCATGTTCAAGCTTGATGCCATTTGGACTGATTAAAACTACTCCGGCTCCCACTGTGTTTTTACCTGAAGCTCCATCTACATAGATAATCCAAGCCAAAGGAAATCCCTTCATCTATTCAGGACCAGATTCTGTTATATCTACCAGAAAATCTGCCAACACCCGTGCCTTGATGGCTGTTCTGGGAATATAAGAGATTTCAAATTCACTCAGCTCTATAGCCCATTTGGCCAATTTTCCCGAGTGGTCTGGTTTTTCTAGGATACTTCTCAGCGGATGATGCGAAACCACCTAAATAGGATGAGCTTGAAAATAAGGGCGTAGCCTGCGAGCTGACATTACTAAAGCTAGAGCTAGCTTCTCCAGAATCGAATATCTAGTTTCCGCATCTTTGAGGATATGACTAACATAGTAGATCGGAAACTGCTTCTTTTTCTCCTCTCGGACGAGAACGGAGCTCACCGCGTCCGGACCAACCCCCAAATATAAGAATAGCATTTCCCCTTCACGAGGGCTTTGGAGTAGAGCGGTTATTGTCAATTGCTGCTTCAATTATTCGAAGGCACTGTTGCACTCCTCATTCCATTCGAATTTAGCTCCCCCCGGAGCGTTTTGAAGAATGGAGCGCTCTTGTCTCCTGACTTTGAAATGAATCGACTTAATCTTGCTAGCCTTCCACCCAACTGATGGACTTATTTCGGATTGCGAGGAGGGACCATGTCCAGAATAGCCTTCACCTTATCAGGATTTGGTGTAAGGCCATCAGGAGTGAGAAGATGTCCAAGGAACTTTCCTTTATTCGCTCCGAACACATATTTCAATGGATTCAATTTTAACTTGAACCTTCGTAGAGTAGCAAACATCTCTACAAGGTCTTTCAAGTGTATCGAGAAGGTTTTACTTTTTAGGAGGAGATCATCGACATAGACTTCGAGATTTCTCCCATTTTGATGCTTAAAAACCGTGTCCATCATTCACTGGTACATTGCACCCGCATTTTTAAGGCCGAAGGGCATTACGAGATAACAATAACACCCATCATTTGTGATAAAAGACGTGTGAGGGATATCGGATTTGTGCATTTTGATTTGATGATAGTCAGAGAATGCATCTAGAAAGCTCATAAAGTTATACCCAACCGCGGAATCAACTAATAGATCTATTCGAGGCAAAGGGTAACAATCTTTAAGACACGCTTTATTAAGTTTGGTGAAATCTACACACATCCGCCATTTTCCTCCTGGCTTTTTCACCATCACAACATTTGAAGTCCAGGTAGGATATTGAATTTCAGAAATGAAGTTTGCTTTAAGAAGTTTTATAACTTCTTCTTTGATTAGAACCGCCAACTTGGTCACCACCTCCCTCTTCTTCTGTTGGATTGGCTTGAAATCGAGGGAGATATTGAGATAGTGGCAGGCGACATCCGGATCTACTCCTGGCATATCTTCTGCTGACCAAGCGAAGACATCTAAATTCTCCAAAAAGCAGGAGATCAATTGGACCTTCTCTTCTTTGGACAGCTCCGCATTGATGATAAGCCTTTTTTCTTCCCCTTCAGCAATGAGGACTTCTTGGGTTTCTTGGGCAGGTTCCAGGTGAGCCCCTTCTCGATCTCTACTTTCTTCCGCAGCTTCTGGAGGCTTAGCAACCTCAAGGACTTCAATTGGAAGCTCAGGGAGTGGAATGTCAGTGATCATATTGACAGTTTGCACGTAGCATTCCCGGGCTACTTTTGGATTACTCTGAATCTGATATTGTCTTCCTTCGACTGCAAACTTGAGATCTAGATGGAAGGTAGACACCACTGCTCTATAAGCATTTAGGATAAGCCTTCCGAAGATGGAACAGTAACTGCTCGGGGCGTCCACCACCACAAAGTTGATCAACTTTATTATTCCTCCCAGAGATACCAGCAGCTTTACGCAGCACTCTACTTCCTTCTTCTCTCCCGAGAAGCCGTAGAGGGGCCCTTTAGTGGAAAACATAGGCTTTCCAGTCTTCAGGGCTTCAAAAGTTAGGCGGAAGAGAAGGTTGATTGAACTGCCCGTGTCAATCAAAATCTTGTGTACTGTATAATTTTTAATGATGGCTTTGATCACCACGGCGTCATCAAAAGGATTTGCATTGGGAGGAAGGTCCTCCTGGCCAAAAGTGACGATCGAGCTTTCAGGAGCAGAAGTTTAGGTGGCCGCCACTTCTTGCTTAAAGACCCTCGCAACACTTGATTTGCGAGAGGACTCGGGTCCAGCTCCCCCATGAATACAGTAGATGTCACCGAGGGGCCCACATAATTCACCTCGATGCATTCAGCTGTAGGATGAATATCTCCATAACGGCCGACATTTTCCACATCGGCGCATTCCCAAGTAACCTCAGATGCTTCTTTTCCCTTTTTAGTCGATGGTTCAACAGGCACCTCCTTTCGGATCAGGCCTCGAAGCTTTCCTTCTCCCAAGAGCCTTTCTATCAGCAAGCGGAGGGCCCGACAATTCTCAGTCAGATGCCCTCCCTCTTTATGGTATTCACAGAATAAGTTCGGATTTTGATTTCTAACATCCGACTTTAAGGCAGCAGACCTCTTGAAATCTTGCCTCTTTTGAAGAATCTGGACGACTTCGTCCATAGTGACATTAAGGGGGGTGAATGATTCTTGTGAATCATCATATTGGATGGATGGAGCAGCTGGAGGTGGCTGTGCAGTATATTGTGGCAGATATACTGACATTATTTATGGAATGGTCATGAATGGAGCGGGTGCGGCGACCAATGACGGTTTCTGATCTTGAAATCGATGATGGCCAAAGGATGGTTGTTTGTGCCCGAAGTTTCTCCCCCTCTGAGCACAGGGTTCGAAATCGGGCCGAGGTGGATGGTGGTATGGTGGTTGATGAGTGGAAGATGAGTTGGGTTGATCCTTGTCGCTGATCAGCTTTGCGACATACCCGAGGTTACTCTTTTCACCCCTTATGAACATGTTTGCCAAACTTATCATCTCCTGATAAGTTTTCGGTTCCCTGATATGTGCTTCGAACTTCAATGAGCCTTCCCTCAGACCATGAATCAGAGCAACCCATTATAATTCAGGATCCACTTTCTGGATCTCCATAATCTCTTTCTGGAATCGGTCAACGAAACAAGCCCAAGTCTCGTCTTCACGTTGCCTTATTTCGAAAAGGGCCGCCGGGCCACTTTTCCTTTTCTTGGAGGTGGAAAATCTGAGCAGAAATTCCCTACGCAACTCTGCGAAGCAGCTGATTGATCTAGGGTGCAGCCCGTAGAACCACTCCCTTGCTTGCCCATCGAAGGATGTTACAAGGAGCTTGCATTTGGTTGCATCTTTGAGAGTTCTCAAGGCGATGGCCGACTCAAAGGCCTGAAGATGGATAGCCGGATCAGCTTCCCCATTATATGTCGGCAGACGTGACTCTCTGAAGTTATTTGGAGCTGGCTCTCCTCTAACTTTATCCACAAATGGAGAAAGTCTCTTCAGCATCTTCATATAGAAGAGGAACAGAATAACAAGCCGCCGGAGCTGCGACAACTCGCGGACAGGCCGCTTGGTAAGAAGAACGGGTCGCGGCTTCTGGCGGACAGGCCTCCGGATAGGAGAAGCGGGCTGCATGAGAAGTCGTGGCCTGAAAATCAAGAACTCGTCCTGGCATACTCTGGGCAGCCTCCTGATAGAAGGTTTGCCGAGCTGCAAAACCTTCCTGAAGTGGTTGGAAATTGGCGACTTGCAGTAGCGGGTACGGAGGAGGAGGAGGGATTGGAGTCACCGCATGGTTAACCGCGGCCTGCTGAGGAACTAGCCGCTCGGTTAACATAGCCAAGGCCTGACTGATTGCTTCTAACCGCTGATCAGTTGCCTTCTGAGCCCGCTCGACTTCCCGCTTGGACTGCTCCAAGGCCTCCCACAGAGAATCATCACTGTGGTCGGAGCGGTCTCGCTGAGGGAACTGGCGGTCGGACATCTAATAAAGGATTTCGCCGACAATTCGCGATCTAAAGGTCGCGTGTTTCTGTTGAATCCGAATTTGCACCTCCACGGTCGACGCTAGGGCAGCGAGTAGAAAAGAGGAGGCCACGAGTTATCAGTTACTATTGATTAGAAGGAATTAGACCGCTGGCAGTGGTCGAGACTGGACTTCGCCCGTCACAACGAATGCCACTCTTGTGACGGGCTTTCCCTTGATTTAAATGAAGTGTTTACAACGGGTTACTGAAAGAACTAGTTGTCTACCTAAACTACCTAAAGGGGGGGGGGGGGGGGGGGTGAATAGGTGATCTCTAGCGCGATTGCGGAATAAAAATTTAGCACACACACAAAAAAAATCACAACACAGAGACACAAGATTTATAGAGGTACCCCAAGGTGGGTACTCCTCTCTCCCTCTCCGCCTATCTAGCACTTCGGGCTAGCGTCGGCAACTTCACCAAAACTCGGATTTATCAACAAATCCTACACTCGGAGACTACGGCTCCTACAAGCTCGGAGAACAACCTCTCCTAAAAAATCACTCGGAGATAAACTCCTACAACTCGGAGTGAACAACTCCTACAAAATGACTCGGAGTAAAAACTCCTACAGAAATCAAATAGAGATTGAAATACAATACTTCTTCTAAATCTCAACAGATATTAACTTCAGATCTTGAAAGACTGAGTCTTCTTCTTCCTTTAGATTGAAAGCTTGGACCTTCAAAGATTTAGAAGAGAAGAAACTCGGCAAACCTGATCTGATTAGGCCCTTTGATTTATTTGAAAAGATCTTCAATAGAGAGAGCAGAAACAAGATCAAAAGCCTTCTTATCTGAGAAATCTTTAGCAGCAATGGAGAACGAATCTTGAGCGGCGCAGAAGTTAGATCTCAGAAACTTGTTCAGCAAAAGATGATGAAGACGGCTAGAATATTATCTCCTCTTTTTAACATTCGTGTTTGCCCTAAAAATAAAGGAGTATTTAAAGGGAAACCTCCAACGGCTTGGGAGACAAACAAGGAATGATCGACACGTGTACTGTACATGGCGGCCAACCCTAATTTTCAAAAACGAAACATAATTTTTGAAATCCGTCTGTCCGTCATTCGTCGAGACTACACGTGAACACTCGATGAATTGACTTAGCCATTAAGAAGACAGTTCAAAGGTTTGAAAACCATCTCTGTTTTCATTCGCCGGGATTCGTCGGGAGTTCTCGAGAACTTTCGACGAATTGACTTAGCCGTACAAATTCCTTCACAAAGCTGCCTTTTTGACTTCTGTCAGCATTCGTCGATATTCGTCGGGAGTTCACGTGAACATCCGACGAATGGACTTAGCCACATAAATTTCTTCTTCAGACAGGAAAACTGGCTTCTGTCTGGATTCGTCGGGTGTCATCGGGACTTCACGTGACATCTCGACGAATTGACTTAGCAAAAATTCCTTTTCATCTGAAAACCTGCTCCACTCCTCATCCTTGAAAGCCTTCAGTTGTGAGAATATGAAGTGCACCCCAAAAGAGAGATTACACATGAACCAACACTTTGCTCTACACAATGAGAGATTACATTGTCTAGAACTGTGTTTGGTGATCCATTGCAACCTGACTTTGGTGTGCACTTAGCATTATGACCTGTCACAATACATCTAAAGAGAAATCATCAAATACATACTCAATTCAATTTAGTTCACTAGGGGACACCTTCAAATACAGGTGATTGTGGATACAATACCCAACAATCTCCCCCTATTTGAAGATGTCATAACCCTATGCACTAAGTTGAATTGCACAGAAAGTATAATTGAATAAAACAGCACAACCTGGCAGTAATAATCAAGGAGAGAATCAAAGTTATCCAAGCACAAAAATATATATATAAACAAAGAAAAACAGCATGATTCCAGAGCAGCTCAGCTCATGCTTGGTCTTTGCCTTTCATCTTTCCAAAAATTCTGTCCACTGCCTCAGCTTTCTTTCTCTGTTCAGATTCCATTCTCTCAAAGAATGCCTTTGGCGTGGGCCAATATCTATCAGGAGCAGTCTCTTTAGATCCACCTGTCTTGAAATGAATTCTCCTTTCAGTTGTCCTTTTCTTGAACTTATCCCATTCATCCTGACTGTAATGTTTACTGACACTTTCATTTTGCCTACTGACTAGGTTGAAAGCTGTAAGAATGATATTCTTTGAAAAGGGACTCCAGCTTTCTTGGAAATTTCTTGGAGGAGGCATATCATAGAATTCTCTGATCTTCTTGTGAGGATTAGACCTTTTTGCAGAAGGTTTATCACCAAAGATCTTCCTTTTCACAGATTTTTCAGAAGGTTCAAGAGCTTTGGAGCTTTCAAGCACTGGGTCATCCCAGAATTCTTGATAGGAGGAAATTGGGATGTCTGCTATATCAAAATCAGGATCCTCAATAGGAAAATGAGAAGAATTTGGAGCACTTGGACCTGGAACACTTGAAGGAGGAACATCTGGCATCTTGTTTACAACAGTAAGACCAAGCATACCTGCAACTTCATTGAATAGCCAGCTGGTTGATTCATGAGTGTACCCCTGGACATCTTTAACAGATTGCATGATGTTTTCCTAAAGCTCTTGCATCTTGGAGAAGACATTTCCATCCAAATCATTCACTCTACCAGCACTTTCTTCTATTTTAGACACAATACTTTCCTCCCCCTTTATGACATCTTCATGTAGGAGGGTATAGAGTTTGTTCAGCTGCCTCTCAATTTGATCATCCAGAAAAGCAAGCCCTTGATCATGAGCAGTGTTGAGAGTTGTTTGAGCAGCATTCAGATTTACAACATCTTCACCAACCTGATGCAGGTTCTTTAGAGCATGCCCAACTCCTTGATTGGTGTGGTCTAAATCTTTTCCTGCCTTGGCCATCCAGGCTTCTTGATCATTCTTGAATTTTCCTATTTCATATCTCATTTCAGCCATTTCTTGCCTCAAAGCACTATCAACTTTATCTATTTTCTGATAGACTGATTTGATGCACTGATCAAAATGCTCTGTTTGAGCTTGCAGCAGGGTTGAAATTGACTTGAGCAGGGAAGAGTGAGAGCTCTCTCCAGTTTCAAAATCATCAGGAGAGACTTTATCAGCTACAAAACTAGTAGACTGTGCTTGCTTTTCAAGCACAGTTGCTCTTGGAGATTGTCTCAAAGTACTCTCTGGAGGGGGCAAGAGCATCACAGGAGGGACTGCAGATTCACCCATAAATATGTCTTCCTGTTCTTTCTCCCCCTCAGTCAAAGACATCTTCTTTGCTAGCTTCAACTGAGCACCAAGACTGCCCATCTCCATAGAATCTGATTTCTCAGAAGGAACAGATTCATGATCTGCCAAGTCTTCACTATGTTCTGAATTATAAGCAAACTCTGCAGGGGATCTTCTGGAGTCTTCTAACATAGCAGATTCATCTTCAGCAGCAGATTTCCCTTGACCTTCTAGGTCTGGAACAGTATCAGGGACAGCAGGACTGACTGGATCAACATACACTGGATCAGGATGAACTGGATCAATTTCACTCGGAGGAATTTCCTTTGAAGAAGCACTACTTTCAGCAATGTCTCTTGGGGTTGAAGGCTCCCCTCAACATGTTCACCTCTGCCCTGATCAGGAACTGTACTGGGTTCACCTCTTGGGGTTGGAAACTCCCCCTCAACATGATCACATCTGCCTTGAGCAGGAGCTGGACTGGGTCCACTACCCCTTGAGGGTTGACCTTCTTCAAGAGTCCTATTCTCATTATGCAGAGGGTCCTCATCAGCACTAACAACAATCTTGACTCCACCCTTTGGAATGACCCTTTCCCATTTGGAGAAAATGGATGAGTTGATTTTCTTGGTGTGGTGGATGGGGATACCTCTTCCAAGATTAAAAAAATCCGGATTGCTACCATTTAGAAGCAGACTGAGAATTCTTCCAAAATTTGGGGCATGAAAGCTGTCTTTAATTTTCTCAAAAAGAACTTCACCAAAATTAAAATTCTTTCTACAAATAATAGCTGTGTGAATCTTAAAGGCTTCTTCAGATAGGTAGTCATGTGAACCTACTTTGCACAATAAGACTTTTCCTAAGATATCACACAGAAGCTTACCTCCTTCATTCATGAATTTTCTTCTTATCTTTGAACCTTCATCAAGGATGCCACAGAATCTTTTGGCATGGAGAAAATCTTCAGCAAACACTTCTTCCGATTTCACTTCAGGCATCCTCAAAATCCTGTTGATGCCACTAGCTTTCAAAACTATTTTACAAGACCGGATGTTGCTCTTTATCTTCTTCCCTTGACCAGAGATTTTTGCATTTCTGTAGAACTCAAGAACATCCTGTTCGAGAATTTTAGCCGGCTCTTCCAAGACATAGGTGAGCCCGGCGACCTCAAGCATCAAAAGAATATTTCTGAACTCATCTAAAGCAGTTCGAAAGCTACCTCGTACCAGCTCTCCACTGGAATGCAGACCTGCCTTTGGCGCCATCGAGCTCGTCGAAATCGAGGAAGAAGAACAGTGTTTTATCGCAAGGGAGACGAAAGGACGGGAAGGGTTTCACGGAAGAATGTGTGGAATCACGTGTTCTCTTAGTTTTTATATATATATATATATATATAAAATAAATTTGGGCGCGTACCTGATTTTATGGAAGACTCTTTGGATCCAATAAATCGTATTTAATAAAAGAAACGTGTCCGAGAAGATATAGGTCTTGACCCGTGCAATCCCGTGAAATCCTCTAGAAAATGAGCACTAATCTTATGAGAATACTCGTGAAAGCCCATGAAATTTCATAAAATTTTCTGAGATATCCCGTGAAATCCCATGCAATTTCATAAAATTCCAACAGTCTTGACCTCATGATTCCTTGTTGAGCATTCCAAGTTCCATTTTGAAGAAATTGAACTTGGTCTCGTCCAGAGGCTTCGTAAAAATATCTGCAATTTGTTTGTCAGTATTAACATACAACAAATTAATATCCTTACTCTCAACATGTTCCCGGATGAAGTGGTAGCGAAGCTCGATGTGCTTCGTTCTGCTGTGAGAGACTGGATTATTTGCTATGGCAATAGCACTTGAGGAGTCACAGAACATGGGGATTTCTGCGAGCTTTAAGTTATAGTCCTCAAGCTGATTCTTTATCCACAAAAGTTGTGCACAGCAACTGCTGGCAGAGATATACTCTGATTCAGCAGTTGATATTGCCACACAATTTTGCTTCTTGCTACTCCATGACACAAGCCTTTTTCCCAAGAATTGGCAAGTTCCTGAAGTACTCTTTCTACCATCTTTGCTACCTGCAAAATCAGCATCTGAAAAACCAATTAGTTCAAAATCATTGCTTCTCGGGTACCATAAGCCGAGATTTGGTGTATCCTTAAGGTATCTCAAAATCCTCTTTGCAGCGGCATAATGAGATTCCTTACAGTTCACCTTATACCTGGCACAAACACATGTTGAGAACATTATATCGGGCCTACTGGCAGTAAGGTAGAGCAAGGACCCAATTATGCTTCTGTACTTGGTTTCATCAAAAGGTTTCCCTTTCTCATCCTTGTCCAGAGACATACTTGAGCCCATTGGAGTCCTCATAGAGGTTGCACTCTCCATTCCAAATTTCTTAAGGAGCTCTTTGGTGAACTTCGTCTGAGAGATGAAAATTCCATCTTCAGATTGGTGCATCTGGAGTCCTAAGAAATATTTCAGCTCTCCCATGCTGCTCATTTCAAACTTACCTTGCATCAAGTTGGAAAACTTTTTGCATAGTTTATCATCTGTAGAACCAAATAAAATATCATCGATATAGATTTGCAATAGCAAAATCTCGCTTTTTACTTCCCTAAGAAACAATGTCTTATCTATTGTTCCTCTTGTGAATTTGTTCTCAAGAAGGAACCTAGACAATGTCTCATACCAGGCTCGGGGTGCCTGTTTGAGACCATACAAAGCCTTATGTAAATAATATACATGATCAGGAAAGTTAGAATCTACAAAACCTGGAGGCTGAGCTACATATACTTCCTCTTTAAGGTCTCCGTTCAGGAAGGCTGACTTCACATCCATCTGGAAAACCTTAAAGCCCTTATATGCAGCATAAGCCAAAAATAATCTGATGGCTTCAAGTCTTGCTACTGGTGCAAAAGTCTGATCAAAGTCAATTCCTTCTTCTTGCGTGTATCCTTGTGCAACCAGTCTTGCTTTGTTCTTTGTAATGATGCCCTTTTCATCAAGCTTGTTCCGGTAGACCAATTTGGTTCCAATTACATTTTGTCTTTTGGGTCTTGGTACTAATTCCCAAACATTACATCTCTTGAATTGGTTGAGCTCCTCTTGCATAGCAAGGATCCAGTATGGATCGGTGTTTGCTTCTTCAAACTTCTTCGGCTCAATCTGTGAAAGAAAACTTAAATGTAAAACTTCGTTAGTTGTACCTCTTCTCGTTAGAACTCTGCTTGAAGGTCTCCGATGATCTGATCAGTTGGATGATCTCTTGAAAATCTGACTCCCAAGTTATTTGCATTTTCAGGAGCAACTTGAGGTTCAGCCACCTCTGGAGTATCTTCTTCTTCATGAACTTCTTGTTCATCTTCTGAGTGATCCGAGATCTCTTCTGCTAACTTTGGAGCATCATCTGTGGTTTTTACTCCATCTTGCATAGAGAGTTCTTTTAGCTTTTCACCTGCATCTTCAATGAACACACTAGACGAGTTGCTATGCAGCAGGCTCGTCTCATCAAATATAACATGTACTGTTTCCTCTACCACCAGAGTTTTCTTATTGAAAATCCTATATGCCTTACTATGGCTACTATATCCTACGAAAATACCTTCAAAACATTTTTCACTAAACTTGGTTGTAGGATGCTTCCCATTGTTAAGTACATAACATTTACTGCCAAAAATTCTAAAATATGAAATCTTTGGTTTTCTGCCCTTTAGAATCTCATATGGGGTCTTACGATGGTTCTTATTGATGAGTGCTCTGTTTTGCACATGGCAAGCTGTGTTGATAGCTTCTGCCCAGAAATATTCTGGAAGAGCAGAATCACTCAACATGGACCTGCCAGCTTCTATGAGGGTTCTATTCTTTCTCTCGGCTACTCCATTTTGCTGTGGAGTACGGGAGAGGAAAACGCATGGGAGATACCTTGACTTTCACAAAACTTTGTCATGGCCCCAGACTGAAATTCTGTTCCATGGTCACTTCTGATTTTGACCACTGAACAGTCAAGTTCATTCTGAATAAGCTTGACAAAATTAGTGAATATGCCGAAGGTTTCTGACTTAAGTTTTAGAAAGAACACTCATGCAAACCGGGAATAATCATCAACAATAACCAAGGTGTAAGCTTTCCCACCTAAGCTTCTAACTGACATTGGACCAAACAAATCCATATGCAGCAGATGAAGACATCTGGTAGAATTATTGCCAATTATGCTCTTAAAGCTAGCCTTTGTTTGCTTACCCATTTGACACGCATGGCAAGGGCTTTCTTTAATGCATTTAACTTTAGGGGCATCCCTTACCAAGTTGTGAGAAAATAACATAGATATAGTTTTAAAATTAATATGTGCTAATCTCTTGTGCCATTGGTCACAGAGAGATGCACTATCTTTGGCAACAAAACACACTGGGGTAGAAGACTGTAAACATATAAAATCTAAACAGTAAATACCACTACTCCTAGAGCCTGTTAAAATAGTTTCTGTAGACACGGACATCTTTATCAGGCATCTATCTCTAAAGAACTCAACGGTATAGCCTTTGTCACACAGTTGGCTTATGCTAATCAGATTGTATTTCAATCCTTTCACATGAGCTACGCGTGTGAAAACGACTGAGCCGTTGGTTATTGAGCCATAACCAATAATAATACCTCGTTCAGATCCGCCAAACTTTACTTTAGGCCCGTTCTCAACTGGAACATAATCCTGAAGTAATCTTCTACTCCCGGTCATGTGCCGAGAGCAACCACTGTCCAAATACCAGATGGGAATTTCGTTGGCCTTTGGACATTCCTGCACACATGATCAATACCCCTTAGGAACCCAAACATTTTTGGGCCCTTGGTTCCTTGTTAGTAGAACACCACTTGGAACATTAACTTTGCAAGTGGTCGGTCTTGCACTGTTAACTCGTGGAGTTCTTGGCACAGTATGATTGAACCAACAATCTATGGCAAAATGACCAATTTTGCCACAACACCAGCATTCAAATCTATTGTATCTCCTCTTTGTGTTCCGCTGAGCCTTTTGAATGGGTGGCTTTGCAGGAGGAGCAACCTTGGAGGTAGAAGCCTCGTTGGTGCAACATACACAATTCTTAGGCACAATAGGCTTGACCTGCGGTGCTTTCTTAGCATTTGATCCATGAACGAATGGTCCATGATGCTTCAATTGAACTTCTTCATAAGGAACCTTGAGGGAGCTAGATCCAAAGTTTCTGGGTCTGGTCCACACTGAGTTCACCTTGGCAGGCTCAACATGAGTTGGTCAGCTGAAGTGACCATACATGCTCTCAAAATCATAGGTGTTCATAGGAAAAATCACCTTCTTGAAATTTGGAGCACACTGTGGGCCTTTACCCTTGGCTTTAGCGGCTCTTCTTTTGGCTGACTTACTTAGACTCTTTTCAGCAACATGGCCCAAACCACTACTACCAGAACCAACAGTGAAAGTGTCTATGATAGGCAGAACTGTCTTGGGCTTGGAGAAGTTCATAGTGATCTTCTTTTCAGCCTCAAGCTGTTTCGTCAAATCATTGATAATTTCACTCTTCTGAATGCCCGTTGAAGTGGCCTCGGAGAGAGCAATCTTCAAGGACAAGATTTCATGCCTGAGTAGGTTAGATTCTTCAATCTCCTTTCTCAGGTTTAATTCTTGATCCTTTAGGGATTGAATCTCCTTTGATTGAGTTTTAACAAGCTTTCGACACTTATTAAAACCCTTCAACATTTCCTCATACTTAGCAGTCAACTCAGAATCCTCTTCCGAATAGTAGCTTTCATTTGCATCAGATGCCGTTTCTGAACATGAAAGAGGTGTAGAAGATAATACCTGACCGGTGAAAGGAACATCATCTTTGTCATCATCTGACATGGCCATTAGTCCAAAGAATGCCTCTTCGTCTGAGTTAGACTCATTTGAGTCACTATCACTCAGTGTCTTGGACTTCTTGGCAACAAACCTCTTCTCCTCTTTCTTCTTTCCTTTGAAGGACTTCTTTTCTTCTTTTCTTGAAGATTCCTTCTTCTTGTGTGGGCAATCAGCTATCATGTGCCCTGACTTTTTACAACAATAACAAACGAGTTCAGTATAATCATGTTTGTTCGGTTTAGAACCATACCTGTCGTTTCTGTCACAGTGTGATCTCCGGTGATCTCTTGAGGAAGATGAGCCTTTTCTCATTTGTCTCCTCTTGTTAAGCAACTTTTTGAATTGCTTGGAGAGGAGGGAGAATTCTCCTTCAGATAGTTCTGAATTTGCAGAACTGCTTTCAGCTTTATCTTCAGAAGATTCATCCCTCATAGGAGACAGAGCCCTGCTTCTCCGCGAGCTTTCAGCCTTTAGAGCAATGGGCTTCTCCTTGCCAGAGCTCCCACTACTTTCCTCTTCTGACTTCCTGATGTTCAACTTCAGCTCATGGGAAAGCATCTTCTCTAGAGTGAATTCTCTACCTTACCATATTCTCTGATAGCTATCACCTTGGGGTCCCATTCCTTAGACAGGGATCTAAGAAATTTATCGTTTAGTTCACCCATGGTGAATTCTCTACCATAATTTCTCAGACCATTTACAATCTTGAAGAATTTCTCGTAGGTGTCAGAAATTGTGTCTTTGCCTTGTTGCTTGAAGGCTTCGTATTCTTGGTTCAGCAAAGACTTCCTGTCATCTCGAACTTCTTCAGTACCTTCCATCAAAACCACAATAGAATCCCACATTTCTTTTGCAGGCTTGCAGTGAATCAGATTTTGTAGCATAGAATCATCAACTGCACCTGCTATGATGTGCTTTGCTTTCTTATCTAGAGTGACAAGTGCAATTTCATCCTTTGTCATATCCATTAGTTTCTTTGGTACCTTTTTGGTGGGATCAATGGTAGAAGCAACTGTAGGAATGACGGGACCTTCCTTAACTATCTGGGAGATACGGGGATCATTTGCTTCCATGTAGAAGATAACTCTTTCCTTCCACATGGGGAAATTTTCCTTAGTGCAAACTGGGAGCTTGGAGGAAAATCTTTCCATGCCTCTGTCCATAGAGAGAGATCTTGACAACGAAGAGGGATCTTTAATCTAGGTGTTAACCTCTTACAGATAACCTGGCTCTGATACCAATTGAAAGAACTAGTTGTCTACCTAAATCACCTAAAGGGGGGGGGGGGTGAATATGTGATCTCTAGCGCGATTGCGGAATAAAAATTTAGCACACACAAAAAAAAAATCACAGCACAGAGACACAAGATTTATAGAGGTTCCCCAAGGTGGGTACTCCTCTCTCCCTCTCCGCCTATCTAGCACTTCGGGCTAGCGTCGGCAACTTCACCAAAACTCGGATTTATCAACAAATCCTACACTCGGAGACTACGACTCCTACAAGCTCGGAGAACAACCTCTCCTACAAAAACACTCGGAGATAAACTCCTACAACTCGGAGTGAACAACTCCTACAAAATGACTCGGAGTAAAAACTCCTACAGAAATCAAATAGAGATTGAAATACAATACTTCTTCTAAATCTCAACAGAGATTAACTTCAGATCTTGAAAGACTGAGTCTTCTTTTTCCTTTAGATTGAAAGCTTGGACCTTCAAAGATTTAGAAGAGAAGAAACTCGGCAAACCTGATCTGATTAGGCCCTTTGATTTATTTGAAAAGATCTTCAATAGAGAGAGCAGAAACAAGATCAAAAGCCTTCTTATCTGAGAAATCTTTAACAACAATGGAGAGCGAATCTTGAGCGGCGCAGAAGTTAGATCTCAGAAACTTGTTCAGCAAAAGATGATGAAGACGGCTAGAATATTATCTCCTCTTTTTAACATTCGTGTTTGCCCTAAAAATAAAGGAGTATTTAAAGGGAAACCTCCAACGGCTTGGGCGACAAACAAGGAATGATCGACATGTGTACTGTACATGGCGGCCAACCCTAATTTTCAAAAACGAAACATAATTTTTGAAATTCGTCTGTCCATCATTCATCGAGACTTCACGTGAACACTCGACGAATTGACTTAGCCATTAAGAAGACAGTTCAAAGGTTTGAAAACCATCTCTGTTTTCATTCGCCGGGATTCGTCGGAAGTTCTCGAGAACTTTCGACGAATTGACTTAGCCGCACAAATTCCTTCACAAAGCTGCCTTTTTGACTTCTGTCAGCATTCGTCGATATTCGTCGGGAGTTCACGTGAACATCCGACGAATGGACTTAGCCACAGAAATTTCTTCTTCAGACAGGAAAACTGGCTTCTATCTGGATTCGTCGGGAGTCATCGGGACTTCACGTGACATCTCGACGAATTGACTTAGCAAAAATTCCTTTTCATCTGAAAACCTGCTCCACTCCTCATCCTTGAAAGCCTTCAGTTGTGAGAATATGAAGTGCACCCCAAAAGAGAGATTACACATGAACCAACACTTTGTTCTACACAATGAGAGATTACATTGTCTAGAACTGTGTTTGGTGATCCATTGCAACCTGACTTTGGTGTGCACTTAGCATTATGACCTGTCACAATACATCTAAAGAGAAATCATCAAATACATACTCAATTCAATTTAGTTCACTAGGGGACACCTTCAAATACAGGTGATTGTGGATACAATACCCAACAGTTACAAGGCAAGGAAAAGAGAAGCCGACCGGTCAGACAAACCGTAAGATAGTGAACTCGAGACCGCATCTCTAACAAGCGAGCTCTAGGATTCGAGTGTGCGTGTCTTGGGAACGTCGCCGCCCCCTATTTGTAGGCTCCGGGGCCTGCCCAAACGGGCAGAGATAAAATAACCGTCTGCCCGGATATAGGAGAATCGGGCAGGGGGTGACAGGATACAGAAGGGAAAAAGAAAGAAGCTGCGCGGCTTGGCGGTCTGAGCTTCCGATCTGTATTGGACGGAGTCAAAATGCGTTGTGATCAAGGCAATGAAGCAACCCGGGCGGTCTCTGCCTTGAGAGCGCGGCTTGCCTTCTGGACTTGAGCCTTGGCTGCCTTCGATCCTTGGAGGCGGTCTGGATACTGTCAGACCGTCCGGCTTGTTCAAGCTGGGCCGAGAGACCCGTTGGTTCTGGAGCTGGGCAACTTGACACATCAAACCGCCCGGTCTGAGAGAGATACTATTTTGGTAGCGATCTTCTAGGTAAACATAAATCATTCAAGTTCAATACAAGCAAATTTAAAAGGGATATCAGTCTCTCTTTAAAATAACTACTTGGGTTCTTGAATCTCTGGAAGAAAAAATTATATGAGTTGGAGTCTCTAGAGGAAAATACCCATCGCCTTGGCGCAGATTCAGTGCTAAACCACTTATTAGTGGAAGAGATGACTTACCCAATTATTTGGGGAACTTCTATAAATCATGTGTCTTCTGGATGATCTTCCGTGCTGTTTATTTATCTTTTTATTTTTCTATTGCATGTTATAACTCATTAATTTTCAATTAACCTGGATCATAAATTTAAAAACATAAATTAAGTAATTTGCATGTCTTCTCTATTCACTCTCTCTAGAGAAGTATTCTGACTTTATTCCGCACTTTCACATTAACAACTTTGAGAGAATCAATGAAGAAAAATAAGTGTTTAGGCATGCTGATGTGAAAATTGATGAAATTATTCGGAACAATTTTATATATAGTGATGTTTGAAGCATAGAGGTAATTTCATATGAAATTATTCGAAACCAGAAGAACAAAAAAGCTTTAAGCAGCCAAAACCTCGACTTCTTCTTTCATCCTCCTTCATGTTGTAAATTGAATCACTTTCATCTGGGATTCATATAGTCTCACTTCTCCAGAGACAATTAAGCTTGAACTAAATCATTCAAGTTCAATACAAACAACTTTAAAAGAGATGTCAGTCTTTCTCTTTTAAAATAGCTACTTGGGTTCTTGAATCTCTGGAAGAAAAAATTCTATGAGCTGGAGTCTCTATAGGAAAATACTCATCGCCTTGTCGCAGATTCAGTGCTAGACCACTTATTAGTGGAAGAGACGACTTACCCAATTATTTGGGGAACCTCTATAAATCATGTGTCTTTTGGATGATCTTCCGTGCTGTTTATTTATCTTTTCATTTTTTTATTGCATACTATAACTCATTAATTTTCGATTAACTTAGATAATAAATTTAAAAACATAAATTAATTAATTTGGGTGTCTTCTCCCTTCACTCTCTCTAGAAAATTATTCAGACTTCATTCCGCACTTTCACATTAGCAGCTTTGAGAGAATCAATGACGAAAAATAAGTGTTTAGGCACACTCATGAGCAAGGTTTTAAATGTCGGATGTAGGAGACACGTCGGATTGGGTTTTTAGATGTCGGATGTTGGATGTCAGAGACATGTCAGGGACATTTTAATATGTCGGATTCTTAAAAAATCTTTATATTATAAGTTATACCATATTATCTTAGCTCTATATGCTACAATAATTTGTTCTACTCAATGGACACATTTTTTACTTAGTTGTATTATTTCCAAAATACTCAAATCTATCTTCAATCACCATTATCTTCTAACCATGTATCTATTTTCATTGTATGTATATCTCCATTTATTATTTTCATTTTTAAGCACTTAAAAGTTGAAAATTATTTTATCATTCTTTCTCATTGTTGGAAAGGGAAATGACAACAAACACTATTTAGATATCAGTCTGCATTAAATAATGTTTGTTTACTTCCATATAAACATGCAAATTAACTGTACAATATTAAGAATAAATGTGACAGGTTTGATGACAATGACAAAACTTGATGGAATAAATTTCAGCAATCAAATATGCAACTGATATTCCATACATAAAGCATGCAAGAAGAAAGTATTGGAATGAGACAAATGAAAATCAAGTATAATTCATATGCTCGGAAATGTGCGATCAATAAAATGAGAAAAAATCTAGCAAAAAACCCTTCCAGCGGCGAGAACGGAGAATAAGCGGAGAGAAATCTCTGATAGTGCGACATTTAGAAATGTCGGCGACATTTCTAAATGTCGGCGGCGGGCGATATAGCGGATTTAATCGGTTATGTCGGCCGACATAATGAAAATGCTATAACCTTTATATTTTCGTTATGCAAGTCGTTTTTGGTTCAAACGGGAAATGTCGGACATGTCGGCCGACAAATAAAACAGTGCTCATGAGAAAATTGATGAAATTATTCGGAATAATTTTATTTACAGCGATGTTTGAACCATAGAGATTGTTGTACACCCGTAAAGGCCTTAGGACGCACCTAAAGAAAGCCCCGGAAAAGAGAGGAGGGGTCGACGGTCAAAGAGCGCGGTAGCACGCAGGCTGCACCCCCCGACCGCACCGCCCTTGGGGGTGCGGCCGGCCAAGTCGCACCCCCCAGGGGGGTGCGGCCGCACCCCCCCCCCCCCCAAGGGGGTGCGGCCAAGCCGCACCCATTGGGGGGTGCGGCCAATCCGCACCCCCCCCCTTTTTCTTTGGGTTGCGCGGCCGCACCCACCCCTCCTCGGGGTGCGGTCCGGCGCCCTCTCCTCGCCAAAGGATCCCGGTCCCCCCCTTTGGGGGGCAACTCCCCGTCCGCCGTCCGCCCGAGGCATCTCCGTGGTTCGTTGCACACTTGGAGCACTTCAGCGCTAGCGCGCGCTCAGAACGTTTCTGAGCGCGATCAGGAAGCTTTCTCACTTTTTGTCTTTCCGGCTTCTCACTTTTTGGGTTTCCGGCTTCTCACTTTTTGGGTTTTCGGCTTCTCACTTTTTGTCTTTCTGGCTTCTAACTTTTTGTCTTTCAGGCTTCTCACTTTTCAGGAACAGTCAGTCGCCTTTTTCGCCTCCAACGGAACTGTCCGAGCTGCCTAAGCTGCCCGAGGGGCAAGGTGGTCATTTACGAAAAATGGCGATCTGAGGGCCCCGAACTGGAGAATATGATTCGTCCACCGAGCGTTTATGGAAACTACCAACGACAAAATTACCGGGTCGCCCCCGGCCAAAGCTATAAAAGGAGCCCCAAGGCTTCATTTGAGAGGACCTGGACTGCTGGACCCGGGAGAGCTCCTTGCAGACTTTTGCGGAATTCTCCTTCGGCGCTTGAAGATCTCCTTCGTGGACTTGAAGATCTTCATCATCCCGAAAGGCGACTAGCCTTCTCACTTCCGAAAGGCGACTAGCATTCTCAGAAGAAAAAGGCGACTAGCATTCTCAGAAGAAAAAGGCGACTAGCCGCCTCACTTCCGAAAGGCGACTAGCATTCTCAGAAGGGAAAAAGACTTAGTTTTTCCGAGAGGTGGCCTGTCACCCTCGGAGCTCGTTCTCTCTCTCTCCAAATATTGTAACGAGCAGTGGCCTGTCGCGCTCAAGTTCTAGTTTCCAAGTTGTAACCCCCAGAAGATAGTGAAGTTTGGTCGGCACAGCTCCGGCCGCGTGGTTTTTTACCTTTTCCGGGTTTTCCATGTTAAAAAGTCCCTGTGTACTTAGCAAATCTCTAATTGACTGTTTGCTCGCTTAGTTCACTCACGAGCTAAGGTGGTTCAAGTGAACCGGTCTACCGCAAGCCCTAAGCATTCCGCAACAGTTTGGCGCCGTCTGTGGGAAGCTTTCCCGAAAAACTCTTCGAGAGTCAACTGCTATGCCAAGAAAGAGTGCTCGCACTACTGAAGGATCGATGCCGGAAGGACGCGTCGACCCAGCTCCCTCCCACTCACTTATCAATGCACCTCCCGCGGAGGAGGCGCTGCCTGCACCTGCAGCAGGTATGGAGGTGCGCATGCAGCAGATCGAAGAACATCAAGCTGAGATGTTGGCCCTCGTGAGTAATCTTGGGGCTCCTCAAGTTCCGATCCAACCGCCAGCTTTGAACGCACTGCCGCCCCCGGCTCTGAATCATGCCCCGAACGGGGAGGCTGTCCAAGAAGATGAAGCTTCAGAAGGATTCTCCAATGCGGCAAGTACCGCTCACCTTGGCCCACCAGCTGGAGGCCCAGAAGCTGATCACCGCCGCCACCACCACGGAAGAGCTGCCCCTGAGCAAGCAGTGGAAAGAGCTACGCGGGAAGAGATACGCAACATGATAGAGGAAGAGTATGCCCAAGCAGGACGACGCGCCGCTCTCGCCCGCCGTCCCGCGCATCATGGCTCCCCGCTATCACCTCAAGTCTTAGCCCATCCAATTCCTAATGGCTTCAAGCTTCCCAACATCGAGACGTTCGACGGGACGGACGATCCACTGGAACACGTCAATCACTTCACCACCGTCATGAGGATTTACAGCGCTCCTGATCAGCTCCTCTGCCAAGTGTTCCCAGCAACCTTGAAGGGACAAGCGCGCACTTGGTTCCATTCCCTGCGGAATGGGGCCATCAACAACTTCACAGAAATGGCGCAGCAGTTCGTGGATCAGTTCATTGCCAACCGCCGAATTGTCCGGGATCCCTCCCACCTCTCAGGAATCCGCCAGAACGATGGAGAGACACTCAAAGATTTCTTCCGACGCTTCACTACCGAGGCTCGACAGATCCCAGGAGTCGACCCCGAGCTCCTGTGAGGAGTTTTCCTGGGAGGACTCCGCCCAAGTGGCTTCTACTCGGCTCTCATGAGAGAAACCGTACCAAGTTATCCCGACCTCGTTCATCGGGTTGAAGCACAGATAGCTGCAGATGAGGCTATCGAAGCACACCGTCGGCAATTCGAAGGAAGCCAGGGAAGGAAGAGGGGATCAGATCAAGCCCCTCGCGAACGAGAAGAACGTCGCGGCGAGGAGCGTCGCGACGATGAACGTCGGCGTAACCACCAGAGGGATCTGGGACCACAGCCGCCCAGGACCTACACCCCGTTGAACACCACCAGAACGAATGTGCTCTACGCCATACAGAACAACCCCGAGCTCCGCATACCCAGGATACCCCCGCCAAATCCAAGGGGCAACCAGTCCAGGTACTGCGAGTTCAATCGGGGAACCGGGCATACCACTAAGGAGTGCACCAGACTCAAAGACGAAATCGAGCGCCTCATCCGCCAGGGACTCCTGGGAAGATTCCTACAAGGCCAGATTCCCAATCAGCCCCAGCAGCCTAGGGATGCAGGGGAGCAGCCCCCCGCCCCCCGAGGCGCGGGGGGAGGAAGGCCGATGGTAGGAGAAATCGAGACGATCGCCGGACCCCCCATCTCAGCATCACAGATCCTCTCAATTGCCCAGCCCGTAAGAGACCACGAAGACAAAAAACTCAAGCAAGATATTACGATAGCTTTCGGAGGTGAAGACTTGCAAGGGTTGCGGCTTCCGCACCAGGATCCACTCGTGATCAGCGCAGGGATCGGGGATCCCTGCTTCAAGGTGAAGAGAATACTGGTCGACAATGGAAGCTCGATCGATGTCTTATTTCTCTCCACTTTGCAAAGTATGAAGCTCACAAAAGACCAGCTTAGTCCTGCAGCCGGGCCCGTTTACGGCTTCGACAACAGACCTGTCCCGGTGCAAGGCATGATCATTCTCCCAGTCACATTGGGCGAATTTCCAAGACAGTCAACGCACAACATCCAGGTCATGGTGGTAGAGTCCACCTCCGCCTATAATGCCATCTTCGGGAGACCGCTCCAGTCGATCTTTGGAGCAATACCTTCCATTCCACACCTAGCTATGAAGTTCCCTACTGCCGCAGGAATAGGAGTCGTAAGAGGAGACCAAGAGGCAGCCAGGACCTGCTACCTGAAGCAGGCCCAACCAGCAAGGGCGACCGCTCTCAACATCAATAACTTCGACCTGCGAGACGAGGCTACTTTGCAAAGAGGAGCGCCCGTTGAAGGGCTGGTAGAAATACCACTCTCCCGACTCGAACTGTTCAGGTCGGGTCACTCTTAACACAAAAAGAGTGAGAAAAGTTCACCACCTTCCTGCAGGAGAACGAGGACATTTTCGCTTGGAGCCCGGAAGACATGCCCGGGGTAGATCCTAACGTTATCTATCACTCGCTAAACATCAACCCCGCCTGCAGACCCATAATTCAAAAGAAGAGGAACTTTGCACCCGAGCGTTTAAAGGCGATCGAGGAGGAGGTAGCTAAGCTCCTAGAGGTACGATTCATACGCGAAGCAGAATACCCCACATGGCTCGCCAACGTAGTCATGGTGAAGAAGGCCTCGGGAAAGTGGCGGATGTGCGTCGACTACAGCAATCTGAACCAAGCGTGCCCGAAGGACAGCTTCCCCCTCCCAAGGATTGACCAGCTCGTCGACGCTACGGCAGGCCATGAGCTGCTCAGCTTCATGGATGCTTATTCAGGTTACAACCAGATAAGGATGAACCCCGCAGACGAAGAACATACTGCCTTCCGCACCGACCGGGGAGTCTACTGCTACAAGGTGATGCCTTTCGACCTTAAAAATGTCGGAGCCACCTACCAAAGGCTGATGAACAAGGTCTTCAAGGACCTCATCGGAGAAACGATGGAGGTTTACGTGGATGATATGCTAGTAAAGAGCGTCCACCGGCGCGACCACTTGGAAGACTTGGAAAAGTGCTTCCGGCTTCTCCGTCGCTTCCAGATGCGGCTCAATCCCAGCAAGTGTGTGTTTGGTGTGACGGCGGGGAAGTTTCTAGGTTTCATGGTAACCCATCGGGGAATTGAGGCCAACCCCGAGAAGATCAAGGCGTTGGAGGATATGTCGCCACCTCGCTCAATTAAGGAAGTACAACGCCTAAACGGGAGGATCGCTGCTTTGTCCCGTTTCCTATCACGAACGGGAGACAAGTACCTCCCCTTCTTCAAAATCCTCCGGGGAGCGCGCCATTCAGGTTTCCAGTGGACGGACGAGTGCCAAGTGGCCTTCGAGCTTCTCAAACAGTACCTGGCTTTGCCACCGCTTCTGTCAAAGCCCACCCCCTGGGAAACTCTGTTCTTGTACCTGGCTGTGTCGCCTACGGCTCTTAGCTCAGTGCTCGTGAAAGACGAAGGAGGGGTGCATCGACCGATCTACTACCTCAGCAAAGTCCTCACCGACACCGAAACCAGATATCCGGCAGCAGACAAGACAGCCTTGGCTCTTGTTTTCTCAGCTAGAAAACTTAGACCCTACTTCCAGGCTCATGCAGTCAAGGTATTGACGCAACTCCTATTGCGGGCAATCCTCCAGAAGTCGGAAGTCTCAGGGAGACTTGTAAATTGGGCCGTAGAACTCGGCGAGTTAGAAATCCAATTCCTTCCTCGACCCGACATCAAGTCACAGGTGCTCGCCGACTTCGTGGTGGAATACACCATCCCGCCAGAAACAACCCTCATCAAAGACACCACCAGCCCCCGTTGGACCCTCTATGTCGACGGCGCCTCTGGAGCTGAAGGGGCCGGAGCAGGATTGCTCCTCATAAGCCCCGAAGAGATCACCCTGGATTACGGACTCCGGCTAAAGTTCCCCGCAACAAATAACATCGCGGAATACGAAGCACTGATCGCCGGTCTCCGACTCGCCATCGAATGCAAAGCCGAGAACCTAACGATCTATACAGACTCCCAACTCGTGGTCTCACAGGTTGAAGGAGATTACGAGGCTAAGAGCGAACAGATGGCAAAGTACCTCGCATTCGCGAAATCACTTCTCCAGAAGATCTCATCGTATCAGATTCTACACATCCCCTGAGAGCAGAATTCCAGGGCGGATGCTCTATCCAAGCTCGCCACCTCACCCTCCAGCTACTAGTCTCGAAGACGCCGAATCGAAGAAGTCGTGATCCCAAGCATTCAAGGGCCATGGGAAATCGCAGCCATCCACTAGGAAGAGTCATCCTGGATGACCCCATTGCGAGCTTACCTCGAGCAAGGGAACCTTCCCGAAGATCGCCTAGAGGCGCGAAGGCTACGAATGCGGGCAGCATCGTTCACCATTATAGACGGGGAGCTTTACAAACGGGCATTCGCAGGACCATATCTAAAATGCCTGCCAGCGGGCGAGGCGGACTACGCCCTCAGGGAAGTACACGGAGGAGTCTGTGGAGAGCACCTAGGCGGGAAGGCATTAGCGCGGAAAATACTGCGTCAAGGCTTCTATTGGCCAACAATGAGGAAGGACGCGGCCGACTTTGTCCAGAGGTGCAAAAGCTGTCAGATGCACGCCAACATGCCTCATCAACCCCCGGTCTCACTTTCCACGCTGCAGAGTGCGTGGCCATTCGCGCAGTGGGGGATCGACCTCCTCGGTCCCCTACCTCTAGCATCCGGGCAGAGGAAGTTCATCATCCTAGCCATCGACTACTTCACCAAATGGGTGGAGGCGGAGCCCCTGACCAAAATTACGGAAGAAAACGCCAAACAATTCGTCTGGAAGAACATCGTCTGCCGCTTCGGCATCCCGGCTGCGATCATTGCCGACAACGACACTCAATTCACTGGGAAGTCCTTCACCAAGATGTGCGAGGATCTGAAGATCAACCTGCGTCACACGGCCGTGGCACATCCGCAAACCAACGGACAAGTAGAAGTCACAAACCGCACCATCCTCAAAGGACTGAAAACACGCTTGGAAGAAGCCGGGGGACAGTGGGTAGACGCGCTCCCGAATGTGTTTTGGGCGTATCGCACAACAGAGAGGACTCCTACAGGGGAGACACCTTATAACCTCTGTTACGGAACCGAAGCTATCATCCCCGTCGACATCGGCGTTCCGAGTGCTCGAGTACTAACCTTCGACCCCAACAAGAATGATGGACTGCTCCGAGAAAACCTCGATCTAATCCCAGAAGTTCGAGACAGCGCTGCTCACCGTGCTGCACTCTACCAAATGCGTGTCGCCCGGACCTACGACAGGAGGGTGAAGCCCAGACCAATCAACGTAAGAGATCTCGTCTTACGCAGCATCGAGGCCGCCGGTAAAGGCCCCCAAGGAGATAAGCTCTCACCGGCCTGGGAGGGCCCGTACGTAGTCACCACAGTCGTGAAACCCGGAACATACAGGCTCAAGACGGCGGAAGGGAAGACTTTGCCACGCACCTGGAACGCTCAAAACCTGCGCCGCTTTTACCAGTGATCCAGGGACCTCTACCATGTACTAAGCCACGAGCTCAAGCTCGTGCAAACTTATCTTCAATTTATGTACAAGCCGCGAGCTCAGACTCGTGCACCTATCTTATATTACATGTTATGTAAAAGCCGCGAGCCCAGACTCGTGCACCTATCTTATCTTACATAAAGCTATGCACCGAATGATTTCATACTGTAAAACCATATTTTGACACTTACACTCACTTAAGAAAAAACTTTATAAAGAGGCCCTGCCTCGGGGGCTTTGCACCGCCGTCGATTGAAGGTTCGCCCTTCTCCTTCGCCGTCGAGTCCCAGCGTCGTAGGGGCCTGCCCCCCTTACGTTCGCCCCCCGGTTTGAATACACCAGCTATTCACCGACCACTTCGAGGCCCTGCCTCGGGGGCTTTGCACCGCCGTCGATTGAAGGTTCGCCCTTCTCCTCCGCCGTCGAGTCCCAGCGTCGTAGGGGCCTGCCACCCTTACGTTCGCCCCCGATTTGAATACACCAGCTATTCACCGGCCACTTCGGGGCCCTGCCCCGGGGACTTTGCACCGCCGTCGATTGAAGGTTCGCCCTTCTCCTCCGCCGTCGAGTCCCGGTGACGTAGGGGCCTGCCCCCTTACGTTCACCCACAGTTTGAATACACCCGCTATTCACCGGCCAAGTCGCGAGCACAGACTCGTGCAAAAAAGCCGCGAGCACAGACTCGTGCAAAAAATCCGCAAGCACAGACTTGCGCAAACTAATTTTCTATTGTGTGAAAGACGCGGGCTCAGAACCGCGCAAGCTAATCTGTCATTTTGCAGAAACCCCTCAGCCCATACGGATATCAGAGCCGGGCAGCAAGCCCACAACGACCTCGGAAAACCAACACCCTCCGACATCAGCTCCTACCAGAAAAGCGCCGCACAGAGGACAATGGGTAAAGTCGCCGCAGAAAAAATCAAAACCTTCGAACTCCTCGCTCCGGAACTCGGGCTCCGAAGGTTTGGGGGGCTTATGTTGTACACCCGTAAAGGCCTTAGGATGCACCTGAAGAAAACCCCGGAAAAGAGAGGAGGGGTCGACGGTCAAAGAGCGCGGTAGCACGCAGGCGGCACCCCCCCCGACCGCACCGCCTTTGGGGGTGCGGCCGGCCAAGTCGCACCCCCCAGGGGGGTGCGGCTCAGCCGCCCCCCCCCCCCCCCCCCCCCCCCCAAGGGGGTGCGGCCAACCCGCACCCCCCCCTTTTCTTTGGGGTGCGCGACCGCGCCCACCCCTCCTCAGGGTGCGGTCCGGCGCCCTCTCCTCGCCAAAGGATCCCGGTCCCCCCCTTTGGGGGGAAACTCCCCGTCTGCCGTCCTCCCGAGGCATCTCTGTGATTCGTTGCGCACTTGGAGCACTTCAGCGCTAGCGCGCGCTCAGAACGTTTCTGAGCGCGATCAGGAAGCTTTCTCACTTTTTGTCTTTCCGGCTTCTCACTTTTTGGGTTTCCGGCTTCTCACTTTTTGGGTTTCCGGCTTCTCACTTTTTGTCTTTCCGGCTTCTCACTTTTTGTCTTTCAGGCTTCTCACTTTTCAGGAACAGTCAGTCGCCTTTTTCGCCTCCAACGGAACTGCCCGAACTGCCCGAGCTGCCCAAGCTGCCCGAGGGGCAAGGTGGTTATTTACGAAAAATGGCGATCCGAGGGCCCCAAATCGGAGAATATGATTTGTCCACCGAGCGTTTATGGAAACTACCAACGACAAAATTACCGGGTCGCCCCCGGCCAAAGCTATAAAAGGAGCCCCAAGGCTTCATTTGAGAGGACCTGGATTGCTGGACCCGGGAGAGCTCCTTGCAGACTTTTGCGGAATTCTCCTTCGGCGCTTGAAGATCTCCTTCGTGGACTTGAAGATCTTCATCATCCCGAAAGGCGACTAGCCTTCTCACTTCCGAAAGGCGACTAGCATTCTCAGAAGAAAAAGGCGACTAACATTCTCAGAAGAAAAAGGCGACTAGCCGCCTCACTTCCGAAAGGCGACTAGCATTCTCAGAAGGGAAAAAGTCTTAGTTTTTCCGAGAGGTAGCCTGTCACCCTCGGAGCTCGTTCTCTCTCTCTCCAAATATTGTAACGAGCAGTGGCCTGTCGCGCTCAAGTTCTAGTTTCCAAGTTGTAACCCCCCAGAAGATAGTGAAGTTTGGTCGGCACAGCTCCGGCCGCGTGGGTTTT
Organism: Dactylorhiza incarnata; assembly: GCA_033032865.1. Classification (NCBI taxonomy): domain Eukaryota; kingdom Viridiplantae; phylum Streptophyta; class Magnoliopsida; order Asparagales; family Orchidaceae; genus Dactylorhiza; species Dactylorhiza incarnata. Next base: position 1,641,732 of record JAWHQI010000375.1, read on the forward strand.
TACCCTTTCCGGGTTTTCCACGTTAAAAAGTCCATGTGTACTCAGCAAATCTCTAATTGACTGTTTGCGCGCTTAGTTCGCTCACGGGCTAAGGTGGTTCAAGTGAACCGGTCTACCACGAGCCCTAAGCGTTCCGCAACAGAGATAGTTTTTTTTCCATATAATATCATTTAAAGTCATAAATTTTTTTATAAAATAATTAAAATAGTTTTGAAATAATAACTTTTATCCTATAATTTTATAATCATTATTCTAATTATTAACAAAATTAAATGATTAGCATCATAAATTATTAATTTTTAAATTAATAATTATTAACATTTCCAGCCAACGGCTATAAAAGCAACCAGAGTTGGGGCGGAGGCCTGATTCCTCTCTGTTCTTTGTGCTCTTTCTTACACAGCAGCCGAACAGTGGATGTGTGGAGCCCATCTGCAGAATATCACCGACTTTCGTCAAGCCCTAGATCTAATCCATCGGAAGCAGAAAGGGAAATGTGAATAAGACGTGAAGGCGAAGCTAACGCCGGAGGAATCTGATGCAGAGACGGAGAGCCAGAGCCGAGGAAATGTCCATCTCCGTAGCACTCCTCGCCCTTTTCCTCTCCCTCGCAGACCTTGCCCCGGAAACCCTAGGATCAGAAGCTCCACTTTCCTTCACCTTCGAGCAGTTCCGTAAAAATGGCACTTCCGCTATAGCTCTGTACGGCGACGCCGTCGTGGAAGACTCCGCCGTCCGAATGACCCGGGCTGGAAAGATCCTTTACAGGAAGCCCGTTAAATTCCTCAGGGGAAACAATGGATTCTCCACCTACTTCTCATTTTCCATTTCACCGTCTGGGTCGAATGACCTAGCTTTCTTTCTCGATTCGGCTGATTGGCGCCTGTTTCGCCTCCCAAAGAACGTGCTTTTCGTGAAATTTTCAAGTAATGCCAGCGGCAGCCGCATTGGGGTCAGGGTTAGTCGTAATTTTATCGCTGATAGCTGCAATGTTTCTGATATTAATATTGTGATGATCGGTGGTGCGAAGCAGCATTCTTGGGTCGACTATGATGGGGTTTCAAAAAGAATTGAAGTGAGGTTGAGCAAATCTAGAGCTTTGAGACCATCCAGACCGTTCATCTCCTGCCCAATTGATATCTCCAGATTGTTGCAGAAGGAGGCAGTTCTTGTGGGTATAAGCTCAACAAGTGATTATTCTGCGTCTACTGGAAAAAATTCCACCCAAAGTAGCTGTATTTACACATGGAGCTTTCTAGTTAAGCATGGAGTTCCTTGCCTGCTGCATTCTGAGCCCCTGGATCCCCGTTCATTCCTGGTGAGTTCTCCAGATGGATCCAGCGTTTTTCAGGGCAGTAGTTACAGATGGTCGAGTCTTATGGCATGGTTGTTTGGTCTTGTTTGTGGTGTCTTGATGGCATTCATCGCGGTGTTTGCGAGAAATGCGATTTTTCGCCCGGTTACAGTTACTTCAAAGGCCATGCCGGTTGACGACGAAAAAACTTCAAAAGCTGCTCCAGCTTAGAAAAACACATGAAGGTAGTTAGTTAGTATTCACTTCAGTGCACATTTAGATGTTATCCCAAGCTTTAGGTGGTTTTTGAATGTGTTTTATGATGGAAAATGTAGCTTTTGCGTTAAGCTTTCGCAAATGCTGCAGTTTCCATGAGGAATGAAATGTTCAACCGGTACTCATTTATGCTGATCAGTGCTATTATCTACGAATTTCCATTTTCCAGTTAAGTTGGTGATTGTGGTACGCCCAAGGTCTCCAGCACAAGTGTTTTTTTTCCTTCTTCATAGCTGGTCTCTCATTTTTCTATATGTAGCTTATCATGGTTTGTAAAAAAAAATCCTTTTGAAATAAGTGATTTCTCTTGAAAAGGTGATGTTTGTAGCACTGATTGTGAACACGTTTAAGATTCTTACCGGCAACTAATATATTTGTATTGTTGGGAAAGTTTTCGTGTTTTGGTTTGACCTCTGATGGTTACTGTATAAAACTCCCAACACATTTATACAAAAATGATGATAAGTTTAAATGTCTCTCAAGATTTTTGAAGTTTTGGTTTAGCCTGTTGAGTAGTGGATTCCTCAGGGCCGTTTTAGGTGGATAAACTCAATTGTATTACCATTGTTGTTGATAGTTGGGAATGATTTATATGTACTTGGATCCTTGAAAGGTTAATTAGCTCCTCACATTTTCTATATGTAGCTTATCATTGTTTGTAAACAAAAAAATCCTTTTGAAATAAGTGATTTGTCTTGAAAAGGTGATGTTTGTAGCACTGATTTTGAACACGTTTAAGATTCTTACCGACAACTAATATATTTATATTGTTGGGAAAGTTTTCATGTTTTGGTTTGACCTCTGATGGTTACTGTATAAAACTCCCAACACATTTATACAAAAATGATGATAAGTTTAAATGGCTCTCAAGATTTTTTAAGTTTTGGTTTAGCCTGTTGACCAGTGGATTCCTCAGGGCCGTTTTAGGTGGATAAACTCAACTGTATTACCATTGTTGTTGATAGTTGGGAATGATTTATATGTACTTGGATCCTTGAAAGGTTAATTAGCTCCTCACATTATTCTGGTCACTATAGTATCACACATGTCTATTTACCATGTAGCTCAAGTGATATTTTGGTAATATTCAATGTTTGCCTGTTGTCACTTTATGTAAGAGAGTAGGGGGAGTGTCTTATGGTTATTTTTAATATTACCGAGAAAAGCTTTTAGAGGGATCTTGCTCTTAAGAGTTCAATAACGAGCATGTCTTGGCATTATGTATTCATTGTTCCTCTTTAATCTAGTTAATTTTTGTGTTTGATTGCCTTTAGCTATTAATAAGTTTGGCCGGCCCGTCTCGGTTGACTGCCAAGCATCCAAATCACTGCAGGGTTCAGTGAAGAATCCCAACAAGATTTACCGCCCGAGTCCCCGCACCTGATAGCCTCCGATTCCGTATCCGATGGATATTTGCCCCCACTTTATCCTGCACTATCTAACCTTACATTGTCGATGGCACCTCCCTCGCACACCGTTTTTGAGTCCAGCGTGCCACAAATCGTCGGTCCGCATGCCGGTTTAAATAGTGTAATAAAAAATCAACGTTAAATCACTAAGCACAACCACAAAATAATCAAAGAATATGCAGAAAAGGAAATGTACAAACTTATAAATCTAAGCTATAAAGAATATGCGGCCGGATACGTTGTATTAAATATAATAAATCTATTTGTATATTCTCACAAATATAATTAAAAATCCTCAAAATAATAAAACATCAAGCATAATTGCATAAATCACCAATTGAAATACAAATTTATAGTTAATGCAATATAATATGTTCTCAAACAAAAAATATTCATAATCATTTTAAATTTAAGGATGTTTATCAGTCATTTTCTTCATCTTTTTCCGCATTATTGGAGATTAACGCATCTTCAACTTCTGGTTCATCTAAAGACAATTTAGCAAAATATTAAACGTAGACAATTCATGTTGAACAAGTAGAAATAGTACCAATCTGAAACATCTAATCTTTAAATATATAGTAAAAAAACAAAATGATAAAATTTAAATCAAATTATTTATAGTTTAAACGAAAAAAGATACTTAAATCTGAAGTACATTTTGTTACTATAATAAATAAGCATCGCTACTTGCATTTCTGAGTAACTTTTCTTTTCTAAAAGACACGCATAAGTTTTTTGTTTACTTCAGAAAAATACACTCTTATTACAATATGTAGAACAATCTACCAAGTCCAAGTGTATCTACAGAGTAGAATACAGGTGTATCCGTGAGTATCAGGTACGTACCGGTATCGGATACGTATTCGGTATGTGTACGTGACCCTCAAAAAAGTATCGGTGCTTCATAGGTGAAATCCCATGCGACTCTCATCTTCTACTGAGATCATCAAACAATCTTCCTAATACATCATATCATTTGTAGAAATGAATTTGGCAAATGACTTTTATTGGTGTGCCGCTTCATTCAAAGTATTTACACATTTGTCTAAAGAAAATATACTATTGACTTCTAATATATGTTCTGGTTACTATCTCCTTGCAGCAGTATACCAAAGCATTGACAAGTATTCGACTAATGACTTTTAAAAGTTTTGCATAAGCCGGATTGCAACCTATGCTTTGAAAGCCTTTTTGACTAAGGGTCTGTTTGGGAGGGCTTTTTAACTCCTTTTCGTTTTCTGAAAAACACCACCGCACTTACAAAACCGTTTGGATTGTCTACCGGTGGGAAAAGCTACCGCGGAAAACTCCTTTTTCTCCTCCTTTTGAAAAGTCATTTGTCCCCTACTTTTCAACCTTTTCGAAAAGCACTTCCTCATCCCGATACAAGGTTAGCGCATTTTTCGCCCGAGCGTAAAATTTTCCCCCGTGCGTAAATTATTCTGCCCGGTCGAGCATTTCTTCGCCGATGGGCGCTTTTTAGGCCCGGACGCGAATTTTTCGCTCGGTCGCGCAATTTTTGCCCGGTCGCGCATTTTTCGTCCGGGCTATTTTTTCGACCGAGCGCGCGTTTTTCGCCCGGACGCCCATTTTTTGCCCAGACGCGCATTTTATCACCCGGGCGCGCATTTTTCGCCTGGGCGTGAATATTTTGCCCGGGCGTGAATTTTTTGCCCGACCGCGCATTTTTCGCCCGGGCGTGCATTTTTCGCCTGTGCGCGCAATTTTTCGCCCGGGAGCGCATATTTCGCCCGGGAGCGCATATTTCGCCAGGGCGCATATTTTTCTCCCGGGCGCGAATTTTTCGCCCGGGCGCGAATTTTTCGCCCGGGCCGCATTTTTCGCCCGGGCGCGCATTTTTCGCCGGGGGCACGCATTTTTCACCCGGGCGCGCATTTTTTTGCCCGGGCGCGCATTTTTTCGCCCGGACGAGTATTTTTCGCCTGAACGCCCATTTTTTCGCCCGGACGCCCATTTTTTCGCCAGGACGCCCATTTTTCGCCCGAACCAGTTTTTTTCGCCCGGGCGCGCATTTTTCGCCCGAGCGCCCATTTTTCGCCTGGATAAGTATTTTCGCCTGGGCGCGCAATTTTCGCCTGAACGCCCATTTTTCGTCAGGACGCTCTTTTTCGCCCAGGCGCGCATTTTTTCGCCCGCGCGCACATTTTTCGAACGGGAGCGCTTTTTTTTGCGCGGGCTCGCTTTTTTTTGCGCGGGCGGGCAGTTTTCGCTCTGGCGCGCATTTTTCGCCCTGGCCCGCATTTTTCGTCCAGACTCGTATTTTTTCGCCCGAGCGTATTTTCTTCCAGGGCGCGCATTTTTTCGCCCGGGAGCGCATTTTCTTCCCGGGCGCGTATTTTTGCCCGGGAGCGCATTTTTTGCCAGGTCGTGCATTTTTTGCGCCGGCGGCATTTGTTTCGCCTGGCCGCTCTTTTTTCTGCCGGGTGAAAAATGTGCCCCCGGGATAAAAAAAGAGCGTACGTGCGAAAAAAATGCGTGCACGGGCGAAAAATTCTCGCCGGGACGAAAAAATGCGCGCCTGGGCGAAAAATGCATGCCTGGGCAAAAAAATGTGAGCCCGGGCGAAAAATGGGCGTTCGGGCAAAAATTGCGCGCTCGGGCGAAAAATACTCTCTGGGTGAAAAATGGGCACTCGGGCGAAAAACTGGGCGTTCGGGCGAAAAATGTGCGTCGGACGAAAAATGCGCGCCCGGATGAAAAATGCGCGCACCGGCAAAAAATGCGCGCACAGGCGAAAAATGAGAGCAAGAGCGAAAAATGCGCGCTCGGGGCGAAAAATGCGCCTCCCGGAGAAAAATGTGCGCACTGGCGAAAAATGCGCGCTCGTGCGAAATATGCGCTCCCTGGCGAAATATGCGCTCCCGTGCGAAATATGCACGTCCGGGCAAAAAATTCACGCTCGGGCGCTCATTTTCCCCTGGGCGCGCATTTTTCTGCCCGGGGTTGCATTTTTAATAAAAAAGTCAATGACAACGGAGATTTACCAAACAGTTTATAAAGTGTTTCTCATTTTTTAAAATATCTGCAAAAGGAGTTCCCCAAACAGATCTCCTTTTGCAATAGACATTTTCCAAAAGCTCATATTCCTATCATCTTTTTGCCACCACTCCTTCTCTTTTCTGAAAAGACCTCCCAAACAGGCCCTAAGGCTCCGCTTGTCACGGCGGCGGCGGTCGTGAACGCGGTGGTAAAATCGTCGTTCGTGAACGGGCACATGAGGGCCTTCATCCACTTTTATGTTCAAGTAGATGAAGTTTCTTAGGCGGACATTCATGAATGACGATTTTACCACAACGTTCATGACCGTCACGACTGTACCAAACGGAGACTAAGGGGCCTACTAACAAATGCTCAAAAATGAAATATGACATGCTCTGAGTATAATTTGACAAAAGCTTGCCTTGATGTTCAGAATACATCCATGCATGGATTGTAATTCTGCTAATGTCTTCTGATAACAGGCATTTTCGACAAATATGTTTGCGTATTTCAAGGCTAACCTATATCACTTTATGACATAACTATTGATACGCTCCGATTGCACCTAAAAGAGCAGTATGTTTGCGTATTTTTAGACGAGCGCACTTATCGTTGATAGTATATTGATAAGATGATATTAAAGTTGTATTTTCCAGGGCAAGTTATTAACTATCCTATTTTGCCTCTCTTGTTAAGTTATTAAATAATTAATTGATAAATTTTTTTATAATAATACTAATAATAAATATATAAATGATAATATACTCTAAAGTTATGAATGTTTAACTGTTCTCGCCAGGAGAGTATTCGCCCAAATGAAGGGTATTCGCCAACTTATAAAAATCCCCGAGATCAACATGAAAAGAAGCAGCTATTCAGGAACTCAACATTGGGACGAACTCGCCCGAACAAAAGATGTTCACCGACTTTGGGCTGAGATAGTCAAGGAGGTTCGGAGATCATCCTAGAAGACGCTAGAACCTGCTACATCAGTTTAGAAAGTGGACAGCCCGAGAGAGAATAAGTTGCCTGCCTGCCATATCGTGAGTCTATAAATAGGCCAGTACTGTAGCCTAGAGGGGGATGCAAAATCAGTTCTGACTTTCTGGAATTTCCCGTTCTTTCTTCAAAAGAAGAATTTGCGAGTACCATAAACACTTAACAAAGAAGTAATCGCTAACTAGGAGATACAATCTAAAAGACGCCTCTGACAGCTCGCAACTAAAGTAAACAATCATTCGAAATCTGAAGATCCTCATTTTCCAACAGAGCTGAGTGACGCATGTGCAAAAAATACATCAACAACACGCGACCTTCAGATTTCGAATGATTGTTTACTTTAATTACGAGTTATCAGAGTCGAGTTTTAGATTTTATCTCCTAGTTAGCGATTACCTCTTTGTTAAGTGTTTAGGGTGTAACACCCAATCTGCAAGTATCCCATAATATGGGTCCGGCTGGGCCCCACTACATAGGATCATCGTTGGTAAGACATTTTCAAATGATATAAAACATAACGATTACAGAATTAGAGACTACAACACATCGGATAAGTGACAAAAGATAAGAACAATGAAAGAGAATGTCCACTACTAAAGCAAATAGATTAGTCCTAACCTTCATGCCTACAAGCTCTCCAAAAGAGTTCTACAATACTTGGAAATAAAGCAAAGGTACAAGCACCCAAAAAGGGCTCACATGCCTGCACGGACTAAACCAAAATAAAAGACCTCGAACCACTTGCTAGAGACCCTAGCGCTCCATGGCCTCTTTCCCACTCCCTGCAACCATCACAAAAAAAAAATGGCGCGCAAAGGAGATCAGCTGTAAGCCAACCACAAACTGTGTAACAAAGATACTCCCCTAACAGACCTAGTGGTCCCCAGGGAGCTAGAACACCCTACAAATTAATATCATACATAATATGATGATACAACAGATAGGTAAACATGTAACGGTACGAAAAGAGAGCAATCTAAAAGTAGAAAGCCTACATGCAATTTAGCTATCAATAGCATAAATCAAAGCTTATCAATTTTTCTACGGGAGGGACTCCCGAGTCATTTGCTACAAGGGTTAACCACCCTTGAGTCATGGGCGAGTAACCTCAAACACTCATTCAAAAGCTACGAGAGGGGGATAACCATCCCAGCTCTCGAGTCCTCAGCTACAAGTGTGAAGTACCTCACTTGAGTCCACAGTTATATGCAGAAGATGTAAATTTATGCTACCGGAGAGTTAACGCCAGAGGTAAGTATTATCGTCGAGCGACAACTCTAGGAATTGGCCAATTCCGTGATTCAGTGTCCCCACAAATAACCCTTGAGGTTACAAACACATCTTGGTGCATTCTAGTGCGTCCAACACTACTGTAAGCCCCAAACATGAGATTCCTGAAGCTACCGCCGGGCGTTAACTCCTACCATCGGCGGTAGTTCCAAGAATTCGAGAATCAACTCTATCTTCAACCCTATCTTGGCTTCCCCACCCCAAGGTCATTATTCCTAATGACTCTAGGGCACCCCGAGGTTCTCTACCAAAACCTCATAAACTAGATCTAACACAAACATCACCAAATTGGGTCACACACCACGATTTGGTTTCACACATAAGATATATGAAGGAGATAAGTTAAAATCTGAGGGGAAGGAGTTGTTACGTTGAGAGATCTCCTTGGAGCCATGGATCTCCGAGTTGCTTGGATGGAGAACAACCGCAACGGCTCGAGCACGCTAACTCCGACGACGGCTCATTTATCCGAGCGCTAAAGCTCCGATAAATGCACCTTCTTCCTCAACCCGGTGGAGAGCTCTCCCCTCTTCTTGAGCTAAGTTTGGGAGAAAAATGAGGGTAATAGATGATGTTAGGTATTCAACCCTCCTTAAGGGGTTTGGGCGAACACATCGTGGTCGTCAGATCAAGTTCTAAGTGGTTCGGACGGCCACGATCGTGGATCTCGGATTCTGGCTCCGTGCACTACCGCACCGCGGTATCCTACAGCTAGGCAGTAGCGATCGAGCTGCTATTAGTGGTCAGCGCTACCGCCAGCGGTAACTCTTACCACTCAGCGACAACTTCCAAATTTCCATTCCTACTTGTGGATATCGAGGCATTACAATTCTCCCCCCAAGAAAATTTCGTCCCGAAATTTACCCTAAACTCCAAACATAAGGGAACCATGTCATCAGATTTCATTCTACGATGTGGGCATGAGTCCACCAAGCCTCCTAAGACAGTACTGAGAAAACCCAAATTTGCAACCGTAGCGCCACACCAAACTACGTAATTCATCTATCACTAGTGTCCATGAGTACCATCCAATCTTCTACGAGAGAGAGAGAGGGGGCGAGGGGGCGAGGAGCGGGCGATGGCGGGCGATGGGGGGGGGGGGGGGGGGGGGGGCGATGGGGGGCGATGACGAGTGATGGGGGGGGTGGGGGGGCGAGGGGACGAGGGGACGAGGGGGCGAGGGGGCGAGCGTTGGCGAGCGATGGAGAGAGCTAGAGGGCGAGAGGGCGAGAGAGGGAGAGGGGGCGAGGGGGCGAGGTGGCGAGGGGGCGAGAGGGCGAGGGGGCGAGGGCGAGGGGGCTAAGGGGCGAGCGAGGGCGAGGGTGCGAGGGGAGAGGGGGCGAATGGGGGGAGAGAGAGAGAGAGCGAGAGCGCGAGAGAGGGGGCGAGAGGGTGAGACGAGAGGGGCGAGGGGGAGAGGGGGAGAGAGTCATCTCACTGAGCCCATAATTGCATGTTTGATAATTTAGGTACCTGGGAGCTATCGCCAACAGTAGCCTTAGGGTCCTCCTATTTTCAAAATTCAGTGTCTCCACAAATGACCTTAAGAGTCCCAATCATAGTGAAACACCACAATTCGAGGTCACCGATGACCACCGCCGGACGTCCAAAACCCCGATGGACAACTTAGATTCAAACGTACTCGCATCGACAAATCCATTCGTTCATCAATTCACCATAGTCTTCCCCTCACTAGGTTAAACAAAAGAGATGGGCAAATCCTTATTTCCAATACATCACAATTCACTCATCAAAAAGACGGGCGGTTGACTTCCATAGGGGAAATTTTAATAGACGATCACGCTGAGTTTATTTCCTTGGGGGTTTTAGCCACAAATTCATCTCAACCAGACTATGAGAATTCAGAGAGCCTTTCTTAGATGGCAACCATGTTACAATATATAACACCCCATTCAATATAGATTGGCATTCAATCGAGGTTCGGGAAACCATACACTCATCTGAAGCAACACTCCCCCAAGATATCATAAACGTACTCCGCTCTTTACAAAATCAATCATTGCGAGATATATGCTCACCCAATTTATAAATCTTTTCAATATTCTAAATGAATTTGTCAACAAGTTCAAAATCATATTTTAGACTAACAATCCTCAAACTTACCAAATTGGCACTTTAGGTAAACTAAGCATATTCCATCGTCTCAACCGTAATGCAGATCTGCAAGGTTTTTCCCCTTAAGAGAACTAGGAGCAATGCTCTGACCCAAACCCTAATTGCTTGTATGCCAAGCCGAACAATTCTATATTTGTTAATTTTCAAATCTGCTCATGTCAAGTTTTCAAATTACGTATAAAATTCACATAAACCAATAAGACATAAGGTTCATTCTCCGAGGGACCGCCTTCACCAAAGCCTTACCAATAAAAGTAATCCCATAAGTGTGTTTTCTATCCAAGTCTTGGTTAACTACCATACAAGACATATTGCATAGTCGAAAAGATTTGAACATCTACAAAAAGGGAAATTCACCATCCCATACCGAACACAAATCTTAGATTGATTCATGATCATTAAGTTCGCATAGACGCTAATATATGCGAACACCTTCTACAAAAGGATTCGCCAAGCGGATAAGTTAAACTTTGGCTTCACCTTAGGATAAGCTTGTCTTTCCGGTGCTAATAGTCAATTCAATCGTAAAAGTCAGACGACACGAGTCATTCTGTTATGAGCAAGGGGTGCTTGTACACAACATATGATTAACCAACACAAGCTATAAATCCTACCATGTGCAATCGTCTTGTATTTCCAAGGATTTGAACATCAAGCCCATCACATCTCGATAATCCCACTATAAATACCAAGCAAATCACCCTTACATGATAAACTAACCAACATGATTAACTCCCATAAATGTTCACTATTCAAATAAACCCTTACTCATGAGTTTGCTATCCGCATTCTTCTTGATCACCAAATCAAAACATACTCCACGCTTAAAAGAGATTCATACATCCCCTTATGAAAAACATCATTAGTTTCAAGTCAAAGTTTCATTTTTCATTTTTAATATGGTCCACTCTCACATGTGATCCCATAAATAAGACAAAAACCTCAAAAGTAGCACTCACGAGCCCATCACACTTTAGAACAGGTCTCACATCAAATTTAACCATCCAAGACTAGAGCACAAGGTCCGGATCACGCATTAAATTTCCCCCACGTCCTTGAAACTTAAGCGCTCCAATGATGGCTCCTGTGGGGCGATGCCCGATGCAATAAATACCACCACTCGATCCCCTTGAGTTACAATTGACAATTTAATCAAATAGCCAGGCAGTGCATGTTCTATGACATTATTTCAATTTAATGTCGGGACATCACAACACATTATTGAATAAAGTCACATTTGTGTATTCCACAATCTCACTTAGTCGTGACTTGTTCTGCTAACTCGAATTCTATCACTCTGCAACAACTTATTCAAATTGTGGCAATCAAGGTAGTGTCGCACTCCACTGTCCTCTTTCTCACACGCACTACTAGATCACTTCAAAGAATTCAGACGACTGCAACCTGGCTCCCACATCTCTTATAAGTCTGAAATATTTAATGGGCCACCATGTCCAGGATTATGACATCCCATACATGACAAAAATTCGTCACTTAGTTGACCAATCTCAGCAAATGTCAAACTACTACATGGATCTCATAGCACATTTCAAGGAGGCATACAAGTTCCCAAATCCAGCATAATAAGGCTTCACAACTGCTCAGGATCACACCCATCAGTGGAGATGTTATTAGAACACCTTATCCTGGCACCTTCATGAGAGTTATAACTCCTCTAGCTACGGAAGAGGTCCCCACTTGAGATTCTACCGAAGTCGAAGCTATAAGCTACAAGGGAAAAATTCATCCAATCCCTTGAGTCAATTTTTGGTAGGAGTGAGATCCTTCAACTTCGTAACATCACAAGCTACAAGAAGTGGGATTTACTAGCCTTCCTGAGTTCACAAGAGCAAGATACTCCAAGCACTTATAGGTGGTCGGCACGCCTTCCTCACGGGCCCCTACCCCACTCGCAAACTCAAGCATGACATCAAGAACGCATGCTGATGGCCTAGACATCATCAGTTAAAAAGGGATTACATAACACAACCACCTGGTGGGGTACGACCATCCCAATAAGGTCCTACGAGATCCTCAAGGGAGACTATCAATAGTCTCCAATAAGAACCGATCCTCAAATATATATTAGTGGCTGAGAGGTAAGAACAAATCCTCAAGGGAGACTATCAATAGTCTCCAGTAAGAACTGATCCAGTAAGAACCGATCCTCATGAGAGTTCCACTGATTTCGTTGCCACGACAAAAGTTCCTAAGAGGCTTGCTACCTCCGAAAAACGGGAACTAAAGGTCTGTGCGTGCAGAGTCGTGTGAGCGATTTGCATTGTATGAACATATCATAGCATATCATAATATTCATAACATCTTAATGACATATACATTATAGACCCTTATCATATAAATTAGTATGAGCACTTTTATATGATAAGTTATAATTCCGGAAATCTTAACTTATAAGTTTGTATGGGCATTCATATAAGTTAAGGTACTCAAGTGGATAGTGTGGTAGTTTCTATTACTTTACATGCGCTGCGTTTACTTATTTACTGCTTTTCTTATCTACTACTGTTGTCCTATTTACTGCTTTTGTTACCTATTACTGCTATATTCACTACTCGCTTATTCATTATACTGCTAATGTAATCCATGTCACATGTACTTTCTTTTACCCCCTTGTTGTCCTTTGCTTCATCCTCCCGCTCGGTACCTAAGAGTCATGGTGGGGGAGGCGAAGACAAAATGACTTAGTCTTTTTGACTAACGGTCAAATATGGCCGGAACACCAGGAGATCGAGGAGCAGGAGCCGCAGTACGTCAGGCAGGACTTGACGGCAGAGCCCGAGGAGCAGATGTCGTGCATCACTACTTCCACACGACGACAGGTTGGAGAGTATTTTGTGTTGCTTCCGCATAGTGTAAAGAGAGAGTGTTTTACCTTTATTAGTTCCCTTTTTGGATCTGTATCGGGCTTAAGCCCTCGCACTCTTTAGTTTGTTATCATTGTGGACTATTTGCACTCCTCTTATATATACATATATATATGCTGTGATTGTGGACTTGTCTTATTTGTACTCATTACTTCTTGCAAATTGGCCTGTGATATGATCGATTTAACCGGTAGGATCGACGTTGAGCGGTGACAGCTAACCCTTGAGTTGGGGTCACCGTAAGATGGTGGTTCTGGGCATACGATTCGGGAACTCTCTAGTATGGAGGAGGGGGATCTTACCACCCGAGCCTACAGATATTTGTTCGACCAACGATATTGCATCATTCGTCCCGGCCATATTATAGATCATCGTCTTTCGAAGCAAAAAAGTCTATCTCCAGGTGTCACACCCTTTCTCTCTGTGTGATGCTTCTAGAAGTCCATTGAGACAAACATCCACCAACTCAAACAACTTAGGCCCCTACTATGGACCAATTAATTCTGTGGGTTTGTTCTCCAACAACCGTTACCAATGTTTCATCTCCATGATCATGACAAAATCCCTACCTTAGTACACAAGCATTGACGTGTAACGATTATTAAGCATAGAAGCTCACATGGTTTCACCAGACATTCCTATGTGGACATCTCTTCCTAATGGTCTAGCTTTCCCTAAACCGCTTTCCTATGATCTATAACCCCTAAACTTAGCTCTAATACCAAATTGTAACACTCAACCTGCAAGTATCTCATGACATGGGTCCGAACGGGCCCCACTACATAGGATCATCATCGGTAAGACTTTCCAAATGATATAAAATATAACGACTAAATAATTAGAGTCTACAACATAGCGGATAAGTGACAAAAGATAAGAACAATGAAAAAGAATGTCCACTACTAAAGCAAATAGATTAGTCTTAGCCTTAAGGCCTACAAGCTCTCCAAAAGACTTCTATAATACTAGGAAATAAAACAAGGGTACAAGCACCCAAAAAGGTCGCATAGGCCTGCGCTGACTAAACCAAAATAAAAGACCTCGAACCACTTGCTAGAGACCCTAGTGCTCCACGGCCTCTTTCCCGCTCCCAACAACCATCACAACAAAATGGTGCGCAAAGGAGGCCAGCTTTAAGCCGACCACAAACTAGGCAACAAAGATACTTCCCTGGCAGGCCTAGTCGTCCCCAGGGTGCTAGAACACCATGCAAATTAGTATCCTACATAATATGATAGTACAACAGATATGTAAGCAGGTAACAGTACGAAAAGAGAGCAATATAAAAGTAGAAAGTATACATTCAATTTAGCTATCAATATCATAAAGCAGTATTTATCAATTTTGCTACGGGAGGGATTCTCGAGTCATTTGTTACAAGGGTTAACCACCCTTGAGTCATGGGCGAGTAACCTCCAACCCTCATTCAAAAGTGATAAATAGAAAATATTGCATATTTTTAGTATAATTTCTAGACTAATTTTGGGTATTTTGTACATACAATATGCAAATTATTGAAATAATCACTTCTTATAATATGTATATAAATATTCATATAAATTTTGTAAAAATAAGTACTTATACTTATATAAGAATAAATTTGAGAATAAGATAGTGTTATGTATATAATATAAATATATAGAGAAATATATAATAAATATAGTAGTATCATATAATAAATAAACATAGTAATGATCATAATGTATATAAATAAATAAATAAGATATAAAATAAAGTATATATTATTATATATATTGAAATATATATATAATAAATGTAAAATAATAATAGTATATAATATATAATAATAACATATATATATAATAAATAATTAGAGAGTATATATATTAAATATAATCATATAATTAATTTTGTAAATTAAATTAAAATTAAAAAATAAAAAATCTGTGTAACTATAATAAGAATATTTATTGCCCTATATATGTTGAAGGAGCCGCTTGGCTCATTGGTTCTGTCTTTGCTTGCCGCGCTGCTGCCCCGGGTTCGAGTCCTGGCGCAGTCATGATTAATTAGATTAAAGTTGCCGCCTGTTCCCCCCCCTTTTTTGCTTTTAATTAATTATGACACTAACATAATATACTTAATATACCCATATATATTGTAGATGTATCTGCTTGGCCAAGTGGAGAAGGCATTGGCTAGTCTCCTTGAGGTGGAGGGTTCGAATCCTGGCCAGCGCAATTTTGCGCCAATTTAACCTGCCCGCGCCCCTGCCCGCTGCCCGCGCCAGCCAGCTGCTCCTCCAGCTCTCCAATTCCAGCAATTGATCAAGTCAAATTTGGCCTCTTCTGCTTCTAGAAGCCTCCAACTCTTTTCTTTTTTTTTGCTAAATGCACCCCCATCTCTTGCCTATAAATAAGAGGCCCTCTCCCTTGTAAAAAAGGTTCACAAATCCTAAATAGTTTAGGGGATTTGTGTTCCACCTTTTTGTGTTTTTGTTTGTGTTTTTATTTTTTTCTCTCTCCTTGTTATCCTTTGTCTCCTCTCTTTGGTATGTAAAATAAGTTTTGTTTAAATGAAATAAGTTTTTACTCTTGTTCCTCTTGTTCTTAATCTTGCTCTTGTTTTTCTTTGTTTGTTCTTCTTTCTTTTGTTCATGCCTTGTCTTTTCTTTTCTTTTTTTCTTAATTTATGTAGAGTGTGTGTGTGTATGAGAGTTAATTTTACCTATTTTGTATTTTTCTTTTAATTTTAGTAGATTTCATTTAGTGTGTGTGTGTGTATGAGAATATTGTTCTTCTTTTATTTTCTTTTCTTTTATTTTTTGTTGGGTGTGTGTGTGTATGAGAATATTGTTCTTCTTTTCTTTTATTAATTATGACGCTAACATAATATACTTAATATACCCATATATATTGTAGATGTATCTGCTTGGCCAAGTGGAGAAGGCATTGGCTAGTCTCCTTGAGGTGGAGGGTTCGAATCCTGGCCAGCGCAATTTTGCGCCAATTTAACCTGCCCGCGCCCCTGCCCGCTGCCCGCGCCAGCCAGCTGCTCCTCCAGCTCTCCAATTCCAGCAATTGATCAAGTCAAATTTGGCCTCTTCTGCTTCTAGAAGCCTCCAACTCTTTTCTTTTTTTTTTTGCTAAATGCACCCCCATCTCTTGCCTATAAATAAGAGGCCCTCTCCCTTGTAAAAAAGGTTCACAAATCCTAAATAGTTTAGGGGATTTGTGTTCCACCTTTTTGTGTTTTTGTTTGTGTTTTTATTTTTTTCTCTCTCCTTGTTATCCTTTGTCTCCTCTCTTTGGTATGTAAAATAAGTTTTGTTTAAATGAAATAAGTTTTTACTCTTGTTCCTCTTGTTCTTAATCTTGCTCTTGTTTTTCTTTGTTTGTTCTTCTTTCTTTTGTTCATGCCTTGTCTTTTCTTTTCTTTTTTTCTTAATTTATGTAGAGTGTGTGTGTGTATGAGAGTTAATTTTACCTATTTTGTATTTTTCTTTTAATTTTAGTAGATTTCATTTAGTGTGTGTGTGTGTATGAGAATATTGTTCTTCTTTTATTTTCTTTTCTTTTATTTTTTGTTGGGTGTGTGTGTGTATGAGAATATTGTTCTTCTTTTATTTTATTTTTTTATTTTTGTTGGGTGTGTGAGTGTATGAGGTTAGTTTTTAAGCTTTCATAATTAGAATTTTTATGCTTTGATAATTAGTTTTTATGCTTTCATAATTAGTTTTAAGCTTTCATAATTTAGTTTTATGCTTTCATAATTAGAATTTAAAAGCTTTCATAGGTAGATTTTAATGCTTTATTTAAAGTTTTCATAGCTAGATTTTCTGCATTTTTTTATCGCTTTCATAACTTAGATTTACCGCTTTCTTTATAGCTTTCATAATTTAGCTTTTTTGTCTTTTCTATCGCTTTTCTTGGTTTTTGCTAAACGCACACCAAGCCCGCGATTGTTATGTTATCATTTTTCGTTCTCAAATTAATGCACTTATTATCGTATTATCGCTTTTCTTGGTTTTTGCTAAACGCACACCAAACCCGCGATTGTTATCATTTTTTTTTAATTAATGCATAAACTTTCATCTATTTTTATATCGGATAAAACAATACGCGTAGCTCGAAGTAACAATACTCGACGGGACCCAGGACTAATACGACTATGTTATGATATTTTTATCATATATATACTACACGCGATAGGTGCGCTTGCCTCTAGCCATTTCGTAAAATTATTTTCTTATCAATAAGAGGCCCTCTCCCTTGTAAAAAAGGTTCACAAATCCTAAATAGTTTAGGGGATTTGTGTTCCACCTTTTTGTGTTTTTGTTTGTGTTTTTATTTTTTTCTCTCTCCTTGTTATCCTTTGTCTCCTCTCTTTGGTATGTAAAATAAGTTTTGTTTAAATGAAATAAGTTTTTACTCTTGTTCCTCTTGTTCTTAATCTTGCTCTTGTTTTTCTTTGTTTGTTCTTCTTTCTTTTGTTCATGCCTTGTCTTTTCTTTTCTTTTTTTCTTAATTTATGTAGAGCGTGTGTGTGTATGAGAGTTAATTTTACCTATTTTGTATTTTTCTTTTAATTTTAGTAGATTTCATTTAGTGTGTGTGTGTGTGTATGAGAATATTGTTCTTCTTTTATTTTCTTTTATTTTATTTTTTGTTGGGTGTGTGTGTGTATGAGAATATTGTTCTTCTTTTATTTTATTTTTTTATTTTTGTTGGGTGTGTGAGTGTATGAGGTTAGTTTTAAAGCTTTCATAATTAGAATTTTTATGCTTTGATAATTAGTTTTTATGCTTTCATAATTAGTTTTAAGCTTTCATAATTTAGTTTTATGCTTTCATAATTAGAATTTAAAAGCTTTCATAGGTAGATTTTAATGCTTTATTTAAAGTTTTCATAGCTAGATTTTCTGCATTTTTTATCGCTTTCATAACTTAGATTTACCGCTTTCTTTATAGCTTTCATAATTTAGCTTTTTTGTCTTTTCTATCGCTTTTCTTGGTTTTTGCTAAACGCACACCAAGCCCGCGATTGTTATGTTATCATTTTTCGTTCTCAAATTAATGCACTTATTATCGTATTATCGCTTTTCTTGGTTTTTGCTAAACGCACACCAAGCCCGCGATTGTTATCATTTTTTTTTAATTAATGCATAAACTTTCATCTATTTTTATATCGGATAAAACAATACGCGTAGCTCGAAGTAACAATACTCGACGGGACCCAGGACTAATACGACTATGTTATGATATTTTTATCATATATATACTACACGCGATAGGTGCGCTTGCCTCTAGCCATTTCGTAAAATTATTTTCTTATCAAGTTTTTGGAAAATAATTTTCCTATCAAGTTTTTGGCGCCGTTGCCGGGGAAAACTTCGTCGATATTGCGAAAAGAGTTTACGTTATTGATTTTATTATCTTCAAAAAATCAAAAAAATTAAAAAAACCATCTTACCAAAAAAAATATATGTTCTTTCTTTTCATTAAGCCTTAATTTGTAAATATATAAAATTAAAAACCAAAAAAAAAAAAAAATAATATATATGTTCTTTCTTTATATGCCTATAAGAAAACCAAAAAAAATGATAGGATTTCTATTTTGTTTTTCATTAAAGTTTTTATATGCATATTTGAAAACATATTATTTCAAATTTCAAAATGAAAAATAATAATGAAAAACTTTATAATCAAAATCAAAATGAATTCTAGGAATTTTAAGATAGGACAATAGATCGTTTTCTCGAAGTAGGATTACTCGACAGACCCGAAAGGGGATTTTTGTCGATATTTTGAAAAGAGGAAACCCCGTTGCTTTTACCTTATTATTTCTACTTTTTCTTCCTTGCTTTTCATCTTAAAGCTTTTCTTTATTAATTTTGTTTTTTTCTTATGATTTAATATAACTTTAAATATGTGTATTTTAAATGATGATGAAAACATAAGTAGAAAACTCCAAAAATATATATGGTTTTACTTTATATATATATTTCATGCTTTTTGTAAATATTGAAAAAACCAAAAATCATAAGAAAAAAAAAATCAGTTTGTTTTTCTCTTTTCTTGTTCTTATTATTTTTGTTTCTTTTTTTAGTATCATTATGTATATATTTGTACATATAAGAAAATCCAAAAAAAAAAAATTTTACTTAATGTATTTTCATTTTCCTTTGTTTTTGTTCTTTTCTTTTTATCCCTTATTTTTACTTAATATGTATATATGTAATAAAATTAAAAATCTAAAAAATGTATTATGATGAAAACTTATCTTAGATAAATCCAAAAAAAAAAATCATTATAACTTTATTTTCTTTTTGTATATATATTTTTTGTTTCATTCATATTTTAATATGTGTATTATTACATATTTTTATCATGTTAAAAAGAAAACCTAAAAAAAAATAATGATGATGAAAATATTAAGTTGAAAAAATCCAAAAAAATATATATATGTTTTATTTCTTTCCTTTACTTTCTCTTTGTTTTCTTTCTTAAGTTTTTTTTATTATTATTACTTATTTAGTTTTATTTTGTATATAAATATGCATATAAAAAAATAAAAAATGATATGATTTCTATTTTATTTTCATTAAGATTATATATGCATATTTAACAAAACAAAATAATATCTTAACTAAAATGACAAAATAATGGAAAACTTTAAAACATAAATCTAAAAGAATTTTTGGAATTTTTGAGATAGAATAATAGTTAGTTTTCTCGAAGTAGGATTACTCGGCAGACCCGCGAGGGGATTTTTGTCGATATTTTGAAAAGGGGAAACCCTATTACTTTTATCCTTTCATTTCACTTCTTCTTCTTTGATTTTTATTTTAAAGTTTCTCTTTATTTTTTATTTTTATTAAGTATAAAGGTTTTTATAATTATGCATATTTCAAAAATGATGAAGATATATTTAGAAAAATCCAAAAAAATAATAAATATATATATAGTTTTACTTTATGTATATATTTCATTCTTTTTGTGATATAAAAAAAACCAAAAATAATAAATGATCTTTTTACTTTGTTTTTCTTTCTTTTTTTTTGTACTTATTATTTTTGTTTCTTTTTTCTTTTTTTTAGTATCATTATGTATATAATTGTACATATAAGAAAACTCCAAAAAAAAATAATAATATGTTGTATCTTATTTTGTATCTTATTTTTGTTCCCTTTTTTCTTTTTATTAAGTAATATTATGTATATCCATGCACATAATTAAGAAAAATCCAAAAAATGATGAAAAAAAAAAGATGCTTTGTTTTTTTTGTAACTTTGCTTTTCCTTTTTTGTTATTACTATTAAGTTTTATTATGTATATAAATTTGCACATCTAACAAAACCTTCAAAAATACCAAAAAAATATATATATATATATATATATATATAGTTTTGCTTTATTTATATAGGTTTTATTTTTTGTAACTTAGAACAATAAGAAAACAAAAAAACAAAAAAAACTTATATATATATATACATATATGTATATAATATAATCTCATTTTTATCCCCCCCCCTTTTGTAAATAACCTTTATTATTATGTTTTAACATCTTTTGCAGGTACTTATTCCGGTCATCCCGTCTCCAAAATAGGGGCGTGCTTTTTATCCCTGTTTTTCCCCCCTTGTATTTTCTTTTTCCTCCTTTTCATACTTTTGTACATATATAGATTTGTTCCTCATACTTACTTCAACATTGGGGACAATGTTGATTTTAAGTATGGGGGTATGGTATGATGTTTTCCCCTTTGTAATTATTGTCCCCCATTTTTACTTAGAAAAAACCAAAAAAATGACAATAAATAAAATAGCAAATTTGTTACAACATAATCAAATTATGTTGCAACATCTTTGTCCCTCTTTTCATTTTTCATTTCTTTTTGTAAAATTTTAATATGTAAATACGTAACAAAATCAAAAATCCAAAAAATTATTAAATAACTTAAAAAAAAAACACACCAAAAAAATTATTATACATGTTTTATTTTTATATTTTTGTCTTTATATAAATATCCATATTTGAAAATAAATCAAAATCCAAAAATGAATGACGAAAAGTTTTACTAAAAAATTTTTGTTATGACAAAATTCACAAAAAATTTGTCATAACATACAAAAATATATAGGTCTTTCTTTTTCTTTTTCTTTCTTTTCCCTTTTTTAGTATTAATGTAAATATATATGTATTTATATATGTATTTTGTTATAAACCAAAATAAATAAATTAAAAAATAAATAAAAAATGATGAAAAATGTACTTAAAAATTTGTTATAACAAAATTCATTTTGTCATAACACCAAAAAATTTTATATAAATTTTTATTTTCCTTTCTTTCTCTTTCTCTTTCTTTTTTAGTATTAATGTACATGTTTTACTCAAAAAAAAAATGATGATGAAAAATCATATCTAAAAAAAAAAAATCCAAAAATAGAATAAAACCCCTACTTAGCTTTTTGTTACTTCTAAGGCTAGGTTAGGTTTATCTTTAAGCGTTTTTCATTATTTTTGATTTACTAAAACCATTTTATTTGTATCATAGTTTGCAAATTTAAATTTTTGGAATTTTAGTAGTAAAAAATATTTTGTGATTTTAATTCAATTTGAGAACAAAATTTTTAGCACTACCTCGAGTTAACCCTAAATAGATTCGTTTTTGTATTATATTGGCAAACCTTTTTTAGATTCAATTATTCTAACTCAAAACTTATGAAACTTAAGGAATGTTCTAATCTACTAAATTTTGCTCTCAAATACTCTTTTATTACTCTAGTTTTTCTTTTGAAACCCTCACCCCTTTAGCTTGGCATAAAAAAGTAAAAGAAGAAGTTTTAAAAGAAATCCTGTGTCAATGGGAATAAAAAGATTCCGTAAACACAGGCACCCAATATTGTTAAAAGAAATCTCGTGTCAATGGGAATAAAAAAATAAAATTCCGTAAACAAGGGCATTGGGTTAAGTTTAAAAAGATTTCAATTATCCCCCGTAAACCAACGTTGGGAATCAAAGCAAAACCACCAAAATGGTGGGGTGAGAGGATTAAATCCATCACCCCTAATCCAAGCACTCTTCTTTTTGCCAAGGCTACCTTTTTTCCCCTACCCCTTAGCCAATAAAATTGTAGGCTAGATTTTAATTTAAAAAGTTTGCGAGAGCATAATTAGTAGGTTTTATTTATTCTTAAAAACTTTCTTTAAAAAGTTAAAGTTTTTTATAATTCTACTCTAATTAAAGGCGCCAAAGACTGCAATATTCGACGCTATTTAGCTAACTTTAGAAGTCTCGCTAAAACTTTTTCGCTCTTTTTAAATCATCTTCATAATTTAGGACTTACCTCTTTAAATCTCCTAAATTTATTTCGATCTCACTTTTGATTAAATAAAAACTTTAGTAACTTAAAAATTTTATTAACGTCTTATAGGTATCCCTTACTTTTTGCTCTGGAATAGCAAAAGCTTAAGTATGGGGGTGTTTGATAAATAGAAAATATTGCATATTTTTAGTATAATTTCTAGCCTAATTTTGGGTATTTTTGTACATACAATATGCAAATTATTGAAATAATCACTTCTTTTTATATGTATATAAATATTCATATAAATTTTGTAAAAATAAGTACTTATACTTATATAAGAATAAATTTGAGAATAAGATAGTGTTATGTATATAATATAAATATATAGAAATATATATAATAAATATAGTAGTATCATATAATAAATAAACATAGTAATGATCATAATGTATATAAATAAATAAATAAGATATAAAATAAAGTATATATTATTATATATATTGAAATATATATATATATAATAAATGTAAAATAATAATAGTATATAATATATAATAATAACATATATATATAATAAATAATTAGAAAGTATATATATTAAATATAATCATATAATTAATTTTGTAAATTAAATTAAAAATAAAAAATAAAAAATCTGTGTAACTATAATAAGAATATTTATTGCCCTATATATGTTGAAGGAGCCGCTTGGATCATTGGTTCTGTCTTTGCTTGCCGCGCTGCTGCCCCGGGTTCGAGTCCTGGCGCAGTCATGATTAATTAGATTAAAGTTGCCGCCTGTTCCCCCCCCCCCTTTTTAATTTTAATTAATTATGACGCTAACATAATATACTTAATATACCCATATATATTGTAGATGAATCTGCTTGGCCAAGTGGAGAAGGCATTGGCTAGTCTCCTTGAGGTGGAGGGTTCGAATCCTGGCCAGCGTAATTTTGCGCCAATTTAACCTGCCCGCGCCCCTGCCCGCTGCCGCCCCTGCCCGCGCCCCTGCCCGCTGCCGCCCTGCCCGCGCCCCTGCCCGCTGCCGCCCTGCCCGCGCCCCTGCCCGCTGCCCGCGCCAGCCAGCTGCTCCTCCAGCTCTCCAATTCCAGCAATTGATCAAGTCAAATTTGGCCTCTTCTCCTTCTAGGAGCCTCCAACTCTTTTCTTTTTTTTTGCTAAATGCACCCCCACCTCTTGCCTATAAATAAGAGGCCCTCTCCCTTGTAAAAAAGGTTCACAAATCCTAAATAGTTTAGGGGATTTGTGTTCCACCTTTTTGTGTTTTTATTTTTTTCTCTCTCCTTGTTATCCTTTGTCTCCTCTCTTTGGTATGTAAAATAAGTTTTGTTTAAATGAAATAAGTTTTTACTCTTGTTCCTCTTGTTCTTAATCTTGCTCTTGTTTTTCTTTGTTTGTTCTTCTTTCTTTTGTTCATGCCTTGTCTTTTCTTTTCTTTTTTTCTTAATTTATGTAGTGTGTGTGTGTGTATGAGAGTTAATTTTACCTATTTTGTATTTTTCTTTTAATTTTAGTAGATTTCATTTAGTGTGTGTGTGTGTGTATGAGAATATTATTCTTCTTTTATTTTCTTTTATTTTATTTTTTGTTGGGTGTGTGTGTGTATGAGAATATTGTTCTTCTTTTATTTTATTTTTTTATTTTTGTTGGGTGTGTGAGTGTATGAGGTTAGTTTTAAAGCTTTCATAATTAGAATTTTTATGCTTTGATAATTAGTTTTTATGCTTTCATAATTAGTTTTAAGCTTTCATAATTTAGTTTTATGCTTTCATAATTAGAATTTAAAAGCTTTCATAGGTAGATTTTAATGCTTTATTTAAAGTTTTCATAGCTAGATTTTCTGCATTTTTTTATCGCTTTCATAACTTAGATTTACCGCTTTCTTTATAGCTTTCATAATTTAGCTTTTTTGTCTTTTCTATCGCTTTTCTTGGTTTTTGCTAAACGCACACCAAGCCCGCGATTGTTATGTTATCATTTTTCGTTCTCAAATTAATGCACTTATTATCGTATTATCGCTTTTCTTGGTTTTTGCTAAACGCACACCAAGCCCGCGATTGTTATCATTTTTTTTTAATTAATGCATAAACTTTCATCTATTTTTATATCGGATAAAACAATACGCGTAGCTCGAAGTAACAATACTCGACGGGACCCAGGACTAATACGACTATGTTATGATATTTTTATCATATATATACTACACGCGATAGGTGCGCTTGCCTCTAGCCATTTCGTAAAATTATTTTCTTATCAAGTTTTTGGAAAATAATTTTCCTATCAAAAAGCTAAGAGAGGGGAGAACCATCTCATCTCTCGAGTCCTCAGCTACAAGTGAGAAGTACCTCACTTGAGTCCACAGTTATATGCACAAGATGTAAATTTATGCTACATGGGAGCTAATGCTAGCAGTAAGTACTACCGCCGAGTTGTAGCTCTAGGAATTAGCCAATCCCATGATCCAGTGTCCCCACAAATAACTCTTGAGGTTACAAACACCTCTTGATGCATTCCAGTGCGTCCAACACCACCAGAAGCCCCAAACATGAGATTCCTGAAGCTACCGCAGGGTGTTAACTCCTACCGCAGGCGGTAGTTCCAGGGATCTGAGAATCAACTCTATCTTTAGCCTTATCTAGGCTTGCCAACCCCAAAGAAATGATTCTTAATGGCTCTAGGGCACCCTGAGTTTCTCTACCAAAAACCCCTAAATTATATCTAACACAAACATCACCAAATCAGGTCACACACCACGATTTGGTTTCACACACAAGATATATAAAGGAGATAAGTCTAAATCCGAGGGGAAGGAGTTGTTACCTTGAGAGATCTCCTTGGAGACATGGATTTCTGAGTTGCTTGGATGGAGAACAACCGCAATAGCTCTAGCATGCTAACTCCAGCGACGGCTCGTCGATCCGACCCCTAAAGCTCCGACAAATGCATCTTCTTCCTCAACCCGGTGGAGAGCTATCACCTCTTTTTGACCTAAGTTTGGGAGGAAAATGAGGGTAATAGCTGATATTAGGTCTTCAACCCTCCTTAAGGGGTTTGGGAGAACACATTGTGGCTGTCATATCAAGTTCTAAGAGGTTCGGACAACCATGATCGCGAATCTTGGATTCTGGCTCCGTGCGCTGACGCGCCGCGGTATCCTATCATCGGGAGGCAGCGATCGAGCTGCTATCAGCGGTCATCGCTACTACCAACGGTATCTCTTACCGCTCAATGGTAGCTCCCAAATTTCCATTCCTACTTGTGGAAATCGGGGCGTTACAAAGGGTATTTGCGGATTCTTCTTTTGAAAAAAGAACCAGGAATCCAGAAAGTCAGAACTAATTTTACACCCCCCTCTAGACTATAATACTGGTCTATTTATAGACTCAAGATATGCCCGATGGGAAACTTATTCTTTCTCGGGTTGCCCATCTTCTAGACTGATGTAGCAGGTTCTAGCATCTTCTAGGATGTTCTAGCGGGTGCTAGGATGATCTCCGGACCTCCTTGACTATCTCAACCCAAAGTCAGCGAATGCCTTTTATTTGGGTGAGTTCGTCCCAATGCCGAGTTCCTGAATAACTGCTTCTTTTCATGTTGATCCCGAGGCTTCTTTATAAGTTGGTGAATACCTTTCACTTGGGCGAGTACTCTTCTGGCGAGAACAATTAATTTGCCTAAACAGTTATCCCCGCATTTTTTCAAATCTTTATTAATAAGAGATTTCAAAAAAAAAAAAATCCCCGGCGAGAACTTAATTAACAATTTTCAAAGCATCCACAGACCTATAAATAGTACCTGGTCGGTCATTTGGATCATTCCTTCCCTTGTGAGAGACTCTAATCTTTCGTTGCGTGTACCTTAAACACTTAACATAGAAGTAATCGCTAACTAGGAGATAAAATCTAAAACTCGCCTCTAACAACTCGCCATTAAAGTAAACAATCATTCGAAATCTGAAGATCCTCATTTTCTAATAGAGCTGAGCGATGCCTGTACAAAAAATACATCAACGGCTCGATAACGACCTTCTAATCTCGGGTGGTAGAAGAAACACAATTGCAATGGAAAGATGAGGTTCAATTGAAAACTCGCTGGAGGGTTCTCGCAACCCCGAAGAACCAGTCACAAGAGCTGAGTTCAATCGAATGATGAACATGCTAATTCGAATTGCAGAAAAGGTTGAAGGGCCCAATGCAAGAGCATTGAACCCCCCCCCCCCCCCCCCCCCCCCCCCCGCCCCCCCCAAAAAAAAAAAAAAAAAAACCCACCGACCAAACCTTGAACCTAGTCCCCGTCCTTAAATGGGGGAAGGTGAGATCGCTAATGACATGCATGAACAGTTCATGGCAGTAACCATTAGGAGCCCACGAGTTCTGAATTACAGAGAGCTCGCCAATGCTCAGGAAGAAAGGAATCTCGTCAATAGAGGCGTGTTCACTTCAGTCCAGACGCGAATAGGGATCAACGAAAACCCGACTATGGGGTACTCACCAATTACCGGGAGGGGGATGATGAATACTCTCCCTTCGTTGATGAAATCCATTGGGAAACAGTCCCAAATGGATTTAGAGAAACCCATCTACCTCATTTCTTGGGAAGGGAAGATCCCTCTAGTCATTTGCAAGCCTTCGAATTTGCAACCTCGATGAGAACATTAACCGATATGGTTCATTGCAAACTTCTTATCACATCGTTTGATGGGAAGGCATGAGAATGGTTCTATAAATTGCCATCCTAGTCAATTCATTCTTTTTGGGATCTCCAGAAGGAGATTCTTCTGAGGTTTGCAACTTCAAGAAAGAGAAAGAGTGTTCCGCCCGCTCTCTTCGACATAAAACAAGGACCAAATGAGTCCCTGGGAGACTTTATAGATACATTACAAGAAGAAATTTTGGGGATCCACATTGTGGATTTCTCTTGGTATCAGGTCCTTCTGACCTGCGGCCTCTAGGAAGGCCTTTTCAAGTTCGATTTCGAGAAGAAGCAGCCTGCTTCTTACAGTGAACTTCTTAACATGCACACTCATTTTATCGAAGGTTAGAGGTGTAATCCCAACCTCGTCTCTTCACTAGGGGATCTCATCTGGCAATGAGGAGAGTCGAGGAAGTTTGTACAAACTTCTATAACTCGGAATCGATATATACCACACCATCAAGAGTTCGCTCCACCCCAACCACCTCGTGGGAAGAATTTCCATCACACTCGATCCCCTCTGCACCCATACCAACACAACCAACCGAGGTCACAATATATTCCCCCACCTCCAAGAAACAAGGGGGCCACAATCCCGAATGAAAAACTATCATCATCATAAGTCCTCCCAAAATAATATGATGACAATCAAGATGAGTATACCGACTTAATCATTCCGATGAATGAGGTGGTCGAGATTCTTCAAAAGCAGCCTAGATATAAAAGACTGCCTCCTCTTCAAGGATGATTCGTGAATATAAACATGAATCTACACTGCCATTTTCACCGAGACATGAGACATGACACAGGAGATTGCCGGGCTCCTCATGATCTCATAGTGAAACTGATGAAGGCAAGGAAACTACAATAATATGTCGCTCCTAAGAACAATGCTCAACATAAAGGAAAAGCGACAACATAAGTTCAAGAGTTAAGATGTGGATGCATAAAACAAGAGGATATATGGATGATAAGAAGATTTGGTGAAGAACTAGAATGCATAGAAATAGAGAGTGAGGGCACTCTCGGATACATAAACTTTATTCATGGAGGAGCAGGACCTGAATCCTCCCGAAAGTCGAGTGCAAAAAGAATCAATTATCGGGAAATGGCCTTAACCTCCAAATCGACGCCTTTTCGAGGGAAAGCCTGCTTCGGAGAAGAAGATCTTCCAAAAACCGCTAGTACTTTTTATGATGTGATCGTCATAAGAACGATCATTAATAATTATACGGTGATCAAAATCCTGATCGACACCGCCGGTTCAGTGAATGCTCTATTCAAACCGGCGTTCGATGCAATGGGAGTTGAGAAAAAGCTCAAAGCTTGTGATGCAACTCTACGGGTTCACAAGAGACAGAAAAGAAATATAAGGAAGCATTGACCTCGCTGCCATGCTTTGTGGGTTAACAAGATCAAAAAACTTTCTAATCGTAGATGCATCCATCAGTTATAACGCCATCTTTGGTATACCTCTCCTCGGTGGGTACCAGGCTATACCCTAAGCATATCATCATGTTCTAAAGGGAGACAATATCGGGTGCGATGCGATCCGCGGACCGCAAGAGAATGTTACATTACCGCGGTTAACATGGTTGACACCTATATACCACTGAGAGTGAATAATGATGAGGACGTGAAGGAGTTTGAAGAAGAAAAAGGAGAAAAGAAAACAAAGAGTGATGGTTCTGAACAAATAGGGAAGGTGTCCATCTAGAAGTAACCCATGAGATTCAAATTGTCCCATTCGCTGAAGGGGATGAGGATAGGACACTCTCTATCAATGCGGAACTGAAAAATAGGACAAGGCAATGTTGATTTAATGCCTCCTCGACAATCTAAACATCTTTGCATGGTCGGCAACCGACATGCCTGGGTCAGTCTTGATGTTGCATGTCATTGGCTCAACATCAACCCATAAGCCAATCCTATCAATCAGAAGAAGAGGGTGGTAGCGAAAACCCTTGCAAAGCCCATTCGGGAGAAGTTCAAAAGCTTCTGAAAGTCAACTTCATCAAGGAAATCGAGTATTTTGATTGAGTGTCGAACATTGTAATGGTGAAAATGCCAATGATAAATGGCATATGTGTGTTGATTTTACTAGACTGAATAAAGTGTGCCCTAAAGATTGTTACCCTTTGGGTCAGATAGATTCTCTAGTTGATTCCGTCATGGGATTTTTAATCATGAGTTTTTTGATGCTTTTTCAGGATATCACCAAATACGCATGCACACACCCGACGTTCCACACACATCATTTATTATGAATAATGACTGTTATTGTTATCGGGTTATGTCATTTAGCTTCAAAAATGCAGGATCTACATACCAAAGAACGATGGATCACATGTTCAAATATCAGAAGGGCCAAAACATCGAAGTATATGTTGATGACCTTTTGGTCAAAAGTCATGAATTCATAAATCATGTTCGAGACATGCAAGAAACGTTTGCCACATTGCAAAAATGTAATATGAGGTGAATCCGACAAAGTGTGTTTTTGGCGCTAGTAAGGGTAAGTTCCATGGTCATCTTCTCACACCTCAAGGGCTTGAGCCCAACCCTGACAAGGTAAAATCTATTCTTGATATGAAACCCACTCGAACGCCCAAAGAAGCCCAATAGTTGGCAGGAAGAGTTGCTGGCTTAAGCCAGTTCATATTGCGATCCAGGGATAAATGTGCATCTTTCTTCAAAACTCTCAGAGGAACTTCGAAATTCCAATGGACTAAAGAATGCGATCGAGCTTTTGAAGAACACAAGAAACAACTAACAACCAAACCCCTCTTTCAAAGCCCAAGAGAAGGGGAAGATCTTTTAGCATATCTTGGGGTTGGATCGGAAGCAATAAGTTATGTACCTGTGCGAGAAGAAGGGAAGAAGCAATTTCTAATTTGTTACGTTAGTCGAGTGTTGAAGAATGCAGATAAAAAGGTATCCAATCTTGGAGAATATAGCCTTCGTCCTAATTATCTCAGCACGAAGACTTCGTCCGTACTTTCAAGCTCATTCAATCCAAGTAGGCGTGCAAAAAAGGCCCGGCGGGCCCAGGCCGGGCTCGGGCCCCCTGGGCCCGGGCTTTTTTGCTGCCAGGCCCAGGCCGGGCCCTGCTTAAACTGGGCCCGGGCCTCTTCAAAATAAAAGGGCCTGCCTGAGCCTACCAAACTAGGCCCAGGCAGGCCCAAAATGCTGATTATCAGCATTTTGCTAATTATTAGCATTAAAATGCTGATAATCAACATTTTAATGTTGATAATCAGCATTAAATGCTGATATCAGCATTATATATCAACATTAAATGCTGACAACATTTAATGCTGGGCAGTGGCAGCGCCCAGCAAAAGGGCTTTTGGGCCCAGGCAGGCTTGGGCCTGGTCCGGGCCGGGCACCAGGCCGGGCCCTGGCCAAATAAGGGGGCCTGGTGAGCCCCCTTAGGCCTGGCCCAGGCCTGGCCCGGGCCTAACCAGACCCGGGCTTAACCGGGCTCAGACCCGGGCCGGGCAACCGGGCCCGGGCCAAATTTGCACGCCTAAATCCAAGTAGTGATCGATAATCCGCTGAAGAATATTCTCGAAATTCCGGACGATTAGCCAAATGGGCAATCAAATTAGGAGAGTTTGATATCTCGTATATTCCCCGAATGGCGATCGAAGCCGAAGTATTGGTGGATTTCATGACAGATCTTGGAGAGGGAGATAATCCAGGAGAAAAATATTCAACTCTGATAGCTTGGACAATATACATGGACGGTGAGTCGGGGAAAAATTCCTCCGGGGCTGGAGTAATTTTGGTTAACCCAAACGGTATCAAAATTGAACATGCAGTTAAACTATACTTTCCCGTCACGAATAACCAAGCAGAATATGAAGCATTAATCGCAGATCTACGGTTAGCCAAAGAAGTGGGAGTGGAAGATATCATCGTACATACTGATTCACTTGTAATGGCCTCTCATGTAGCTGGAGCTTTTGAGACATGGGATCCGGTTCTCAAAAAATATTTGTCTGTCATCAAAAAGGACATTGGTGTGTTCAGAACGTTTGAAATACAGAATATCCCATGAACGGAGAATACAGAGTCCGATAGCTAGCAAAATACGGACTCTCAGCGGGAGGAACTATCACGAAACTCTTTGACCCCACTATTTAGGAATACGAGATAATGAAAATTGATCAGAAACCTTCTTGCATGTATCTGTTAGTCCATTATCTTACGACATGAAATTATCATCCCTCAGTAGTTTACAAAAGAAGTTTCAGGTTGAAGGCGACACATTCTTTCCTTCTTTCGGGAGTTCTCTACAGAAAAATCTTGTTGTCACCATTAGCAAGGTGTGTCTCGGAATAAGAGATTCCAAGAGTTCTTCATAAGGTTTATTCAGGAGAGTGTGGAAGCCATTCATGAGGCATGACACTTGAGAAGAGGATCCTAAGGCAAGGATATTTTTGTCTAAAGATAAAAAAAAGTTGCAGAACATTATGCAAAAAGATGCCCACAATGCCAAAGGTTCGCGTCGCTACAACGAAAGCCCGCCAACAATTGCATGACATATCAACCCCATTTCCTTTCACGATTTGGGGAATGGATCTTCTGGGACCATTCCCAATGGCTAGTGGCCAGCGGCACTATATTCTTGTAATGGTCGATTACTTCACAAAATAGATCGAGGCTAAGGCGTTAATAAAGATGACCACTCAGATTGTAAAGAAATTCATTGGGGCGAAATTGTTGAAACCGACAACCGGTCTCTTGAGTTTGGACCCACTGGGGGGTGTAGCCCGCGCCTACTTATCCCTCACTTACACTCTTGACTGTGGACAAAGAACTAGGAACAGACCCAAGGCTATAGCGAGGAGGTCTCGCCACACACCCGGAAGATCTCAGAGAGCTTCCCCTCCCAACCCAATGCTCAGTCGGGCACCTTGGAGGGCACTAGCCGCCAACCAAAACTTGCCTAGGAGGAGAGAGCTCAATAGATCCGTCTCCTCCAAGGTGCCCTTAAGGATCTATTTATAGATTCTTCAGGCTGGTCTGCAAATAGCACGAATCCGCCTTTTGGTTTTACTAACCGCACCCCAAATTGGTCTGCCAACAACCTAACTCCGCTGTTCTGAAGGGCTATTGACATCCCACGAAGGGTAACTAGGTAATTTCCCCCTAAAGCCCTCTGGGCGAGTGGTCCGTGAAGGCACCACTCGCCAGGCTCCTTGCCCGCCGTATTTCGCCAGGCGAGTGGTCCGTGAGGGAACCACTCGCCATGTACTTGGCTCGCTCGGCGGGTGAAGTCTTGACTGCCAACTCTCGCCCGCCTGCTTTGTTACCACGCGAGTGCCACGCCAGTGGGGGCTCACTCACCCAAAAGCTCTCAGACCCATCTCCTGCCTCTTGACCCCTTGGGTCTTGGGGACCCACTCGGTGAATACGGGATTGTACAGAAATAGTGTGCATATTTGGAATTCCTATGGCTTTCGTAATCGATAATGGTCCACTATTTGCTAGCAAGAAGCTAAACAACTTCTGCCAGCAAGTCGGGATTGATCTCAGATATGCGTCAGTACATCATCCCCATAGCAACGGGCGAGTAGAAGCAGCAAACAAATTTATTCTCAATCTATTAAAAAAGAAGGTGGAGAATGTGTATGAAAATTAGGTCGAACAGTTACCTTAAGTGCTATGGGCTCTTAGAACAACACCAACAACCGCCACAGGAGAAACACCATTCAAACTTTCTCATGGCTCAGAAGCATTGATCCATGCAGAGTTCATCGTAATAAGCCCAAGAGTTCTGCGAGCAAAAGAAGGGGATGAGAATTTGGGCAATGAAAAATGATGAAGAATTACAATGCAATCTAGATCCGATTGAGGAGCTTAGAGATTTGGCTATTGTGAGACAAGAAGAAGTCAAGAGAAGAATGTCCAGAAATTTTGATGAGAATGTGAGAATTAAGCAATTTGCCGAAGTTGATTTGGTCTTGAAAAAGGTAGATGCTGCTGGAAGAATGACTTCTGTAGGGAAGCTCAATCCAAATTGTTCAAGACCCTTCATTGTGAAGGAGGTCCTCAAAAATGGAGGGTATCAACTACAGAACAATAATAGTGAAGATATTTCAAATACATGGAGCGGTGATGATGTAAAAAGATACTTTCCGTAGGAATCACTTGGATATGAGATTTATATCCATATCTTGTTCTGGATTTCGAAATTACCAAGAATTAACTCAGCAAGTGCTCGCCTAGCTAAAAAAACAGATTTATGAAGTATTCAGCGAGCTTCTTATTTCTAGCAGAATCAACATTTTAAACCCTGATTTCAAAATTAAATAAACCTATTCAACAGGAATTTGATTCACACAGGGAATCAACATTTTATTTCTAGCAGAATCATGACAAACTCTGGACTAGTTGATTGAGAAGTTCAAATGATCAGAAGAGATCGAACTCGCGCAATCTACTCACACAAATAAGATTGATGCAGGCGAGGTTTCTTATTTCGAAAAGTTAACACTATTGCAAGAAAATGAGTAAGAACATGGTATTCGCCTATTACAAAGAGATAAACTCGTCTGTTAAAGTAAGAATTTTTTACAATAAATTTATTATTCGTTGAAAATATTTATAAGGCGAAAACATAACAAGATGTTCTTCATTTAGTTCGAGAAACATTACATGATAACTCGCTCAGAGCAAGAACTTAAATTAGAAAAGAAACAAACCGAAGTACAAATTAGATAAAAGCCATCTCACGCTAATAAATAGCGCGA
Source organism: Dactylorhiza incarnata (assembly GCA_033032865.1). Taxonomy (NCBI): domain Eukaryota; kingdom Viridiplantae; phylum Streptophyta; class Magnoliopsida; order Asparagales; family Orchidaceae; genus Dactylorhiza; species Dactylorhiza incarnata. Next base: position 1,675,770 of record JAWHQI010000375.1, read on the forward strand.
GAACCCCTTCCTAGATGCTCAAACAATAGATCATAGATTGATGCTACGACAATGGATGGGAGCCGAAGCCACCCGGGAAGTGGGAGAACTCCTCAGGGGGTTAAGAATCTTTGCCATTATATTGGCGCGAGTACCCCCTAGAGGACTCCCGGATTTCCATAGATAGAAAAATCCTGGTAAGAGGTAGAAGAACCCTCACAAAGGTTCATATTGAAGTTACTATAAACACCAAACTCTAAACTCTGATTACGTAAGGAAATGAATTTTCTTCCGCGACTTCAAGCTCTCGCCGAAGAGGCAATCTCGCATCAAGTCTAGGTAGTCGCCCCGTGAACAAGGAAAGAACTCTGTAAGAAAAGAAGATGAATGATACCTTAGCAGCCCGAGGCTCCCCTATTTATAGGGATAAGATCATTTACAAACATCAACAACCAGACATTGATGACGCACCAACAAAATTAAATACGAGTAAGGGATACGAGACCCCCGTACGGATATGCCAGAGCAGGCAAACTGTACCTATTTTGGGAATCATATATAACGTCATAAAGAGAACTCGCGTACGCCTCCACCGACGAGTGAGAACAGAGATTTATTTCACAACATAAACAAGTAAACGGAGGCATAATGACAAAGAATTACAAGAAGCTGCAAGGAAAGAATGGAAATAAATGTGCTTATATTACGTGAGAATGTTTGACTATCGTACACAAAACGAACTTGTTGATTCCAAAATAAGTCGTGAGTTCTATTATATACAAAAGGTAAAGAGAACTATTGTTGAATCATCATCTTCAGAAGAACTTGAAGTGGTTGATCCTGAATCGTTTAGGAATCGGATGTTTTTTCGGAATCCTCATTAGAACTTTCAGACTCGGATTCTCGCCTCTCCTCTGTGATAATTGTAAGTGTATATTCGGACGAATAACGAGCTCGGGGGCTATGCGTGTGGAAACCCTAGGTATTCTATTATATATACCTAGCTGGAGGCAACGGAGGGATTAGTTCCACTTAGACTTCCTCCGGATGTTTCGAGCAACCCCTCTACATTCTCGAAACACGCCTTAGGGTTCGCTCCCGTCGTCCGCGTTGAAGCTCTCGATCGCGCCCTGCAGCCGCCGCCTGCTCACACGAAGCGCGATCTTGTCGCTGGTTCTTCGTCGTCGCCGTGCGTGAAGGACGTCGTCGTTGCTGCCTCTCGTCCGTCTGCTGCTCTCGCAAAGCTCTTGCGATCGACATCGGTTCGTCGTCGTTCGCAAAAGGAGGTAGTAGGAGAACGCGATCCAGTTCTTCCCCGCAGCCGCGCTTCCGGTCTCTGGTTCTTCGCCAGCTGCCGCTCGCAAGAAGAGGCATCAGATCTGCTCTCCTCTGGTTCGTCGCCGTTCGCACGCGAACAAGGAGCCGCCGCCGCCGCTTGTGACTCTGCCGTGTGCTGTCTCCGGTTCCAGATCTGCCGCTGTTGGAGTCGAAGCTGTGCCCTTGGACTGCCGCTCGTGCGAAGAAGTCGAAGTCGCTGCTAGCCAAAGAGGAGTTCGCGCACGACCGCTGATCGTGCGCTCGACCCCTCGTGCACGACCGCTGATCGTGCGCTCTTCAGCAGCCAGTTCCCGCACGACCATTGATTGTGCGCTCAGCAGTTCACGCACGATCACTGACCGTGCGCACTTCAGCAACAGTGCCCGTGCGCCACTGTTCTCCCGTGCCTCCAGATCCACCTCAGCCATATTCCGCCTTTTCCCGCCGCCGCCGTCTCCAAGCACAATGATGAAGGGGAACTCCATGGCGTCCCCCATTCCGATGATAAAGTTGGAGAAGTTCACGGCGACTGAGTTCAACGCCTGGAAGTTGAACACTCAGTTCGGGATGAAGTTTCTGAACGTGTTCTACACAGTTCAGTCTGATGGTGCTGAGGTCGTTGGGACTGCTGATGAGGCACAATGGTTTTCAGATGAAGACTTCTGCAGGGACTACCTGCTCAACTGTTTGTCTTCCAGCCTGGCCCAGACCTACATGAAGATGAGCACCACAAAGGAGATCTGGGATGCGCTGCAGGAGCACTTCAGGCAGGAGGAGGACATGTCCAAGACGCACCTAGTGGACAAGTTCCACTCTTTCAGCTTCGACGAGGAGAAAGCCATTCTCCCTCAGGTATCATAGTTTGAAATTTTAATTGATTCTTTGCATAGTGAGTCCATCAGTCTGCCCGAAAGTTTTGTTGCGGGCACGATTGTGTATAAATTGCCCTCATCGTGGTACAATTTCAAAACGGAAATGTATCGCAAGAAGATGCAGGTTGGTCTGAACGACCTCAAGCGTTTCATACTCATTGAGGATGAGAACAGGACGAAGAACGCTTTGGAAGCTGTTGGCAAGCAGAAGGCTACTGCCAACATGATTTCAAGCTCCAAGCGGCCTCCGCCCCCTCCTAAGACCAAAATGTCTCGTAGTAGCTCCCAGGTTGCAGGCCCGAGTAAACCCTCTAAGAAATTTAAGGGTAAATGTTATAACTGCAACAAGTGGGGACACTGCGCATCTGACTGCAAGCAACCGAGGAAAGAGAGAACCCGGGCACCACAAGAAGGCAACCAAGCCCATTTGGTCCGCCAAGCTGAGCCATCCGACTTTGTTTCCATGGTCGGACACGCGCAGGCCAGCACGGAGTGGTACTTGGATTCGGGGGCAACGCGCTACATTTGCAACAATGCTAATCTTCTGACAGAGCTGAAGGATGCAAAGGAATCAGTTACTGTGGCAAATGGAGACACAGCTGACGTGTTGAAGGTGGGGAATGCAACTCTGCTGCTCTCCTCAGGTAAGTCTTTATTTTTAAAGAATGTTAAATTTATTCCTTCTCTAGCTGCTAACTTAGTGTCTATTAGTTTGTTATATGATGCGGGTATATCGCTTAGCTTCTGTAGCGGCAGGGTGACTTTGTCAGTTAACTCGCACTATTTTGGATGTGCTTATGTCCAAAATAGGATGTACCGTCTGAGTCTAGCAAGTGAGGTAGTCCAACAAGTTCAATTGAACTTAGTTAGCCCTAGGACTCTACACGAGAGACTAGGACACGTCAACTACAGGAAAATGTTCCAAGTAACTAGAACTCACAAGATCACATTAGACACTAAGTCTCCACTTAAAAAATGTGAAGTATGCGCTCAGACTAAGATCACTAGGAAACCTTTTGGGACGGTTACTAGGAGCACAACACCTCTTGAGCTTATACATTCCGATATTTGTGACTTTAAAAGTTTTGTCACTAGAGGTGGGAGGAAGTATATGATCACGTTCATAGATGACTGCACGAGATTTTGTCATCTCTCGTTGCTTAAAACTAAAGATGAAGCGTTTGAAAAGTTTTGTCTTTTCAAAACCAGGGTAGAAAACTAACTAAGCATGAAAATAAAACGTTTTGGGAGTGATAGAGGAGAAGAATATATGTCCAGTGAGTTCAGATGCTTCCTTGCTTCACAGGGCATCATAGCAAAAACCACTGCTCCTTACTCCCCTCAATCTAACGGCATAGCCAAGCGCAAGAATAGAACGTTAACAGAGATGTTGAACTCTATGCTGCTCACTGCAGGCATGCCTTCCGCTTATTGGGGTGAAGCAGTCTTGACCGCGAATCACATTCTGAATAAAGTCCCTCATGCTAAGTTAGAGGTTACTCCCTACGAGCTTTGGTTTAAGAGACCCCCGTCGTTTACTCGACTTAAGACTTGGGGTTGTATAGCCTATGTCAGGGTTCCTGACCCTAGAAGGCCTAAAGTTGGACCTAGGACCAATACTTGTGTCTACTTAGGTTGTGCTGAGGATAGTGCTGCAGATAGGTTCCTTGATATTTCTAATAATATCATAATAGAATCTAGGGATGCGGTGTTCTTCGAGGATAAGTTCCTCAAAGATAAGAACTTAACAATCCCAGGTATGCAAGTAACTATTACTGAAGAAGATCCTACTTCAGTACCGAGCACCTCCTATTCCGTTCCGGTAGATAACTCTGGCCTAGAGTCTAGGAGAACTTATGTGAGAGAGCGAATTCCACGAACCTTTGGTAGTGACTTTGTGACTTACCACGTTGAGGCCGATCCATCCACCTATAAGGAAGCGATGAGATTTAGGGATTCACTACTCTGGAAAGAAGCTATAGATGAATAGATGAGTTCTCTTCTTCAGAATAACACCTAGACGTTGGTTGATAAGCCAATAGGGGCTAAAACCGTAGGGTGTATGTGGGTTCTGAAAAAGTAGTTGAATCATGATGGTAGCATAGCTAAGTATAAAGCACGCCTGGTGGCTAAAGGTTTCACACAAGTCAGCGGAGTAGATTACTTTGATGTCTACTCACCCGTGTGTCACTTGGCAACTATTCGGGTTCTCCTTGCTATTGCATCTATTGAGCACTTTGTTGTTCATCAGTTGGATGTTAAGACTGCATTCTTGAACGGAGATCTGACCGAAGAGATCTACATGAGTCAACCTGAAGGTTTCATTGTAGACGATCACGAAACGAAAGTCTGTAAATTACTTAAGTCTTTATACGGACTAAAGCAAGCACCGAAATTATGGCATGAGAAGTTCGACTATAGTGTAAAGAACATGGGATTCATGACGAGTCTTTCGGATAAATGTCTTTACATACGTAATAGATCGGATAAAGTCGCCATAATATGCTTGTACGTGGATGATATGCTTATTCTGGGGTCTGATCAATCCGAAGTGGATGACGTTAAGTCAGATCTCATAAAAGAATTTAGCATTAAAGACCTAGGTGTAGCTAACACTATACTAGGCATGCAAGTGAGCTTTGGGAAAAATGGTATTTCCCTAAGTCAAAGCCACTACATAAAGTCCTTGTTGGACACGTGGGATACAGTGCCAGTAGCGCAACTGAGACACCATACGACTACACTAACCGCCTAAAGCCCAATGAAGGAGCTATGGTTAGACAGTTAGATTATTCTAAACTGCTTGGTAGCCTCATGTATGCCATGGTCTGCACTAGACCTGACATAGCCTTTATGGTCGGCATGTTGTGCAGATTCACTAGTAATCCGGGTAAAGACCATTGGAACGCCTTGGGTAGGCTCATGCGATACTTAAAGCACACTCAAAAGTATGCTTTAGTTTACACTGGTCAGCCTTCAATTCTTGAAGGTTATTTTGATGCATCATGGTGCTCAGAATTAAACGACAGCAAGTCCACTAGTGGTTTTGTGTTTACACTAGGAGGAGCAGCTGTAGCCTGGAAGTCCAAGAGGCAATCCTGTATTGCTCTCTCTTCTATGGAATCCGAACTCTACGCTCTTGCGTCAGCAGGAGAAGAAGTCGAATGGCTGAGAGATTTGGTGATGGACATTCCTTTGTCGAGCCTGAAAATGAGTTCTGTTGCAGTTTACTGCGACAATCAGGCTACTAAAACGATTGCTACGAACACTTTGTTCAATGGCAAAAGAAGGCATCTCAGGCTGAAACAATCCTGGTTGACCTCTCTCACAAGTCAAGGGATTATGTCCCTTATTGATGTGAGATCGAAAGATAATGTTGCAGACCCTTTGACCAAGGGATTTAATAGAGCTCTCACAATCAAAACATCGGGGGAAATGAGATTAAAGTTCATAGAAATATGAAACTTTCCTCCGCAGTTTATGTTTTAACAGTGAGAACCTATAGTCGCAACATTCAAGCATCTAAAAACAGACTGAAAACCCAAATAATTTCTTGATGAAAACCCAAGATGGTCTGGTGCCGGTTATTCCACATTTGATAACCAAGCAACTTTCTCATTGTAAGTTGATTCAAGAGTTATTCAACTGGAAATTGAAAGTCGTTGTAAATGTTAATCTAAACATTATTGGTCACAACACATTATTCCACATTTGATAATGTTGCACGTGATGTGTGCCCACATGTGTTGGTGAGGCACATAGTGATCAGTAATGAGTAAGATAATGGGTCTAGTCCTAGTTAGACTGGATGAGATGCTGACAGGGTTACTTCACCGTTGCTAGAAGTGCTAAGCTCATTTAGTAAGAGCTAGTTTACTTTAAACGTTACTGCATACGATTATGAATTCATAGAGTCTAACTCGTGAAATTCCTTGCAGGCTACAGTGGAGATTATGGAGGAGATGTAGACATGGACATGGATGACGATGATCTACTAGACGAGTAGAATCATCAAACGTTTAATTTCATGTTTTGTTTTGTAATAATTATTCAGACTATATTTTTGGGATATAATCTGTGGTTTTCTGACTTGCCGTTTAGGCAAAAACCTTTTCATATGTTGATTAGTACGATCTATCATAAATGCTTTGTTTAGTTTGTTTATTATTTTGTCTACTCTCCAGCACCCCGAAACGTTACGTTATTTGTCACGAATATAGGAGGAGATTGTAAGTGTATATTCGGACGAATAACGAGCTCGGGGGCTATGCGTGTGGAAACCCTAGGTATTCTACTATATATACCTAGCTGGAGGCAACGGAGAGATTAGTTCCACTTAGACTTCCTCCAGATGTTTCGAGCAACCCCTCTACAATAATATCATCGGGAAGTAGAGTCGGATAATCGATATTTACGAATTCTTCCTTTAGCATTTTTTCCTTCTTTCAGCTTCAAAAGTGCTTCCTCCACAACAAGTTTAGAAACCCGACACATTTGAAAAACATATTCTGGGTTATCCATTTGAAATGGCCTTTTTAAACTCGCATTCTTCCTTGACAAATTCACATTCCTTTTCTCCAATTTTGTCTTCTCTTTCTTCAAAACCTACCAGAAGAAAGTGTTCGCGAATAAGAAGATAAGTTGTTCAAAGAGTGAAAATGTGAGTACTCACATTAACATGTGACTCCAACTGCGAAATCTTTCCATGCATATTGTCAACAACTTCAAGAAATCGGAAAAACTGAAGACAAGTAAAGTGACTGCCCATCATCGCTTGCATGTTGAATCTTGCAATATGAGATGGAAGGTCCGCGAAACCAACCCTGATCATCTGGTCCATGTGGAATTTAGTGGAGAATACCGTTTGGAATTCAAATAAATCATCAGAATCTACGAAATCCACAAGGTGAGAGCTGATGGAAAAGCGTTGGGAGTCTGCATCAAAGACCGTCCGTTGTATTAGGAAAATGATGATTTGATTGAGTTCTGGAAGTACTCACTCCTTTGTCTCGTTCTCGCTGCTCAAAATTCTCGCGGGATATTTCTTCCTTTCTTGAAACACCAGGTGGGACACCCTCACTCAAAATTTCACCTTTTCATCTCTTCGCGGCGTATTGTTGTTGCCTTTCGCGAGACTCTTGTGCTCACGTCTAGTAGTTTGGGTTATTCTCTGGGTCAAGATAGCCTGGTGGAAGATATACTCCATTTTTAGATTGACAAAGATAACCTGTATCGAGAAGACAATGAGGAATGATTCTTCTAGAATCGAGTTAGGTGAGAATGTAAAAACTAAAACAGCTTACCAAAACCAGGGCCAAGGCCCGCAACCTCGTTAATCTTCTCTAAGTAGTAATGCACATATAATGGGTTACCCGCAACGAAATTCACCACCTCTAACTTCACACCTATTAATTGGGGCGAAGAGAGTTCTTCCTCTTCTCGCGGTGAGGGAAAAACCACATAGGGGCTAAGATTGCCTAATAAAACCATGAAACTCCGCATCCAGTGGTGGGCCTTATTAGGAATATTGATCGCTCATTCGTGCGCCAACGAAAAAGACCATGATATCCTTTATAGATCTCAAAGTAAACGAGTTTCTAAATACTCTCATGTTAAATGGAACTCGCTCTAAGCAGAAGTAGATGACAAAGGACGCGAGTATCAGGTAAGAAACAGGATCAAGCTGACTCGAAATCACCACATAGTGCTCGAGTACTGTGGAGAATTCGGGCCAAAGAGGAAATCTGAGAACAAAATGCACCAATTGAAAAGGAATTGCAATCACCCCTTCAACTACTTTATTAATTCTCTTATTAAGGGTAGGTGGCTGGTCGATTATCCTAGGAGGAAGCAGAAACGATTTGTTGCACCCTGTGAATTCAACAAAAGAAACTCGAGCAGCCCGGAAGGTCTTGCATGAGTGAAAATGATCAGCCATTTACTCCCTTGACGTCTTCTGGGATTGATCATTCTCAGAACGCGACTTACTCTTGACAGTCATTATAGGGTACTCGCCAAATCAGGGTGAACAAAAAAAGATCTTGTTATCAGAAGGCAACTGCTATTTATAGAGGAATATGCATCGAAAGTTAAAACGTCGAAACATGATCTACAAGACCTAACGACTAAGTGTGTGTGTGTGCCAGATAAGAGGTCACATCAGAGTTCACATTTAAAAATATCGAGATCATCAAGACACAAAATAGGTACTCACATAATGCGCGAATATAAGTGATAATAAAATTCGTAAAAAGCAGCTATAGAAATAAACAACATATAACCACAGTAAAAGGGAAAGGGAATGTTAGAATTTTTACAGAACTAGCAAGTTTAAAAAAAATCACTCGCGCGACAACTTCTCTATTCCAAAATTTGCTACGATCTCGCTTAACTCCAAAACCGCAACGACCAACTCGGCTTTAAAATAGTGGCATTGAGTTATTATGGCTTGAATCTTCGCTTCATCTTTCTCCAGGTGAGTCTTCTGTCTCATTGGACAACCTCTAGTAGACTCTTGAGTACTCACATATGACGCCAACTTCTCCTTCTTTTTCTCTCCTTTCATTTTCTATGCAAAACTTAACGAACTCCCCATGGCTGCCTCCCCACGCTCATCAAAAAGTCTCTTCAGCTCAGCCACCACAACAAAGTGTTCCCATTCCAAACTTTGAAGTTGCCTCCAAAGAAAATCATTGTCGTGTAAAACTCGCCGATACTCTTCGTCGGAGTGACTTGGAAGTCTCGACGAGCTTGGCCTGGAGCCTGAGTAAGAAACAAAAAGGCATTACACCACTATGATAAAGAAAAATAGATAGCTCCAAAGTAGGAACTCACCAGGGAGGTCTCGTGGCGGAGGTGGAGGAAGATTCATCTTGCTTCCAGAAAGTTCAAGATGTGAAGCCCTCAGACAAGAACCCGCAACTTCTTACTTCTTCTTCTCCATTTTTTCTATCTCAAAATGTCTTCTCTTCATTTCTTCGTACTGAACGACTGTATCGCCTTCTAGAAAAGCACTACACCATTTTTTATATGGCATGGAGGCTTGATGTAAATTCACGTCGTGAAATCTAGAGATCTCTTCTCGCTTTATTTCCATCCCGTCGACAACTAATGTTTCTTCCCGTGAAGAACTACTATAAAGAGGGATGTGGTGTCGACGTCTGTTCTCGTGAAAGTCGGGTTAATTAAGGACTCCATGCTCTGGAGGATAAATGATAAGTCTTCTCCCCCAGTGAATTCTCCATCTTCGCCCTCGCCACCAATTGACATAACCCCGACGTAGAGACCACCGCCTACTTATTCGCAATGGACACAATCGTGTCCTTTCCATGCCTTCATTTTAGCCCAGTAGGGACCTTCTCATTTTCCTTATTTTTGTCCTCCGTAGACTTACTCGCTCCACCTCCTGTTTTCTTATCCGTCTCTTCCCTCTTCTGCCCAGCAGCCTTAATCGCACTTGCTTCTCTTGCGGACTTATTCGTTGCTATGTATTTTCCTCCTCATCCCTTTTCCTCTCCTCAGCAGCCAATCTCGGTGCCAACTCATCTTTCTTCTTCTCTTTTTCTTTCTTTTATTTTCGGCCGCAATCTTCGCTGTCATCGCATCTTCTGATTTCTTCTTCTCCTCTTTTCTCCTTTTTTCGGCAGCCATCCTCGTTGCTATCTCATCATCCACTTTTTTCTTCTCTTCCTCTTTTCCTCGGCAGCTATTTTCGCCGTCACCTAGTATTGTAATCTCTTCTTCTCCTCCTCTTTTTTCTTCTCGGTGGCTCTTTTCGCCACTGCCTCTTTTTCTTTTGTTCTTCCTCATTCTTTATAACAACTTCAACGAATGTATTAGTCATTTTCCTTCCTCAACATCTTTCGCGTCAGACTCTTTTTCCTCGACGATATCTTCCCCGTCAACCTGCTTTACCAATTCGTCGAGTTCCATCGGCATTTTCACCAAGTCACTTTCTACCATGGCCTTCAAAAGAGATACAATTTGCCTTCTCATTGCCAACCGGACCTTCTTCAACTCAGATTCACGATAAATCTCAACATTCTCGGCAACAACAGTCTGATGCACAATAATCTCACCTGAAAGGTCCTTTGAAGACACAACATCACGACACTCGTCCATCAATCCTACCAACCGACGTGTCGAATCAGGATCCAAATTTGCCACTACAACATTAATATTCTCGTTGTCGACATCAGGACTCGAAATACCCTGCACAATTAGATAAGAAATAGAAAAAGCTATACCTTTCTTAGAGTTTGAAGCACTCGCAAGCAATGCCAGAATTGCGGGAACTATTCTCACCTCATTCCCAAACAAAAGATCGATATCTTTCACTAGGGAAGTTTTGGAGTTAAGAGAATCAATAGTGACGATGGGGGATGAAACAAGCTGAAGCGAATCTGCCATTGTATCGGCCACTTTGGGCGAGTAAGTTTCTTGCGGTGTATTATGCTTTTCTACTTTTTTATTCCTCATTCCTTTTTCAGGAGAAGTTAGAACACCGAATATTTTCGCTCGAGTCATCAAATCCTTAAAGTTAAATGCTTTGCTCATTTTTTGTTATATTAAGCGTACTCGCAACTAAAGATTAGAGTCTGTCACAAGGGAAAGAATGATCCAAATGACCAACCAACTACTATTTATAGGTCTGCAGATGCTTTGAAAAATGTGAATTAAGTTCCCGCCGGGGAATTTTTTCCGGAAATCTCTTCTTAATAGAGATTTGAAAAATGTGGGGATAACTGTTTAGGCAAATTAACTGTTCTCTCCAGAAGAGTACTCACCCAAGTGAAGGGTATTCACCAAATTATAAAGAAGCCCCTGGATCAACATAAAAAGAAGCTGAAAGTCCAGGGGTGTCTTCACCTACAGGGGGGGTGAGTAGGTGATGTTGGTAAGTGCAAAAGTAACAATCACAGCACAAACACAGATTATTTATAGTGGTTCCTCAAGACAAGGGCCACTGAGTACTCCATTGTCCCCCTTCGCCTATCTAGCAGTGTGCCAGACTCAGTAATCTCAACCAAACTCAGATCCACAGATCCTACAACTCAGAGATAATGTCTCCAACCTCAGGTCCCAAGGACCCTACAACTCAGAAGCCATGTCCGACTTCCTACCACAGAGACCAAGTCTCCTACCTCAGATCATGTAAGATTCTACAACTCAGAAGCACTCCTGGCTTCCTAACTCAGAGACAAAGTCTCCTACGCTCAGGCTAGACAGGACCTATGTAAGATCCCCCCCAGAACTGAACCCAGGTCGGGGGAAGCGGTCTTACTGCCCAAGGCAGTCACTCAGTGCTTCCTGGGTGGCAACAGCCCACCACCTCAAGCACTGGGTGGTCGCTTTGTCAGGCAAGAGAATTAACACATCACATCAGATCATAGTGCGGAAGCAATCATAAGGAAAACTAACAAGCATACATATATACATAAGTAAAAGGTCGTAGCTAACTGTTTACATGGGTGGCCTTGTGGGCTAAGGATAGCTACTACATCCCCTACATTCCTTACATAGTCCTATACCCTAGGACTCACATAACGGAAGATGGGAGGTGAGGCCGGTGTATATGATCGGGCAATCTCAAAAGCCGGTATGGTCATGCGGTACGGGGGTTTCACGCTGTCCCATATCCTGTGAATGGTTATACAAATAACCATTAGTCACAGAGCTAAATGGAAAACACATTTCCTCCCCGGATCCGTAACCTGGGGACGAGCTCATTACCCAAACAGTAAATAGATAGCCGAAGCAAAAGAGGTTAGCAACATATAAATATCCAGTGGCCCTAACAGTACCATCAGTTGAATTAAAAGAACAACTCAGCTAATAGTAGTAATAACACAAGAAACCGTGATTTGCAAACATGCCGCAGGTGTTCAAACCCACTCACAAAACCCTATGCCGACATAGTTTGGACCGCTTTTCTTCCAGCAGGGTAGAGACCCCCGCGGGCCTCACCGATGTGGTCGTTGGTGACAGTGGCCAGTCCTGCCACTTCTGGGTGTGGTCGTACCGCACCACCCGGGCCCTCCCGTACAACCCAGTGTACTACTTGGATGTGAGCAACATCTGGCGATTCTGAAATTTAGGCCGACCAGTGGAGGCAAATCAATGGGTACAGAATGGTGATCACCGTGGTACACATCTCTATGTCACCTTGAGTTGTCAACTCTCCGCACCGATACGAACGGTCTGCGGGTATGACCGACCCGCCACTTTTACCACAGACATTTCACAAACAGTTAATTAAATAATGAAAACACACTTCAGGCCTGCCACAGCCTTATTATATTGACCGGCTATTCCACACTTGGTCGGGAGGCACAGCGGGCGTAAGGGCACATTATTTGGGCTAAACCTGGAGGTGATACTCAACTCGCGGTTATCCCCAACTAAGGCTCTACTAAAAAGAGATGGTCGCTCGTCAGAGCAGAACCCGGGCTAGAACTACAGACATGTTAAATTACCGTTATTGAGTGCAGTAAAATTGTTTTATAAATAAGCTACAAAAATGAAATGCTGAACAGTAAAAGCACTAAATGAAAGAATGGAAGTAAAGAGTTGAGATAACCAGACCAGTATGAGACTGGAGTTGTTCTAAAAAGAAACTGAAGTGCTGAAAAGAACTGAAGTACTTAAAAGAAACTGAAGTACTGAAAAGAACTGGAGTACTTAAAAGAAACTGAAGTACTTCAAAGAAACTGAAGTATGGAAAAGAGCTGGACCAGTACGATACTGGAGTAAAAGAAATTGCAATAGGAAAAAAAGAGGGTTAGTAGTCCTTCACTCCATATATAGGAGGTTTCGGTTCCATCTCCGTTCATAGGAGGAAAGTTCTGTTCTATCTCCGTTCATAGGAGTTTCTTCCAAATTCTGCCCTTTTCTTATAGTCCGAACATGGGTTTTCATTGAACCTTTTAAGCATTACTTAAGGGGATTTGAGGAACAATATTATGAGTTCCTTGAATTCTCTGAAAGGAGGCAACTTCCAATGTCTGAGTATTCTTCTAAATGCAGCTCGATGATTTGGAAAACACCACATTGCTTCAAGCTTGATTTTTAATTTTTATTTTTCGGTTAATTATTTATTTGTAATATCCTCGAATGATTATAACGTGATTACGTGATGCGATCTCTTCTCCCAATTTTTAGAAAATTTAAGACTCGATCGTTTTACTCAAAAGTTTGGTAATTACACCATTTTTCTCCAACTATGACCATATTTTGATAGCACATCCAAGAAATTTTATTAGTGATCTAGGAATTTTTTCCAAAAAATTCCAAGTTATTGAGGCATTTATTTTTGGCCAAACAAACCTTATTTAAGCCCTTAAAAATATCAACTCACCTTATAAAAAACCCAACATTTGGTAGAACATCCAGGAAGTCCTGTTAGAGGTTTAGGATTTTTTCTAAAAATTTCCAAGTTAATAAGACATTTATTTTTTGGCCAAACAAACCTTATTTAAGCCATTAAAAATATAAAATCGCCTTAGAAAAATCCCAAAAAATTTGGGGAGATAGCCCTCTTAGTGGGAGACAAATTTTATGTTCAAACATTTTCCCGTAGGAGTCTACAATTGCCTCAGAAAATTCGGGAAGAGGACTAGGAGGTTGGGGTGCGGATAGAGGATATGAAGGGTGAGGAGGCGCCGGGCTGCGCGTGGTCTTTCGGTACCCACAGCGGATCTGGAGCCGATCGACTGTGGGGCGCGTAATTTAACGCAGCGACGGGTTTAAGGTGGCATGGGCCGTCCGATCTCATCGTGGAGATCGGGCAGCCCCTACTACCCGCCGACGATATAGAAGGTGGAAGCCACTGCCACCGCCGGGCAGTGGCCGCCATGCGCCGGCACTGCTCGATCGACTCTCCGGGGGCGACGATCAATCTGGCGGTGGTCCGGCGGCCTGCCCCCGCCGGCCACCGCCAGATTTCTCTAACCTTTGAGGGGGGGGGGGGGGGGGAGGGGTGGCGCGGCTTGCATGCTCCGTTCCAGCTAGTGCCACGTCTCCCCTCCCTACACGATGGTGACCCTACTGCCCTCGGCCGGCTCACCGGGGGTCCAACCTCCTCCCGGCGGTGGCCCGGCGGCCTGGTGCCTCCAGCCGCCGCCGGGAGGAGTAAAATGCTAAGAATATGAGGCGTATGGGTGCCACCGGAGATGCGATTTTCGGCGGCACCGTCGCCTCCCACCGTTAGGGGGTGGGTCCCTTGGTGGAGTACTACTCCCCCAGCGCCACCATCGGCACTGGGTGGGGCTCGCTCCGCCTGGCCACCACCCGAGCCTGGAGCTTGGCTCGGGTGGTGCTGGCGGCACTCCGACGGTGGAGGAGTGCATGCAGCATGTCGGGGGGAATAAGGAAGGAGGAGAGGAGGTTTTCCACCTGTTGTGGGGGGAGCTCGGGAGATGCTTGGGTGGTTGACCATTAGAGGGTGGTGGGGGTGGTGTTTTCCGGTGAAGTAGCTCCGACAGGGGGGAGGTATGGTGAGAGTGGGGCATGCTCAGTAAAGGGGGAGGGGCCTGCCTTTAAAGTAAGGGAGGAGGGCCTCCCTTCCTTTCTCCCGATGTGGGACTAAAGGGAGGGTGTGGGGAGGAGGCCTTCCTCCTCCTCCAGCTGGCTTGGACAACTGGCCCCCCCTTTGAGGGGTGGTGACAAACACTCCTAGGTGACCCAAGATGAATCCCATCCCACCCAAGGCTTAACTTGGGGTGGGTTTAGATTTATTTTGGGAGGAGGGGGAAATCATACCTAGCTTCTTGGGCTTGTATCAAGGCCCAATTAGGGTCTATGTGGGGTATGGGAGGTGGGGGCCCAAGTGGCTTGGGGAGGTGAAGCCTCTTTTTGAAAATTACTCCAAAATAAAGATTTTTGAGGGTTTGACTAAAGTCAACCCTAGGTTGGGTCCCTCATATTGGTCAAAGTCCAAGTGGGTCCAAATCGTCGGGTGTCTGGTCAATGTTGGGGCATTAAATTAACATGGGTGCCCCACGCTTTTCGGTGTGCCATTTTGCTTGATTTGACCATAGTTTGACTTTCCAGCGTCGAAATTGGTTATAACGAAGTTTGTTGGTCTTGTTTTGACTTTAGGAGTCCAATGAAATTGACCGTGATTGATTCCGAGTTTGTTCATTTAATATTTTTGAAAGGTGCGTCGTGGCGGGCTACGAAACCTAAAATGGTCATATTTCTCATGCGACCTCCGATTGTAATGAAATGAGTCTTGTTGCACTCGTATTGACTATACGAGTCTAACGCAACCGACGGAAGTCAATTTGGAGTACATATGGTCACTATACACCAACGACGTTGTTATGACGCGCTACGATACTCAAAATGGTCGTTTTCTCTAAAGGACATCAGATTGAAATGGGACGAGTTCCATTGCACTCGTATTGATTATATGAGTCTAACACAATTGACGAAAGTCAATTCGAAGTACGTATGGTCACTATACCCCCAACGTCGTTGTTGTGACGTGCTACGATACTCAAAAAGGTCGTATTCTTAAAACAACCTCAGATTGAAATGAGACGAGTTCCATTGCACTTGTATTGATTATACGAGTCTAACACAACTGACAGAAGTCAATTTGGAGTACGTATGGTCACTATACCCCAACGACGTTGTTGTGACGCGCTACGATACTCAAAATGGTCGTTTTCTCTAAACGACCTCGGATTGAAATAGGACGAGTTTCATTGCACTTGTATTGATTATACAAGTCTAACGTAACTGACGGAAGTCAATTCAGAGTACGTATGGTCACTCTTCCCCAACGACGTTATTGTGACGCGCTACGATACTCAAAATGGTCGTTTTCTCTAAACAACCTCGGATTGAAATGGTACGAGTTCCATTGCACTCATATTGATTGTACGAGTCTAACGAAACTGGTGTAACCCAAATCAGGGTTCCTTAGCATAATATCCTACAATCAGGTTATTTTCTATCCTTTGGGTTACTTTTATTTGGTCCACTAGGGTCTAGTGACCCAATAAAAGTCGAGATGCTACAATCCAATAAAAATAAAAGGGTTTTCGTCCTCAAAAAGTTCTTAAGGTAGGGGGAATGTGACATACCTGAGATAAGAGTATCGGGTACATTTCTCGAACGAGAGTTTCCGGTTCCCATGTAAACTCTTTGCGTCCGCAGATTGACCATAAGATTTTGACCATCGTGATGGTTTTGTTCCGTAGGTTCTTGACCTTGGAGTCCATTATCCTCACTGGCTCGAGCTGAATGGATCAGTCGGATTGTATCGATGTCAGTGGTGTGGGAAGATGCTGATCCAGTTGTCGGAGAACACGTCTCAATGATGAGACGTGAAAGACGCCGTGAAGGTTTCCCAATTCAGTGGACAAAGCTAATCGGTATGCAATGGGGCCAATTCGTTTTATGATTTGTTACGGGCCCAAATAGCGAGGATCTAGATTTTTCTATTCTTTATCTGGGAGATCCCGTGCACATGTTTGATTGTACAACCCTGTATTCGCCGAGTGGGCCGCCGGTGTACAACCCCGATATTCGCCAGGCGAAGAGGCCCATTTTAAGAAGGGCCAAAGACCTCACGAGGGAGACCTTGGAGAAGTCTCTCTCGAAGGACTCGCTAAGAGGCGAGCGAGAAGGGTCGGTGCGAGACCCATCAGCAAGTTCAGTGCGCGGAAAAGTTAATAGGCGATCCCGCAGGAGGGCTCGCGAGTTTAGAGCCTCAGCGTCCAGCGAGCTCAATTCTGCGTTCGGCAAATGTCGAAGGGAGCTCGGCATTCGTCGGACGGAGACCGACGAACAAAATATGTTCTATAGCAGCGGTCGACGAACCGCCCGTCACAGCGGTCGGCGAGTAACTTGACGTTCTGTGTTTCGTCAACCTCGTCTGTGTTCAGCGAGGTGACCTGCGATCGGCGAAAGGCGTGTTGAGCTCGACGAAGTCAAAGGGACGGTCTCGCAAGATCAGTCGCGAGATCCAGACCTCGGTAGGTACCGCCGGGAGGGGCCAGCGAGGTCCTCGCAGGGCGATTGCCTAGGAGAGGCACCGCGAGCAGGACTCGCGAGAGGGCCCGCGAGAGCATCTCGGAGGAAGGTTCTCGCAGTCCCTTGCCCATAAGCCGATAGGGTCAAATTACCCTTTTACCCCTAGTGGTCTGCCTTTAGCCTCTCCAAACAGCGGAGTTTGGCTGTTAGCAGACCCATTTGGGGTGCGGATAGTAAAATCAAAAGGCGGAATCCTGCTATTTGCAGGCCATATCAGAAAATCTATAAATAGGACCTCCTTAAGGACACCTTTGGAGGGGACTTCACTGTTGAAATTGTTGAAGTGGAAGTTTGGAGGGCCTTTGGACCTGGGCGGTCTGGGAGGAGCTGACCGCACGACCTGGCGGTCTGCCGCTGCGGTCTGGCTGGTCTTAGCCTAGCTGCGGTCTCCTGGCTTGATCGCTGGTTTGGGTCCAAGGCGGCTGAAGGTGAAGGCCGCGCGGTCTATCTCTGATCGCGTGGCGGGCTGTCGTCTTCAGGTGTGCGCAGTCTGTGTTTGATCACGTGGCGTGCTGTCCTCTTCAAGGCTGTGGCGGTCTGGTGTGACCGCACAGCTTGATCCAGGTTTTCTCCAGAATGCGGTCTGGTGGCTGACCGGGCTTTCTGGTGGTATTCGCGGACTAAGGGTCTTAGTCGCGCGGTCTCAGTTCGCCGGTCTCAGGAGGAGACTGGTATGCGAGCTGGTCGTTGTTCGCGGTCTCAGGAGGAGACCGGCATGCGGACAGGAGTTCGCGTCTGTTAGCGAACTGGCTGTGTTCGTGGTCTCGGACGAACACAGGAGGTGAAAAGCTTCGGGCGGTCTGGTGATCTTCTTTGGAGTCGCGATCTGCTGTGAGAGTGGCGGTCTCTTATAGTCGATGTTGAAGCTGGCGGGTTCACCAAGAATGGAGCAGGAGTACTGTTGCTGATCGCGAGGTGTGACCGGTCAGGTCGCGCGGTCTGGAGGGTGGTGATCCTATCTCATAGGGTGGTGACTGGATCAGGTCTCACGCCTATAAATAGGACCCATCGGCAGCAATAATTAACACACACCAAGTGTAAGCTGAACTTTCTTCTTTCCTGCGGTCTGAGATTATCTGACCGGGCGGTCTGCTGATTGAACTCTTCTTGTGCAGCTTCTGCGGATAGTGCGGGCAGCAACGATCACCTCTTCCTCTGAAAGTGTTCGGGCGGTCTGCGGCTTGGAGTTGTGGTGCTGGAGTTCGGGAGAATCAGGAGTTCGAAAGGAAGGGTGCGGACTGATCAGCGGTCTGGTGTTGTTCTGAGGTCGGCTGCGGTCTGCGGGTTGGCGAGTTGCTGAGGTCGCAAGGGGAGACCGCGCGGTCTCGTGTTATCTTCAACTTTGTATTTTTCTCTTTGGTGTTTGTGCTGGCGAAATCATGTCTCGCCAAGCATGCCTTGGCTTGTAATTTGAAGTTGCTTTCAATAAAGATCAGTTGTTTGCCTCCATTTGCTTCTGGTTGTTTGGCTTGTAACTCTAAGTTGACTAACTCCTGCTCACTTCATACAGATTCGAAAAAATTCACATGGTATCAGAGGCAGGTTGGAGTGGTTGAGCAGTGAGTGACTTAGAGTAGCCATCGCCTTTGTGAAGAAGGAACCAGTGGTAGAGCAATGGAAGCGAGGGGTCTTGGAATTGAAATGCTTACATCGACTAACTTCAAGAAGTGGAAGTCATGTATGCAGAGCTATCTTCTAGGTGAGGACCTTTGGGAGGTAGTTGGAGGAGATCAGACGCAGGAAATTGTCCCGGAAGGAGATAATGGGGCTGAGGTGAGAACTTGGAGGAGGACGAATGCGAAGGCAGAGTTCTCTCTGAAGAGGGCAATCTCACCTGATCTGTTTGATCACATTCTGGGATGTGGATCGGCTGCAGAGATCTGGAGAGCCCTGGATGGGCTGTTTAACAAGAAGAATGTAGCAAGGCTACAGTTCTTGGAGAATGAGCTGGCAAGGTCGGCTCAGGGAGATCTTTCTATCTCCACTTTCTTTTTGAAGATGAAGAACTTGTGCGCTGAAATCTCAGCATTAGATCCTGATGAGCCTACTCTGAGGCGAAGCTGAAGAGGCACATCATCCGCGACTTGCGGAAGGAATATGTTGCCTTTGTGACGTCGGTGCAGGGGTGGGCAAATCAGCCGTCTCTGTTGGAGCTGGAGAACTTGCTTGCATTGCAAGAAAGTTTGGCAAGGCAGATGGCGGGGATGTCGGTGGCTGGGGGAGATGGCGAAGTGCTTTTCTCAGGGAAGAAGAAGAAGTGGGATAAGAAGAAGAGGACCGCTGGAGGAGGCTATGGGCCTTCAACTTCTGGGCAGCAGGAAAGGGGTATGCTTCCCAAGGCTGACGGGAAGAAGAAGGGGGAAGGTCTGAAATGATTCAAGTGGTGGCAAGTATGGCCACATCAAGAAGGATTGCAAGATGGTCACCCAAGCTGGGCATACTGCGGAGAAGGAGGAAGCTGAGGCCAGACACTTTGAAGGAGGTTGGGGAGGAGCCTTCTCGGCTTCTGTTGGAGCTTCTGCTCCTATCAACTATCTGGAAGACTGGATCATGGACTCGGGGTGTGGTCATCACCTTACCGGAGACGAGACCAAGCTTTCTTCTGCACAGCCCTATACAGGTAACAATGCAATCATTACTGCTGATAATACTGTGCATCCAGTAGAGAAGGTGGGGGTTGTTTCCTTGGGCAGTGATATAGGGCCACTTACTTTGAAGAGTGTCTATCACGTGCCTGGTATGAGGAAAAACCTCTTCTCCGTGACCAACGCTGTAGACGCTGGGTATCACGTTTTGTTCGGCCCAACAGAAGTAAAGTTTCTACGCAATTTGAGGCTGTAAAGGCCGAGGTCGTCCATGTCGGGAGACGAGCAAAGGACTTGTTTGTTTTATCAACAAGTTCCTACGTCGACAAGATGAAGACGAATGATGGTGCCGTTATATGGCATGAGAGGTTGGGGCACGTTGGGATGGACAAGCTGAAAGCTATGGCGGTGAGAGGTTTGGTCAAGGGCCTGCCAAGTCTATCTTCCTACAGTGAAGGTCATGTTTGCGCGGGATTGGCAGTTCGGCAAGTCTCATCGGCTACCGTTTGACAAGTCGCAGACAAGGAGTAGTGTGCCGTTGGAGTGCATCCACGGTGACTTGATGGGACCAACTGCTACCCCAAGCCTCGGAGGCAGCAGATATATGCTGGTGTTAATCGATGATTACACCAGATATGTCTGGGTTTATTTCCTGAAGGAGAAGGCGGAGGCGTTTGCCAAGTTTATGGAGTTCAAGGAGCTCGTGGAGGGTCGGCTAAGACTACGGGTGAAGAATCTAAGGACTGACAACGGAGGGGAGTTCACTTCCAGTGAGTTCTCTACTTTTTGCAGGAAGGCGGGCATCCGGAGGGAGCTCACTTGTGCACATACTCCACAGCAGAACAGGGTTGCAGAGCGGAAGATCCGTCATCTGACGGAGACCTGCAAGTGTTGGCTGCATGCCAAGAGTATCCCAAAGTCCTTCTGGGCGGAGGGAATGTCTTGTGCCGCCTACGTCATCAACAGGATGCCTCTGAGTACCATCAACATGTTGACTCCACATGAGATGATGTTCAAAGAGAAGCCAAGCGTGGCACATCTTAGGTGTTTGGATCCACCTGCTACGTGCATGTTCCCTATGCTCTTCGGACGAAGCTAGATGCGAAAGCAAGGAAGCTAGTCTTCGTAGAATACGATGAGCGGAAGAAAGGATGGAAGTGCATGGACCCGGAGACGCGGAGGTTTGTTGTATCTCGCGACGTCGTGTTCGATGAGGTGACATCTTACAAGGGGTCTTCTGATGTGGAGCTACCAGAAAGCAGGATGGAAGTGCCAGAGAAAGCTGTGGAGGATCTTCAGGTGGAGCTACCTGTGTCACCAGGTGGACCATCTCCTTCTAGTTCTGAGACGGGGGCTTCTAGTTCAGGGAGCAGGGGGAGCGATGCTCCTAGCACGTCTGGAAGAGGAGCTAGAGAAGAAGCAGCTGGAGATAATGCGGTTCAGGGGCAGGAGCTGAGGAGGTCGAAGCGAGCGATCGTCGCCCCTGATCGCTATACAGGAGGGAAACGCAAGTGAGCTTCGTCTCATGTTTATTCGCTGGTCCCTTGGATGAGAGGGAGCCGTCGAGCTTTGAGAAGGCCAGAGGCGTGAAGGAGTGGGATGTTGCAATGCAAGAAGAGATGGCAGCTCTTGAGAAGAATGAGACCTGGTCTCTTGTGCCCAAGCCCAAGAGCACCACTCTTGTTACATGCAAATGGGTCTACAAGCTTAAGAAGAAGGCTGACGGCAGCATCGAGCGGTACAAGGCTCGCCTTATAGCTCGGGGGTTCTCCGAGAAGGCTATGAAGGTTCGGAAGGATGAGGGGAGCTCGAAGGAGGAGGTAGCGCAGCTTCGGGCTGAGCTGTCTATCAGGTTCGAGATGAAGGACTTAGGTGAGCTTCACCATTTCCTTGGACTCGAGGTGCAGAGGAAGGAAGGTGGAGTGCTGGTGACCCAGGCCGATTATGCGGAGCGGATCGTGGAGCGATTCGGCATGAAGGAAGGGAAGTGCACCTCCACACCACTGGAGAAGGCTATGAAGGTTCGAAGGATGAGGGGAGGATTATGCAAGATCCGTTGGTGTTCCGAGCTCTGGTTGGGAGCTTGATCTATCTGACGATCACGAGGCCGGATATTGCATATGCAGTTGGCAGAGTGAGTCGATATATGACGGAGCCACGGGCACCTCATATGCTAGCGGCCAAGAACATTTTAAAGTATGTCAAGGCGACCTCGGACATGGGTCTCCTGTACAGGAGGGATGCGGGCTTCGAGGTGCACGGGTTCATGGATGCTGATTACGGGGGAGATTCGGATGATCGGAAGTCGACGTCTGGATTCGTCTTCATGGCGGGCCCTATAGCTATATCATGGTGCAGTAAGAAGCAGTATTCCGTGTCGGTCTCCACCACGAAGCGGAATACAAGGCTTCGGCCTTGGCAGCTCAGGAAGCCATCTGGCTTAGTAGGTTGGTGGGAGACGTCCACAAGGAGGTTCGGAAGCCGACTCTGCTACGCGGTGACAACGAGAGTGCTCTCAAACTGGTTACCAATCCAGTTTGTCACGCGAGGACCAAGCATATCGAGATCGAGCACCACTTCATACGGGAGAAGGTGCTGGAGGGATCTCTTTCGGTCGGGCATGTGCGGAGTGCGGACAATGTCGCAGACATCTTCACAAAGGCGCTGGCAAAGGGGTCGTTCACACGGCTAAGGAGCTTACTGGGGCTAGTTTCAACTTCCCACTTCAAGGGGAATGTTGAAATTGTTGAAGTGGAAGTTTGGAGGGCCTTTGGACCTGGGCGGTCTGGTGTGACCGCACGACCTAGCGGTCTGCCGCTGCGGTCTGGCTGGTCTTAGCCTAGCTGCGGTCTCCTGGCTTGATCGCTGGTTTGGGTCCAAGGCGGCTGAAGGTGAAGGGCCGCGCGGTCTGTCTCTGATCGCGTGGCGGGCTGTTCGTCTTCAGGTTCGTGCGCGGTCTGTGTTTTGATCGCGTGGCGTGCTGTCCTCTTCAAGGCTGTGGCGGTCTGGTGTGACTGCACAGCTTGATCCAGGTTTTCTCCAGAATGCGGTCTGGTGGCTGACCGGGCTTTCTGGTGGTATTCGCGGACTAAGGTCTTAGCCGTGCGGTCTCAGTTCGCGGTCTCAGGAGGAGACTGGTATGCGAGCTGGTCGCTGTTCGCGGTCTCAGGAGGAGACCGGCATGCGGACAGGAGTTCGCGTCTGTTAGCGAACTGGCTGTGTTCGTGGTCTCAGACGAACACAGGAGGTGAACAGCTTCGGGCGGTCTGGCGATCTTCTTTGGAGTCGCGATCTGCTGTGAGAGTGGCAGTCTCTCATAGTCGATGTTGAAGCTGGCGGGTTCACCAAGAATGGAGCAGGAGTACTGTTGCTTGATCGCGAGGTGTGACCGGTCAGGTCGCGCGGTCTGGAGGGTGGTGATCCTATCTCATAGGGTGGTGACTGGATTAGGTCTCACGCCTATAAAATTGAACCCATCGGCAGCAATAATTAACACACACCAAGTGTAAGCTGAACTTTCTTCTTTCCTGCGGTCTGAGATTATCTGACCGGAGCGGTCTGCTGATTGAACTCTTCTTGTGCAGCTTCTGCAGATAGTGCGGGCAGCAACGATCACCTCTTCCTCTGAAAGTGTTCGGGCGGTCTGCGGCTTGGAGTTGTGGTGCTGGAGTTCGGGAGAATCAGGAGTTCGAAAGGAAGGGTGCGGACTGATCAGCGGTCTGGTGTTGTTCTGAGGTCGGCTGCGGTCTGCGGGTTGGCGAGTTGCTGAGGTCGCAAGGGGAGACCGCGCGGTCTCGTGTTATCTTCAACTTTGTATTTTTCTCTTTGGTGTTTGTGCTGGCGAAATCATGTCTCGCCAAGCATGCCTTGGCTTGTAATTTGAAGTTGCTTTCAATAAAGATCAGTTGTTTGCCTCCATTTGCTTCTGGTTGTTTGGCTTGTAACTCTAAGTTGACTAACTCCTGCTCACTTCATAAAGATTCGAAAAAAATTCACATTCACTTCAGCTTCTCTCTCCTCAGGCTTTCTTTGGTTAGCTTTCCCAGAGCTCTCCAAGGTGCCCGAGTCTCAGCTTTGGCTTGGGAGGGGAAGCGCTCAACGATCTTCCGGGTTAGTGGAGGTGCCTCCTCGCTGCGACTAAGGTCTTAGCCATCTTTCTAGTCTTTGGTCTACCCTCTCCGAGGGATCAGTAAGGGCTAGCCGCCCCTCATTTCGGTGAGGGCCCCGAGCTCCACAAGAGGCCGAGAAAATCGGTTTCAACATTTTGGTGCGGTGAGCGTGGAGCGTGGCTGGTCCAAGAAAGTTCCAAGGAGCAGATATGACGGGAGGCGAGGATCAAGGCGAGGGGTTCAGCGAGTCACCGCAGGTGGTGACGCCGAGGATGTTCGCGGATTTCAGGAGGGAGGTGCTCGACACCTTCGGGCTCACGGTCGCGGCGCTGCGGAGTGAGTTTGTGACCCCAGCACCTCAGGCGACCCTACCCCCAGCAGCGGTTGGCGAGAATGCTCCGCGGGGGAAGGGCCGGAAAGGAAGTCGCAGGAAGTTTAGTTCAAGACTTGGAAGGGCGAGTGTTGTTCGCCAGCCCGGCGAGTCTCGTGCCGGCAAGCTCCGTGCCGGCGAACTCTGTGCTGGCGAGCGCGGCACAGGCGATGCCTGGGTTGGCCCAGGCGAATACCGTTCTCGCGAGCGCAGTCCCCACGAGCCCGAGTTCGGCGAGAGAGCTTGGGGGTCGTGTGGAGCGAGAGAGGGTAGCAGAAGGGGGAAGTCCCTTCTGCGGGTTGGTGCTTTTTGCACCTGTCCCGGCAGGGTTCGGAGAGTGGGACAGGGTGTACTACAACGGCAGGGATGACCCTGTCCAACATCTCCAGTCGTTTGAGGACTCGGTCTCCATCAGGCCGATGTCAGATGCTTTCAAGTGTCGGCTCTTCGCCGTCACCCTTAAGGAAAAGGCCAGGGACTGGTTCCACCAACTCCATACAGGGTCGATCTACGCTTTCGAGGATTTGCGCCGGAGTTTCTTGTTGCGGTTCTCAACTTCAAAGAAAAGGAAGAAGGACGTCGAGTCTCTCTTCAAAGTGAAGCAGGAGCCGAAGGAGTCGTTGGCTCGCTACGCGGATAGGTTCCATGAAGAGGTGCTGCTCACTCAGGAGATGCCTGGGTTTGCACTCCAGCTCGCCTTCATGGTCGGGCTGAGGGAAAGTTTCTTCAAAATGGCTCTAAAAAGGAAAGCCCACGTCTCCTACGAGGAGTTGATGGAGAGGGTGGCGGAGGAAATTGAGAGTGAGGAGGCCAACCCGGAGCTCACCAAGAGGTTAGCAAAGCTCAGTGAGCCGGAGGTCAGGGCAGCAGGAGGTAAGGAGAAGGGAAGAGCCCAGGGCCCCGGAGGGGGAGTGGAGGCAGCGTGCCGAAGGAATGCAGGGTCAGGGAAGGGGTTACGGCCCGGGAAGAGGTAACTTCCATGGAGGACAAGGAAGACCCCACCAGTTGGGATGGAGGCAGGGTCCGAGGCAATTGCCTACCCCACCTCAACAAGCCCATGGCGATCAGGCAGGGAAGAGGAGGAAGAGGAAGGAGATCCGAGGCGAGAGAATAAGCGGGAGCAAGAAGGAGGAGGAATAGGATGGCGGAAGATGAAGCAGGGAGGTGACATTGCCGTATTATGACTTCCACGATGAGGAAGGTCACGCGACGGCCACCTGCCCAGAGTTCCTGGAAACAAAAAGGGGCCGAGTGCCCGCGCCGAGGCAACAGCAACAGGTGAGAATTGAGGAGGTCGAGCCTCGAGGGGAGGAGGAAGAAAGGTGTGGAGACAGAGTTGATGTGGGGAGTAGAGGAGGGATCAGGGTGATTCCCTAGGGGGTAGGGTGTGGAGGCAACCCGCAAGGATAGCCTCCATACCATCTATCGGCGGAGTGTGGCCTCAACGTCCACTGGCTCACCCTCAGCGGAAAGAATTACTTTCTCCCAGAAGGACATGCCAAGCTATGAAGATCCGTTCTGCGATGCGCTGGTCATCCAGACCGCCATCGAGAACTTCACCGTCTCGCGGATTCTAGTCAATAATGGGAGCTCGGTCAACGTCATCTTCAAGAAGGCGTTTGACGAGATGAAGGTGGAGGCCATTAGAGTGTTGGCCTAGGGTGTCCCCCTATTCGGCTTTTCGGGAGAAAGGAAGGAGGTAGAGGGTGGAGTGGGGCTCCATGTGACCCTCGGAGGGCAGTCCCGGAACTGCCGCTTTCGTGATAGTGGACGCCCCAAGCAGCTACAGCGCCATCTTCGGACGACCTCTCATCAGCGCGTTCAGATGCGTCCCTTCCACCTTCCACCAGTGTCTCAAGTTCAACGCGGGTGGAGTCCAGGTCCGGATCCGAGGAGACCCCAAGATGGTGAGACAATGCTATGTGATGGCTGTCAACACCGTCACCTGGATGGGAGAAGCGGAGGAGTTCGATAAAGTGATGGAGGAGGCGGTAGAAGCTGGAGGAGAGAATGGAGTCAAGGAGAGGGTGGGGGAAGAGGAAGTTCATGCCCAGGAAGGGGTCACTGAGAGACCCAGGGCGGAGAGAAGAGGAGAAGAAGAGGAAGAAGAGGGTGCCCAGGAAGGACGGGTGGAGGAGTTGATGATGGTAGGGGAGGAAGAGACGGAGGAAGGAGCCCAAGCGCTCGCTTGCGGCGGAGAGAAGGAAAGTGCTTGGGGAGAGCAATCCAGGCTGGAGGCCGTGGATGAGGTCGTGGATCTTGAGGTCACCACTCGGCTTGGGGTGGTGGAGAAGGTCCAAGTCAGCGGGGAGCTCAGTACGGAGGAGCGGGCTGAGATCCTAGCTTGCGTGCAGAAGAATGTGGATGTCTTCGCCTGGAGCGCCGCGGAGATGCCCGGGATCGATGCGGATGTGGCTTGCCACCGCCTCAACCTCGACCCCGGCACCCGCCCCATCCGCCAAAAGAAGAGGGCCACGGCCGACAAGCTAGAGGGGTTGATCCGTGAGGAGGTGGAAAAGCTCCTGCAAGCAGGTTTTGTGTCGGAGATCCAGTATCCTGGCTGGGTCTCCAATGTAGTCATGGTAAAAAAGGGGGGAGGTAAGTGGCGCATGTGTATCGACTTTTCACTTCTTAATAAATCATGCCCGAAAGATTGCTACCCCCTGCCTAGAAGCGACGTGCTGGTTGACTCAGCCGTTGGTTTCTCTGTAATGTCTTTCTTAGATGATTTTTCAGGTTATCATCAAATCCACATGCACCCCCCGGACATCAAAGATGTCTCCTTCATCACGAGGGACGGATGCTACTGTTATAAGATGATGCCCTTTGGGCTCAAGAATGCAGGTGCCACATATCAAAGGATGATGGATCGGGTCTTTCGCGAACAAAGGGGAAAAAACTTAGAGGTCTATGTTGATGATCTCATGGTAAAGAGCCGAGACCTTAGGTCTCACCTCCGAGACCTTGAGGAGACGTTTGGGACCCTACGGAGGTATAAGATGAAACTCAACCCCTTGAAGTGTATCTTCGGGGCTAGCCGAGGGAAGTTCCTAGGCCACTTGCTCACCCCGGCGGGGGTGGAACCTAACCCAGACAAGGTCAAGGCGATAATGGAGTTGGGATCGCCGAGAAGCCCGAAGGAGGTTCAAAGCCTCACGGGGAAGCTGGCCGGACTTAGCAGGTTCCTCTCCAAGGCGGGGGAGAAGTGTGCGCCCTTCTTCAAGGTACTGAGGGGCAATAAAAAAATTGAATGGACCCCGGAGTGTGAGGAAGCTTTTCAAGCCTTGAAAGGGAAACTCACCCAAACCCCCTGCTTCAAGGGCCGAGATCGGGAGAAGACCTATCCCTATACCTGGGAGTAGGACTTGAAGCGGTAAGTTCAGTATTAATCCGTGAGGAAGGAAGAAAGCAGTTCCCTATCTACTATGTCAGCCGAGTGCTGAAGAAGGCGGAGCTCCGGTACCCAATCTTGGAGAAGTTGGCTTTCGCATTGGTGGTGGCGGCTCGGAGGCTCCGACCCTACTTCCAGGCACATTCAATCAAAGTGGTAACAGATCACCCACTTCGCAAAGTCATGGAAGGGGTGGAACACTCGGGAAGATTGGCAAAGTGGTCCGTGGAGCTGAGTGAGTTCAACATTGCGTTTGTCCCCAGGGCGTCAATCAAGGCCCAGGCAGTGGCAGACTTCATGTCTGACTACACATCCGAAGTAGGGGAACATGAATCACCTACCCCAGTGGCGTGGAAGATGTTGGTAGATGGTGCGTCAGGAAGACACTCCTATGGAGGGGGAATCATCTTGGTGAGCCCCCAAGGGACCAAGATCGAGAAAGCTTTGAACATCCACTTCCCGATTACCAACAACCAAGCGGAGTACGAGGCGGTGATAGCGGGCCTCCAGCTGGCCCAGGAACTGGGAGTGCAAGACTTGGATGTCTCGACAGACTCCATGGTGGTGGCATGCCAAGTCCGGGGAGAGTTTGAAGCGAAGGATCCGACTCTCCAAGGTACCTGGAGAAGGTCAATGGAGTCATCGGGCGGTTTCGCTCTTTCTCCATCAGACACGTGCCGAGGGAGGAGAGCACCCCCGCGGACCTCCTAGCCAAGTTCAGTCCCCGAGCAGGCGGAACGGTTTCAGAACTCTTCCGACCCACCATCGATGAAGGAGAACTGATGGAGATAGATCAGCGAACCTCGTGGATGGATCCCTTCATCACTTTCCTATCATCAGGGAAGTCCCCTGAAGGAGACGTAGACCGGAGACGCTTCAGGTATAAGTCAGCTTATTATTCCTTGCATGCAGGAGGGCTATATAGGAAAACTCTCTCGGGACTCTTGGCCCGTTGTGTTTCCGAGGAGGAGGTCCCGAAAGTCCTGGAGGAAGTTCACTCCGGGGAGTGTGGCAGTCATTCCGGGAGCCGAACCCTGGAGGGGAGGGTGTTGATGCAAGGCTATTTCTAGCCCACCCTCAGCAAAGATACGACCGAGTTCGCAAGGAGGTGTTCAAAGTGCCAACTCTATGCTCCACTCCAACTCCGCCCAGCCCAGAGACTTCGGACCATCACAGCTCCCTGGCCTTTTGCCATATGGGGGTTGGACCTAGTTGGCCCTTTCCCTCAAGCTAGTGGCTAAAGAAGATTCTTACTGGTCATGATCGATTATTTCTCCAAGTGGGTAGAGGTGAAGGCGCTCGCCAAGGTAACATCTCAAGTTGTGAGGAATTTTGTATGGGGAGAAATAATCTGCATGCACGGCCTTCCCCTGGCTATAGTGACGGACAATGAGCCGCAATTTGCTAGCGAAGAATTTGTTAGCTTCTGCACCCAGCTTGACATCGACCTCAGGTTCGCATCGGTTCACCACCCAAGAAGCAACGACTAGGTGGAAGCGGCAAACAACGTAATCGTCAACCTACTAAAGAACAAGGTGGAGAACCTCCGGGGAAACTGGGTAGAGCAGCTACCATCCATTCTCTGGGCCCTGAGGACTACCCCTAACACCGCCACTGGAGAGACCCCGTTCAAAATTTCTCATGGGTCCGAAGCCGTCCTTCCCATATAATTCGAAGTAAAGAACCCCAGGGTGGTCGCCGCAGGTGAAGGGAATGAAGAGTGGCTAGTGGCCAATGACGAGGAACAAAGGCTATACTTGGACCTGGTGGAGGAACTTCGGGACCAGGCCACCGTCAGACAAGCACATCCGAGTAAAACATTTTCAGAAAGGAGATCTGGTCTTGAAGAAGGTCGACGCGGCCGGAAGAGGGGCCTCGGTAGGTAAGCTCAACCCCAATTGGGAGGGTCCATACATTGTAAGCGAAGTGCTCAAGTCGAGGGGGGGGGGGGGGGTATCACCTCCAAGATGTGGAAGGGGTACCTCTCGGCCGAGCCAGAAGTGGAGACGATTTGAAGCGATTTTACCCTTGAAGGTTTATTACGATGTTAGTTGAATGCTTTACTTCTTCCTTCGATGGTTATAATTGTTGTGTGAAGGCAGGTAAGGTGACAAGTTTTTATGCTGGAATGCCCCAGATCGATTCCGCTCCCGGGCTCTCACTAGACGGGGGGTTTCAGGTTGATCTCTGGAGAGGCTGGCAAGTTGACAAGTTTTTATGCTGGAATGCCCCAGGTCGATTCCGCTCCCGGGCTCTCACTAGACGGGGGGGTTTCAGGTTGATCTCTGGAGAGGCTGGCAAGTTGACAAATTTTTATGCTGGAATGCCCCAGATCGATTCCGCTCTCGGGCTCTCACTAGACGGGGGGGTTTCAGGTTGATCTCTGGAGAGGCTGGCAAGTTGACAAGTTTTTATGCTGGAATGCCCCAGATCGATTCCGCTCCCCGGGCTCTCACTAGACGGGGGGTTTCAGGTTGATCTTTGGAGAGGATGGCAAGTTGACAAATTTTATGCTGGAATGCCCAAGATCGATTCCGCTCCTGGGCTCTCACTAGACGGGGGGTTTCAGGTTGATCTCTGGAGAGGCTGGCAAGTTGACAAGTTTTTATGCTGGAATGCCCCAGATCGATTCCGCTCCCGGCTCTCACTAGACGGGGGGGGGGGGGGGGGGGTTCAGGTTGATCTCTGGAGAGGCTGGCAAGTTGACAAGTTTTATGCTGGAATGCCCCGGATCGATTCCGCTCCCGGGCTCTCACTAGACGGGGGGTTTCAGGTTGATCTCTGGAGAGGCTGGCAAGTTGACAAGTTTTTTATGCTGGAATGCCCCAGATCAATTCCGCTCCCGGGCTCTCACTAGACGGGGGGTTTCAGGTTGATCTCTGGAGAGGCTGGCAAGGTGACAAGTTTTTATGCTGGAATGCCCCAGATCAATTCCGCTCTCGGGCTCTCACTAGACGGGGGGTTTCAGGTTGATCTCTGGAGAGGCTGGAAAGTTGACAAGTTTTTATGCTGTAATGCCCCAGATCAATTCCGCTCCCGGGCTCTCACTAGACGGGGGGTTTCAGGTTGATCTCTGGAGAGGCTGGAAAGTTGACAAGTTTTTATGCTGTAATGCCCCAGATCAATTCCGCTCCCGGGCTCTCACTAGACGGGGGGTTTCAGGTTGATCTCTGGAGAGGCTGGCAAGGTGACAACTATCGATGCTAGAATGCATCAGGTCCACCCCGCTCCCGGGCTCTCACTAGATGTGGGATGCAAGTTGATCACTGGGGAAGTTGGCGAAGAGGTAAGTTCTTCACGAGATCAGGATGATATGCCTCAGGTTGGCGAGTCTTCGGCACTGACCTGGGCCTTCTCGATCGGCGAGCCTGCTCGCTCGGCAAGAATGAAGACTTCGCACGATGGTGTGTGGGCGACAAGAATCCACCCTAAGCACTCCGGGTATCCGGCGCTCGGCATAGAGGTTGCCGGCACAGGATAGGAGGCGAGCTCTCGCCGGGAAGGAAAGTACCCTGCGAAACTTAGAGGAAGGTGCATACCCAAAGGGCGATAATTCTAAGGCAAGTGGCGAAAGGTCGGAGCAGCCAAAAATGTCCTATGCCTATCTGTCTGATAACGTAGGGTGCGAGAACGATCATCGCGAGAATAACCAAAGTAAAAATAAACATCGGGGCAAGCGAGAACGAGATATCAACACGAAAAACAATATAGCAAAAAGGGCGAACACAACGCAAGGCCAAAAAATATGCATTCGTGCATTTCATAGTTTGATTTACATAAGGCGGCGATCTCGCCAGCCCGAAACAAAGTAGAAAGTAAAATCAAAAGTTATAAGCATCATAGATCGCTCGCGGACCCTTCCTCATCATCGCTGCTCTTCACTGCCGGAAGCGGGATGAAGAGCTCTGAGACGATATCCTCCAGAGTCAAGTCGGCCTCGTCGGCGGCTAGGAGGTCGGCCGCCTTCATCGTCTGGAATTTGTAGCGAGCCGACTCAGTAGACTCCAAGCGGATCTCCTCGTCTCATGCTCGCCGCTCTTCCTTCAGACGGCGGGGAGAAGGGGGAACGACGGCACGGGTAAGGTCGCAGTTCAGGGCTTTTAGCTTGGCCACCTCGCCCTCCAATCCCTGAATGCGAGCGTCGGCTCTTTCGGCGGCCTCAGCATCCTGCAAGAAAAATAAGTTAGGGAAACAAAATGGCCGAAGGAAAGGAGGGTGACAAGGTCTAGGTAACTCACCACACTGCCCTCTGCGGCGAGTAGCTTCTCCTTCAGTTGCGTGTTCTCGGCAAGGAGCCCCTGATAGGCCCTCGCGAGCTCCACGTTCTGAAGCTCCAGCTGTAAGCAGTGCCTCCCCGTCATATGGGCGAGCTCGGCAGAGCGCAACTGTGACCTCGCACTCTCGAAAGCGAGAGTTCTCGCAGTCTCGTCTTTATAAGAGCCCGCGTCCTCGCGCCCATAGAGGACGAACGATAGATCGAAGGCGTGGCCGCTGATGGTCTCCTTCTCCACCCAGGAAGGAAGGATGGTGGATACGTCCACCCGGTTCACCTCCGGCTTCCAGTTTACCAAGAGCTCGCCGGTCTCACCCCGGCGCCTCTGGCCGAGACCGAAGTTGTAGTGGTTGACGAGGATAGGCGGGACGGAGGTTCTGGAAGCCTCCTGGCAGGGCTCATCATCCTCGCCTCCCACGGAAAGGACGGTGAGGTCGAACTCGTCGAGAGCGGTCTCGCGAGGCCCCTTCCCCTTCGAGGAGCCGAGCGAGACCCCGCTCTTCTTACTCTTCTTCTTCGACGGAGATTTCGAGGGAAGGGCATGGCTGCCAGAAGCCCCCGGTCTCTTGCGAGAGGAGGGCTCACCTGGAGTGACGGCGCCTCGGCAAGCCTCCGCCCCCATGGTCGCGAGAGCCAGGGTAGCGTCGGTTTTCCGATTGCTCGCGTAGGGGGGGATGGATGGGAAGATCCCGCTCGCCTAGAAAAGGGTTGAAATTTCAATAAGTACGGGGTTACTGAGAAAGAAGTTAATAGTGATAGGGCGAGATCTTTACCTTCCCCGGTGAGCACTGGAAGCAGCTTGTCGAGGTTGCGGCGAAGATGGACAACCTCAAAGTTCTTCTTACAGAAGAACTGATAGAGGAGGGCGTCATGTCCTCCGAGGGCGGCGGGCCGGTAGGTGGTCTCGCTGTGTTGAACTGGCGAGAGTGGTATATTGCCGAAGTTCCCTTTGACAAAGAGAAACTTCTGGGCCCAGAGGTGGGCCTCGTTGACGGTCTCGTCAACCTTAGGACACGAGCCCACGAAGTAGGCAGTCCCGTCCCTGAAGGCACGAAATGAGAACAGCTTCCGAAAGACCGGGAGGCTCCTCGCGAAGGTAGCAGGCGAAGACTGTGATCACCGCCATGGCATTAGGGGTGAGCTAGCCCGGAACAACGCCATAATGCTTGAGCACCTGACGAGCAGCGAGAAGATCAGGATTAGTTTACATAATAAGCGAGACTTGACCTGCAGAGAATAAGAAGCGAGCGAGAACGACCATTACCTGGCGAACTTTCGGCCACAGGGGGAGACGCAGGCCGACCGCGAAATGAGCGGTGGGGATGGCCAACTCGTCGACAAGCGGGGCGTTGATCACGTCGTTCTCGCTGGGACGGCGTGCCTCGACCGGGGGGGTGACGTAGTCGGCGACTGCGCTGAAATATTCCTCGTCGGTCAGGTTGCAGTGATAGAAGGTGTGCTCCACGAAAGCCTTCGCAATCTTTCGCCGACCCTCCGACTCATTGGCATCGCCGCCCATCTTAATAACCCGCGAGAAAGGAAGTAGAGTGAGAACAGGAGGGAGCGAGAGCTCTGAAGCAGAGGAGGAAGAAGGTTGACAGTAAATGCGGTGGTTGACTCCGTTATGGCCGCCTATTTATAGCCAAAGCAAAAGGGCAGGAAGAAGTCTAAGCGCCAGCGGGCGCGGGTAGGAGCAAAAACATCACATCAAGGCCACTGGCGAGAAAGACCTGCGGAGTTAGTACAAGCAACATTTTCGCGAGATACATTTAGCGAGGACAGAGAGTCCTCGCGAACACAACATAGCGTGAAAATGAAATGGACATATCAGCAGCGAGCGAGAACTAATAAAAAGCTAGTAATTATTATCAGACGAGTTAAAACTAGTATATAAGTCTAAGACCATTGCGAGATCGTCTGAAATAAAAGTGCTCGTTAACAGGTAATAAAAGTTTGCGACAACTTAAGAGTTAGCGAGAGTCGTGGGGCAACCATTTCCACCTACCCCCACCTCGCGACCCGGAACGCGGCGGTACCCTAGAATTATAGTAATCCTCGACCGCGCGGCCCTCCCGGTCAATGAGGAAGGTGTAATCCCTCATTCTCGCTATATGCACCTCCGGCGTCGTGACGTTCTCATCGCGATCGCGTTGTCTCGCGGCCCGGAGCCTCGCACATTCTTCCATCAAAACGGCATGCCTGTCCTCGACGGCTTCTCTGTCCCGTCTCGCCTGCATGTTAAGGTCCATCAGCATCCGACCATGTTTTCTCAGCAACTTCGCGGCTCGTTGTTTCATCATCTCCGGATCTCGCGGATCACCTAAGAAGTCTTCCACTTGGTCAGGAAGGGAGGACATCTCGTCGTCGCCCAACTCGGAATCGGTAGGAGGAATTTCATTATTCTCTGCGAAGTATTACGGAAAGGTCAGATAACGCGCTTGAGCTCGCGCAGGGCAAGGGGGCCGTCGGAATGCTTACCCAGAGGGGGGCGGGAAGTCTCAGGGCGGCCCTGGAAGAGGTTGCCGTAGTGGGGATAGAGAGATTTACCCAGGCCAGGAGGGCAGGCTTCGCTGTTGATCGGGGGGACCTTTGGCGGCACGGAGCCGTCGGTCTCCTCGCTCGTCAGGAGTCGGAACCCTGGCTTATCTATAGTTTTGACGGGAGGAGGCGTAGACGGAGGCCGCAATGCCTGGCGAGCCGGGGACTCACGGGGCGAGGCTATACGAAGCAGGGAATGAAGGTCAGATAGTTGACAAAAGGAGAGCTGGCATGCGAGATTAAGGACATACCTGCGACATTTTTCCCAGCAAGGTTTGTATCCGCCGGCGGGCTTTTGCAAGACCCACCAGCAGGCTCGCCAACGTCCTTGTTCGGCAGTGCATCCTGGGAGTAGACATGAATCACAGGCAAACTTATTGACTTAAGCTAGAGGGGTAGCTCATACCTTCTCATGGAGACGACTATCTGGGGAGGAGTCCAGCAGCACGGAGCCATCCCCAGTTCGGCAAGCCGCCTTCTCCTTCTTGGTCTTCGGCGACCGAGCGGGAGACGGCCGGTTCATCCAGGCAGGGACCCTGGTCGTGGAGGGTAGCCCGCTGGCCCTCACCGCCCTCAGGCGAGCCTCGGCTTCTTCGGAAAGAGGCATCTCCAGGCAGCTACAATACAGGAAAAAGAAAAGGAAAGGAAGTGGCGGCACGCGCCATTAAGGACCCGGGACGATATTTATAGCCCTCGGGGTGGGCCCCACCAAAGATTCCTGACAGATCATCAAGGGGCTGGCGAATACCAGGGATTGGATGTTTCTTCGCGAGCATAAATATCCTCGCGAAGAGCGGGGATTGTGTACAACCACGATATTCGCGAGGCGAAGAGGCCCGGTTTAAGAAGGGCCAAAGACCTCACGAGGGAGACCTTGGAGAAGTCTCTCTCGAAGGACTCGCTAAGAGGCGAGCGAGAAGGGTCAGTGCGAGACCCATCATCAGGTTCAGTACGCGGCAAAGTTAATAAGCGATCCCGCAGGAGGGCTCGCGAGTTTAGAGCCTCAGCGTCCAACGAGCTCAATTTTGCGTTCGACAAATGTCGAACGGAGCTCGGCATTCGTCGGACGGAGCCCGACGAACAAAATATGTTCTATAGCAGCGGTCGACGAACCGCCTGTCACAGCGGTCGGCGATTAACTTGACGTTCTGTATTTCGTCAACCTCGTCCGTGTTCGGCGAGGTGACCTGCGATCGGCGAAAGGCGAGTTGAGCTCGACGAAGTCAAAGGGACGGTCTCGCAAAAATAGTCGCAAGATCCGGACCTCGGCAGGTACCGCCAGGAGGGGCCAGCGAGGTCCTCGCAGGGCGATCGCCTAGGAGAGGCACCGCGAGCAGGACTCGCGAGAGGGCCCGCGAGAGCATCTCGCAGGAAGGTTCTCGCAGTCCCTTGCCCATAAGCCGATAGGGTCAAATTACTCTTTTACCCCTGGTGGTCTGCCTTTAGCCTCTCCAAACAGCGGAGTTTGGCTGTTAGCAGACCCATTTGGGGTGCAGATAGTAAAATTAAAAGGCGGAATCCTGCTATTTGCAGGCCATATCAGAAAATCTATAAATAGGACCTTAAGGGCACCTTTGGAGGGGACTTCACTTCAGCTTCTCTCTCCTCAGGCTTTCTTTGGTTAGCTTTCCCAGAGCTCTCCAAGGTGCCCGAGTCTCAGCTTTGGCATGGGAGGGGAAGCGCTCAACGATCTTCCGGGTTAGTGGAGGGACCTCCTCGCTGCGACTAAGGTCTTAGTCTTCTTTCTAGTCTTCAGTCTACCTTCTCCAAGGGTCTTAGCCATCTTTCTAGTCTTCGGTCTACCCTCTCCGAGGGATCAGTAATGGCTAGCCGCCCCTCATTTTGGTGAGGGCCCCGAGCTCCACAAGAGGCCGAGAAATTAGTTTCAACAGCCGGGGCCTCAAATGTCTTTAGGCCCAGCAGTTTTCAGCGCTGCCCCGGACAAGAAGAAGGGGGGAGCGATGGAGGCAGAGACCGACCGCTCGCCCAGCCCGTAGGGGGCGAGCAGTGGAGGCGGAGGGCGAGCCAGAGGCATGCGGCCTCCTAGGCTCGCCCCCGCCCCAGCAAGGGGGGCTAGCCAGAGGCGTGTGGACTCTTGGGCTCTCCCCCGCCCCAGCTATGGGGTGAGAGGAGAAGCCGCAGGCCCCTCTCGTCCCGCCCCATCGAGGGGGAGAGAGGAGGATTCGCAGGCCCCTCTCGCCCCACCCCAGCGAGGGGGCGAGAGGAGGAGTTGCATGCCCTCTCGCCTCGCCCCAGCTAGGGGGAGAGAGGAGGAGCCGCAAGCCCCTCTCTCCCCGCCCCAGCTAGGCGGCGAGAGGAGGATCCGCGGGCCCCTCTCGCCCCGCCCCAGCCAGGGGGCAAGAGGAGGAGCCGCAGGCCCCTCTCGCCCCCGCCCAGCTAGGGGGCGAGCCGGAGGCGGCCAACCTCCCAGGCTCGCCCCGCCCCAACCATGTGGGGGGGTGCAGGTGGGCGACCTCCCCCTCGCCCAGCCCCGAGGATAGTGGGGCGGTCTACGTTTAGCGCCTCGAAACAGTTAGATCTGGCTGTTTGCAGACCAAATCTGGGGGTATTTTCGTAATCTCATAGGCCAGAATGTGGCTATCAGCAGACCAAGTCCAAAAATCTATAAATAGGACCAAGAGGGCACCATTTGGAGGGATCTCTCTTTTGACCTCTCTCTCCTCAAGTCTCTTTTGTGGGTGAGGAGAGCCTCCAAAGGTGCCCAAGCCCGACATTGGCTTGGGAGGGGAAGCGCTCTAAGATCTTCCGGGTGTGTGGTGGGACCTCCTCGCCGAGCCCTTGGTCTTGTTCCTAGTTCCTTAGACTCTTAGTCTAGAGGTCTCCCTTGGGAGAAGTAAGTGTGAGGTCACCCCCCAACTTGTTGAGGGCCCGAACTCCACAGAGAGTAAGTCTTGTTCCCAAGTCTTGGTTTCAACATTGATCTTTAGGAATACCATATCTCCCACGCTAAACTCTACCGGTCGATGGCGCGCATCATAATATTTTGATTGGCGGCTCTGCGCTTCCAGTATTCGATCTAAGATTAACCTTATTGCTGTCGTGGTGTTATCTATGTATGTGACCCCCAAAGCTTTTGGGTCCTCATCTTGTTCCCATGACAACGGGGTTCGACAACATCTTCCATGTTGGAACATGGTCTTCCGCATCTCCTTGGTTTGAGAATAACAAATCATATATGTATTTGATCTTGTGTGCTTAAGTGTGCAGGAAAAAAGTTCATATGACTCAAGGATAACATATGAAGGTTGCCCCCAGATTTGATCCCAGAATTCCAACATGCCCACTAGCGCTGGCGGTAGCACCTAGCGCAGGCGCTAGCGATGATTAGCACAATTTCGGGAGCATATTTAGAAGGCTCTAGCGCCAGGTGGTAGCGGATAGCGCAGGAGGTAGCGCGGAGCACAAGAGGCAAGACGGTAGAGTTTCTCTGGAATGAAAGATACGCACACGTAGAATAATTCTATACTGGGATAGCGTCGGCGGTAGCACTAGTGTAGGCGCTAGCGCTCACTCCTATAGAAGGAGGCCTCTTCTCTCGTTTTCAAGACACAAGTTTAAGAGAGTTTTAGTGCCACAATTCCAGAGCCTTATTCTGCCGAAGAGTGATCTCCCACCAAAGTTCCGTGAATTTCTGAAGGAGGATTTCTTCACGCCGGATCCGACCGAAGATCGCTTCATCAATGCTTATACTACAACGTTCCTTCGTCTCCAACTTCAGAAGTTCTTCAAGAGGGAGATTTTAATATTATTGTCATTTAATTTCACATCTTTTCTTGTAATCGTTTAGTGAATTCGCCTCATGTTGGCGACTAGGTCTGGGTAGGACTTAGGGCAGAAATTCGCCTCGTGTTGGAGACTAGATCTAGGTTAGGTCTAGGGTGTGCTCAAGGTCATATCCGGGGAAGGATTGACTAGAGCGGCTTGAGGCCGTATCCGGGGAAGGATAGGCTAGGGCCATCGGTTCGTGGGTATACGAGTCAGGATTGAAAATGAAAAATAGTTTTATTATTATTCGCCTCTGATTTCTAGCGTTATAAGAAATCAAGTTTTGTTAACTCTTCTTTTTATATTAATAAAATGATGTCTCAATTTCATTTGTTTGATTTCTTATCTTAATCTCTTATATTTTCAAATATATCAAAATACAATATAAGTTTTTTAAAACCCTTATTCCCCCCCCCCCCCCCCCCCCTCTAAGGACGCCTACCAATCCAACATTCCATATAGAGCCCTGTATGGTGTCATTTTGATACTTGTCTGGAAGCTGTTGTTATATGAAAATTCCACCAGGGGTAGCACCTGTTCCCAGGGTTCGTTGTGTTCTACTATGCACAGTCGGAGGAGGTCCTCCATCGTCTGATTCGTCCTTTCTGTTTGCCCGTCTGTTTGAGGATGGAAAGCGGTGCTGAAAGCTAATTTGGACCCCATATAAGCTTGCACCCTCCTCCATTCCTTCAAAGTGAAATGTCTGTCGCAGTCAGATACGATTGACTTGGGTACTCCATGGAAATGTACTACATATTCTATGAAAAGCTTGACTAGAACATCGACACCATCGCTTTGTCGGTTCGGGATAAAACGAGTCACCTTTGTGAGGCAATCCACCACGACCCATATGGAGTCATTCCCTGCACGAGATCGGTCCAGGCTGTGGACAAAGTCCATAGAGATGTCCTAAAACTTCCATTCTGGTATGGGCGGGGCTGCAGTAAACCTCCTGGGCTGCGACATTCTACCTTGACCCTCTAAGAGGTCTGGCAGTGTGCCATGTAATCAGTGACGTCCCTTTTCATACCCGGCCAATACATTGTCCTTCGTAAGTCCGTATACATTTTCACCACCCCTGGGTGAATAGAATATTTCGACTGGTGCGCCTCGCGAAGTATCTCTTCTCGGATTCCTTTGGTGGAGGGGATGAACACATGGTGCTTATACTGTATGATACCATCATACATGTTGTAGTCATCTTGAGTGCCGTCTTGCAGGGTTTGGATGATTGGATCCGCTTCTGGGTCGACCTTTTGAGCTTCTCGTATTATGTCCTGAATATCACACTGTATCTCCATCTAGTATATCTATACTTGGTAGTCCATAGGATCCATACGGGTAAATAGGGTGATGCCTAAGTCTGCCAAGGATTGGATCAACTTCCCCGGTATCAGCTCTAGCCAGCTTCCTACTACTGGGGGTTGGCGACTTAAGGCATCTGCAACTTTGTTGGCCTTGTCGGGGTGATATTGGAGGGCGAAGTCATAATCACACATAAACTCTAGCCACCGGCGTTGTCGGAGGTTCAACTCCTTCTGAGTGAAAATATACTTGAGGCTTTTGTGGTCGGAGAAGATCTCACATCTTACTCCGTACAGGTAATGTCTCCAGATTTTTAGCGCGAAAACCAAAACACCCAATCCTAAGTCATGGCTTGCATAGTTAAGCTCGCGAGGCTTCAACTGTCGTGATGCGAAGGCGACTACCCTGCCATGTTGCATTAGTACGGCTCCTAACCCCTTTAGAGATGCGTATGTGTAGATTTGAAAGCCCTCGGTGCCTGAGGGGAGTGTAAGAATTGGGGCGGAGGATAAGCGGTTCTTTAATTCGACAAACGCTGCTTCGCATTCGGGGGTCCATCGGAACTCAGTATCCTTTTTGGTGAGGGTGGTGAGGGGTAAATCGATCGTTGAAAATCCTTCCACGAACTTACGGTAGTATCCGGCGAGACCAAGGAAGCTTCAGATATCTGCCGTTGATTTGAGTGGCGGCCAATTCTGTACTGTCTGTACTTTGGCATGATCTTCTGCCACCCGTTCTTATTGATTGTGTGCCCTAAGAACCTGACTTTATCCATCCAAAACTCACACTTGCTGAATTTTGCGAAGAGTGAATGTTCTTGTAGTTTGAGCAGTACCATTTGAAGATGCCCGGAATGGTCTGCCTTGCTCCTCGAGTAGATGAGTATATCGTCTATGAAGACGATCACGAAGTAGTCCATAAATGGTTCAAATACTTTATTCATTAATGCCATGAAGGCGGATGGGGCGTTGGTCAGCCTAAAAGGCATCTCCATAAACTCGTAAAGCCCGTAGCGGGAGCTAAAGGCTGTTTCGGGGATGTCCTTCTCTCGTACCCGAAATTGGTAGTACCCAGACCTTAGATCCATTTTGGAAAAAATGGGCGCACCTTGCAACTGATCGAATAATTAATCTATCCTTGGTAGGGGATAGGTATTTTGGATGGTAAGCTTATTTAGTTCCCTATAATCGATGCATAGACGCAGTGATCCATCCTCCTTCTTGACGAATAGTACGGGGGCTCCCCCAGGGTGAGGTACTTGGACGGATGAAACCTGCATCGATTAGTTCTTGCAGTTGTACCTTGAGCTCGACCAGCTCCTTTGGGGCCATTCGATAAGGGGATCGGGACACTGGTCAAGCTCCATGTATAAGCTCGATATGGAAGTCTACTTCTCGCTGCGAGGGCAACCCTAGAAGGGATTCTAGAAAAACATCTGGAAAGTCTCGGACGACGGGACCCTGGTGATTACTTGAGTTTTGCCCTCCATTTTGAAGTAAATAAGGTACATTTTATCTTTTCGTCGTATCGATTTGACAGTTTGTGCAGACGTTAGAATGATGCGAGTGACGAACGGAATACTTGCTAAAGTGATAGACTGTCCATTTGGGTTCTGGAGGTTGATTTCTCTGGTCAAGCAATTTATTTGGGCCTTGTGTTCAGCCAGCCAGTCCATCCCTAAGATGATGTCAAACCCGGTTATTGTTAGAATAGTTGCGAAGATTTTGAACTCCATGTCTCCTAGCATAGCATGGAATGAGCACTTTTTTGTGGATGTCATGTCTGACACGTCTGGGAGTCGGATTCGTATTGACATTCTGGACGATCGGACGGTGTTCTCTTTGGTTGTGATGAAATCCCGGGAGACAAAGGAATGTGTGCCTCCGGTATCGAATAATATTTTGGCAGGGTGGCCTTCTACCAAAAGTAAACCTGGTAACATATATATATATACTATGATCACGGGGTTTTTTTTCTTTCTTTTTTTAAAAAAATATACAGCTAGGATACATATATGTCAAAAAGGCTATATCACATGTCTCCTACCAGATAACAACATCAAGGTATATTATCACTAATGCCAAAAATATATACAAATAACTACGTCCGGTGTAGGTCCATGTTGGAAGTCTAGTGCGTACGCCTCAAGTGGTGCTGCTATGCCCTGCCTGGGCTGGTCCCTCCTGCCTGCAGGTCGTTCTCTGCGACCTCTTCGTCCTCGCCCTCTCTCTGTTGCTCCCTGTACTGCTCCTAAGCCTGACCTACCCATAGTCTGGAGGCAGAAAGCTCTAATATGCCCAGACTGCTGGTAAAGGAAGCAATTCCCTACAAAGGGAACATCTCATCGTACGACTGGTACGGGTTGGGGTGCTGGTCGGGGTGCTGGAGCTGGTCGGGGTGCTGGGGCTGGAGGTGCATGTCTAGGCTGAGGTGCCTGCCTGTAGGGCTAGTGGCGATGGCGCTGCCTCCTATCTCGGTCCTGCCTTCGAGGGGCAATCCCTCTATCTCATCCCTGGGTCCGGGGGACCTCCTCTATCCACTCCGCTGCTGGTACACCATCCGTTGGTCCATCTCTAATGCGGCGGCATGCGTGGCAATCGTGTCAAAGTTCGACTGTGAAATCATGATCAAGGCCTGTCGTAGGTCGTCGCGTAATCCTCGGTAGAACCTGGCGGCTCTATCTCTATCTGTGGTTTCCAATGTCCCCGTTAATCGGGTTAAGTGAATGAACTCGCGTTGGTATTCTGGCACGGTCCTCTCTCTCTGTCGGATGTGGAGGAATCGCTCCTGGAGTGCGACTCGGTCATCGTCTAAGATGAAGTGTTCCAGGAAGGCATCAGAAAATTCTCCCTAGAGAATCGTGCTAAGTGGTTGCCCTCTGAATGTGGAGTGCCTCGCTGCCCTCCACCAGTATCACGCATAGCCTTCTAGTAATGTCACCACTAGGGACACTGCGGTAATGGCGGGGCACATCAAGCCGACTAGTAGTTTCTCAACCCTTTCCCCCCACTCCTCTGCATGCATAGTGGATTCGGTGCCTCAGAAGATAGGAGGCCTTAGCCCCTGGAAGGTCGTCAAAAGGTCCGTGGGCACGGTAGGCTGCTGGGGTGGCCGGAAAATGGTAGTCTGGAAAGTAACTAGCAGTGTTGTCAATGTCCATCCCAGGTCGGTCTTGGTGATTGGGACTGCAGCTAGAGCAACCGGTTCTGGTGGTGGAGTAGTAGGGTGGTACTGGTCCCTAGAGGATGATCTCCAGTTACTGG
Organism: Dactylorhiza incarnata; assembly: GCA_033032865.1. Taxonomy (NCBI): domain Eukaryota; kingdom Viridiplantae; phylum Streptophyta; class Magnoliopsida; order Asparagales; family Orchidaceae; genus Dactylorhiza; species Dactylorhiza incarnata. The sequence continues at coordinate 1,718,600 of JAWHQI010000375.1, forward strand.
ACTCAGGTATCTGGAAAGTAACAGAAGAAGATCAGTACTTGCAAAAGTAAGGGAATTTTGCAAAAACTGACTGAAATAGATGCGACATGTGTGTGGGTGTTCTACTGTGCAGTCTAGGATCCTTAAATTCCTAACCTAAGGGTCCACCAAGCTTCCGCTGGGTGGTTCGTCCTGGACCAAGAAATAGAACATGGGAAGGAAGGATCCAAAGACTACCCCGTGTGGACGGGTCGTGATAGCTCTGATCCATTTGTACAGATCCCCCCTAGAACTGAACCCAGGTCAGGGGAAGCGGGTCATACTACCCAAGGTGACCAATCGGTGCTTCCCAGGTGGCAACGACCCACCACCTCAAGCACTGGGTGGTCTCCTTGTCAGGCAAGAGAATCCACACATCACATCAGATCACAGTGCAAAAGCAATCATATGGAAAACTAACAAGCATACATATATACATAAGCAAAAAGCCTTAGCCAACTGTTTACATGGGTGTCCTTGTGGGCTAAGGATAACTACTACATCCCCTACATTCCTTACATAGTTCTATACCCTAGGACTCACGTCACGGAAGATGGGAGGAGAGGCCGGTGTATCTGATCGGGCAATCTCAAAAGTTGGTATGCTGTCATGTGGTACAGGGGCTTTGCGTTGTCCCATCTCCTATGAATGGTTATACAACCAACCATTAGTCACAGAGCAAAGTGGAAAACACATATCCTGCACGGATTCGTATCCTGGGACGAGCTCAGTACCCAAACAGTAAATAAATAGCCGAAGCAAAAGAGGGTAGCAGCATATAAATATCCAGTGGCCCTAATAATACCATCACTTGAATCAAAAGAATTGCTCAGCTAATAGTAGTAATAACACAAGTAACCGTGATTTGCAAACATGCCGTAGGTGTTCAAACGCGCTCACAAAACCCTGTGACGACATAGTTTGGACCGCTTTTCTTCCAGCAGGGTAGCGAACCCCGCGGGACTCACCGATGTGGCCGTCGGTGACAGTGGCTAGTCCTGCCACTTCTGGGTGTGGTCGTACCGCACCACCCAGGCCCTCTCGCATAACCTAGTGTACTACTTGGATGCGAACGTATGATCACCTCAATTTGAAGTATATATGGTCACTATACCCAACGACGTTGTTGTGATGCACTACGATACTCAAAATGGTCATTTTCTTTAAACGACCTTGGATTGAAATGGGACGAGTTTCATTGCACTCATATTGATTGTACGGGTCTAACGAAACTGACGGAACCCAAATCAGGGTTCCTTAGCACAATATCCTACAATCAGGTTATTTTCTATCCTTTGGGTTACTTTTATTGGGTCCACTAGGGTCTAGTGACCCAATAAAAGTCGGGATGTTATAACCTGCAACTCAAATTCCACTCAAGAATCTTACAACTCAGATCTCAGAGAGATCTTATAGGTTTAATAAGTTTTATTACAAACTTTTTATATACTCAAAATAAGTATGCTTGGAAGCTTTGGAGTCTTCTTGAAGCCTTGATGAATATTGGCTTCGACTAGAATCTTCCTGCAGATGTATTGGATGAAACAATGAAATTTCTTCTGCACATATGAAGATCCTTCTTCTAGTTGAACAATCCTTGTCTGAATTAGCTGTGAAAATTTATCTTTTGTTAATTATTATCAGACACCAAGTTAAGGTTATGACAAGCGGAAAAAATGGGAACTAGGTCGCAGGAACACTCTTAACCATAATGAGCACAATAAACCAGAAACAATGAAGGAACACGAGGACTAGTATTCACAACTCTTCTTTACAACTTGAGGTACACATGGCGAAACATGCTTCACCAATACAATCGAAGAAAGAATAACAACAAGACAAAGCAGAAACCGCCCAAGCCGCCTGACTAGCAAGCCGCCCGACTTAACAAGGCTGTCCGCACAAACCGCCAAGCCGCCAAACTGCAACTCAACACGCGGACTACCCGTTATTCCAATGCTGACACTGTCCGCCCGAGCAAGGCCGCCTGACTGCTATCACTTAGCCGCTCCTAACCGCGAACACTGCTGCTGACAAGCTGAACAGAAAACAGACCGGCAAGGCAAGCCGCCTAACCGCACGGTCTGACCTTATTAAAAGCAGAAACACAAGCCGAAAAGAAAAGCTGCCGCAAACCACGACCACCTCCTGCTACCCTCCACTGACTGCCACCGACTTAACCGTTGCGGTCTCCTCTGATCAAGTCAGAACCACACACAAGTCGCGCAACCTGCGAACACAACAGAGTCAATTCTCAACTCGCACGACTAAAAAAAGTCTAACCGCACAAACGACTTGCGAGCTCTCGCTTACTGTTTGCTGTATTTGATCTGAGGGAGAGGTCCTATTTATAGGCGCGAGGAGGAGTGTGGTAACCGCCCATAATGATAGGATAACCGCCCCAACCCGGCAGCGGGTAGAAAACAAACTGTGCGGCTTAAAGACAAGCCGCACCGGTCAACCAGAACACCAGAACTTGAAGCAGACCAAGTCCAAAAAATAAGCCGGACTGGCAGACCGCCAGCCCGCTACGGGTAGACAACCCGCGCGGTCTTAAGACAGACCGCTCGACCTCCACTTCACTTCAACATTTTCAACACTCCCCCTTGAAGTGAGAAGTGAAAGTCAACCCGAGTAAACCTTGTAACCGAGTGAATGGTCCCTTCGCTAGTGGCTTCGTGAAGATGTCAGCGACATTGTCCTCGCTCCGCACATGCTCAACCATCAGAGATCCCTCCAGCACCTTTTCCCGAATAAAATGATGCTCGATCTCGATGTGCTTGGTCCGCGCATGACAAACTGGATTATTAACCAGTTTGAGGGCACTCTCGTTGTCACCGCGTAGCAGAGTAGGACGTCGCACCTCCTTATGGATGTCTTCTACCATCCTCCTCAGCCAAATGGCTTCCTGAGTTGTCAAGGCCGAAGCCTTGTACTCTGCTTCAGTGGTAGAAACATATATCTAATCCTGCTTCTTGCTGCACCATGATATAGCTGCAGGGCCCGCCAAAAAAACGTATCCAGATGTCGATTTTCGATCATCCGAATCTCCCCCATAATCAGCATCCATGTAACCGTGCAGGTTAAAGAATGTATCTCTCCTATAACAGAGACCCAAATCAGAGGTCGACTTCACATACTTCAGGATACTCCTGGCCGCCACCAGATGAGGTTTCCGTGGCTCCGCCATATATCGACTCACCCTGCCAACTGCATATGCAATATCCGGCCTAGTAATCGTCAAATATATCAGACTCCCAATAAGAGCCCGGAACACCAATGGATCAGAAAGAATCCGCCCCTCATCCCGCCGAAGCTTTAGACTAACCTTAAGAGGAGTCGAACTACTCTTCCCTTCCTGCATGCCGAATCTCTTAACGTTTCGCTCTGCATAGCCCTTCTGGGAAATGATCACTCCATTCTTCTGCCTCTCAACCTCGAGTCCAAGGAAGTGGTGGAGCTCACCTAGATCCTTCATCTCAAATCTGATAGCAAGCTCATCCTTTAGCCTTGTTACCTCCTCCTCTGAGTTCCCGGTGACAATCATGTCATCCACATACAACAACACGAGGACCTGAAGCTCTCCCTTCTTCTTAATAAACAAGCTAGAATCTGAGTCTGGAGCAAAGTATCCGCAGAAATGGAGATATTCTGTGATCTTCCCATACCACGCCCTAGGCGCTTGCTTCAACCAATAGAGGGCCTTCTTCAACTTGCAGATGTGTCCCGGATGAACTTTCGATACATACCCAGGTGGCTGAACCATGAAGATGTCCTTGTCAATCTCGTCGTACAAGAAAGCATTCTTTACGTCAAGTTGCCAAATCTTCCATCCTTGGCAAGCTGCCAACTCAATCACCACCCGCACCAAAGTCATCTTGGCCACTGGACTGAACATCTCCTCATAATCCTCCCCATACTGTTGTGAGAACCCTCGAGCAACAAGGCAAGCCTTGTACCGCTCGATACTTTCATCCTCCTTCTTCTTCAATTTGAACACCCACTTGCAAGTTACAGGAGTTATGCCATCAACCTTGGGAACAAGATCCCAAGTTTCGTTCTTCCTGAGGGCAACCATCTCCTCATCCATGGCATCTTCCCACTCCTTGACTCCAGTGGCTTCCTCAAATCTTGAAGGCTCTCGCTCGTCTAGAGGGGCAGTAAAGAAACATGAGACAAAGCTCACCATGTTTCCTCCTGTATAACGAGCTGGTGGAATTATAGTCCTCTTTGACCTTCTCAAGGTCGGTACTGGACTAACCACTTCCGCTGCTTCTTCAGAATCAACTCTGTTTCCAGGCGAACTTGGATCATTGCTCCCTCTGCTTCCAGAACCTGAAGTATCTGCCTCAGAGCTTGACGTAACTGGAGCCCCTGGTGATACAAGCAACTCCTCCTGAAGACCTCCTGCAGCTTCTCTTTGCCTTTCAACCTTACTATCTAATAGTTCTATACCAGAACTCCCCTGATATGACGTCAGCTCGTCAAATACCACATCGCGAGATACTACAAATCTCGGCGTATGGGGATCCATGCACTTCCAGCCCTTCTTTCGGTCATCATACCCAACGAACACTAGTTTCCTCGCCTTCGCGTCTAGTTTTGTTCTAAGGGCATCAGGAACATGCACATATCAAGTTGAACCAAACACTCGTAAGTGTCCCACACCGGGCTTCTCCTTAAACATCATCTCATGTGGAGTCTTCATGTTGATCGGACTAAGAGGCATCTGATTGATGACAGAAGCAGCGCAAGACATACCCTCCACCCAGAAGGACTTCGGAATATTCTTGGCATGAAGCCAGCACTTCACAGTCTCTGTCAAATGACGGATCTTCCGCTCAGCAACTCCATTCTGTTGTGGAGTATGCGCACAAGAGAGCTCTCTCCGGATGTCGTGCTTCCTGCAAAAACTAAAGAACTCACCTGAGATGAACTCACCTCCATTGTCAGTTCTCAGCTTTTTAATCCGCAGTCGAAGATGACCCTCCACAAGCTCCTTGAACTCCACAAACTTCCCGAACGCCTTTGACTTCTCCTTCATAAAATACACCCAGGTATATCTAGTGTAATCATCAATCAAAACAAGCATATACTGGTTGCCTCCAAGACTAGCAGTGTTGGTCGGGCCAAAAAGATCACAGTGAATCAACTCCAACGGCTTCTTGCACCTGCTCTGTGACTTGTCAAATGGAAGTCGATGAGACTTGCCATACTGACACCCCGCACAGACATGACCCTCTCCCATGGACGATAAACTAGGCAGGCCTTTCACAAGGCCTTTTGACTCCATAGTCTTCAGCTTCGCTATGCCAACATGCCCTAGCCTTTCATGCCATATAGTCGCGCTATCATTTGTCCGCATGTTATCAACATAGGAACTTGTTGATAAAACAAACAAATCATTTACCCTACTCCCAACATGAACTGTGTTAGCTTGCACCGATGACACATTCTTAAGAAACCTCACTTCTGTTGGACTAAACAGAACGTGATATCCGGCGTCTACAGCGTTGGTCACTGAGAAGAGATTTTTCTTCATACCCGGCACGTGATAAACACTCCGTAATTTGAGTGGACCCTTATCACTGCCTAAAGAAACCACCCCCTCTTGCTTGACTGCGTGAACAGAATCATCAGCGGTAATAATAGCATCATTACCTGAATAGGGCTGCGCATAAGAAAACTTTGACCCATCTCCGGTGAGGTGATGACCACACCCTGAGTCAACAATCCAGTCCTCCTTGTAGTTGATAGAAGAAAGAACACCAACGAACGCCGCCGTCAGATTTTCCGTAAAGGCACCATCTCCTCCCCATTCAACTTCCTCATTCCTGGATCCAACTTCCTCCTTGCCAGCAGCATTCCCTGCCTGAAGATTCAACCGGCAATCCTTCTTAAAGTGACCAAGCTGGTTACACTTGAAGTACCGAAGTCCTTCCTTCTTCTTTCCATCAGACTTAGGAGCATGGCTCCTCTCCTGCTGACCTGAAGTAGAAGAACCATCGCTTCCAGATGAATTTTTCTTCTTATCCCACTTCTTCTTCCCAGAGAAGAGCACCTCATTATCTCCCCCGGAGATACACATCCCAGCCATCTGCTTTGCCAAGCTTTCCTGCGAAGCAAGCAAATTCTCCAGCTCAAGCAACGACGGCTGATTGGCCCAACCTTGGACAGAAGTGACAAAGGCCACATATTCTCTCAGCAACCCGCGGATAATGTGCCTCTTCTGCTTTGCCTCATAAATGGGCTCAACCGGATCCAATGCAGAAATCTTTGCACAGAGGTTCTTCATATTTAAAAAGAAAGTAGAAACAGAAAGATCACCTTGAGTGGCCTTCGCCAACTCATTTTCCAAGAACTGTAGTCGCGCTACATTCTTCTTATTGAACAGCCCGTCAAGAGAAGTCCAAATCTCAGCAGCAGATCGACATCCTATGATGTGATCAAATAGCTCCGATGAAATGGCCCGCTTGAGAGTAAACTCAGCTTTCGCATTTGTTTTCTTCCAAGCTTTCACGAGCTCAGCATTCCCTTCAATAGGGACAACTGCTTGTCTCGCATCTCCGACAACCTCCCAAAGATCCTCGCCAAGAAGATAGATTTCCATACAAGACTTCCACTTCTTAAAGTTTGTCTGTGTAAGGAGTTCAATACCAAGAGCTCTTGCAATTCCACCTTCCATTGCAGTACTACTGATTTACTTATGCTCCAGAAATCCAAGCAAGATAACTGCGACTGATTCACTGCTCAAACCTCTGTCCCTCTGATACCATGTGAAAATTTCTCTTTTGTTAATTACTACCAGACACCAAGTTAAGGTTCTGACAAGCGGAAAAAATGGGAACTAGGTCGCAGGAACACTCTCAACCATACTGAGCACAATAAACCAGAAACAATGAAGGAACACGAGGACTAGTATTCACAACTCTTCTTTACAACTTGAGGTACACATGGCGAGACATGCTTCACCAATACAATCGAAGAAAGAATAACAACAAGACAAAGCAGAAACCGCCCAAGCCGCCTGACTAGCAAGCCGCCCGACTTAACAAGGCTGTCCGCGCAAACCGTCAAGCCGCCAAACCGCAACTCAACACTTAGACTACCCATTATTCCAATGCTGACACTGTCCGCCCGAGCAAGGCCGCCTGACCGCTGTCACTTAGCCGCTCCTAACCGCGAACACCGCTGCTGACAAGCTGAATAGAAAACAGACCGGCAAGGCAAGCCGCCTAACCGCACGGTCTGACCTTATTAAAAGCAGAAACACAAGCCGAAAAGAAAAGTTGTCGCAAACCGCGACCACTTGCTGCTACCCGTCGTTGACTGCCACCGACTTAACCGCCGCGGTCTCCTCTGATCAAGTCAGAATCACACACAAGCCGCGCAACCTGAGAACACAACATAGTCAATTCTCAACCCGCACGACTAAAAAAGTCTAACCGCACAAACGACTTGCGAGCTCTCGCTTACTGTTCGTTGTATTTGATCTGAGGGAGAGGTCCTATTTATAGGCGCGAGGCGGAGTGTGGTAACCACCCATAATGATAGGATAACCGCCCCAACCTGGCAGCGGGTAGAAAACAAACCGTGCGGCTTAAAGACAAGCTGCACCAGTCAACCAGAACACCATGACTTGAAGCAAACCAAGTCCAAAAATCAAGCCGGACTGGCAGACCGTCAGCCCGCTGCGGGTAGACAACCCGCGCGGTCTTAAGACAGACCGCCCGACCTCCACTTCACTTCAACATTTTCAACATTAGCAACTTTGATCGACCTTTCTTCTTGGAGAAGATTACAGATTTATTTTCTGCTTGTCTTCTCCTTCCTTAAGATTTTCAATAGAGCAGAGATTTTAGCGGTAGAAAAGCTTTGTTTTTTAGATTTGTCGATTATCGATTAGGGTTTGCATCAGCGTCGAATTCCCTGTTATAAGATAAGAATGTTTAACAGTTGATTCTAGTACTGACATTATGTCAGAGATCTCTTTCCTTAGCAGATGTGATTCATTGACTTAATATGCGGAGACAATAAATGACGTGATGTCAAAATCACACTTTAATTTGAATTCACGCCTTTCAGCCAATCGACTGGATGTCTAGACAATTTTACTTCTTCTGGACGATTCTGTACTGTAAAGCTTTATTTCAATTCTTCTGCACGATTCGTCTCGATGCCTTTGATAATCTTCAGGACGATTTATCATAGTGTATTCTTCTGGTCGAATCATTTACACGAATTATCTTGGTGACTGGTGGTCTACAAGATGATATTTCATGCTTTATTTTTCTAGAGGATTTGTCTTCATGAATCGTCTTGTTGTCTCTACCACAAGACAATATTTCATTCCTCCAGCCTTCTAGTCGATTCTTCTACATGAATCAGCTTGATCTTTCTTCATAGTCTTCAAGACGATATGTTGTTTCTTCAGCCTCCTAACTGATCCTTCTCCATGAATCGACTTGATCTTTCTTTATAGGCGTCAAGACAATATTTTGTTTCTTCAGCCTTCTAGTTGAATCTTCAGCACAATTCGACTTGATATAACTTCATGATCTTCAAGATTGTTGGGAAAAATATCCTCTTGATTTAACTTACAAATTATGTAAATGTGATTTCATCATCTAGGATTCATTTCTCATATTATATAGTGATGGTAATATGATTATTAGATGTCCTAGGATGTCACACTCACATTAACGTGTTAAAGACTAGTCCAAAAGAGTGCAGAAATTCAGTTGAGTTAATTCTGCGTCGACTAAAAGTCGATGCAGCTTCAACTTCAAGACGAAGTAACTTCGAATAGAAGTAAGGATAACTCAGACTTGTAGCCGATGCATCAGTTGAAGTTGATGCAATATCAAAATGTATTTGACGCAGAAGACAGAGTCAGTCAATGCATCATTGAAGTCGACGCAACTTTGAATTACATTAGACGCAGAAGGAAGAGCTCAAAGTCTAGGTCTTCATCTCGACGAATACGTCGATAAGTACTCGATGCAACGTCGACATCAGAGTTCATTTCAAAGCTAAGGAAGATGTCAAAGCAGCTTTTATTAGAACTCAGAGGTGCATCGATAAGAAGGCAAATATATTCGACGCAGCGTCGAATACATACACAGAATTAGAATACTTCTTGTATTCTATTCTGAAGCTTAATGTAATGAAAAAGCTTAAGACATAATTGAATAAACATATGCAGTGAAGGATACGGTAGTGAATATGGATATGATACCTGATTTATCTGACTGCTGAGATGGTCTTCGTGATAATAGATGTTGGTAGAGCCTGGATTACTGCTATACTTATTACAAGTAAAGATAGAAAAGAAGAGATGCAAAAAACTCCAAACAAATGGGAGTTATATGAAACAAGAAATAAAATGTCATTCTATCTCAACTCTAATCTATGTGCTTCATTTATTGAATGAGAAAATCTTTGCTTGTAACTTTATTTCTGCTGGAGAAAAGATCATCAGATTATTGAGCATGTAATTTTTCCACTTTCCATAGTTCATCTACCAGCTTCCGAAGAGCTCAAGAACATTTTGCATCATGGCCAATGTCTAAATGATATTTGCAGAAGAGTTTACCATTATAGTTCTTAGCATTCGATCTCATAGGGCGAGGAATTCTAAACTCTAACATATCTTGGATAATTAGAAGAACTTCTTTCATGGGAATATTAAGTTAAGAATATTTTTCTTGATAATTTTCGAATTCAAGTATTCTTGGATTGTAACACTGAATAGGACAAGTTTCTAGAAATTCAGGTGATGCATCTTTCTGCGGGAGTTGAGTAGGTATATTCTGAGAAAAGGAGTAAAATCTAAAGTGTTTATCTCGCGGAATATCCTGTGACGAAGATGGATGTTGGTGATAAGAATTCCATTGTCGTTGTTGTGTCCTTCGTGATAGTTTATATAGGATGTAGTCTTAAACACCTAGAGGGGGGTGAATGGGTTTCTTTTGTTTTAGGCTTAGTGTTTTCTTATTTTAAGTTAGCAAATTATCAAGCACAGAAAGCACACAAAGAGATTTATAGAGGTTCCTCAAGACAGGGTGTCTTGAGTAGTCCTCTTTCCCCCTTCACCCTTCTAACAATGAGTTAGACAAGGCCAACTTCTCTAAACACAGCTCCAAGAGCCTACAACATAGATCCCACAGGATCTCTCAGGTTTTCCCAAACCCTACCTCAGGCACAATAGCCCTACCTCAAGCACAACAGCCCTACCTCAGAGGAATCCACCTCCTGCAACTCAGACCACCTCCTGGTCCTACCTCAAGCTGAACTCTCAGCTCTACAACTCAGGCCAATCAGCCTTACAAACTCAAGCAATAAAGCCCTACAGTCTCAGAACCCAAAGGCTCCTACAAATGATATAATAAGGATTACAGTTTGAAGGAAGAAGAGATCAAGCCTTGTTCTTCTTCTTCTTAACACCTGTTGTTGCAGACTTGAACCAGGGAGGAGAAGTGCAACTCCAACTTGATTCTTCTTGATCAGCCCTTCAGATGATGTACTTGATCTACTTGCTCTATCTTGAGATGAATCAAGATAAGCAATCTCTTTTCTCCATGCAGCCTTGTGTAAGCTCAGTTCTTGGCTGCCGATAATGGAACAGTATTGTTCTTGAGTTTGTGTGTTGGAGAGTAATAGCAAAAGATCTTTTCTCAACCCTAACTTATTCCTTTTATACACCATTGACCCTCAACGGCTCTTAGTTGTCCTCCTGACAGGTATGAGAGTGATTGGTGGACCCCATTATGCATTTCTGTAACTTGCCCCAAAAGCAGAACCCGCCAGATCACTTTTGAATCTGTCTCAGCGGTTGGGCTGAGATGGTCAGCCGTCTCAGCGGTTGCTTCTGTCTCATCTCAGCGGATCCGCTGAGACAGACAGTTGTCTCAGCGGTTTCTTCTATCTGCAGCTCAGCTTGCCCAGACACCTTCTCAGCGGCTCCTGGTCTTGTCTCAGCGGTTCAGCTGAGACAGAGAGCTCGTCTCAGCTGATCATACATTACACCATGGTGTGCACTTGTCCTGCATACTTATGAGATAGAAATAGGGTTTATCAAATACCACTTGTACTTAGCATTGAGTGTGAGGTCTCTTCAAATCAAGGGAACATTGAGGGTCATTTTCCCAACAATTCAATTCAGAGAAGAAATGTAATTAGGATTTGCTGCCTCTCCTTCAATAAATTGATTTGCTATTCTGATAAGATGTTCATAAGTCTCGGATTCATTTCGCCTGACTTTAAATTTGAGAAGACCTTCTTTTAATCCATTTATCAAAGCAATTTTATACAAGTCCTGATTAACATCAACAGTTTTAAGTATTTCCTTTTGGAACCTGTCAACGAATTGAGCAAGCGACTCATTATCTCCTTGTTTGATTTGAAAAAGAGTTGCTGCATGGGCCTCTCTTTCGCTTCCTCGAGGTAGAAAATCTTAAGATAAGTTCTCTTCGAAGATCCATAAAGCAGGTAATTGATTGAGGTGTCAGCTTATAGAATCATTCTCTAGCTTGACCCTCAAAGGTCTTGACAAGAAGCTTGCACCTGATGTCATCTGATATCTCTCTTAACGCAACAACTGACTCAAAGGCTTGAAGGTGAGAGACTGGATCTTCTCCCCCTGAGAAGGTTGGTAGGTGGGGTTCTCTAAACCCATTAGGAGCAGGTTCCCAATGAACTCTGTCTGTAAAGGGAGAAGGCTCCTCTACTTTAATAATAACGAGAGGAGCTGAAGGATAAGCAACATCATCAGGGGCCGGAAAATAAGCACAGTTCTCCTGAAAGCTCCTCACTTCTACTCGATCTTCCTGGGCAGCTGATCTGAAGTAGTCATGACAAGCAGTTGTGAACTCCTCAACTTGAGACGGCAGAGGAGCGACTGGATGTGCAAATCTTGCAGGAGGAGGAGGAGCCTCCTTGATGCGCGGTCCTGCCACACCGCTATAGGCGGGAGCGAGACTGTGGTCCAAACGGCAGTGAACCGGTCGTTGTCAAGTAATAAATTTGAGGAAGTAAATGTATGACCCCCCCCCCCCCCCCCCAGACCTGAACCGGGTTCAGGGAGGGGGTATCTTACGGCCCAAAGATGGCCACTAGTGCTCCCCGGATGGCAACGACCCACCCTCTCAAGCACTGAGTGGTCTCCTTGTCAGGCACAAGAATCACAACATCACATCAGAACGCACAGCGGAAGCAATCGAAAAAGACAAAACCAAGCTCACAGCTTGTATTTACATATTTAAAGCAGGTCGAAGCCTATTGTTTACAACCACTGCCTCGGGGGCTACATAGACTATAACAAAGACCATAGGCTAGTCCTATACTCTAGGACTCACGTCTCGGAAGATAGGGGAGGCTGGAGTGTCCGATCGAGCCATCTCTAAGGTTGGTAACTCATCCTGCGGTGCGGGGCTTCGCGCTGTCCCATCTCCTGTGATTGGTTATAAGAATAACTGTTAGTCACAGAGCTAAGTAGAAAACACATCCCCTCCCCGGATCCGTATCCAGGGGGCGGGCTAATGGACAGAAATAAATAGCCGAAGCAAGGTAGAGGGTTAGCAGCAGGTAAACATATATACATATATACATATATATATGTATATATATATATCAATAGGTCCTCCAACCCTAATACCCGCGTGGTGACATGAACATACAACACTATCTTGCGCATACTTGCACCCAGGTAATCAAACCAACATACAACACTATCTTGCGCAAACTCGCATCCAGGTATTCAAACCTGTACATACAACACTATCTTGCGCATACTCGCACCCAGGTATTCAAACCAACATACAACACTATCTTGCGCATACTCGCACTCAGGTATTCAAACCTGTACACACACAAAAACCCTGTGTCGACACAGTTTAGACTGCTTTATTTCAAGCAGGGGAGCTAACCCCGCGGGCCTCACTGATGTGGCCGTCGGTGACAGTGGCCAGTCTTGCCACTTCTGAGTGTAGTCGTGCCGTATCACTCAGGCCCTCCTGTACAACTTGGTGTACTAACTGGATGTGAGCGACATCCGGCGAACCGATTTTTAGGCCGACCAGCGGAGGCAAAACTGCAGGTTCGGAGTGGTGATAACCTGCTGTGCACATCTCCCTGTCACCATGAGTCATCAATCCACCCGCACCGATACGAACGGTCTGCGAGCGTGACCGACCCGCCACTTCCAAACAATCTTCAACAGCTTTAAATATAGAATAAGCGCTTTAAGACGCGTGTCAACTTACTCGACCGGTCACACGACCTTTGACCGGGAGGCTCAGCAGTATGAGGGCTCCTTACTTAGGTCTATCCTGGGAGGAGGGGCTCAACTCTGGGTTTTCCCCAACTAAGGCCTCACAGAAGGGAGGATAAGCACCGCTTGCTAGCGTAGGACCGAAGTTAGCGCTGAATTAGAAAGTGCAATATGAGCAGTAAAATAGGCCGGAAGCAGGGGGCCATAATATCAGGACCAGTGCGAGACTGGAGAAATGAAAGCACTTAAAGCAGTAAATAAGGACCAGTGCGAGACTGGAGAAATGAAAGTACTGAAAGCAGTAAATCAGGACCAGTGTGAGACTGGAGAAATGAAAGTACTGAAAGGAGTAAATCAGGACCAGTGCGAGACTGGAGAAATGAAAGTACTGAAAGCAGTAAATAAGGACCAGTGCGAGACTGGAGTATTGAAAGTACATAAAGCAGTAAATAAATAAAGGGTTAGTAGTCCAATCACTCCATAAGAGGAGGCTTCAACGTCGACTCCGTCCGTTGGAGGAGGTTCTGCTTTCTCCCCGTTCATAGGGGTTCTACTCCATTTCCAGGAGTTTATTTACGTTCCATGAGATTTAGTATTTTCCCTTTGCCGTGGATTCGTTCTTTTTATTATCTCGGCATTACTGCATTGCGGCGTCGCTCCGTGATTTCGTCCCAATTTTCGCGTCGATATTTTAAACCTAATCGATTTCTTAGATCGATACGCGTGCTTTTATTATACCGCTAAAATGCGCTTCGCGAGGACGCCGATTTATTCCAATTAATTTCGCTCTCCTTTCGGGCGTTTAGGCCGACCAAAAGAAAAGCTTACCATCTCAATTTTTGATAGTATTTGCAAAATACCCTAAAGTAGAGCCTATAATTTTTGGTGATTTTTCCCAACTTTTTGGCCTTTAAATTTCTTAAAATAAACCTTTGGTAGGGTTTTAAAAATAGTAAATGACTTCCTAAAAATCCCAAAAAATTTCTGGAGATGCCCCTCAGAGTGGGGAATATTTTTCATTTAGGAAATTTTTGCCCAAAATGCCCCATTTTTCTGAGGGGGAGGGGAGAGTGGGATGCGGTTAGAGGCAGGGAGAAGGCGCAGGGGTCTTGCACCCTGCGCCCTCCCGCGGCCCCCACAGCGGATCTGCGGCGGATCCGTTGTGGGGGGCACATATGCTGAGGCGGGGGAGGGAAACTAGGATACAGGAGCCGCCCGATCTCCTGGGGGAGATCGTGCGGCTCCCGTTTGTTAAACGGGAGGCAGCCGCTGCCGCCGCCGAGCAGCGGCCAGCTGGGGCCGGCGCCGCCCCCGGTCGGTGCGCCGGGGGCCGGCAACCACTCCGGTGGTGGTCTGGCGGGCTGGCGCCGCCGGCTACCACCGGGAATTAGAACAGAGAGGGGCGGGAGGCGGTGGCGCGGCCTGCATGCACCATGCAGGCTGGCTGTGCCGCCGCCTCTGCTGGGAGGGTGCCGGAGCCGCCCTCGGTCGGTGCGCCGGGGGCTGGCGACCACTCCGGTGGTGGTCTGGCGGCCTGGCGCCGCTGGGCGCCGCCGGGGGTGGGGTATTTCCCCGTACAGGAAACGGGAGGGAGGGGGAACCTGGGCCACGGGTGCCGCCGGGGCTGCGTCCTCCTGCGGCCCGGCCACCTCCCTTCGCCGGCGCGATTGTCCCCGAGGAAGGACCTGCTCCCCTAGCGCCACCACCGGCACTGGGGGGGTTGGCTTCCACGGCCATGTCTCCACCCGAGCCTTGCAAGGCTCGGGGTGGTGCTGGAGGCGCTCCGGCGACGGGGAGGGGTCGGCCTGGCTCAGGGGAGTAGGAAGGAGGAGGGGAAGGCGTCTACCTGAGGTGGAGGGGCTCGGGAGGTTGAGGGGCGGTGGTGGCTCTCCATGGAGAGGAAGTAGGGTGGCAGTTTGGTTGGGCAGGGCTCCGGCAGGGGGCTGGTTGGGCTAGCCGGCAGGGGAGAAGGAGGAGGAGGAGGCTGAGAGGGGGGATTGGCACTCAGGGAGAGGCTGAGCCCCTCCTTATATAGAGGAGAGGGAGGCCTCCCCTCTCCCTCCTTTTAGCCCACATGGGCTAAAAGGGAGGGATGGGTGGGGGGAGATGTTTTCTTCCCCCCCCCCCCCCTTCTCTCTCCTGCCCCATTGCCCCAATAGGGGGCTGCCTATCCATGGGCAGCCCCCTCCCTTGGGGGAGGGGCTTCTCTCTCCCCCCCTTTCTTTTCTTTTCTCAACAGATTTCGAGGTTTGGGGGGGGGGGTGACCGAGGTCAACTTAGGGCGGGGTCCTTCATGGTCCCAGGGTCCATTAAGATTTGTCGGGGCCGATGCCGAGTTTGTGTGCTTCATATTTCGTGCGTTGCACTGAGGTGGTCTGCATAGTCCTAAAATGGCATACTCTCCATACGACCGCAGATCGAGGCGCAACAAATTCCGTTGCGCTTGTATTGTTCATACGAGTCTAATGGAACTGACAGAAGTCAATTCGGGGTTCGTATGACCACTATTCATAATAAGGAGGTAGTGACGCGCTACGACACTCGAAATGGTCGTTTTCTCCAAACGACCCCGGATCGAGGCGCAACGAATTCCGTTGCGCTTGTATCGTTCATACGAGTCTAATGGAACTGACAGAAGTCAATTCAGGGTTCGTATGGCCACTATTCATAATAAGGAGGTAGTGGCGCGCTACGACACTCAAAATGGTCGTTTTCTCCAAATGACCCCGGATCGAGGTGCAACGAATTCCGTTGTGCTTGTATTGTTCATACGAGTCTAATGGAACTGACAGAAGTCAATTCGGGGTTCGTATGACCACTATTCATAATAAGGAGGTAGTGGCGCGCTACGACACTCAAAATGGTCGTTTTCTCCAAACGACCCCGGAACGAGGCGCAACGAATTCCGTTGTGCTTGTATCATTCATACGGGTCTAATGGAACTGATAGAAGTCAATTCAGGGTTTGTATGGACACTATTCATAATAAGGAGGTAGTGGCGCGCTACGACACTCAAAATGGTCGTTTTCTCCAAACGACCCCGGATCGAGGCGCAACGAATTCCGTTGCGCTTGTATCGTTCATACGAATCTAATGGAACTGATATAAGTCAATTTGGGGTTCATAGCACATAACCCCTCATCGGGTTATGTCTACTATACGAGCCTACTTTTATTGGGCTCACTAGGGCCTAGTGACCCAATAAAAGTTGGGATGTTACAATCTAATAAAAATAAAAGGATTTTCGTCCCCGGAAATTGCTTAAAGTAGGGGTTAGAAAGGCATACCTGGGGAAACAGTGCTGGGTATCTTTCTCGGACGAGAGCTTCTGGTTCCCAGGTGAATTCCTCGCGTCTCCCGTTTGACCATAATATCTTGACCATCGTGATGGTTTTGTTCCTTAATTCCTTGAGCTTGGAATCTACTATCTTCACTGGTTCAAGTTGAACAGATCGGTCAGATTGCACTGATGTTTGCGGCACGGGAAGATGTTGCTCTGGTTGGCGAAGTACACGTCTTAGCGAGGAGACGTGAAACACGTCGTGGAGATTTCCCAACTCTGCTGGAAGAGCTAGCCTATAAGCCACCGAGCCAACTCTTTCTATGACTTGATATGGGCCCAGATAGCGGGGATCTAGCTTTTTCTGCTTCTTTATTCGGGATATCCCATGCATGGGCTTAATTTATAAGAAAACCATGTCTCCTACTTTGAACTCTACTAGTCGATGACGCGCATCATAATATTTGGCTTGTCAGCTCTGTGCCTCCAGCATATGTTCTCGAATTAACCTTATTGCGGCGGTGGTATCATCTATGTAGGTGACTCCTAAAGCTTCGGGGTCTTCATCTTGTGCCCATGATAGTGGCGTTCGACAGCGTCTTCCGTAAAGGGCTTCGTAAGGTGCCATTTTGATGCTCTCCTGGAAGCTGTTATTGTACGAGAACTCCACCAAAGGCAGTAACTGCTCCCAAGGCTCATTGTGTTCCACTATGCATAATCGGAGGAGATCTTCCATCGTCCGGTTCGTCCTTTCTGTTTTCCCGTCGGTCTGGGGGTGGAAGGCGGTGCTAAAAGCTAATCTGGTTCCCAGATAAGCTTGCACTCTCCTCCATTCTTTTGATGTAAAGCGCATGTCGCGGTCAGAGACGATTGATTTGGGTACCCCATGAAATCGGACCACTTGTTCTATAAATAGTCAGGCTAATATGTCGACACTGTTGCCTTGCCGGTTCGGGATAAAATGGGCTACCTTGGTGAGGTGATCTACTACGACCCATATGGAGTGTTCCCTGCACGAGATCGGGGTAAGCCATGGACAAAGTCCATGGAAATATCCTCGAACTTCCATCCTGGTATGGGCAGGGGTTGTAGTAAACCTCCTGGGCTACGACACTCTGTCTTGACCACCTGGTAAGTCTGACAGTGCGCTACATAATTGGTAACGTCCTTCTTCATTCCTGGCCAGTATAATGTCCTTCGCAGGTCTGTATACATTTTTACTACCCCCGGGTGTATTGAATACCTCGTTTGGTGTGCCTCGCGGAGTATCTCTTCCCAGATTCCCTCTACAGCGGGGATGAATATGCGGTGTCTGTACTGCAGGATGCCATCATACAAATTGTAGTCTTCTTGTGCACCGTGTTGCAAGGCCTGAATGATCGGGGCTGCTTCTACGTCGATCTTCTGTGCCTCTCGTATTCTGTCCCTGATGTCGCACTGTAACTCCATCCAGTAAAACTGGGCCTGGTATTCCATCGGGTTTCTTCAGGCGATGCGGATAACATCCAATTCTGCAAAGGATTTGACTAATTCCTCCGGTATCATCTCTAGCCATCTCCCGGTCCTCGGAGGTTGCCGACTTAGGGCATCTGCAACCTTATTGGCTTTGTCGGGGTGGTACTGAAGGGCAAAGTCGTAATCGCACAGAAACTCCAACCATCGGCGCTGTCGGAGATTTAGCTCTTTCTGGGTGAAGACGTATTTGAGGCTTTTATGATCGGAGAAGATCTCGCATCGCACTCCGTAGAGGTAGTGCCTCCAAACTTTTAATGCGAAAACTACCGCACCCAGTTCTAGATCATGGGTGGCGTAGTTTAGTTCGTGAGGCTTTAGCTGACGTGAGGTGTACGCAATTACCTTGTCGTGTTGCATTAGCACGGCTCCCAATCCCTTTAGTGAGGCATCGGCGTAGATCTGGAAGCCCTCAGTACCTGAGGGGAGTGTCAGAATCGAGGCTGATATCAGTCGGTTCTTTAGCTCTATGAACGCTGCTTCGCATTCGGGAGACCACTGGAACGTCACGTCCTTTTTGGTGAGGGAGGTAAGTGGTAACGCAATCTTAGAGAATCCTTCTACAAACTTACGGTAGTAGCCGGCGAGGCCAAGGAAACTCCTGATGTCTGCTGCTGACTTAAGTGGCGGCCAGTCTCGTACTGCTTGTACCTTGGCTTGGTCCACCGCTACCCCGTTCTTGTTAACTGTGTGTCCAAGGAAGCCGACTTCTTCCATCCAGAACTCACATTTCCTAAACTTCGCGAAGAGCGAGTGCTCCCTTAGCTTGAGCAGAATCATTTGGAGATGTCTGGAATGATCAGTTTTGATCTTCGAGTAGATGAGTATATCATCTATAAAAACTATCACAAAGTGATCTAGGAAGGGTTTAAACACCGTATTCATTAAAGCCATGAAGGCGGACGGGGCATTGGTCAATCCAAACGACATTACCATGAATTCGTAAAGTCCATATCGGGAGCTGAAAGCGGTCTTGGGAATGTCTTCTTCTCGTACTCTGAGCTGATAATAGACGGATCTTAAATCCATCTTGGAAAAGACAGACGCGCCTTGTAATTGATGGAACAATTCATCTATTCGGGGCAGGGGATAGGTATTCCGGACAGTGAGCTTATTCAGTTCCCTGTAGTCAATACAGAGACGCAGGGATCCATCTTTCTTTTTAACGAATAGCACTGGGGCTCCCCAGGGCGAGGTACTTGGGCGAACGAAACCTGCGTCAACTAGCTCTTGTAGTTGAATCTTGAGCTCGGCTAGTTCCCTCGGGGCCATTCGGTATGGAGCTCGGGATACGGGTCGGGCTCCATGAGTAAGTTCAATTTGGAAGTCCACTTCCCGTTGCGGGGGCAACCCGGGAAGGGATTCTGGAAAGATGTCTGGGAAGTCCCTAATTACGGGCACTCTAGCGAGTACTTGCGTCTTGTCCTCCATCTCGAAGTAGATTAGGTACACCTCGTCCTTTCGCCGGACTACTTTGACTGTTTGCGCGGACGTTAAGATAATGCGGGTGACAGAGGGTATACCTGCTAGTGTGATAAATTGCCCATTCGGGTTCTGGAGGTGGATTTCTCGAGTCGAACAATTGATTTGGGCACTGTGCTCGGCCAACCAATCCATCCCTAAAATGATGTCGAATCTGGTTATCTCCAAAACGGTTGCGTTGACTTCGAATTCTATGCCTCCTAGCATTGCTTGGAAGGAACACTTTTCTGTGGAAGTCATATCTGATCCATCTGGGAGTCGTATTCGTATTGACATCCCGGATGATCGTACAGTGTTTCCCTTGTCAGCGATGAAGTTCTATGCGACGAAGGAATGCGTGGCACCGGTGTCGAACATCGTTTTAGCGGGATGACCTTCTACCAAAAGTAAACCTGATAATATGTATATACTATAATCATAAGCTTTTTACAGATATACAGGAGTAGAGACTATACATGTTATACAAAAGGTCACAACATATATATATGACTATAACATCCTCCTAGGATATCGTAACTACTGAAAGTAGATACCTATCACTACATCTGGTGCAGGACCGTGTTGGAGATCTAATGCATATGCCTCGAGCGGTGCTGCTCTGCCCTGCCTAGCTAGCTCTCTCCTGCCTGCGAGACGTCCTCTGCATCCACCTCGTCCTCGCCCTCTCTCCACGGCTCCCTGTACTGCTCCTAAACCGGGTCTCCCTGTAGCCTGAGGGCAAAAAGCTTGTATGTGCCCGGGCTGTTGACAAAGGTAGCAGTTCCCTGCAAAGGGGGCATCTCATCGTGCGGCTGGGGAGGCCTGAGGTGCTGGGGCTGGAGGTGCTGGTCGGGGCTGGGATGCCTGCCCATATGGCTGGTGGCGCTGACGCTGTCTCCTACCCCGGTCCTGTCTGCTAGGACCTACTCCTCTCTCTCGGCCCTGAGTCCGGGGAACACACACGTGTCCCCTCCGCTGCTGGGCCACCATCCTCTGATCTAACTCTAAAGCTGCGGCGTGCGAGGCAATCGTGTGGAAGGATGCCTGGGAAATCATGATCAGAGCCTGGCGGAGATCGTCTCGTAGTCCTCGGTAAAATCTAGTCGCTCTATCCCTGTCTGTAACTGTTAAAGTCCCGGCAAAGCGGGACAAATGAATGAACTCTCATTGGTACTCTGGTACCGTCCTCTCCCCTTGCCGGATCTGTAAGAAACGCTCCTGAAGTGCAATCCTGTCTGCGTCCGAGAAGAAGTGCTCTAGGAAGGCCTCTGAGAATTTTCCCTAGAGGATTGTGCTGAGTGGTCGCCCTCTAAACGTGGAGCGGCTGGCTTCTCTCCACCAATCTCGAGCATAGCCCTCTAGCATGGTCACCACCAAGGACACGGCGGCTACGGCGGGGCACATCATCCTGACTAAGAGCTCCTCTACCCTCTCTACCCACTCTTCGGCTTGAATGGCTGACTCGGTACCTCGGAAGGTGGGGGGCCTTAGCCCCCGGAATGTTGTCAGAAGATCGGTGGGTACGGTGGCCTGCTGGGGTGGCCGTAGGGTGGTCGTATGGAAAGCGGCTAACAAAGCTATCAGGGTCCGTCCTAGCTCTGTATCCCCAAACGGAACTGTGGCTGGGGTGGCCGGGGCTGGTGGTGGAGTGGTAGGGGGTACTGATCCCTAGAGGAGGACCTTCCGTTACTCGACTCCGGTATCTGGAGAAGTAACAAACGAACATCAGTACTTGCAAAAATAAGGGAATTTTGCAGGACTGAAACGAAAAGAAAGCGGAAAGCGTGCAGGTGTATTACCGTGCAGTCTCGAATCCTTAACCTTAAACCTAAAGGGTCCACCAGGCTTCCGCTGCGTGGTTCGTCCCGAACCAAGAAACGGAACCGGGGATGGGAGGATTGAAAGATTGCCCCATGTGGTCGGATCGTGGTAGCTCTGATCCATTTGTAAGACCCCCCCCCCCCCCAGACCTGAACCGGGTTCAGGGAGGGGGGATCTTACGGCATAAAGATGGTCACTAATGCTCCCCGGATGGCAACGACCCACCCTCTCAAGCACTGAGTGGTCTCCTTGTTAGGCACAAGAATCACAACATCACAACAGAACGCACAGCGGAAGCAATCGAAAAAGACAAAACCAAGCTCACAGCTTGTATTTACATATTTAAAGCAGGCCCAAGCCTATTGTTTACAACCACTGCCTCGGGGGCTACATAGACTATAACAAAGATCATAGTCTAGTCCTATACTCTATGACTCACGTCTCGGAAGATAGGGGGAGTCTGGAGTGTCCGATCGAGCCATCTCTAAGGCTGGTAACTCATCCTGCGGTGCGAGGGCTTCGCGCTGTCCCATCTCCTGTGATTGGTTATAAGAATAATCGTTAGTCATAGAGCTAAGTATAAAACACATCCCCTCCCCGGATCCGTATCCAGGGGGCGGGCTAATGGACAGAAATAAATAGCTGAAGCAAGGTAGAGGGTTAGAATCAGGTAAACATATATACATATATACATATATACATATATATATCAATAGGGCCTCCAACCCTAATATCCGTGGGGTGACACGAACCTACAACACTATCTTGCGCATACTTGCACCCAGGTATTCAAACCAACATACAACACTATCTTGCGCATACTCGCACCCATGTATTCAAACCTGTATATACACCACTATCTTGCGCATACTCGCACCCAGGTATTCAAACCAACATACAACACTATCTTGCGCATACTCGCACCCAGGTATTCAAACCTGTACACACACAAAAACCCTATGTCGACATAGTTTAGACTGCTTTATTTCAAGCAGGGGAGCTAACCCTGCGGGCCTCACCGATGTGGCCGTCGGTGACAGTGGCCAGTCTTGCCACTTTTGAGTGTAGTCGTACCGTATCACTCAGGCCCTCCTGTACAACTTGGTGTACTAACTGGATGTGAGCGACATCCGGCGAACCGATTTTTAGGCCGACCAGCGGAGGCAAAACTGCAGGTTCGGAGTGGTGATAACCTGCTGTGCACATCTCCCTGTCGCCATGTGTCGTCAACCCACCCGCACCGGTACGAACGGTCTGCAAGCGTGACCGACCCGCCACTTCCAAACAATCTTCAACTGCTTTAAATACAGAATAAGCGCTTTAAGACGCGTGGCAACTTACTCGACCGGTCACACGACCTTTGACCGGGAGGCTCAACGGTATGAGGGTGTAAGATCTCTTTTCTCAAAACCCGCTCGGGTACTTGAAAACTCGAACCTCTGTCGTATCGCATGGTCAAGGTGGATCTTCGCCCAGAATCGCTGCCTTGCGGTGTCACCAACACTTGGGTTAGCCAACCCCGCTTAGCACCGACTCTGCCGGCTATACGATCATAAGTAATATATGCCAAAAGTAAGTACAGAATTAGAGGCATGTCCACACGTCACAACATCATATAGAATATAATGAAACAGAAATGTCCAAAAAGAGACAGTACAAGCAAAAGGGGCTTAAGCCCGATACATATCCAAAATAAATACTCTCTCTACAACATACGGAAACTACAAAACTCTCATACACTAAAATCTAACTATCTAATCATCAACCTAGGCGACGTGGTAGTACGCTGCATCCGCTACTCATGTCCTGCCATCTCGTCCAGCTGCGCACGGGACAACTCCGTCTCCTCGGACTCCTGCGGTCACAACCGACCGTTAGTCATAAAGACTAAGTCGTTTTGTCCTCGCCTCCCTCCACGACTCCTAGGAACCGAGCGGGAGGAAGAAGCGGAGGACAACAAGGGGTAAACAAGGAAAGAGGTGACATGGCACTAATCTAGCAAGTATAGTAAAAGCAGTAAAACTAGCTAGCAATATAGTGCAAATAAATGACCGTAAAGTAGAGCATGAAGTAAACCAGTAATAAAAATGCGGTGCAGTAAGTAAAACTAATCTACCATCACAGATTCGTACCTTAACTTATATGAACGCCCATACGACATATAAGTTAAGATGTCCAGGTAACCCATCATATAAAAGAGCCCATACTAATTTATATGATGGGGGTATGCTAATGTGTATGTTATGCTATGCTATGCTTATGATGACTTAATGTGTTTATGCAATGTGACTCACCCACACGACTCTATGCGCACAGACCTTTATAGTTCCCAATTTGTTAGAAATGAAGCCAACCTTTCGAGTACCGACCGTCGTGGCTCACGGTGGCAGTGGATCGGGCACTCCACATCCTAGGCGGGTATGCTCACTACCAAGCCTAGACCTCACGTACGCCTCAACGCTAAGAACACAACAGCGGAGCTCCTGCGTACTCTTGCTGGAATCCACCAGACTTTAAGGTCGGGGTGGGTTATTAGGATTTGTCCTCCAGACCGCGGTACTCAAACTTACCGGCCCTCTAAACCTCACCCTCACCTGAGTCAACGTACTACCGTCGGTGACACAACTAGCCTAGTACCGAAGACTCGCCACTATTTGCACAAGAAACAGGTGTTATTAAGTCCACCCGAGCCTCCGGCTCAGGGACTAACACACAAGCTGATCCAACCCATCTCCTCCTCGAAGGAGATCCATACTAGCTTGCTGACCTAATTAGGCTACTCTTGCCTACAATTTAGTTATTATTATAATTAGGGTGAATCTTGGACTTCCCGCGGTATACCCCGTAAAGGGGACCCCAACGGTACTAAGGATTTAAAGGGGCTCAACCCCACCATCCTCTTTCTCAAGACAATTACTTTAGTTGGTGATTAACCTTTAGTTCACCCCTCATTATTTCATATAATTAAAGTAACTTAGCTCAACACCCGTCCCACCCAATTGGGTTGGACGTACCTCCACCCTCATGCACCAACCCTAGCACCATCTCACTGCTAACCCTAGGTTTGACCCTCTTGAGTCATTGTAAGCTATAACACAAATACTGAATGGCCATAACTTTTAATCACTACTTAGGGGTCTGAATTGTCTAAAATTCAAAATTCTGTTTTTACTAATCGCAGACCATTAGGTTGAACTAACCTCAAGCCTCAAAAGGAGATCCTTCTAAAACCTCATCACCAGGGTCTGGTATAATTATACTAGGCTCCCACTGACCTTAATAAGGTATGTTCCAATTTCCATAATTTTCCATATTAATTTGGTATTTATTATTATTTAAAGTAGTTAAGGTCTTAGGTCAAATTACACATGATCTATCCTCAAAATACTTCTACAAGCTACATGAAAATTATCAGTAAGGTAATATTCCATATCAAGGTGATTTACTGAGTTTCATGACCCTAGGATGTCAGGTGGCCAACTAAATCATCATAGTTGTATAATTACCAAAATGCCACTATAATTAGGAAAAATAATATTTCACATCTGAAAATTCTACAAAAATTACCAAGTGTCCAAATGGGGGGTCTAGAGTCCTATGCCAAAAATTTATATCATTACCATATGATTTGACTAATTAAAATGATTTAACATCCAAGTGTAGTAAATACCAATTTCCACATGATGTACATGAAATACAAATCCATAGGCTTCCAAATAATTATCATGGGTATATATAAACGAAATATGACAGATAACCAAGTTTCATAATTTTTTCCAATGATTTGACATTTTTCATAATTACATTCCTCTAAGCTAGTAAGCACTTAAAAATTCCTCCACAAGAAATAACACTTTAATAAATTCTACTAAAATTACCATAGCATATTTTCATCCCAATTCAGCCACTGATGAAATATCATAACCATACAAGGACATTTGACCATGCATTTTATTTATTTGAGGAAATAGTGGCAATTTCATTTAATAAGGGAAAATACATAAATGACTCAAAATATTCCCAATAAATTATCTAAACCATTTTATTCTCTTAAAGACATGACTACAAAGTTCTGAGCTAAGGCAAGGACATTTGGTCCTATGTCCTTCACAAACCCTAAATTGCAACCTTAAGGGTTTACCCTTAGGGTTTTAGGACACACCACCCTAAGGGCTCCAAATGCTCCATTAGGGGGTGTCACATGCATTATTATATCATTACCTATATAATCATCAGATTGGAGGAGGCCAACTCACTCAACTCCTCATAAGGCCTAAACCCTAAATTGCCCCTTAAGGGCCCTCATTAGGGTTTCCCATTTTCCAAATCAAATCAACTCCAAATGGAGTGAAAATTTAGACAGGCACTACTCATGTACTAAAGAGCATGCCACCAAAATTTGGTGGCATTAGGACTTCATATGCTCCAAAAATCAACATTATTTAAGTATCTTAAATACCACAAAAACTATAGGTAAAAGTGCCCATCAAGGGCTGATCTTTGGGCAGAGGATGCCCATAGGGTATACCTACCCATGGTTAAAATCTCAGCTTCAAATCTTGAGAGATCTAGGCTAGATAATTATTTTAGTGGACTGACCTAGTGTAGGACCAGTCCTAGTAAAACAGCTCCCCAGGGAGCTGTGGGTCACCAAATGACCTGAACGCAAGTCCTACGGAAAGCTAAGGTCAAGGCCTACAACTTTCATGTCGGGCATTTTTGCTAATTCAGTCATTAAGGGACCCTAATTAACTATAGAAGTGGCTGGATGATAAAGGGGCAAAAAATCCAAGCTAATGAATTAATATATATATATATAAGGAACATCACGCATCTTGACGCAAATCCTGCGGCCAGGGGATCATCTTCCTCCTCCAGCCAACGGATGAGATCGCGCCGAGATGGGCGATGTTGTGACCGCGATTACCGGCGATCCAGCCACCACCACCGACGGCCAACACCACCGACACCTTCGTGGTGGTCGGGGCTACCATCTACCGGCGATTGGCGACCGGAGGCGGCGGTTTCCGGCGAACCCGATGGTTCCAAATCCATGGAAATCGGTGAGAAATCAAGCATGGATCCCGGCTCAATTGAGCCTGATCCTTAGATTAAATCACATGGAGATCTAGCATGAGGGGAGGGGAGGAGAAACGAACCTCAGTGGTGGCTCGGCGGCGGCGGCGACGGCTGTTTGCCATGGGAGTTGTTGTCTCCAGCGTCCATGCCCAAATCCTCCATTCTCCACCCTTTCCTTAGCTCCAGGTGTCGTTCCCGACTGCTTTCTCCCTTCTGAAGCTGATGGTGTGGTCAGTTGGGAGGGAGGAGGCTTGTATAGACAGGTTTGAATTTGAAGCTCAAGGGGAAGGCTTGGCCGACCACTTGTCATGCTCCCTGCTGCCTCCTGCTTCCCTCTGGGTCAAGCCCAGAACAACAGCAGTCAGGGATGGCCCCTAGGCTGATTGGGGTTGAGTGTGGAAGGAGGGGAGGGTGCTTTAGCTTTTCTCTTTTGG
Organism: Dactylorhiza incarnata; assembly: GCA_033032865.1. Classification (NCBI taxonomy): domain Eukaryota; kingdom Viridiplantae; phylum Streptophyta; class Magnoliopsida; order Asparagales; family Orchidaceae; genus Dactylorhiza; species Dactylorhiza incarnata. The sequence continues at coordinate 1,745,475 of JAWHQI010000375.1, forward strand.
TTCCCTTCTTCTCTCTCCTCCTTTTCCACCTTAATTGGGCTAACTCAAGGTTGGGCTTGCTCAACCAGCTGCCAAGGTGCTTGCTTGATCCTTTGATTGGTGTTAAGCCAAATGATTTGGCTTGGGTCAAGTGTATGTGGCTATGTCACCTAGATTGGGTTTAATTCACAAGTGTTGACTTTGACTTTGACTTGGTCAACATGCTGAGTGGGATGGACCCACTTGATGGTCTTGGGTCCCATTTGGGCTAATTTAGCCCTAAGGTGTGATTTTGACCTAAATTAAGCTAGAGTTGACCTTGGTCAAATTGGTCAATTGGTTGACCAAGTGATGGGGGTTTCAGGTCCAATGAGTTCCTTAAAGTGTTTAGAGTGTGGTGGTAAGGTTAATTTGAACATCTGGAGTCAATTGAACCCTAATTGACTTAGTTTGGTTAATGTTGACCAATATTTAACTTTGATCAATTTCATGCAATTGGGTCCCACCCAAGTGCAATTTCCATGGTTATGGTCTTCCTTAGTGGTTAGGGTGGTATGGGGAAGGTCAATTTGGTGAATTGAGGATCAATTGGCCTAAGGGAGTGACATTGGACTATGTTGATTTTTGTGCCCTTGGTGTGCACTTAGCACACTCCACTTGGTCCAAGGGCCTTAGTGGTGGAGACCAGCATCGATTAGGTCGACGCAAAAGTGCCCGACGCCGCAACCGCCCGGACCCTTACCGGCCCTAACTTATCGCATTTTGCATTCTACGTTGCTATTTTGTTTTATGTGTGTGGAAATATATATATATATATATATATATATATATATTTGTATATATATAATACCTATAAGTTGATATATATATACATAATATATACGTATATAAATGCCATTTAATCTTAAACCAAGGAGCCGGTTCAAATATTTGCCCGTGCCGGTCCATCTTCTCCTCCAAAAGCAGGTTGCGATAATGGCGGAACCGCCGCACGCGTCTACAGCCCGCACGACATTCTGCTCCCACAACACAGCACGCCACGACATCCTCGGTGCTCCAACCGTCGAGCACGATCGCTCCTTCACAAAGTTCCGCCATGGACGCATCTTCAGGTCGGGGGGAAGGAGATTATTTGGTGCGCTGTTTAGAAACCCTATAAAGAGGGCGGTGAAGAAGGAAAAAAGGGGATGCGCGTCTGGTTTTGATTCTGAACGGATCATTGTTTTTTAGAGAACTGGAGGAATGGTAATTTAGATGTTCTGTACTGTTTGCTTCTCGTACGAGTCCCGTTGATACTGTTTGAACATGAGATTTCGTCTCGTGTGCGTGGGTGAAGTTTGTTCGTGATTTTCTGTTTAAGAGTATTCGAATAATGAGAACCCTATTTGGGTTGTTGTTATCCATTTGTTAGAGAGGTTGAACAGTATTATGATGTTACCGTGTGAATTTTACTCCATAGTTGAAATTTGAAGTTGATGTTTTTCTTGGCTTCGTGCTGTTAAACCTTGAAAGCTGCGGTTGGCAGAGTAGGGGAGGTTATTGATTGCTGTAGGAGTGTAGTCGACTATATGAGTTTGGATTCCAATTACCGTCCTTTGCTGAATGTTGTTACTGAAGTTTTCCTAAAAAAAAGAATGAGTAATTAATTTATCTGTGTGAGATTTCGTGGATCCACCCTGAGTGATCGAGATTTCGTGGATCCACCTTGGGTGTGAGAGCGAGTGAGAAATTAGGTTGTTTAGTTTGTGGCTTCCTTACACTAGTGAGTGTTTGAGAGTTCCGCGGAACCACTTCAGTGTGAGATTGAGTGAAATTATTCCGTGGTATCGTGTGCGACAGCGACCGACCACGGAGCGGGAGATCGAAGGTGACGAGGAATTCCTCGCGGGATCGCCGTCGACTTCGATTGCGGAAAGACGCTTCTTTCCGTGGGTAACTTGTTCCTTTCTTTTCCTTTGTGTGTGTCTACATTTTCTCTTAGGTTATTTGATTCATCGTTGGATTTTCACTCGGATTTTGTCAGCAAACGCTACGTCGAAAACTCCAAACGGAAACGTATTTGGAGTTCACGATTTCTGTTTGCTACAACAGGGGGAACGGAACGAAAGTTGCAAATTTCCTTCCCCGGATTTAGAATCGAATCATTTTTTTTAAGAAAATCCATTTTTAAAAACAAAGTAGTATTTTTGTGCTTTATAAAAATTTAGTTGCTCAATTTCTTAAAGTCGTGCGACGCCGCTCAAATTTCAATTTTCTTAAAATTGCATACATTTAGGGTTTCCTAGAAATAGCCGACAGGCGCGCAAACCCTACGCGCCGTTCTGCATCACTAAGTGGCCACTCTGCACATCACCCATGCCCTAATACCAACTAGGGGTCTAGAAGGATTGGGGATGTTACAGAGGGCTCCTTACTTGGGGCTATCCTGGGAGGAGGGGCTCAACTCCGGATTTTCCCCAACTAAGGCCTCGCAGAAGGGAGGATAAGCACCGCTTGCTAGCGTCAGACCGAAGTTAGCGCTGAATTAGAAAGTGCAATATGAGCAGTAAAATAGGCCGGAAGCAGGGGGCATAATACCAGGACCAGTGCGAGACTGGAGAAATGAAAGCACTGAAAGCAGTAAATAAGGACCAGTGCGAGACTGGAGAAATGAAAGTACTGAAAGCTGTAAATCAGGACCAGTGCGAGACTGCAGAAATGAAAGTACTGAAAGCAGTAAATAAGGACCAGTGCGAGACTGGAGTATTGAAAGTACAGAAAGCAGTAAATAAATAAAGGATTAGTAGTCCAATCACTCCATAAGAGGGGGCTTCAACGTCGATTTCGTTCGTAGGAGGAGGTTCTGCTTTCTCCCCGTTCATAGGGGTTCTACTCCATTCCCAGGAGTTTATTTACGTTCCATGAGATTTAGTATTTTCCCTTTGCCGTGGATTCGTTCTTTTTATTATCTCGGCATTACTGCATTGCAGCGTCGCTCCGCGATTTCGTCCCAATTTTCGCATCGATATTTTAAACCTAATCGATTTCTTAAATCGATACGCGTGCTTTTATTATACCGCTAAAATACGCGTCGCGAGGACGCCGATTTATTCCAATTAATTTCGCTCCCCTTTCGGGCATTTATTTTGCTTGTAAAAGCTTTTAAAGGACCAAAAGAAAAGCTTACCATCTCAACTTTTGATAGTATTTGCAAAATACCCTAAAGTAGAGCCTATAATTTTTGGTGATTTTTCCCAACTCTTTTGGCCTTTAAATTTCTTAAAATAAACCTTTGGTAGGGTTTTAAAAATAGTAAATGACTTCCTAAAAATCCCAAAAAAATTCTGGAGCTGCCCCTCAGAGTGGGGAATATTTTTCATTTAGGAATTTTTTGCCCAAAATGCCCCATTTTTCCTCAGAAAAATGAGGAAGGGGGAGGGGAGAGTGGGGTGCGGTTAAAGGCAGGGAGAAGGCGCATGTGTCTTGCACCCTGCGCCCTCCCGCGGCCACCACAGCGGATCTGCGGCGGATCCGCTGTGGGGGGGGGGGGGCAAATATGCTGAGGCGGGGGCGGGAAACTAGGATACAGGTGCCGCCCGATCTCTTGGGGGAGATCGTGCGGCTCCCGTTTGTTAAACGGGAGGCAGCCGCTGCCGCCGCAGAGCAGCGGCCTGCTGGGGCCGGCGCCGCCCCCAGTCGGTGCGCCGGGGGCCGGCGACCACTCCGGTGGTGGTCCGGCGGGCTGGCGCCGCCGGCTACCACCGGGAATTAGAACAGAGAGGGGCGGGAGGCGGTGGCGCGGCCTACATGCGCCATGCAGGCTGGCTGTGCCGCCGCCTCTGCTGGGAGGGTGTCGGCGCCGCCCCCGGTCGGTGCGCCGGGGGCCGGCGACCACTCCGGTGGTGGTCCGGCGGCCTGGTGCCGCCGCCGGGGGTGGGGTATTTCCCCATACAGGAAACGGGAGGGAGGGGGAACCTGGGCCACGGGTGCCGTCGGGGCTGCATCCTCCGGCGGCCCGGCCGCCTCCCTTCGCCGGCGCGATGGTCCCCGAGGGGGGACCTGCTCCCCCAGCGCCACCACCGGCGCTGGGGGGGTTGGCTTCCACGGCCATGCCTCCACCCGAGCCTTGCAAGGCTCGGGGTGGTGCTGGCGGCGCTCCGGCGACGGGGAGGGGTCGGCCTGGCTCAGGGGAGTAGGAAGGAGGAGGGGAAGGCGTCTACCTGAGGTGAGGGACTCGGGAGGTTGAGGGGCGGTGGTGGCTCGCCATGGAGAGGAAGGAGGGTGGCGGTTTGGTTGGGCAGGGCTCCGGCATGGGGCTGTCTTGGCGAGACATGATTTTGCCAGCACAAACACCAAAGGAAAAAATACAAGTTGAAGATAACTTGAGACCGAGCGGTCTCCCTACAACCTCAGCAACCTGCCAGACCGCAACCCGCTACCGATCTCAGAACAACACCAGACCGCTGATCAGACCGCACCCCTCCTTCTGAACTCCTGATTCTCCCGAACTCCAGCAACACAACTCCAAGCCGCAGACCGCCCGAACACTTTCAGAGGAAGAGGTGATCGATGCTGCCCGCACTATCTGCAGAAGCTACACAATAAGAGTTCAATCAGCAGACCGCCCGGTCACACAAATAGAGACCGCAGGAAAGAAGAGAACTCAGCTTACACTTGGTGTGTCCTAATTATTGCTGCCGATGGGTCCTATTTATAGGCGTGAGACCTGATCCAGTCACCACCCTATGAGATAAGATCACCACCCTCCAGACCGCGCAACCTTACCGGTCACACCGCGCGATCAGCAACAGTACTCCTGCTTCATTTTAGGTGAGCTCGCCAGCTTCAACCAAACCATGAGAGACCGCCACTCTCATAGTGAGATCCCAACTCCACAAGGAGATCGCCAGACCGCCACGAAGCTGCTCACCACCTGTGTTCGCCAGAGACCGCGAACACAGCCAGTTTGTCATCAGACCGCGAACTCCTTTCCGCATGGCGGTGTCCTCTTGAGACCGCGAACAGCGTCCAGCTCGCATACCAGTCTCCTCCTGAGACCGCGAACAGAGACCACGCGACTAAGTCCCTTAGTCCCCGAATACCACCAGAAAGCCCGGTCAGTCACCAGACCGCATTCTGGAAAACCTGGATCAAACTGTGCGGTCACACCAGACCGCCACAGCCTTGAAGAAGACAGCTTGCCACGCGGTCACGCGCAGACCGCGCACACCTGAAGACGATCAACCTGCCACGCGGTCACAGATAGACCGCGCAGCCTTCACCTTCAGCCGCTTTGGACCCATACCAGCGATCAAGCAAGGAGACCGCAGCTAGGCTCAGAAAAGCCAGACCGCAGAGGCAGACCGCCAGGCCGTGCGGTCATGCCAGACCGCCCGACCTCCTCCCAGACCGCCCAGGTCCATAAGTCCTCTAACTTCCACTTCAACAATTTCAACACTCCCCCTTGAAGTGGGAAGTTGAAACTTGCCCCAGTAGGCTCCTTAGCCGTGTGAACGGCCCCTTCGCCAGCGCCTTTGTGAAAATGTCTGTCACGTTGTCCGCAATCCGCACATGCTCGACCGAAAGAGATCCCTCCAGCACCTTCTCCCGTATGAAGTGATGCTCGATCTCGATATGCTTGGTCCTCGCGTGACAAACTGGATTGGTTACCAGTTTGAGAGCACTCTCGTTGTCACCGCGAAGCAGAGTAGGCTCCCGAACCTCCTTGTGGACGTCTCCCACCAACCTCCTAAGCCAAATGGCTTCCTGAGCTGCCAAAGCCGAAGCCTTGTATTCCGCTTCCGTGGTGGATACCGACACAGAATCCTGCTTCTTGCTGCACCATGATATAGCTGTAGGGCCTGCCATGAAGACGAATCCAGATGTCGACTTCCGATCATCCGAATCTCCCCCGTAATCAGCATCCATGTACCCATGCACCTCGAAGCCCGCATCCCTCCTGTAAAGGAGACCCATATCCGAGGTCTCCTTGACATACTTCAGAATGTTTTTGGCCGCTAGCAGATGAGGCATCCGTGGCTCCGCCATATACCGACTCACCCTGCCAACTGCATATGCAATATCCGGCCTAGTGATCGTCAGATAGATCAAGCTCCCGACCAGAGCTCGGAACACCAATGGATCTTGCAGAATTCTTCCCTCATCCTTCCGAAGCTTCATAGCCTTCTCCAGAGGTGTGGAGATGCACTTCCCTTCCTTCATGCCGAACCGCTCAACGATCCGCTCCGCATATCCAGTCTGGGACACCAGCACTCCACTCTCCTTCCTCTGCACCTCGAGTCCAAGGAAATAGTGAAGCTCACCTAAGTCCTTCATCTCGAACCTGATAGACAGCTCGGCCCGAAGCTGCGCTACCTCCTCCTTCGAGTTCCCCGTCACGATCATATCGTCGACGTATAGCAGCACGATGACTTGAAGCTCCCCGCTCTTCTTGACGAACAAGCTTGAGTCTGAGTCTGAAGCACCAAATCCACAGAATAGGAGGTATTCTGCGATCTTCCCTTACCACGCCCTCGGCGCTTGCTTCAGCCCATACAGGGCCTTCTCAGCTTGCAGACATGCTCCGGAAAATCTTCAGACACAAAACCTGGTGGCTGGACCATGAAGATATCCTTGTCAATCTCACCGTACAAGAAAGCGTTCTTGACGTCGAGCTGCCAAATCTCCCATCCACTGAACGCCGCCAAGGCAATGATGAACCGAACTGAAGTCATTTTTGCCACCGGACTGAATGTCTCCTCATAGTCTTCACCGTATTGCTGCGAGAACCCCCGAGCTACAAGGCGAGCCTTGTACCGCTCGATGTTGCCGTCAGCTTTCTTCTTGAGCTTGTAGACCCACTTGCATGTCACAGGAGTGGTGCCCTTGGGCTTGGGCACAAGAGACCAGGTCTCATTCTTCTCGAGAGCTGCCATCTCTTCTTGCATAGCAATGTCCCACTCCTTCACGCCTCTGGCCTTCTCAAAGCTCGACAGCTCCCTCTCATCCAAGGGACCAGTGAAGAAACATGAGACGAAGCTCATTGCGTTTCCTCCTGTATAGCGATCAGGGGCGACGATCGCTCGCTTCGACCTCCTCAGCTCCTTCCCCTGAACCGCATTGTCTCCATCTGTTTCTTCCCTAGCTCCTCTTCCAGACGTGCTAAGAGCATCGCTCCCCCTGCTCCCTGAACCAGAAGCCCCCATCTCGGAACTATATGGAGATGGACCACCTGGTGACACAGGTAGCTCCACCTGAAGATCCTCCACAGCTTTCTCCGGCACCTCCACCCTGATCTCTGGTAGCTCCACATCAGAAGACCCCTTGTAAGATGTCACCTCATCGAACACGACGTCGCGAGATACCACAAACCTCCGCGTCTCCGGGTCCATGCACTTCCATCCTTTCTTCCGCTCATCGTATCCCACGAAGACTAGCTTCCTTGCTTTCGCATCTAGCTTCGTCCGAAGAGCATCTGGAACATGCACGTAGCAGGTGGAACCAAACACCCTAAGGTGCACGCTTGGCTTCTCCTTGAACATCATCTCATGCGGAGTCAACATGTTGATGGGACTCAAAGGCATCTTGTTGATGACGTAGGCAGCACAAGACATTCCCTCCGCCCAGAAGGACTTTGGGATACTCTTGGCATACAGCCAACACTTGCAGGTCTCCGTCAGATGACGGATCTTCCGCTCTTCAACTCTGTTCTGCTGTGGAGTATGTGCACAAGTGAGCTCCCTCCGGATGCCCGCCTTCCTGCAAAAAGTAGAGAACTCACTGGAGGTGAACTCCCTTCCGTTGTCAGTCCTCAGCTTCTTCACCCACAGTCCTAGACGACCCTCCACGAGCTCATTGAACTCCACAAACTTGGCAAACGCCTCCGCCTTCTCCTTCAGGAAAAATACCCAGACATATCTGGTGTAATCATCGATCAACACCAGCATATATATGCTGCCTCCGAGGCTTGGGGTAGCAGTAGGTCCCATTAAGTCACCGTGGATGCACTCCAACGGTACACTACTCCTTGTATGCGACTTGTCAAACGGTAGTCGATGAGACTTGCCGAACTGACATCCCGCGCAAACATGACCTTCACCGTAGGAAGATAGACTTGGCAGGCCCTTGACCAGACCTCTCACCGCCATGACTTTCAGCTTGTCCATCCCTACGTGCCCCAACCTCTCATGCCATATAACGGCACCATCATTCATCTTCATCTTGTCGACGTAGGAACTTGTCGATAAAACGAACAAGTCCTTTGCCTGTCTCCCGACATGGATGACCTCGACCTTTACGGCCTCAAAATTGCGTAGAAACTTCACTTCTGTTGGGCCGAACAGAACGTGATACCCAGCGTCTACAGTGTTGGTCACGGAGAAGAGGTTTTTCCTCATACCAGGCACGTGATAGACACTCTTCAAAGTAAGTGTCCCTCTATCACTGCCCAAGGAGACAACCCCCACCTTCTCTACTGGATGCACAATATTATCAGCAGCAATGATTGCATTGTTACCTGTATAGGGCTGTGCAGAAGAAAGCTTGGTCTCATCTCCGGTGAGGTGATGACCACACCCCGAGTCCACGATCCAGTCCTCCAGATAGTTGATAGGAGCCGAAGCTCCAACAGAAGCCGAGAAGGCTCCTCCCCAACCTCCTTCAAAGTGCCTGGCCTCAGCTTCCTCCTTCTCCGCAGCATGCCCAGCTTGGGTGACTACCCTGCAATCCTTCCTGATGTGGCCATACTTGCCACACTTAAAGCACTTCAGACCTTCACCCTTCTTCTTCCCGTCAGCCTTGGGAGCATACCCCCTTTCATGCTGCCCAGAAGTTGAAGGCCCATAGCCTCCTCCAGCAGTCTTCTTCTTCTTATCCCACTTCTTCTTCTTCCCCGAGAAGAGCACATCGCCATCTCCCCCAGCCACTGACACCCCTGCCATCTTCCTTGCCAAACTTTCTTGCGATGCAAGCAAGTTCTCCAGCTCCAACAGAGATGGCTGATTTGCCCATCCCTGCACCGACGTCACAAAGGCAACATATTCCTTCCGCAAGCGGCGGATGATGTGCCTCTTCAGCTTTGCCTCAGAGATAGGCTCATCAGGATCCAATGCTGAGATTTCAGCGCACAAGTTCTTCATCTTCAGAAAGAAAGTGGAGATAGAAAGATCACTCTGAGCCGACCTTGCCAGCTCATTCTCCAGGAACTGTAGCCTTGCTACATTCTTCTTGTTAAACAGCCCATCCAGGGCTCTCCAGATCTCCGCAGCCGATCCATACCCCAAGATGTGATCAAACAGGTCAGGTGAGATTGCCCTCTTCAGAGTGAACTCTGCCTTCGCATTCGTCCTCCTCCAAGTTCTCAGCTCAGCTCCATTATCCCCTTCCAGGACAACTTCCTGCGTCTGATCTCCTCCAACTACCTCCTAGAGGTCCTCACCTAGAAGATAGTTTTGCATACACGACTTCCACTTTTTATAGTTAGTCGATGTAAGCATCTCAATACCAAGACCCCTCGCTTCCATTGCTCTACCATTGGTTCCTTCTTCACAAAGGCGATGACTACTCTAATTTGCTCACTGCTCTATCCACTCCAACCTGGCTCTGATACCAAGTGAAATTTTTCGAATCTTTATGAAGTGAGCAGGAATCATACAACTTAGAGTTCACAAGCCAAGCAACCAGAAGCAAATGGAGGCAAACAAGTGATCTTTATTGATAGCAACTTCAAATTACAAGGCAAGGCATGCTTGGCGAGACATGATTTCGCCAGCACAAACACCAAAGGAAAAAATACAAGTTGAAGATAACTTGAGACCGCGCGGTCTCCCTACGACCTCAGCAACCTGCCAGACCGCAACCCGCTGCCGATCTCAGAACAACACCAGACCGCTGATCAGACCGCACCCCTCCTTCCGAACTCCTGATTCTCCCGAACTCTAGCAACACAACTCCAAGCCGCAGACCGCCCGAACACTTTCAGAGGAAGAGGTGATCGCTGCTGCCCGCACTATCCGCAGAAGCTGCACAATAAGAGTTCAATCAGAAGACCGCCCGGTCACACAAATAGAGACCGCAAGAAAGAAGAGAACTCAGCTTACACTTGGTGTGTCGTAATTATTGCTGCCGATGGGTCCTATTTATAGGCGTGAGACCTGATCCAGTCACCACCCTATGAGATAGGATAACCACCCTCCAGACCGCGCAACCTTACCGGTCACACCGCGCGATCAGCAATAGTACTCCTGCTTCATTTTAGGTGAGCTCGCCAGCTTCAACCAAACCATGAGAGACCGCCACTCTCATAGTGAGATCCCAACTCCACAAGGAGATCGCTAGACCGCCACAAAGCTGCTCACCACCTGTGTTCGCCAGAGACCGCGAACACAGCCAGTTCGCCATCAGACTGCGAACTCATGTCCGCATGTCGGTCTCCTCCTAAGACCGCGAACAGTGTCCAGCTCGCATACCAGTCTCCTCCTGAGACCGCGAACTGAGACCGCGCGACTAAGTCCCTTAGTCCGCGAATACCACCAGAAAGCCCGGTCAGTCACCAGACCGCATTCTGGAAAACCTGGATCAAACTATGCGGTCACACCAGACCGCCACAACCTTGAAGAAGACAGCTTGCCACGCGGTCACGCACAGACCGCGCACACCTGAAGACGATCAACCCGCCACGCGGTCACAGATAGACCATGCAGCCTTCACCTTCAGCCGCCTTGGACCCATACCAGCGATCAAGCCAGGAGACCGCGGCTAGGCTCAGAAAAGCCAGACCGCAGAGGAAGACAGCCAGGCCGTGCGGTCACGCCAGACCGCCCGACCTCCTCCCAGACCGCCCAGGTCCATAAGTCCTCTAACTTCCACTTCAACAATTTCAACAGGGCTTCTCTCCCCCCCTTTATTTTCTTTTCTCAATAGATTTCAAGCTTGGGGGGGGGGGGGGTTGACCGAGGTCAACTTAGGGCGGGGTCCTTCATGGTCCCAGGGTTCATTAAGATTTGTCGGGGCCGATGCTGAGTTTGTGTGCTTCACATTTCGTGCGTTGCACTGAGGTGGTCTGCATAGTCCTAAAATGACATACTCTCCATACGAACTCGGATTGAGGCGCAACAAATTCCGTTGCGCTTGTATTGTTCATACGAGTCTAATGGAACTGACAGAAGTCAATTCGGGGTTCGTATGGCCACTATTCATAATAAGGAGGTAGTGGCGCGCTATGACACTCAAAATGATCGTTTTCTCCAAACGACCCCGGATCGAGGAGCAACAAATTCCGTTGCGCTTGTATCGTTCATACGAGTCTAATGGAACTGACAGAAGTCAATTCCGGGTTCGTATGGCCACTATTCATAATAAGGAGGTAGTGGCGCGCTACGACACTCAAAATGGTCGTTTTCTCCAAACGACCCCGGATCGAGGCGCAACGAATTCCGTTGCGCTTGTATCATTCATACGAGTCTAATGGAACTGACATAAGTCAATTCGGGGTTCGTATGGCCACTATTCATAATAAGGAGGTAGTGGCGCACTACGACACTCAAAATGGTCGTTTTCTCCAAACGACCCCGGATCGAGACGCAACGAATTCCGTTGCGCTTGTATCGTTCATACGGGTCTAATGGTACTGACAGAAGTCAATTCGGGGTTCGTATGGCCACTATTCATAATAAGGAGGTAGTGGCGCGCTACGACACTCAAAATGGTCGTTTTCTCCAAACGACCCCGGATCGAGGCGCAACGAATTCCGTTGCGCTTGTATCGTTCATACGAATCTAATGGAACTGACATAAGTCAATTCGGGGTTCGTAGCACATTACCCCTCATCGGGTTATGTCTACTATACGGGCCTACTTTTATTGGGCTCACTAGGGCCTAGTGACCCAATAAAAGTCGGGATGTTACAGTAAATCCCCAGATATCGAATCTCTCGAGGAACACGGTAAGGTGGAGCAATCTATTGAGGTGAGACTTGATATAGAAGTATTTTTATGTCGGAGTTTTGCGAGGGGTTTTGATTGTGCTAACAACTACTTGCAATTAAAGAAAACTAATTAACTATGCAGGTCGCCTTCACCGCTTCTCTCCTCCATGGGTCACCGACCTCCACATCGCACCTATGCGGGTCGCCTTCCTCCGCTTTGCACCTCCGCGGGTCGCAAGCCTTCGCTTCGCTCGTTGTCATAGCAACACTCAACACAATCATAAACACTTCACCACCACATCACCTCCAAGCCAAGACTCATGAATATAACAATAAAGATTTTTAATTAAGATTAAACACATATAACTAAAAATAACTGCATTATATAGTCATACAAACTCCACCATCACATATATGAAGAAATCCACAAAGAAACAAACCTAAATAGGGTGAGAAATAGGAAAGTAATACAAACGCTGTCTGAGTCTCTTCCTCGGAAGTGCATGAGGTAGCAAGACTCCTAGCACAATCCATGGCTGTCGTCTGGGGTCCTTAAAGCTGTCACACCCTCTAACCCGTCTTCTCGGTGGAATGCAGCGATCACGTTGAAATCCACGAAATCACCTTCAATAGAGGTTGAATCCTTGGAGGAAGTCTTGATCCTTGAAGCTTTGGTGATGGGGAGGAGCCTAGGGGCGAACCCTAGCTTGGAGGGGCGAAAAAACGGCAAAACGAGGCCGGAAAATTGAACAGAAAATAGGGCAAGCAAAAGAAATAGCGAAATAGGCTATTTATAGGCCGCGCAGAATTTTGAACGCGCACGAGTAGGTGCACGACCAGTGGTCGTGCGTGAAGAAAGTCCAGTACTCGTGCGCGAAGGAACATGTACCAAACTTGTCAGAAAAATAAGGGTGCACGAGTAGGCACACGACCACTGGTCGTGCGCTAAGGAAAGTCCTCTACTCATGCGTAAAGACACATGCGTCGAAAAGAGCTGGTGGGAGGCAAAAATGTCGAGAAGATTTTTAAGGCACGACCACTGGGCATGCACGAAGAAATCCTCTACTTGTGAGCGAAGGAGGGCTAGTACTCGTGCTATCGTCTGGAAAATTTCGGCCAAATAGCGTGCCCGACCACTGGTCGTGTGTGAAGGATCCACTGATCGTGCGTGAAGAAAAATGCAAGATCAGTGGCCAATGATGCGAAATGGGGCTGAAACTCCCCAAAAATTATACACGAGGTTGTACCTGCATGAAACACAGTGAAACCCACCAGAACAATGCATCCACACAGAAAAACATAAAGTAAAATAGAAAGAGAAGGAGAGGCAATCTCCGTCAAGCAAAGAATTACATAAACTAAGCTCTAAATAGCTAAATCTTGCTCAATAGACTATAAGACCACAAACATAGATTTTATGCTAAAATCAAATGAAAGATGAGCGAAAAGAGATGAAATTGAACTATTAAAGGAGCCTAAAATACTATATAAAATGCGATCATCAAATACCTTCATACTTGAATTATTGCTCGTCCCGAGCAATCTATCTACCTACGGGGAGTAAAATAGGCTAATTGCAAATAAAAAATGAAATATGAAAGTGGATCGAGAACTCTCGTGTCCATGGAGAATAAAAATAGGTTAAATAAAATTTCTAAGCATATAATCTAATTACACTGCATTTAAACAAACCATCGTACAACTATATCCACTAATAAACAAAAGAACTAAGGATATGTCCTAAGCATAGAGCAAGCAAAAGTAGTAACACTGAGTGTGATATTACGGACCCAAAACTACCAGGGTGGCCTCCAAATAAATCCATCAATGACGATGGTCATAGGCTCTCTCAGTCACACCTTCTCCACTACACTCAATACCAACCAACTCTATGAATCATTAGGACTTAGATTAGGATGAATATGAAGGCTTAGGTTTAAGGATGAGATATAACAATAATAAACATTAAGTCTTTTCACACTTAAACATAATGTTTTGAGCTTAACAATATAAATAACTACCACAAAAAGAAGAGTGGGTTTTTGATATGTGGTCACTCTCCAAAGCCTAAACCAAAATATTTTTCTTTTCTTCTTTTTAAACAGAGATTTTTTCCATTTCAGATTTTTTGGTTTTTCATTTTCTTTTCAACTAATCACACAAGTATAAGTACATTTTCATCTTTTCACCACATCACAACATACAATCCCAATTTCATATATCAAGAAAAATAAGAATTTAAGCTCAGATTTTTAAGTGTGCAATTGGGTTGGCAATTTAGCTTTGGTGATGAAATGGTGGGGGTGAAACAACAAAACAATTAGTGATAGGCTCAAAATAGTGTGAACAATGGTAGTGAATGTAGGCTAGGATGCATAGGCTCAAACTTTTCAAAAGAAGACTTAAATCATTTTCATAGAGTTAATCATTATTTAGTGCATATGCTTCAAAGATCGCTAGAGGCTGTTGGATCGTGTGACGCCCTTAGAGGGGGGGTGAATAAGGGTGTGTTTAAAAATATAATTTTTACTTAATAATTTTTAGACAAATTTTACTTTACTAAAAAGGTTACTTATAAATAATTTTAAACCAATGTAATTTTTGTATTTAACCAAACACAAATTTCTAAGATAAAGATTTAAGCAAACAAAATTGCAATTAGTGAAAAGAGCATAATTATATTAATCATGAAATTTGCATACAATAAAAATGATCTTAACAATGCTTAAGATCAAGGCACAATTATGATAATAAAAATACAATAATTTTGGTTTACCAATCCTTCTCCCAAGGATCGGAAGGCTATCGCTTGTCTCTCCCAAGACCAAGCCCAAGCCTATCCTCTAGATCTTCCCAAGATCTAGACGTAGCACACAAGGCCACGATTTCCCACCAAGCCTCGCAAGGACTTGGACGCTCCGCACAAGGAAGCGATTTTCCCCTAAGCCGCGCAAGGACTTAGACGCCGCACGCAAGACGACGATTTCTCTACCAATACAAAATGAAAAAGTATGTGAATGAAAATACAATATGAAAAGAACAACTCCCTAGAAGATCAGATCTCTGAATGGATTGTTGAAGCCTCGAGATGATCGATGATGTAGAAGCACGCCCGATCTCGTCTTCAATCTTCAATCCTTCTTTGCACAAATGGGAGTTGAGGAGGTTCTGGAGCTCTCTGGTTCGTATGCACTCAGGAAGGGACTGGAATTCTCAAAAGCTTGGAATGCACGAACCAAAGGAACCAATTTATAGAAATTCACTGTCGCCTGGGCGACAGTGACTGTCGGAATTTTCCGACAGCGCTAAACTGCCGCTGGAGTGCCGTCGTGGGTGGAGTCGTGGGCAATTGGTGTAACCGTCGAGCTGTCGCCTGGGCGACATCGATGTCGGATTTCCGACAGTGCAAAACTGCCGGTCGTGGGTGGAGACGTGGGCAGTTGTGGTAACCGCCGAGCTGTCGCCTAGGCGACATCGCTGTCGGAATTCCGACGGCGCAAAACTGTCTTTCGTCGATCTGCCGTGGAGGGAAGTAGTTGTAACTTCTCTGCTGTCGCCTGGGCGACAGTGGCTGTCGGAATTTTCCGACAGTGAAATTTTCCCACATTCAATTTTAGCTCCAGCAGCAATGTGAACATCTCATACCTGTTATCTGCACACCATTAATGAAAATAGAATCAAATACAAAAGGGACTTTGTTATTATCAAACTGGAGGAGTGCGAAACGCATGCTCCGACAATCTCCCCCTTTTGATAATAACAAATCCGTATAAAAAGAAATCATGTCTATTTAGATTGTTGATTTTAAGCTTTGGTGTGTGCACAAAATTAACATAATATATATTTCTTGAAAATAAATGATCTATCTTTAGATGAAAACTCCCCCTAAATGAAAGCTCCCCCAACATATATGCTCCCCCTAAATATATGCTCCCCCTAAATATATGATGTATTGTGTAGGTGGAATATTTAGGTGTAATAGATTTGTGATTGTTCTTTTTATACTTTTAATTCTCCCCCTTTTGATATTAGCAAAAGTTAATATTAGATAAAAGAGTAGTTCTTGATGGAATGGACATAGGATATAGAAAGAAAGAGTAAGCGGAAGCAATTTTTTGGTAATGATTGAAGTCCATGAAATAATAGGAATATGTCATAGTATGAATAAACTCATGAAGTGACGGTATAGCCATATGTAGTAATGAAAGAAAGAACTTAAACATGAGTAAGATCATTTGAAAGTATCATAGAAAGACACAATAGTGTATAGAATTATGGAATATTTTCGGTCCAATTCTCATGAGATGAATATTTATTTAACATAATGATGTGTACATGTGATACTTAGATCAAACATATGAAGCTATTTAATTTACATGATCATTGAAATGTAGAACATAATAAAAGCACATAAAGGCAACTTTGACTTTGAAGATATAGCACAAGATGAATAGAAAACCATGTTTCTTTTGCACAAGACACTTTACAATTCTGTCCAAGGTGCTTAACCTCACAATGCTCATTAAGACTTATCAGGAGGGTAAGTAGTGCTTGGTGGAGTATCCTTGTCTTTATTTTTATTTTATTTTTATCACAGACGTTGTGATATCTTAATTGTGATATATTGATATATTTTTTTTTTAATTGACCAAGGATCTCCGAATTCACTTGAATCGCAAAAGATGGTGTATATTTTGTTGTGCTAACAAATCAATGTTGAAAGTTGTATTTAAGAAGTGCTATTTTATTATGTGAAAGCAATTATGATCCATGTATATATTAAATAAAAAGACATACGTATTGATCAAAAGAAGTGAACGTGATAGTTCATTATGATAGATAAACAATTTCTCATACTTAGAGGCATGCGAAAACAATTTCCAATGGTCTAAACAACTAAGTAGAAGTGTCAATACGATGATAGCTTGGAAATGAAATCATATAAACATGTAAGTCATTTTTTTTAAATAAATAGCACATGGTTTGTCATCAAGTCATGAGGTGAAGCATTAATAATGACATATAACTATTGTAGATCATCAAAGGGACCTTAAATTGGAGTTTTGTTAAAATGGGAGCTGTCGGAAATTTCCGACAGTCACTGTCGCCTGGGCGACAGTGAAAAATATAAATAGGGCTGGGGACCGAGTCAAACCCTATTGTGCATCATTTCCTGGAGTTAAAAACGAGAGGAAGGCTGTCGGAAGTCGGCGACATCCCTAGATCTAAGGTGTGGGTTTTTTATTTTGGTGTTTTTAACTCAAAAAAAATTTTAGGGATTTGTGATTTTGATAGTAGAGAAGAAGGAAAATGTAGTGTTCATGTTGATTTTTGATGAATGGTGTAGGTGTTGAAAATTTTTTTGATTTGAAAAATGTAGATCTAGTTTAAAAACAAGTGGATCTTGGTGGATCTTTGCTAAAATTTTTATCTTTGTTAAATTTCTTTTTGAGTTGGTGATGAAGGTTTCCATTTGTTCATTTTCTAAAGGATTTTTGTAGATCTAGTTTAGAGAAGAAGGTGGAAGATGATGAATAGTAAAGGATTTGTAGAATATGTTGATTTAAAATAAAAATATATATATATATATATTTTTTTAAAAAAACTTGATGTTGAAATAACATTTATTTTGAGTAGATCTGGAAGTATATGTAAAAATTTTGAGAGAAAATCACTTGGAGGGCTGTCGGAAATTTCCGACAGCCACTGTCGCCTGGGCGACAGTGTTCCAGTGCACAATGTGATACCTTGTTTAATCAAAATTTTTTGTATGTTATTGCAGAATGGCTTCCAGTTCCAAAGCTCGAAAGAGTACTTCGGAAGATGCATATACTTCATATCAAGTTTTTCCGGGGGTGGAGAAGGTTATTGTTGGAATAGCGAAGTATGTGGAATTTGAGTCGCCAAAGCACGATCATATCTATGATCGGCTTGCGAACGCAGGTATAATTTCAATAATCACACCAGAGGGGTTTTCTTCCTTTTTCATTCGTGAATTTTATAACCATTTGGAAGACCCAAATTTCACGGAATTGGATGGAGGAGTGAGATCAAGGATCCAAGGTCAACATGTGGAAATAACACATGTTGATCTACGAGAGGAATTCGGACTAGTGATGAGTGAGAATATGCCTGATATAGTGGAGAATTATCGAAAGGATAGAGATTGGACCCTTGTAAACATGAGTTTACATGGGAATCAAAAAAAGACCCTTACCACTGAAGTTACCTCACTTACTCCGGATGCGTTCTTAGTCCAAGATATATTAAGGAATTCAGTGATGTTGAAGAGTGGAGACACAAGAAGCATTACGGCTCAGTTGACCCTCTTTACATACTATATTATGGAGGATGAGCTTTTTGATGTGGCGGACTTCATACTCTCCCAGATTAGGTATACGTATAGATTAAAGCATCCAAGATGGGTGAAGGTTCATACGCTGCCAATGGGGGCGTTAATACAGCGTGTACTCTATAAGAAGTATGGATGGATAGTGCAAGATGCTTATTTGGATGATTGTTATCCGGAAATATATTATACGGGTTCAATGAAGGTGAAGAAGCCGCAGAGAAAAGCTCATCCGGGGATTGAGATTAGAGAGCCGACCATTTCTAGGGCAGGATCACTACGAGAGTCCATTGATGATTTGCGTGATTCATTAGAGGATCACAAGAGGGAAGTGAAGAAGGACCGTAGTCGAATGCAGAAATTTATGAAGTTTCTCGTCAAAGGTCTGAAGTTGAAACCAACTCCGGAGGAAGAGGCCGAATGGCAAGTTCCGGACGAAGAACCGCCACGCCAATCAGTGAGGCGAACTCGCCGTGGCAAAGCCGTGAGACGAGGACCTCCAGAAGATTGTCCAGAGAGCAGCGGGGCTGGTTATGAAGATTCAGAGTAGTTTTATGTTGCTGCTGCTGCTGGGCGATGTCAGAAAATTTCGACATCCACTATCGCCTGGGCGACGGTGAACTTCTTTAAATTTATGTTTTTATTTAAAGAACTTGATCCTTAATTTTGTTCTACTGTTTTTATGTGAACAATATTGATGTAATATTAATGATGTTGAATTTTTGTTAAGTCCTTTGAAATTTTATGTTTTGATTTTTAGAATTTTGGCTTTTTGTTTTTACATTGTTTATGTTTTGTGATAATAATTTTTTTATTTTATAGGCTTTAAATTGTGATATATTCATTGTGAAATGTCTAGAATGCCCAATTCTAACCTAAGCATAGAAAAACGGGAATCCGGTAACGGCTTAGTGAATATATCCGCTAGTTGATTTTCCGTGCCTATAAAGTTGATTTTTATATTACCCTTCTTAATGTGATCCCTTATAAAATGATGTCGGACGTCTATATGCTTAGATCTAGAATGTAATATGAGATTGTTTGTTAAGTCTATAGCACTTTTATTATCACACTTTAATTCTACACTACTTTGTTGTATGCCAAAATCTTCTAACGTTTGGGACATCCAAAGTGCTTGGGCACAACAACTACCGAGTGCAATATATTCGGCCTCGGTAGTAGAGAGGGCAACAGAATTCTGTTTCCTACTCGACCATGAAATAAGTGAAGGGCCGATAAAGTGACAAGTGTCACTAGTGCTTTTCCTATCTAAAGAACATCCCGCATAATCAGAATCCGAAAAACCATGCAAAATAAAAGAATCATTATGTGGATACCATAAACCTAATTTTGATGTTCTAATGAGATATCTAAAGATACGTTTCACCGCTTTTAAATGTGACTCTTTAGGATTAGCTTGAAATCTAGCACATAAACAAACGGCAAACATAATATCAGGTCTAGATGCGGTTAAATACAATAAAGACCATATCA
The DNA here is from genome assembly GCA_033032865.1 of Dactylorhiza incarnata. Classification (NCBI taxonomy): domain Eukaryota; kingdom Viridiplantae; phylum Streptophyta; class Magnoliopsida; order Asparagales; family Orchidaceae; genus Dactylorhiza; species Dactylorhiza incarnata. Next base: position 1,765,199 of record JAWHQI010000375.1, read on the forward strand.
TACTTCTATAAAGGGTTTGTTCAATTGAAACACCACTTTCATCTTTCCCTAATTTTAGAGAAGTACTCATAGGAGTGTTTGCATGCTTAAGATTTTCAAATCCAAATCTTTTTAACATATCATGAATATACTTGGTTTGACATATAAAGATTCCATCATGTTTTTGTGTAATTTGAAAACCTAGAAAATATGAAAGTTCTCCAACCATACTCATTTCAAATTCATTTTTCATAATTTGAACTACTTCATTACACAACTCTTCATTAGTGGATCCAAAAATAATATCATCAACATAAATTTGTAAAATGACTAAATCATGATCAATTTGCTTAATGAAGAGTGTAGAATCAGCACTTCCTATTTTATAATCGTGCTTTAACAAATATTGAGTTAATCGATCATACCAAGCATGAGGCGCTTGTTTTAATCCATAAAGCGCTTTATCTAATTTATAAACATAATTTGGATATTTCTCATTTATAAAGCCAGGGGGTTGTTCTACATAAACTTCTTCTTTTATATACCCGTTTAAAAATGCGGTTTTGACATCCATTTGATATAATTTAAATCTTTTAAAACAAGCAAATGCAAGAAATATTCTAACCGCTTCTAATCTTGCTACGGGTGCAAAAGTTTCATCAAAATCTACCCCTTCAATTTGTGCATAACCTTTTGCAACTAATCTGGCTTTATTTCTAACAATTCTAGATTCATTATCCATTTTATTTTTAAAAATCCACTTAACACCAACTACAGGACGATTTTTTGGTCGTTCTACAAGATTCCAAACCTTATTACGTTCAAATTGATTAAGTTCTTCATTCATAGCTAAAAACCAAAATTCATCATTTAAAGCGGTGGAAACATCTTTTGGTTCTATTTCAGAAACAAAACAAAGGTTTGAAAATAAAACATGTAGTGATGAACGAGTACTAACCCCTTTTTGCGGATCCCCAATGATAAGCTCCTTTGGATGATCCTTTGAGAATCTCAAATCACTTGGAGGCACATATCCTTCTCTTTCTTCTTCTTCTCTATCTTCTTCTCCTCTTTCTTCTTCTTTTTCTTCTTCTTTTTCTTCTTCATTTTCTCCAAGTTCTTCTTCATCATTCTCCACCAATGGAAGGGGTTCATCTTCTTTTCCTGTAATTTTCTTTTCTACACATGAAGCAAACTCATCAAACCTAACATGAATCGATTCTTCAACTATTTTTGTTCTTTTATTAAAAATCCTATAAGCTTTACTAGTTGAAGAATAGCCAATAAAAATACCTTCATCACATTTTTCATCAAATTTTCCTAAGGAATCTTTAGAATTTAAAATAAAACATTTACAACCAAAAACTTTGAAATAAGAAACATTTGGTTTTTTACTAAATATTAATTCATAAGGAGTTAATTTTAAAATAGGGCGAAGCATTACTCTATTAATTACATAACATGCCGTGCTAACCGCTTCAGCCCAAAAAGATTTTGGTAATTTAAATTCAGATAACATCGTACGGGCTAACTCTTGAAGAGTTCTATTTTTCCTCTCCACTACACCATTTTGCTGTGGTGTGCGTGGAGCGGAAAATTCATGTTTAATTCCTAACTCCGTACAAAAAGAAATAAACTTTTCATTTTCAAATTCTCCTCCATGATCCGATCGTATGCGTTTAATTTTCAACTCAAATTCATTTTGGATACGCAAACATAATTTTGAAAATTCTGAAAATGCATCGGATTTGGAGGTTAGAAATAAAGTCCAACAAAAACGAGAATAATCATCAATCAAAACAAATGTGTATTTTCTACCTCCTAAGCTAGAAATTCCAATTTGCCCAAATAAGTCCATATGTATTAATTGAAGTGGTCTAGTGGTAGAAATAATGTTTTTACTTTTGAAAGATGATTTTGAAAATTTTCCTTTTTGGCAAGGCACACATAGTGAAGAAGATAAATTTCCATTTAGCAAAGGTAAACCTTTAATTAATTTATCTTTTGAAAGTTTTGAAATTAACTTGGCACTAGCATGTCCAAGTCGCCTATGCCATAAATCTAATTCATCATTTTTTGATAAAAAACATTTTAAAGTAGAATTTGAAAAATCAAGAAATTTAATCATATATACATTATGACATCTAGGTGCGGTAAAAACAATTTCATTTGTTTTGGAATTAATAATTTTGCACAAATTTGTAGAAGATTCAAATAAAACATTTAAACCCTTATCACATAATTGACTAATAGAAATCAAATTATGCTTTAATCCTTCTACAAATAAAACATTTGAAATTGAAAAATTTTCATTACCCACAACAACGATGCCGATGATTTTTCCTTTTCCATTGTCACCGAATGTAACAACTCCTCCTTTCTTCATCTCCAGGCTAAGGAACTTCTCTTTATTGCCCGTCATGTGCTTTGAACAACCCGAGTCCAAGTACCACACGTCTTCTTTGTCCTTAGCCTGCCAACACACCTAGAAAGAAGAGGTGAGTAAAGATCTGGTTACCCAAGTGGTTCCACCCATAGTATAGGTAGAAGCCTTAGGCACCCAGATTTGTTTGATTTTACTTTTTCCTTCTTTCCAGCAAGAGTCCGTAGTGTGACCAAATCTATTGCATTTGGCACATGTAATGTATTTAGAAGAGTATAATTTTTCTGGACTTTTACTGGATGAGGATGTAGTATTTGATATTTCATTAATTTTAGAATTTTTAAAAGTGAATTTTCTGGACTTTTCACTGTCGCCGGCGATAGTGGTTGTCGCCGGGCGACAGCTTCCAGATGTGTATCCGAGCCCAAACCTTCCAGATCCATGGCGTTGGTATCCTAAGATCATATCCAGTGATCTTCGGCCCATTCCAAATTTTTTCATGGCTAGTGTTAAGTCATGAATCTGGTGTCTCATTTTTGTATTCTCGGATACTAGATTTACGCATCTCCGATCAAAAGATTTCTTTCCCTCATGGACTTTGGAAATCGAAGATTTTAGATCTCTCTCTAAAATCTCATTCTTTTTAGTAAGAATTTTTATTGTAGAATGAGATTTGGAAAGAGATTCTTCAAGTTCTTTAATTCTTCCCATAGAGTGATCACACTCTTGGCAAGAAATATCTCTTTTTCCAATAGTCTTAATTTCATTTAACAACTTTTTGTTTTCTTTAAGTAAAATTCCATTTTCAGATTTTAGAAGATCATTATCTTTTAAACTTTTTTCAAAAAATTTGCAAGTCTTTAAAAATTCAGAAAACAATTCATCATAGGTTGGAGGAGTTACCTCAGTGTCGCTTTGGACACTGCATTCATCATCAGATATGACGCTCTTTCCCATTAAGCATATGTTGGCCTCCTCCTCTTTACTTGAGTCGGAACTGCTTGCATCCTCAGAAGTAGTATCATCCCAGGTTTCCGCCTTTAACACCTTCTTCGACCCTTTGTGCTTCTTTTCTTTAAGTTCTTTCAAGTACTTTGGACACTTGCTTCGAATGTGTCCTAACTTCTTGCAGTGGTAGCACTCCGGTGGCGGTCTCTCTTCCTCCTCATCGCCCTCCTTTCCTTTTTTCTTCCTAAAGGTCTCCTTCTTAAAATACTTCTTAAACGAATTTCTTCTCTCCGGATTTTTCATAAATTTTCTAAATTTTTTAACAAATAAACTTTCCTCATCTTCTTCATCCTCCTCAGAATCACTAGTTTCTTCCTTCTTTGATCTTAGAGCCAATCCCTTCTTCCTTGGCTCCATATACTCTTGTTGTTGAATTTTTAATTCAACTTCATGAGTTTTCAAGTTTCCAATGAGGCTCTCCAATTGTAAGGTCTTAAGATCATGTGACTCGGAAATTGCAGTCACTTTAGGATTGAACTTCGGGGGAAGTGATCTTAAGATTTTCCTTACCAAATCTCCATTTGAGAACACCTTTCATAGCACCTTTGAGTCGTTCACGATTTTTGTAAACCGTGTGTACATTGTATCAATCTCTTCATCTACCTCCATTTTGAACCTTTCAAATTCAGATTCCAGTTGAAAAAGCTTTGAATCCTTTACCTGCGAAGTACCTTCATGAGTGATTTCTAATAAATTCCAAATTTCAAATGCAGAATTACAAGCACAAACTCTATTAAATTCAGTGCGATCTAGTGCGCAAAATAAAGCATTCATGGCTTTTGCATTGTTCTTACATCTTAATTTATCATTATCATCCCACTTATCTTTGGGCTTATCCATAGTTACATCTCCTACAACAATTGTTGGAGAAGTGTAACTAGATTCTACCATATTCCAGACTTCTATATCTAGCGCAATTAGAAAACAACGCATACGTGTTTTCCAATAATTATAGTCTGTGCCCGTGAAAAGTGGTGGCCTACTAATTCCTTGCCCCTCAACGAACGTGTGATCGTTGTGCGCCATTACTCCCGGTGGTAAAACCGTTTTGGAGTAACCTCGCTCTGATACCACTTGTTGGATCGTGTGACGCCCTTAGAGGGGGGGTGAATAAGGGTGTGTTTAAAAATATAATTTTTACTTAATAATTTTTAGACAAATTTTACTTTACTAAAAAGGTTACTTATAAATAATTTTAAACCAATGTAATTTTTGTATTTAACCAAACACAAATTTCTAAGATAAAGATTTAAGCAAACAAAATTGCAATTAGTGAAAAGAGCATAATTATATTAATCATGAAATTTGCATACAATAAAAATGATCTTAACAATGCTTAAGATCAAGGCACAATTATGATAATAAAAATACAATAATTTTGGTTTACCAATCCTTCTCCCAAGGATCGGAAGGCTATCGCTTGTCTCTCCCAAGACCAAGCCCAAGCCTATCCTCTAGATCTTCCCAAGATCTAGACGTAGCACACAAGGCCACGATTTCCCACCAAGCCTCGCAAGGACTTGGACGCTCCGCACAAGGAAGCGATTTTCCCCTAAGCCGCGCAAGGACTTAGACGCCGCACGCAAGACGACGATTTCTCTACCAATACAAAATGAAAAAGTATGTGAATGAAAATACAATATGAAAAGAACAACTCCCTAGAAGATCAGATCTCTGAATGGATTGTTGAAGCCTCGAGATGATCGATGATGTAGAAGCACGCCCGATCTCGTCTTCAATCTTCAATCCTTCTTTGCACAAATGGGAGTTGAGGAGGTTCTGGAGCTCTCTGGTTCGTATGCACTCAGGAAGGGACTGGATTTCTCAAAAGCTTGGAATGCACGAACCAAAGGAACCAATTTATAGAAATTCACTGTCGCCTGGGCGACAGTGACTGTCGGAATTTTCCGACAGCGCTAAACTGCCGCTGGAGTGCCGTCGTGGGTGGAGTCGTGGGCAGTTGGTGTAACCGTCGAGCTGTCGCCTGGGCGACATCGATGTCGGATTTCCGACAGTGCAAAATTGCCGGTCGTGGGTGGAGACGTGGGCAGTTGTGGTAACCGCCGAGTTGTCGCCTGAGCGACATCGCTGTCGGAATTCCGACAGCGCAAAACTGTCTTTCGTCGATCTGCCGTGGAGGGAAGTAGTTGTAACTTCTCTGCTGTCGCCTGGGCGACAGTGGCTGTCGGAATTTTCCGATAGTGAAATTTTCCCACATTCAATTTTAGCTCCAGCAGCAATGTGAACATCTCATACCTGTTATCTGCACACCATTAATGAAAATAGAATCAAATACAAAAGTTACTTTGTTATTATCAAACCGGAGGAGTGCGAAACGCATGCTCCAACAGAGGCGAGTTCTAGACACCGAGAAAGGACACCCCCCCCCCCCCCCCTCATCGTGAGCCTATAATATAACACTAGTGACACTACACACAGCTCTACACTAGCATCAGACTCGATCACATCCTAACGAAGAGTGGATATACAACCAACGATAGTAAGTAAAAATAAAATATATTTAACATATGCAGAAAAATTAACTCTAAATCTATTTCTATCCGAGAACATGGGCATTCGACTAGGAGCACCGCACGAGTCTACGGTTCACTACCAAATTCCAGTTTTTGATTATAAATTAATCTAACCACACACCTAAAGATATTGGAAAACACGAGAATGACAATAATTAAAGTTATAGCGTAATGAGTGCGTGAAATGAAATGCAAATAAGCGAAAAGAAAATTTAAAATTTTAACAAATGGAGCAAACTAAAAATAAACAAAAATAAGCACTAACGGAATGCAAAATGGTGTGTTCTCGAGCAATCGGATAACCTAATCTATCCCCCCAGACTTAAATGATGCATTGTCCTCAATGCAAATATATATGCTAATGAACCATGAAGAATGCAGGAAAATAAAGAAGGGTAGAAATGCATTACCCAATGCCTGAGAATGGGGCATTCCAGAAGTGACCAAATCTGAATCTGAACTTTGCTCCCGGCTCCGGCTCGGCTAAAAGATTTCCGCGATTTCACCGGAATCCTACACTGAGATTAATGCCGATAAAACAAAGTAGAAAGCAAATTAAAAATGGATTGACAAAAAAGAAAAAACAAACATGTAAACTAAAATTTAACAAATTAAACTAGATTAGAGAAATAAAATGCAAATGAAATTAAGGTAACTACTGAGGTTATTGTCATCCCAGCATGACTTATTCAAAATTTTAACAGTTCTAGCTAGGGATGATATCGAGTCGAGTTCGAGCGATTTGGGCTCGGCTCGAAATCGAAATTTTCGAGTCGAACTCGGCTCGAAATCGACTCGAAATCGAAATCGATTTCGAGTCGAGCCAGCTCGGCTCGAAATGACTCGATTCCGAGCCGGCTCGAAATCGAATCGAGCTGGCTCGAAATCGAATCGAGTTGGCTCGAAATCGAATTTAGATGACTCAAAATCGAATCGAGCTAGCTCGAAATCGAATCAAGTTGGCTCGAAATTGAGCAAATGTTCTCTTTATTCCTAGTTGGCTCGAAATTAAATTGGGAAACTTTTAAATTTAGCAAATGAAACACTTAAAGCCTTCAATATTTGTATTTGAGTTTAAAATTTAGTGTTAATAATTTTAAAATAATAATATATTAATAAATACATAATGTTTTTAATCAATTCGAGTTGATTCGAATCATATTTCGAGCGATTCAGGGCTGGCTCGAAATCGACTCGAAATCAGATTCGAGTCAAATTGAATCGACTCAAATTGAGTCGAATCAATTGTAACCGATTCCGATTCGGCTCAATATTCGAGCGATTTTCGAGCGACTTTCGAGTTTCGAATAATATGCTCAGCCTTAGTTCTAGCTTATATGCGTATGGAAAAGGAGATGAACAGGTAACTATTCTAACATGCGTGTCGGTAACGGGTACCGATATGACGATAAAACAGTTACTCCTCTACATAAATAATAATACATGATCTTCGCAGGTAGAGGAAGCAGAAAGTAAGAAGTGGAGGAGTCCTTCTCACTATTCTCATCAAAATATATGTCCTTGCCCAGTAAGGTATTGTCTTCTTCAAGACGGATGCAGGAGGAGATGGCAATGAATGGAGATTCCTCTATGGAGGAGGGATCAACCTCCTCACATAAGAGGATGCTCACCTCATTGGCATGAGCAAAACGCTCCAAGTCCTATAGGAGTCCATTTGAAGAATCAATCTGCACAAGCTCAGCCACTAAAGGAGGTTGGGAAAGAAAAGTGAAGAAAGACATAAATAAACAAAAATCGGGGGAGTGGTCCCGGTCTCACTCCCAGCAGGATCCAAAGATAGATCATTGTCGGTGTCATAAGAATCATAGCAAGGGGGACCCAAGAACTCAAGGATCTCGGTGGTGAGTTGGAACTCCTCGTCCAATGAAGAAGTGAAAACTTCATCATCAAAAAAGGCATCCTCCTCATCCCACTTCGGCGCAACATCGTGCTCAAAGTAGTTATTCTCCCCATCAGAGAGAACACCATCCTCATCCCACTTTGGCGCAACCTAAGGTTCTATATCATCACCCTGCTCAATAACTTCGACAGGATCAATACAAATAGGCGTAGAAAATTTTTGCAAAGACAACAGAGGAATGGTAATATCACAATTAGAGAATATAAGATCAGGTTCCTTCGCAGGTGGATCAAAAAGAGATGGAGAATGTGCATGTGGAGATGACTCCACACTATCATAGTATGAATCAGAAGTTGAAGGAGTGCAATCAAGAGGGGAGGGAGACATGGTTCGGATAGCCGGTTCATCGTCTTCCTCCATTTGTCGTTTAAAAGTGACGCAATCATTCAAGGCATGATCTGTACTATGATAAAACAAACACGTCTTAGCTTTACTCGTCGACATCAAAGGTGCCGAGTCATAAAACTGAGAAGGTGTCTGTCATGGGGGCACATGGTTATAATTATTTGGCGCGCTAGATGGAGATGTCGAAAGGGGAGATACAAAGTTATTATGCTGAGGGGCCGGACTCCCATATAGCGCACAAAATGCTTTATGTTCAGCGCTTGTCACATATCACATATCACTAGTATGACCAGTTGATCCACACCACATGCATCTCACATTTGTATACATTTTGAAATATATGTAGAAATACAAAAAATTTCCTTGCATAAATTAACTGCACACGAAGAATTTCTAAAACAAGAAAAACCCGCTAAAAATTTTAAAACAGGATTAGAAATAAATAAATTTAAAAGTTTTAGTTAAAAATTAAAAATTAGGAAAATGAAAAAGTAGAAAATCAAAACAACAAAATCAAAACAAGCGGTATAAACAAATGGGAAAAAGCTTTTATCTCTCAGCTCTCTCTCCAGAAACTCACACGACCATGTTCCCTGACAACAGAGCCAAAAACTTGACGCGCTGTCCCGCCGCACTGATATATGCAGGAGCGAGACTGCGGTCCAAACGACAATAAACCGGTCGTTGTCAAGTATTAAATTTGAGGAAGTAAATCCCCGGATATCGAATCTCTCGAGGAACACGGTAAGGTGAAGCAATCTATTGAGGCGAGACATGGGATAGAAGTCGTTGGCAATTGTTATTCGCAGACCATAAATGTCTATTTGCAGCCCAACTTTTTCTAGTTTACAAATTGTTATCCGCAAATCAATTTTAGACTTGAGCATTCAATATCTTTGTTCTCCTGAGCAGGTCTGGACAACGAAAGAAAATATCTGACGACCTTTTGAGCACTTCAATGTGTGCAGGGATCGTGATTCGTAAAATAAATGCGCGAATAAAGACCAAGTTGAGGAAGAAAGATGATTTCTTCACTGTTCATGCGATTTTGGTTTGTTTGGGAGAGAGTAATCCTAGCTATTTAAATCTTCCCAAAGAAACCCTAGCTATCTAAATCTTCCCAAACAAAATGAAATCACATGAATGGTGAATAAATCGTCTTTCTTCCTCAACTCGGTCTCTATCCGCGCATTTATTTTATGAATCACGATCCATACACACATTGAAGTGCTCAGAAGGTCGTCAGAGATGTTCCTTCTTTGTCGGGCCTCGCTCAGGAGAACAAAAATATCGAATGTTCAAGTCTAAAATTGGTCTGCGGATAACAATTTGAAAACTAGAAAAAGTTGATCTGCGGATAGACATTTATGGTTTGCGAATATCAATTTCCAAGTCTTTTTTATGTCAGAGTTAGGCGGGGGGTTTGATTGTGATAACAACTACTTGCAATTAAAGAAAACTAATCAACTATGTGGGTCGCCTTCACCACTTCTCTCCTCCACGGGTCGCCGACCTCCGCATCGCAACTATGCGGGTCGCCTTCCTCCGCTTCGTACCTCCGCGGGTCGCAATCCTCTGCTTCGCTCATTGTCGTAGCAACACTCAACACAATAACAAACACTTCACCACCACACCACCTCCAAGCCAAGACTCATGAATATAACAATAATGATTTTCAATTAAGATTAAACACATATAACTAAATATAAGTGCATGTTATATTCATACAAACTCCACCATCACATATATGAAGAAATCCACAAAGAAACAAATCTAAATAGGATGAGAAATAGGAAAGCAATACAAACGTTGTCTGAGTCTCTACCTCGGAAGTGCAGGAGGTAGCAAGACTCCTATAACGATCCTTGGTTGTCGTCCGGGGTCCTTGGAATGCAGCGTTCACGTTGAAATCCATGAAATCACCTTCAATGGAGGTTGAATCCTTGGAGGAAGTCTTGATCCTTGTAGCTTTGGTGATGGGGAGGAGCCTAGGGGCGAACCCTAGCTTGGAGGGGCGAAAAACGACGAAACGACGATGGAAAATCGAACAGAAAATAGGGCAGACGGAAGAAATCGCGAAACAGTCAATTTATAGGCCGCACAGAATTTTGAACGCGCACGAGTAGGCGCACGACCAATGGTCGTGTGTGAAGAAAGTACTCGTGCGCGAAGGAACCTGTACCAAAATTGTCAGAAAAATAAGAGTGCACGAGTAGGCGCACTGCCACTGGTCGTGCGCTAAGGAAAGTCCTCTACTCGTGTGCAAAGAAACATGCGTCGAAAAGAGCTGGTGGGAGGCAAAAACATCGAGATTATTTTTAAGGCACGACCACTAGTCGTGCGCTAAGAAATCATCTACTCGTGCGCGAAGATGGATCAGTACTCGTGCGATCGTCTGGAAAAATTTGGCCAAATAACGCGCACGACCACTGGTCGTGCAAGGATCCACTGATCGTGCGTGAAGAAAAATGCAAGATCAGTGGCTAATGATGCGAAATGGGGCCGAAACTCCTCATAAATTCTACACGAGGCTGTACCTGCATGAAACACAGCAAACCCACCAGAACAATGCATCCACACAGACAAACATAAAGTAAAATAGAAAGAGAAGGAGAGACAATCTCCTTCAAGCAAAGACTGACCTAAACTAAGCTCCAAATATCTAAATCTTGCTCAATAGACTATAAGACCACAAACAGAGATTTTATGCTAAAATCAAATGAAAGATGAGCGAAAAGAGATGAAACCGAGCTATTAAAGGAGCCTAAAATACTATATAAAATGCGTCAATCACTCCTCAAAAGGAGCTCGAGGTGGTAACTGCCCGATGAGGATGACCAAGGCTTGGTTTAAGGCTTGGAGATGCTGAGCGATCTCGCGATGATGCTGCTCAAAAGCTTCCAAGATGATTGCTTTACCCGGGCTAGATTGAACTGAACGTTGCGCGAACTCACGGTCAGCCATGACTAGTCGCTCGCATAAAAACAAAAATTGCTGAAATTGCCGAAAGAGAAAAATTGTGATAACTTCTAAACAGAGTTGAATTTGAGCAATTTGAGGGCGCTAAACAAACTCAAACCAATAAAATAGTTTGCCATTAAATGGAGGGCTCCAAGCCGGTTTGGAAAGCTATTGTGGGCTGAAAACGGACAAGCGGATCAAAAGTTATGGTGTTTTAAGTTTGACTATATTTTAGTCTAAATGTACGTTGTATCTTCATCGCAACTGTTGTTCATCAACCGCTCAATATCTGAAGGCCGCGTGTTGTTCTGTTGGCACAAAAAATGTACCAAATCCACACTTTCTCAAGCTGAAAGAGGGGGAAAACTGTTTGGTGGTCGTTTACTTTGAGGAACGAGTGAAAGAGTAAGAAAGGGAGAAAAGAGATTGTCGCGAGCGGGAAAGAGGTCGCCGGGGTCGATGAGAGCTGATGAAGATCACCTGGCAGAACTGAGAAAGCTTGGCAGATCGCCTGAGATTGTTGGAAGGAGGGGAGATCGCCTGGCAGGTCGCTAGGAGGAGGCCGAGGTCGCCGCAGACTCAGAAATCGAGACCGCTCAGACCACAACCTGGAGGTTGGAGTCACCCAAAAGTCCATTTCTGAGTACCCTCTCCCCTATATTTATAGGTGCGAGGGTCTGCCCAAACGGGCAGGTCTAAGAATAATGGGTTGCCCAGATTTGCTGAGACCGCCTGTTGAGATCGCTGAGACCGTCGGGCAGGCCGAGACCGCTTGAGACCGCCTAAGACCGTCGGGCAGGCGTAGACCGCCTGGCAGAAGACCGTCGGGCAGGCCGAGACCGCCCGAGAACGTCTTGGGTGGATCACCGATTTCTGAGCAAACAGAAATAGTTACGGCCAATGAGATGCGATACAACTCAAACGCAAGAAAGATCACTTGAACACCCACGTAACAAACACTTTTGTGGTCTTCGTTTCCTATTAAATAACTTCAAAAAGTTGCCCGTCAAATTGCACTTCTTCAATATGTAACCCGACGCAAATTCTGAATTTTGGCCGATCGCAGACAAAAATCAATCGATTCTGTGAAATGTAAGCTCCAATGACTCCAAATTAAAGACCAATTCATACACATAATTCAGCATTAATTTATCTCCGTCGAGTTTTCCTATGTCAACTACGGTGGTTCTCCGTCGGGTCTGCCGTCGTACCAGCAATTGTAGCTAAGTCCGACGAGAACCTCCGTGATGGCGACCTCCGTCTTCTCCCTGTCTGAGAATATCAGCGTCTGCAACGCCAGAACCCGCGGCCTCGTGCTCAGCCTCTGCCGCCTATCTAGCCTCCGCTCTTCGTGCCATCTCAGCGTGTCCCTGGCTACCGGCGACAGCCACCGCAGTATGCTCTCCGTCGCCTCCCTCCACCCCTCCGCGAGCCTGCTGTCAGAAATCCCTCTCCTCAACCACCTCTCCCTCAGCCTCCGTCTCACCGCCGCTGCAAGACTCGCCGGCAGCTGCTGGTATATCTCATCCCTCAGCACCGCCGCCTCCTCCTCCTCCCCAACTTCTTCCCCGCTCTTCATCGTCATTAACTTCTCAGCCAATAAAATCACGTTCGCATACGGTATCTCCATCCCGCAGCCTCCCACCGTGCACGCCGTCGCCGGACTCATCACCAATTTGGAGTCTCCGCCGTCAAGCTTCTGCTCTGCTTTCCTGCCCCCTTTCCCAGCTATGACGAGGCTTGAGTTTCTAATTTCAACTTCCTTCAACTCCGCGGTCTCCGTCGGCCCGGGCATGCGGATCATGGGGTAAACGCGTATTCTATTATTGAGCGCCGCCGCGAAGCTCATCCGGTCGCCTGAGACTGTAATTTTGGGAAGACTGGGCACGAACGGGCCGAAGACGGAGCAGACGTTACCAAAGACGGCGAGTATTGATTGGGACATGATCGCCACCGCTTCGTCGAAAGTCTTGCACCACAAAGAGACCTCCTTTAGCCGCGCCACCATCCTCCTCTGCACCTTGAGCTCGGCGCGCGGCGGTTTGAATGACATCAAAGAAATCTTTTTTTCTGCCGCCTCCATCTTGGCGAGCATCTCCATCTCCTCGAAGAGAGCTGTCGCCACAGCGATCCACTTCTCCATCTGAACCACTCGCCGCTTCAGCTCTTTGATAGAGAAAGTTCGGATAAATGCGCTGGAGGCCAAGCCGGCTTTGACTTCGGTGTATGTCCGGGGGAAAGCCCGGAGCTGCTCGGCTTTACACCGAGTTGAGAGCCGGGAAATGACGGCGGCGGCGGAGTCGAGGTCCGAGAGGATCTCGGCGCATGCGAGATGAAAGACAAAGCGGTGATCGGCGGAAGTGAGGTATGAAACGCCGGGAGAGCTCACTGTGCTGCGCCGCAGGCGGCCGAGCTCGGGCTCCGAGAGAGCGTGGTGGAGGGAGACGAGGCGGGCCATTGCCGCCGCAGTCTCGAAGGTCAGAATTCCGACCGACAATTTTCCGCCACCGGCGGCGTCAAGATGGCGGTAAGAGAGGCACAGCCTGGTGTCTTGGCAGGAGAACGGCATTTTGATTTGAGTGACAGACAGGGTCGGGTTGGAGAGGGGTCGGAGGGCTTGATTTATATCAAATTAAAAGGCAATTGTTATTAGCACACCAGTTTTGGCTATTCGCACGCCAATTTCTACGAGTTATTACACGTCTTTTGAAAATACGTCTTGTACATGCATTTTTAAGAAAAATATTCAACACGAAAATTGTAGATCTCGTCGAGATCTACAACTTTCAAGTTGAACACTTTTCCTGAAAATGTATGTACATGACGTATTTTCAAAAATTCGTCAAAAATTTGTTATAGTTACGATCTTGACGAGATCTACAATTTTCGAGTTGAACACTTTTCCTAAAGGCGTGTAATAACTCATAAAAAATGGTGTGCGAATAGCCAAAACTGGTGTGCTAATAACAATTGCCAATTAAAATTGTGAATGTGATTATATAATAATAATAATAATAAATTATTAAGTATTACGTGGTCTAAATTTTATGACAACTCAGTTTATGCGTTAGGCAAGTTGACAATTGCTCAAAGGTCAAAGTTAATGTTCAAATAATAATAAATTATGATGGATAATATTAAATGTTACATTTATGCGATGTATATATATAATTATATATAAAGTTCATAATAAAAGAAAAAGAGAGTTGACTCTCGTGTCACTTTCATATTAGACTATGTTTAGCCGGTTATATTATGTAGATTACAATTAGTTTAGGGTTTATTTTTTGATATATTTGAAATTGAAATAAAAAATGATGAGCATATTTCTTGAACTCTAGCCACTTAGGAGGAAAGTTAAACCAACTATTATACCAATTAAATTTTCTTGTAAGATGGGATACATTTGTCTTATGTTAGGTTGTAAATCACCTACTTTATAAGAAATCTAATTTCCTGTAACAAGGGCGCGCATTATCCTCAACATTCTCCATTCTTCAAGAATTATTTTATTGTTTATATGCACTCATAAATTTATATAACTCTTCGGGGGTGCGTTTAGCAGTATCCCCATCAGGAGAGTGGAGTTAGTGGGTGTAACATCCCCCAAACTGCTAGGCCCCTAGAGAATTTTTGTCATGACAAGTCATGACAAAAATAGGACAAGTGACACCGGGCACTAGGATGACCAGTTGAAAGGAGTGAAGAACTCATGGTGTGCCCTCAACCACACCATGGGCCACCCTAGTGTAAAGTGGACTGAAAGAGGCTAAAAGCACCTTGAGCATCACACATAGCCATGGAGACCCCCCCCCCCCCCCCCCCCCCAGGATGGATCAAGTACACAAAGTGAGCCAAAGAGTCCTCATGAACTCATTAAGACGGGAAGGAATGTCTTTTGGGGTGCATATAGCAATCTTGATGACCTAGCCTAGGGGTGACCAACAAACTCCAATGAGCCAACCTAACCACACCATGACCCCCATGACCATCCAAGGAGGTGAGTAGACCATTAGGGACCCTTGAGGCCAACCAAATTGGTCATATTGACCAAAAGTCAACCTTGAGCTATCCTAGGTCAAACCACCATAAATAAGGGCAATTGAACTCCAAATGATCAAATTGGATCCACCCTCATATGGCAACCTCCCTAGGGGACCTAATGGACCCAAAAGCCCCATCATAGGGCCATCAATTTGGGGAAATTGGGTCAATTTCTAAAAAGTCCCAAATTGACCTAAATGTGCTAAAAACCCAATTTGATCTCCAATTGACCTAGTGTGATCAAATTGATCACCCCTAAACACTAAGGGAGTAAATGAGACCCAAATGAACCAAAGTGCACAGTCAATTTTGGAGAATTAGGGCAAAACCACCAAAATGCCCAAATTGCCCTAATAAGTAATTTTGTGCAATTAAACCCCATATGATCCCACCTTGGCTCAATTCTTCTTAGAGTAGGTCCATAGGGTCTTAGGAAACAATGTGGGTCGGTCACCTTGAATGGGGTGAGCTAGGGTCAAGCCCAAACCCAAAAGCCCCAATTTGCCCTATTTGGGTCAAGTAAGCCGAACTCAAGCTAGGTGGACTTAACCCAAACCCAACCTTAGAACCTTTGGGCTCAACCCCACCTAATCAAGCCCACAAGAAGGCTGGTTTGCCTAGAGCCCAATTGGGCCCAATGGGGAGGTTCACCAAGGGATGGCCGACCACCTCCAAGCATGAATTCAAGAGGAATTCATGGAGGAGTGGCCACTTGGCCACCACTCAAATCCTAGCATGCCCACAGCCCTCCCAAGGATATTTCAGCAGAATTGGTCTGAGCTGGCTGCTGTTGAGAGGAGGGAGGAGAAAGCTCCACCAAGTGGCCGACCACATTAATGGCTAAGCTTCAAGGAATTCAAATGGGCTCGACTTTTCCCATCCCCTGACCGGCAATTGATGAGAGGAATGGATCCCTGCTGAGCTGGAGCTTTAGCAGTGGCTGCTGAGGGAGGTGCCAGCCTTGGTGAAATCGCCAAGGATGGCTGGCGACAAACAAAGCCCCCTCAGCTCAATCCATCCTTACCATTAGCTTCAGAAGCTCATGAGGAGTCGAACTGGAGCCTTACAGAGGAGGATTTGATGCAGAACTGAGATCGGGAGGTGGAGCTCAAGGGAGGATTCGGCCATGGCATTTCTCGTTCTTCTTCAAGATCAAGCCCGATCAAAGGCAAGTTCCTTCCCCCCTCCATCTGTGCTAGATTCTAGACCTATCTATGAGAGATATCGGGCTCAAATGAGCACGATCCCATGTGAGATAGTGGGAGTTTTCTCGAGCTTTTCTTCTTGCTCGGGATCGCCGGAGAAGCTATCTCCGGCGGCCGTGTTGCCGCCTGGCGTTAGCCACCACCTCAACGGAGGTGGTGGAGGCGGTGGCCGGCGGTGGTGAGCTGTAGGTAGCCGGGAAATGGCAGAGGAAGGTGGCCCAGCGGGATCGAATCTGAGCCCTTGGCTCATCGGGGAAGACGACCTCTGAGCCGTTGGATCTGGCGGGCTAAGCTAATCGCAGACCACATTATATATAAATTATACGTTTCATGAATTCTGTCACACCTAGTTAACCAATGTTGTAGGCTGAATTTGAGGCCCTTAGTGGCTGAAAATCGAAAAATGCCCAGGGACAAAAATTGTAGACCTCTGAGTCTAATTTGTATAGGAATTGAAATCAGGTCATTTGAAGACCTGTAGACCCTTGTGGGTCAAATTTAGTGAGATTGGTTCAATTAGTGAACCAGCCACATATTTATTAATTCCCATTGATAGGGACTTCACCAAGGCCTGAAATTTTGGGCATGGTTGAGATGTATATAGAGGCATGTCCAGTAGGAAAATCAGATTTTTAGGAGGAGATTTTTCTATGATTTTATCCATTATTTGATTTATCAAATTAATGTGAATTAGGAAGCTAGACACCTCAAGTTAGTCCCAAATTTTGGTGAGGGCTTTTTAGGTCATGTATGGACACTGGTTAAAATTTCATCACATGTGCATGATTATATTTCTCTGAACTTCAAAATGAATTTGGGTCTTAAGAGAAAAATTGGGGAGCTAATAGTCATTTTGGGCTTTTGAAGTGTTTGATGGAATTGAAGGTGGAAATCACCTTGCATGCCTCTGAACCCTTGGGGGTTTTGTATGTCATGAGGATGTACATCATTGACATAAGTTTCATGATTTTTGGAAGTTATTTTCCTAAAGTTTTTAATAAAATGAAAATTGTCACACTTTTAAATTAAGGAAATAATTTGAATCAAAACCTTAGGGATAAATCCCAAACTCTGAGAAATGGGTATTTGACTTAAAAGACATGTCTAGGGATTTATTTTAGAATTTTTCATCACATGTGTTTCTCTGAGAAGGATTTGTTGGTTAGGTCAATTTATATAAATAGGAAGCTTGAGTAAATATTATCGGGAGGAATGATATGAAACTTAGGATTTAGTAGTTTTAGATCATTCATATGCTCTACAAATTTTTCCAGAATTTATTGAGGACATTATATAGTACTTGTTATATAACCCCTTATTAGCACACCATGAGTATTAATTGGATATTGTGATTGTACAACCCGTATTCGCCGAGTGATCCCTCAAAGCCAGCTGGCGAGACCTGGGTCAGCCAGGTCATTCGCCCAGGCTAAGACAGGTGGAAAGACTCCCGGGTCAGTGGGGGAAAGCTGCAGGCGGGAAGGAGTTCGGCGAGTGGTGCCCTCACGGACCACTCGCACAGAAGTATGGGCACTCGCCCAGCTGAGCGTGAGATCGGCGAGTGGTGCCCTCACGGACCGCTCGCCCCAGAGGTTTTGAGGGGAAAATGACCATAATACCCCTGGTGGGCTGCAAATAGCCCTTCAGAATAGCGGAGTTAGGCTATCAGCAGACCAATTTGGGGTGCGATTAGAAAAATTCAAAGGCGGATTTAGGCTATTTGCAGGCCAGCCTAGGAAAAACTATAAATAGACTCTTAAGGGCACCTTGGAGGAGACCCCGATTTTAGAGGATCCTCTCCTCCAGGCTAGTTTTTGGTCGGCTGCTAGTGCCCTCCAAGGTGCCCGGTTGAGCTCTGGTTTGGGAGGGGAAGCTCTCTAAGATCTTCCGGGTATGTGGTGGGACCTCATCGCTTCAGCCTTGGGTCTTTTCTTATTCTCACATCCATCGTCAAAGGAGTCTAGTGAGGGAGAAGTAAGCATCGGCTGCACCCCCAGTGGGTCCGAACTCAAGAGACCTGTTGCAGGTTTCAACATTTTTGGTGCGGTGAGCGTGGACCGTAGCCAGTGAAGGAAAATCCCAAGCTAGGTTCGATGACAGGAGATGGAGGGAATGGTTCTGACTCAGGCCGCTCGCAGCCACCAGCAATAGGGGAGTGGCTGGAGATGTTCGAGAAATTCAAGCGAGAAGTCCTGCAGACAGTTCTCGCAGCAAGGGGCGAGTGCGAGACGCCAGCAGTTCCCATCGTTCCACCCCAGCAAGTCGGCGAGAACGCCCCGGGGCAGCGGCTGGGGAAGGAGGTGGCAGCAGAAGGAAGTGCTCGAGATCTCCCTGGGCGGTAGCTGTTCAGCAGTCCGGCGAGTGCTGAGGTGTGCGAGTTGGCTCCGCGTGAGAGGACCATTCGCCGAGCAGGGGAAGGGAGCCCCTTTTGCGAGATGATCCTCTCGGCCCCAGTGCCAGAGGGGTTTCGAGGGCCGGAGATGTCCTACTACACCGGCAAGGAGGATCCAGTCGTGCACCTGCAATGGTTTGAGGACATGACTTCGATTCTTCTCATGTCGGATGCTTTCCAATGTCGGCTCTTCGCCACCACCCTGAAGGAGAAAGCAAGGGACTGATTCCACCAGCTCCCCGTATGTTCCATCTACGTGTTCGACGATCTGCGTCGAAGCTTTCGGCTGTGCTTCTCGACGTCAAAGAAGAGGAAGAAAGATGCGGAAGCTCTCTTCATGATCAGGCAGAGGGAGGGGGAATCCCTGACACATTACGTGGATAGGTTCTAGGAGGAGATCCACCTCGTGCAGGAGGTGCCGGGGTTCGCCCTCAAGATGGCGTTCATTGTGGGGCTAAGAGATGGGTTCTTCAAGATGGACCTAAAGAGAAGGGCTCCGGTCTCCTTTGAAGAGTTGATGGAGCGAGCGGCGGAGGAGATTGAAGGGGAGGCGGCCAACCCGGAGTTCTACAAAAGGTTGGCGAAGATGAGCGAGCCAGAGGTGAGGCCGCAGGAGGGAAGAAGGAGAGAGGAACCCAGAGGTCAGGGGTTCGAGAGGCCTCCTCGGAATTGGAGGTATCAGGAGCCCAACAGGTTGGGTTGGAGGAACCATGAAGGACCTGCGAGAGGTCAGGAAGGAGGATACCAAGGAAGGGAGATGGGGGGAGTCAATCCGGAGTGGAGGCAGGGCCCCAGACCCCCTCACCCTCCGCGGGAGCAAGCCATGGCGGTAGGCCGAGGAAGAGGAGCTAGAGGAGGAAGAGGAAGAACGGGAAGAGGGGGCAGGGTGACGTTGCCCTATTGTGACTTTCATCAGGAAGAAGGTCACGCAACGGCCACCTGCCCCGAGTTCTTGGAAATAAGGGAGAGGGGTCAGCCGCGGCAGCAGCCGATCAGGATTGAGGAAGTGTTCCCGGAGGGGGAAGAAGATAGGTGTGAAGACCGGGCTGACGTAGGAGCCAGGGGAGGAATCGGGGTGATTCATGGTGGGGTTGGGATAGAGGCCTCTCGCAAGAGGAGCTTCCAGGCAATGTTCCGAAGGGACGTCGCGTCGACTTACCAAACCCCACCCCCTCGGAGAAGCTCACCTTCTCCTCGGAAGATATGCCCGATTATGAAGACCCATTCTGCGACGCCCTGGTGATCCAGACGGCGATTGAAAATTTCACGGTCTCCCGGATCCTTGTGGATAACGGGAGCTCGGTGAATGTGATCTTCAAGATGGCCTTCGACGCGATGGAGGTGGAGAAGAAGAGGGTGCAGGCCTCTGACAGACCGCTGTTTGGTTTCTCAGGAGAGCGAAAGGAGGTCGAGGGAGGTGTTGGTCTCCAACTGACGTTAGGAGGGGTCCCAAGAAACTGCCGGTTCGTCATTGTGGACGCTCCGAGCAGCTATAACGCCATATTCGGACGCCCCCTCATCAGCACCTTCCGATGTGTACCCTCGTCGTACCATCAGTGCTTGAAGTTCCATAGTGGAGGAGTCCAGGTCCGCATCCGAGGAGATGCTAAGGTGGCGAGGCAGTGCTATGTGACTGCCATCAACACCATCTCTTGGATGGCGGATGCTGAGAAGATGGATGAGGAGATGGCGAGGCCGAAGGGGCCAGGGGAAGAAGCGGAGAAGAGAGGAGTAGAGGAAGAGGGCGGTGCCCGAGAGGAGTCGGTGGAGGTAGCTCAGGAGGAGCAGGAGGAGAGGATGGAGGCAGCTCAGGAGGAGCGGGTCGAGTCGGTGGAGGTAGCTCGGGATGAGCAGGTCGAGCCGATGGAGGAGGAAGGAGCAGCAGAGGAAGAGGCCCGGGAGGAGGGGCGAGAAGCAAAGGGCCAATGGGAAAAACTGGCCCGGCTCGAGGCGGCGGAAGAGGTGGTAGAGATGGAGGTCACCACCCAGGAAGGAAGAGTAAAAGAGGTGCGAATCAGCGGGGGTCTCGGCCCGGAGGACAGGGTGAAGATGCTGGAGTGCATCCAGAGGAACGTGGATGTCTTCGCATGGAGCGCGGCAGACATGCCAGGCATTGAGGCGGACGTGGCCTGCCATCGTCTCAACCTCGAGCTAGGAGCCCGTCCCATCCGGCAGAAGAGAAGGACCTTCGCCAGCAAGCTCGAAGAACCAATCCGCGAGGAGGTGGCTAAGCTCCTCGAAGCAGGTTTTGTATCGGAGATCCAGTACCCAGGCTGGGTCTCCAATGTCGTTATGGTAAAAAAGGCCGATGGCCGCTGGCGTATGTGTGTTGATTTTTCATTGTTAAACAAGGCCTGTCCTAAGGATTGTTATCCCCTGCCTCGGATCGACGCGCTGGTTGACTCAGCCGTCGGTTTTTCTGTGATGAGTTTTTTGGATGCTTTTTCAGGTTATCACCAGATCAGGATGCACCCCCCGGACGTCAAAGACGTCTCGTTCATCACTAAGGAGGGATGTTACTGCTATAAGATGATGCCCTTCGGGCTGAAAAATGCAGGAGCGACCTACCAGAAGATGATGGACTGGGTCTTTAGGGAGCAAAGGGGAAGGAACTTGGAGGTCTATGTGGATGACCTCATGGTGAAGAGTAAGTGCGTGAGCTCTCACATCCAGGACCTCGAGGAGACCTTCGCCACCCTGCGCAAGTACAAGATGCGCTTGAACCCCCTAAAGTGTGTGTTCGGGGCCAGCAAGGGAAAGTTCCTGGGACATCTTCTCACCCCTTTGGGGGTAGAACCTAACCCAGACAAGGTCAAAGCCATAATGGAGTTGGGATCGCCTCAGAACGCCAAGGAGGTCCAGCGCTTGACGGGAAGGCTCGCAGGGTTGAGCAGGTTTCTCTCCCGGGCTAGGGAGAAATGCTCTCCTTTCTTCAAAACATTACGAGGCAACCAAAAATTTGAGTGGACAAAAGAATGCGAGGAGGCCTTCCAAGCCTTGAAGAGCCAACTCACCAAGGCTCCGCTACTCCAAGGTACCAAGGAGGGGGAGGATCTATCTCTATATCTCGGGGTCGGGGCTGAGGCCGTCAGCTCCGTCCTGGTTCGGGAAGAGGGTAAGAAGCAGCTGCCTATCTACTACGTAAGTAGGGTCTTGAGAGGGGCAGAGCTCAGGTACCCAATTCTGGAGAAGCTGGCCTTTGCTCTGGTCATCGCGACGAGAAAGCTCAGGCCATATTTCCAGGACCATTCAATTCAAGTAGTGACGGACCACCCCCTCCGCCAGATCTTTGAGGGGGTAGAGCACTCTGGGAGGCTTGCCAAGTGGTCGATAGAGTTAAGCGAGTTCGACATCGCCTTCGTCCCTCGACTATCCATGAAGGCGCAGATAGTGGCAGACTTTATGTCGGATTACGTGGACGAAATGGAGGATGATCAGACTCCTCGCCATGTTCCGTGGAAGCTGCTGGTGGACGGGGCTTCGGGCAAGAGTTCTCTCGGAAGAGGGGTGGTGCTGGAGAGTCCCCACGGGGTGAAGATCGAGCAGACACTAGTGATACATTTCCCAATCACCAACAACCAGGCGGAGTATGAGGCAGTGATCGCCGGCTTGCGTTTGGCCCAGGAGCTGGGAGTCCATGATGTGGAGGTCCTCACCGACTCGATGGTAATAGCCTCTCAGATCAAGGGAGAGTTCGAGACAAGGGAACCTGCACTCATTAGATACCTGGCCAAAGTGAGGGGCCTCGTTGGGACGTACAAGACTTTCTCCATCCGGCACATCCCTCGGGAGGAAAGCATCCCGGCAGATCGATTGGCCAAGGCCGGCCCTCGAGCCGGAGGGACCTTGACAGACCTATTCCGCCCTTCGATCGAGGAAGGAGAGCTCATGGAAGTAGAGCAGCGACCCTCTTGGATGGATCCCCTCATTGCCTTCCTTGCGATAGGAAAATTTCCGGAAGAGGTTCCGGACCAGAGGCGCTTCCGGTATAAGTCCGCCTACTATGTGCTCCATGAAGGGGACTTATATCGGAAGACCCTGTCGGGCCTCCTGGCCCGATGCATCTCAGAGGAGGAAGTCCCAAGGGTCTTGGAAGAAGTCCACTCTGGCGAGTGCGGCAGCCACTCAGGGAGCAGGATGTTGGAGGCAAGAATAATGAGGCAGGGGTACTTTTGGCCAACCCTAAGAAAAGACGCGGCAGCCTTCGCCAAGAGATGCCAGAAGTGCCAAATGTTCGCCCCGCTTCAGCTCATGCTAGCTCAGAGGCTGAGGAGTATCACGGCGCCCTGGCCATTCGCCATATGGGGGATGGACCTGGTAGGACCCTTCCCCCAAGCTAGTGGGCAGAGGAGATTCCTCTTAGTCATGATCGACTACTTCTCAAAGTGGTTGGAGGTCAAGGCGCTGGCCAAGGTCACCTCTCAGGTGGTCCGCAACTTCATATGGGGGGAGATCATTTGTCGGCATGGGCTTCCGCAAGCCATAGTCACGGACAATGGTCCGCAATTTGCCAGCGAGGAGCTCATCAGTTTTTGTGGCCAGTTGGGGATAGACCTCAGGTTTGCGTCCGTTCACCATCCTAGGAGCAACGGGCAGGTGGAGGCGGCAAACAAGATCATCGTGAACCTGCTCAAGAAGAAGGTGGAAAATCTGAAGGGTAACTGGGTGGAGCAGCTTCCCTCAGTCCTGTGGGCTTTGAGAACTACACCCAACACCGGCACAGGGGAGACCCCTTTCAAACTATCTCACGGCTGCGAGGTCGTCATCCCCATAGAGCTCGAAGTTATGACACCACGGGTAAAAGCCTCCACGAATGGAGAGGAAGACTGGAGAGCTGGGAACGAAGAGGAATTGCGGCTCTCCCTCGACCTCATCGAAGAGACCCGGGATCTAGCGGCCATTCGTCAGGAGGAGGTCAAGCGGCGAATGGCCAAGTACTTCGACAAACACATCAGGATCAAGCAATTCGAAAAGGGGGACCTAGTACTCAAAAAGGTCGACGCGGCCGGAAGGTCCGCCGCAGTGGGAAAGCTTAATCCCAACTGGGAAGGTCCCTATGTCGTAGAAGAGGTGCTAAAGTCCGGGGGGGGTATCGCCTTCAGAATGTGGAGGGCCAGCCCCTCAGCCACACATGAAGTGGTGACGATCTTAAACGCTTCTATCCTTAGAGCTATGTATTGACACTGTTTGTAAATATGAATATTTTGCTTAACCTATATGTGTAAGAATGATGCTGCAGTTTGTAGGGGAAAAATTCCAAGGTGTTGAGAAAATGGCCCTGAGCAGACCCGCTGTCCAGGCTCTCATCTAGCTGGCAGGTCCGAAGGCTCACTCGGTGGCAGGTCCCAAAGTGTTGAGAAAATGGCCCCGAGCAGACCCGCTGTCCAGGCTCTCATCTAGCTGGCAGGTCCGAAGGCTCACTCGGTGGCAGGTTCCAAGGTGTTGAGAAAATGGCCCCGAGCAGACCCGCTGTCCAGGCTCTCATCTAGCTGGCAGGTCCAAAGGCTCACTCGGTGGCGGGTTCCAAGGTGTTGAGAAAATGGCCCCGAGCAGACCCGCTGTCCAGGCTCTCATCTAGCTGGCAGGTCCGAAGGCTCACTCGGTGGCAGGTTCCAAGGTGTTGAGAAAATGACCCCGAGCAGACCCACTGTCCAGGCTCTCATCTAGCTGGCAGGTTCGAAGGCTCACTCGGTGGCGGGTTCCAAGGTGTTGAGAAAATGGCCCCGAGCAGACCCGCTGTCCAGGCTCTCATCTAGCTGGCAGGTCCGAAGGCTCACTCGGTGGCAGGTTCCAAGGTGTTGAGAAAATGGCCCCGAGCAGACCCGCTGTCCAGGCTCTCATCTAGCTGGCAGGTCTGAAGGCTCACTCGGTGGCAGGTTCCAAGGTGTTGAGAAAATGGCCCCGAGCAGACCCGCTGTCCAGGCTCTCATCTAGCTGGCAGGTCCGAAGGCTCACTCGGTGGCGGGTTCCAGGGTGTTGAGAAAATGTGCCCGAGCAGACCCGATGTCCAGGCTCTCATCTAGCTGGCAGGTCTGAAGGCTCACTCGGTGGCTGGTTCTAAATCCTCAAAGGTTGGCCCAAGAGCACTCGCATAGACCACGCGCCGGTGGGGTGATCTCGCCTCTCCTTCATAACTACCCAAGCGAAACCCCGGGATGGGCGAATGGTCCAAAGGTGCGAGTGGAACAGGTAGCGGGAAATACAGAACGGCGATACACTCGGTCATCTTCAAGCATTCGGCGAGTGACTGGGACAGCTACATTACGACCTAGCGTCCTAGCGAGCCTAACGAGATATAGCGGCGAATGGAAAAATTCAGATAGCATAAAAATTAAGATAGCATAAAAATTGAGATAGCACAAAAATTGATAGCACAAAAATTGTAATCCATATATATACATCTTTCAAGGGCACTCGCCCAGTTCACGATTACATTCAGAATGGAGAGTAAAAAGAAAGTAAAAATTACAAGGGACCCGTCTCATTTGTCGGCAGTCTTCTCGCCAGGAGACCCGTCGCTCTCGCCCGAGTCTGGGAGGAGGGCGTCTTCTCGCGGCTCGCCATCCTCATCGTCCGGGAAAGGGATTGGGATGTAGAGCTCGGGAACAACTTGACGAGCGGTGAGGCATTCGGCCTCCGCCTTCAGGTACCCAGCCTGTCGCAGCACCTGCAGCGCGTGCTTCACGGTGCTTTGAGCATTCTCCTGCATCAGCTGCTCTAGCTCATGATGGGGGTAGAAGTGCCCCCTACTCCTCGAGGCGAGTGCCGAAGCATCGACCTCTCGCAGCTGTTGGGCCTCGGCCTTAGCAAGGCGGACTTCTTCTTCGAGGCCGATCACCCGCGCGCGAAGCATCTCGGCGCCTTTGGTGTCCTGAAGGGATAGAATAAACATGGTAAGATGGAAGTGCGGAAAAAAGGTAACGAGTATTCGCGGGAGGAGATTTACCTCTCTGACGGGACGGCTGGCGAGAAGGGCTTCCGCAGCTGCCAACTTCGTCTTGAGTTCCTGCACCTCGGCCGAAACAAGGGCCCTGGTCCCCTTGACCTCGGCCAGACTCCGCCCCAGACTGATGCTCCAGCGCGAAGACATGTGCGCGAGCTCAAGAGCCCGCAGCATGGCTCGGGCGGTCTCGTGGGCGAGAACTTGCGTCTTCTCGGCATCGAAGACCTCGACATCCTCACGCCCATAGAGGGCATACGCAATGGCGTAGGCCTCGCCGCTGGCGACGTCGCTCTCTATCCAAGAGGGATGGAGGGTGGAGAGCGAGACCCTGTTGGTGTTCCGGTCCCACTTTACCAAGGGAGCCCCGGAAGGATCCACATACCTCTCGCCGTTCGGGAAGTTCCGGTGGTCCCCGGGCAACGGAGGCGGCGGCAACGACGATCTCGCCTGGATTACAGCCCCGTATGGCACACCCGACCCCAAGGTTTGGGCCGGCACATCGGCCTCCTGGGTTGGGGCCGGCTCACTCGTCCCCAGGGTTTGGGTCGGAGCATTTGCTCCGGAGGTCTCGCCCAAAACCCCCTTACCTTTCACGGAAGGTGGACATCTTGACTTGCTGGGAGGGGGGAAGAATTCTTTCCGGGCTTCCGCTTCCGGCCGCTGGGCTTGGAAGAAGAAGGCTCCTCCCGGCAGGCATCCGCGGCGGCTTGCGCGAGAGGCACGCAGAACCCAGGAGGTCGCGACGGGTGAAGGGGGAAGCTATGCAAACCTACAAGAGAATGTGAATGGTTTAGCGAATGGTGTAAGATACACAAAGCTGAAAGGAATGGAGAAGGTCTCGAAAAACTTACCCTCACCCTGCAGAATGGGCGGGAGTGAGTTGACGTTTCGCCGGAGATAGACGAGGTCCATCCCGTGCTCCAGAATATATTGGTGGAGTTTGGCCTCGTGCCCTCCTAGGGTCGGGGGACGGAAGGTTGACTCCTCCTCCTGCACCGGGGCGAGAAGGGTGTTACCTAGGCTCCCGCTGACGAAGAGGAAGCGGCGAACCCAATCGTGGTTCTTGTTCGGGAGCCCATAGTGCTTGAGTGGACTTAGGCCGGAGAAGAAGGAGATCCCGTGAGTGCAGCGGAAGGTGTACAGCTTGCGAAAGACAGGCAGCGAGAACTCGATCCCCTCTTCTCGCAGATAGCTCGCATACCCGACCAACATGGCGATGGAGTTGGGGTTGAGCTGGCCGGGCACGACCCCATAATACCGGAAGGTCTGGCGGAGTTCCGGCCAGATGGGAAGGCGAAACCCCACCTCGAAGTGCTCTAGCGGGATCGCGAGAGCACATGGCGAGATGGTGTTTATGCGGTCCTCTGACCCGGGCCTCCGCGCTTGAAATCCCGGCGGAACGTAGTCCGCGACTGCAGTCAGGTAGGCCTCTTCGGAGAGGTCGCAGGAATCGAACACGTGGTTGACGAATGCACTGGCGCACTTGCCCCTTCCTTCAGCGTCACCACCCATTTCGCGAATGCAGAAGAAGGCGGGAGCAACGGAGTAGAGAGAAGCGCGAGTGCTAGCGCGAAGAGAGAGAGGGAGCGGATGGCAAGGTAATTAATACGGCCGCTGGGAGGCATATTTATAGATGAAGTAAAAAATGTTTGGGCTTCCGAGGCCACGGGGGTGTGGATAGCAACCGCACCTTCCCGACGCCTCGGAACCCGGGCCGATCCCTCTCGCCCATTAATGGCGAATGCCCTATGACTAGTCGCTCGGCGGCTACGAAAGGATTAAAAAAGCATTCGGCAATACCCAAGCAAGATATAAGAAACAAAAGAAACAGGAAATAGAGCATTCGCAAATCACAGGGTATAAAATTATTAGACAGAAATAAAAGTTCAGCATCCGCGGTACAGAAAACAAAAAAAATAACAAGAGGAGCGAATGATGCCGAGCTCAGAACTCTTCCCAGACCCACCGACCCCGCCCTCGCGACCCAACTTCCAGGGGCACTCGCGGACGATAATATGCGAGCATGTTGGTAATCTCGTGGGAAACCAGTTGGAGCTGGTCCCGGGCTCGAGCGGCGTGCCTTCCAGGCGAAAGCTCCCCACCTTCACCTCCTAGACGCTCCACTATTGCGAGAAGGCGCGAGTAGTCCCTCTGAAGGTCCTTTAGCTCGTGCGTGACCCCCAGCCGCACATCATGCACCTGGCTGGCAACGTTTCGCTGAATGCGGATGAGCTTCCCAAAGACCTCCACGATCCGCTCCTTCAAGGTCGCGTGGTCTGAGGAGTCACCCAAGAAGTCGGCGAGGTCCTCGGGAGAGGGGAGAGGCGAGAGCACCCCCTCTTCTCCCTCGTTGTAGGAGTCAAGGGGGGAGGCTTCCCGATAGCCTGCGAAATCACGACCAGGTCAGTTGCGGTAAAATAAGCGAGTACGATAGGGGCATGTGAGTAGACTGACCTGGGACGGGTTCCCTATGACTTGAAGGGTGAGACGAATGGGGGTGGACCCCAGACAAGCCTACGGAAGGTGGTAGAACCTTCCCTTTCCCGGGGCGGAAAAGCGGAGGAGGAGGAGTCGGAGCATTCGCACGGTCATCAGCACGGAGGTGCTGACCCAGTTCCCGCTCAGGGGAGACCCTCTGTTCATTCGCGATAACAGAGGGGTTCTGCTGGGCAGGGGAACTTGGAGGAATGGAGTCCCGCGGCGGGACGTCAGGGTTGAGGGCTTCGAAAAGGTAATGGTCAGTAACAAGCAACATGAAAGGAAAATCAAGAGGGTTCACAACTTACTGGATTGAAGTGTGGTCTCGCCCGGAGGTGGTGGGGAGCAAGGTCCGAGTCTGGAGGAGGCCTCTCTTCCGCGAGAGGTGGCACCACGATGCTATTCGAGACGGCCCCATGGCCGTCCTCGGGCGCCGGGGCCCCCTGCGAATGATCAGAGCGATTGCAGAATAAGGAGGCAGAATAAGGAGGCAGAAACTAAAAAGAAAGGCAGGTGGAACCTTCGTACCTGAGTCCCGGGGTCTGGAGGAGTATTCGCCGGAGACGCCGAAGCGGTCTCGCCTCTTTGACGATTCAGCCGAATCGCCTTGGCTCGACGCGAGACGTAGGGAGCACTCGGGTCCCGTTTAGACATGAGCCAGGGAGCAAACTTGGCGGCCTTGGGGGCGGTTACACTTTGGGCCGCGGCCAGGCGCTCGATCATCTCCTTCGAGAGGGGTTTCGCGGAAGGTTTATAGGGAGACATTAATATCGGCGAAAGGCCAAGGGAGAGAAGCAGCTCTGAATCGAGGGATGAAAGCGTTCCAGGAGAATCTGGCGTGAGGAGTTATATATATAGGAAGACGGTGGGACCCACAGAATCTTATGGGCACAGTCAGCAAGCACTCATCGAATACAGGGTTGGACTGTTCTTTCCGAGCGTAGGAATCGCTCACAAAGAGCAGAGATTGTGTACAACCCATATTCGCCGAGTGGTCCCTCAAAGATAGCTAGCGAGACCTGGGTCAGCCAGGTCATTCGCCCAGGCTAAAACAGGTGGAAAGACTCCCGGGTCAGTGGGGGAAAGCTGCAGGCGGGAAGGAGTTCGGCGAGTGGTGCCCTCACGGACCACTCACCCAGAAGTATGGGCACTCGCCCAGCTGAGCGGGAGATCGGCGAGTGGTGCCCTCACGGACCGCTCGCCCCAGAGGTTTTGAGGGGAAAATGACCATAATACCCCTGGTGGGCTACAAATAGCCCTTCAGAACAGAGGAGTTAGGCTATCAGCAGACCAATTTGGGGTGCGATTAGAAAAATTAAAAGGCGGATTCAGGCTATTTGCAGGCCAGCCTAGGAAAAACTATAAATAGACCCTTAAGGGCACCTTGGAGGAGACCCCGATTTTAGAAGATCCTCTCCTCCAGACTAGTTTTTGATCGGCTGCTAGTGCCCTCCAAGGTGCCCGGTTAAGCTCTGGTTTGGGAGGGGAAGCTCTCTAAGATCTTCCGGGTATGTGGCGGGACCTCCTCGCTTCAGCCTTGGGTCCTTTCTTATTCTCACATCCATCGTCAAGAGAGTCTAGTGAGGGAGAAGTAAGCATCGGCTGCACCCCCAGTGGGTCCGAACTCAAGAGACCTGTTGCAGGTTTCAACAGTGATTATAATCTATCTGGAATAATATGAAACTTAGGACTTAGTAGTTTTAGATCATTCTTATGCTCTACAAATTTTTCCAGAATTTATTGAGGACATTATATAGTACTTGTTATATAACCCCTTATTAGCACACCATGAGTATTAATTGGATATTGTGATTATAATCTATCTGGAATAATATGAAACTTAGGACTTAGTAGTTTTAGATCATTCCTATGCTCTACAAAGTTTTCCAGAATTTATTGAAGTCTTAACATAGCACTTGTAGTGTAAACCCTTATTGGCACACCAAATGTAATAAATGATAAATAAAGGTAAATACTCCTTGGATTAATATGAGACTTTAGATCTGGTGTTTTTAGACCAATATTGTGCTATAGTAATTTTCCCAGAATTTATTGAAGTCTTAACATAGCACTTGTAGTGTAAATCCTTATTGACACACCAAATGTAATAAATGGTAAATAAAGGTAAATACTCCTTGGATTAATATGAGACTTTAGATCTGGTGTTTTTAGACCAATATTGTGCTATAGTAATTTTTCCCAAAATTTATTGAGGTCTTAACATAGCACTTGTCGTGTAAATCACTATTTGCACCCCATTTGTTTTAATTAGAGATTATGATTAAATACTCCTTGGAAAAATGTGAAACTTAGGTTTTGAGGTTTTCAGACCATTATTATGTTACAGTGAATTTATCAGAATTTATGGAGATCATTAGTTGACAATCGATGTGTAAATCACTATTTGCACATATTCTATTTTAAATAGAAACTATGATTTAAGATTCCCTATAGGATTTATGAAATTAGGATTTGAGGTTAATAGATCACTACTAATTGCGAACCTGTGGTAATAATTGGAACTCATTTGGATATGATGTGGTCAAGATTGCACCATAGGAGTCAAATCTAGCTCAATCTTATTTTGGTCTGCGAATAATAAAACTGATTTATACGATTTAGACCACCACTGACCTTCACACATGGAACTATTAACTCTTGATTATGATGAAGGCTCAGATTATTTGGAAGAGCATCTCTAAGGGCATCATGAGAAATAAGAGTTTGGGTGCGTTTAGCAAAGCTATAAGTGCAGGAATTTATAATGATATAAAAAGGAGGTTAGACCTCATCAAGGGCCCCACAGACAACTCATCTGTGTTAAATGATTATATGGAAGTAAAACTACCCTTAGCCGGGTGAGCCATCTTAAGGTAAATACTCAAGGGAGAAGTCGAGAAATATCTAAGGCAAACCCTGGATTAAGGATGACGAAGAATAGGAGTGTGGGTCCAAGTAAGGTTGAGAATGCTAATTGAATGTGTACAGTTCCTCGGTGAAGAAGGGAACTCGAGCTTAGAATGTGACGACAGGAGAGTCAGCACCCGGTCATAATTGGTGGTGTTGGATTTCAAAAGAACACCCCCACTCCTAAGAGCCAAGTTTAACTCATTTTATAGATTTAATGTAATTAGAGAGGAAAATGGGGATCAGGTAGAATGGGGTAGATACCAACAAGATTAAGTGCCTTGGGCAAAGGAAGTTCGGGGTGTCAGCCCGTCACACTTCCTAGTACCGGTGCGAGCCCCTCGCCGGGTAACCCTCCGGAAGTCCAAGGTTAACCCCAAAGCTTCTAAGATCAACTAAATTATAGACAAGATTAGTTAAGTAGGAGAACTTGACAAGTTATCTTTCATCCCAAACCGGATCGGGATATAAGGAAGGACTGGGATAGTCCTGCGAGCGGTAGGCTCGAGATATAAGGAAGGACTGGGATAGTCCTGCGAGCGGTAGGCTCGAGATATAAGGAAGGACTGGGATAGTCCTGCGAGCGGTAGGCTCGAGATATAAGGAAGGACTGAGATAGTCCTGCGAGCGGTAGGCTCGAGATATAAGGAAGGACTGGGATAGTTCTGCGAGCGGTAGGCTCGTGTTTTAAATATAAGACTGGTGTAGTCTAGCGAGCGGTAGGCTCGTAGTTAAATTATAAGGCTGGTGTAGTCTAGCGAGCGGTAGGCTCGTAGTTTAATTATAAGACTAGTGTAGTCTAGCGAGCGGTAGGCTCGTAGTTTAAATTATAAAACTAGTGTAGTCTAGCGAGCGGTAGGCTCGTAGTTTAAATTATAAGACTAGTGTAGTCTAGCGAGCGGTTGGCTCGTAGTTTAAATATAAGACTGGTGTAGTCTAGCGAGCGGTAGACTCGTAGTTTAATTATAAGACTAGTGTAGTCTAGCGAGCGGTAGGCTCGTAGTTTAAATATAAGACTAGTGTAGTTTAGCGAGCGGTACGCTCGTAGTTTAAATATAAAACTGGTATAGTCTGGCGAGCGGTAGGCTCTACTTTATAAATATTGATATAGAATTGCGAGCTGGAGGCTCGGTAGTAAATGGCTAATACATGTTGCTTGTGTATAAGATGTGGTGGGTCTTCAGTTCTGTCTTAGTCGTCACACCGACAGCAGTTCGTTGACTCGGCAGTGCTAGTGGTTTTATTAGGGCCAGGTTGTCTTACTGCGCATCCGACGGGACGGATTCCCTAAACCCTACTTGGCCAATTCAGTTTAGTACGCAGGGATTCGTGAGTACCGGGTACCGGTATCACAGCGTACGTTAGGGCATAGGTCTGGTAGTGTGACTTACTCACCTAGGTGAGGAGACACCCGCTCCTCTGCCACCGTTTGACCACGACGGGAGGTGCCCAAGAGGTTAGCTACCTCCGAAAAGTGGGAACTAAAGGTCTGTACGTACAGAGTCGCGTGTGTGAGTTGCTTGTGTATGAAATAATAATACAATCATTGCATCATTGCATTGCACATCATAGCATAGCATTTCTGCACTAACAGAGACCTCATCGTATAAATCAGTATGGGCTTCTTTATACGATGAGTTTACTACTTGTCAGATCCCTTAGCTTATGTGATTTTGTGTGTGCATATAAGTTAAGGTTACTTTCGTAGCTGCTCTTATTTCTTATACCTGCTCTTTTACTTATACCGCTCTTTACTTATTGCCTTTATACATACTCCTGCTAGGGTAGAGATGTTTTCATTACTTGTTTAGTATCTATATACTTTCTAGTCTCGCCACTGTCACCTGCTTTTGAATTACCCTTTGATGTCCTCCGCTTCCTCCTCCTGCACGGTGCCTAGGAGTCGCGGGTGGAGGCGGTGAGGAATATGTTGAGTCTTATAGACTGACGGTCGGTGGACCTCATCATTTTAGGGATGATGTGACGGAACATCAGGATCTCGTTCAGGAGACAGGACAGGAAGACGGGATGAAGCAGAGCAACCACTACACGTCGTCGCAGCAGCAGCTACGGATGCATGAAGACAGAGTTTGATAACTTCCGCATAGATGTAGATTGAGTGTTGTTGCACTATTTTTGAGCATGTTCCGGGCATAAGCCCTTATTCGTTTAGTTCTTTCTCATCGTGGACAATGTAATTCTGTAATTTATATATTCCCAGTGTGATTTGTGGACTTATTTCATTTAATGCTTCTATTACTGTGATTATGGTTGGCCTGGATGATGATGGATAGCCGGCAGGATCGGCGTATTATGGCGGCGACCATTGGGTGTAATGATGTCGCCGCAAGATGGCGGTTCTGGGCGGTAAGACCCGGGGAAAGAATGCAAAAAAAGAGGGTCTTACAGTGGGGGCCTGCTAAATCTCATGACCATGGGAGTGGGGAAGAAACTGCCATAACCATCGCACGTCGGAGCTCGCTTATGCGATAGCGAGGACGCACCCAGCCATCGTCGGGCACGGCCAAAGTCGCGAAGCCGCAGCCCACTAAGGAGGTGTGGCTAAGCGCCCCCCCCCCCCCCCCCTAAGGGGGTGTGGCCCGCTCCCCGCTCGTGGAGTGCGGACGAGATCGCACTCTGCATAGTGGGGGCGGCCGAAACCGCACTCCACTTAGTGGAGTGCGGCCAAGGCCACACCCCATATGGTGGGGTGCGGTCGGAGCCCCCCTGGTCGGCACCGCACTCCCAATAGGGATGCGACCGGGGCCGCATCCCCTCTTTTTGCGGGCTCGCACCCCCCATGGGGGAGCGGCTAGCACCGTGCCCCTCTCGGGGACTGACCAGAATGCAAGCACCATTCCTTTTCAAGAGGGTGTGCCTTCCCTTCTTGGGAGGCACAAGCACAAAAGCGCAATTGCATCCTTGGCTTTCCGTCCGCGAAACAAGCTAAGTGCTCCTGCATTCGTTGCGCGCTCAAAATGCTTCCAAGTTCGTTGCGCGGTCAGAACGTTTCCACATTTGCGACACGCGCGACAGTTAACTTTTCCCAATTTCCTAGATTGTAGGTCCAGTTCACTTCACTCAACGCCATCAACGAAGCTGCCCAAGCTGATCGAACTGCCCGGGGGGCGAGACGGGAATATCCAAAAAGTGGTAATCCGTGTGCTCCAAATCGAACCGCGCGATTTGCCTATCAGGTGGTTACAACGGTGAAATTACCAGGCTACGCTCGCTGAGGGCTATAAAAGGAGCTCAGATCCTTCATTTCAGGGGACCTTGTCTTCGACACCCGAGAGAGCTCCTTTGAAGATTTCCTTAGAATTCTCCCTCGGCGCTTGAAGATCTCCTTCGATCTTCGAAGATCATCTTGGAATCTTCGAAGATCTCCTTCGAGCATTCGAAGGTCTCCTTCGTGCCTTTGAAGATTTTCCTTCTTCCGCAAGCGTTTGTAGCGAGGATTTGATGTACAGGGCATAAGTCCTTATTTACAATTAGTACACTTTTTATCTCATCTGTGGACTTTACTTGTTATTATAATTAAATGTAATGTGATTGGTGTACTTAGAGTTTATATTTCTATCTGTGATATGTGGTTGGCCCGGATGAATGTTGAACTAGCCAGCAGGATCGGCGTCTTGAGGTGGCGACCGACCCGTGTGCTGGTGTCACCGCAAGGCGGAAGTTCTGGGCGGTAAGCCCCGA